>JAAGEH010000029.1:11517294-11643397 GCA_011751065.1 Lasiurus cinereus
TCTCTCTCTCTCTCTCTCTCTCTCTCTCTCTCTCTCTCTCTCTCTCTCTCCCACCTTTCACTCTCTAAAAATCAATGGGAAAATATCCTCAGGTGAGGATTAACAAACAAAACACGTTAGGCAAAGAAAGAGAGATATAGTAGTCCCTCTTTGTCCATAGGCTATACATTCTAAGACACCTCCTCATGGATACCTGAAACCATGAATAATACTAAATCCCATATATAAAATGTTTTTTCCGGAAAAGAAGAAGTAAAGCTGTCCTTATTTGCAGATGACATGATATTGTACATAAAAAACCCAAAGGATTCCATTCCAAAACTAATTGACTTAATTAATGAATTTGGCAATGTAGCAGGATACAAAATTAATGCTAAGAAGTCTGTGGCATTTCTATATACTAACAATGAAATTATAGAAAGAGAAACTAAAAAAGCAATCCCATTTACCATCGCACCAAAAAAATTAAGATACCTAGGAATAAACCTAACTAAAGAGGTAAAAGACCTTTATGCAGAAAACTACAGGACACTGAAAAAAGAGATAGAGGAAGATGTTAACAGATGGAAGAGCATACCATGCTCATGGATTGGGAGAATCAACATCATTAAAATGTCCATACTACCCAAAGCAATCTACAGATTCAACGCACTACCCATTAAAATACCAACGACATATTTCACAGACCTACAAAGAATTCTTCATAGATTCATCTGGAACAAAAAAAGACCACGGATAGCTACAGCAATTTTGAGAAAAAAGAATAAAGTAGGTGGGATCTCAATACCAGACTTCAAGCTATACTACAAAGCAACTGTTCTCAAAACAGCCTGGTACTGGCACAAGAACAGACATATAGATCAATGGAATAGAATAGAGAACCCAGATATCCACCCAAACCACTATGCTCAATTAATATTTGACAAAGGAGGCATGAACATTCAATGGAACCAAGATAGCCTCTTTAATAAATGGTGTTGGGAAAATTGGACAGATACATGCAAAAAATTGAAACTGGACCACCATCTTACACCAAATACAAAAATAAACTCAAAATGGATACAGGACTTAAACATTAGAAGGGAAACCATAAAAATACTAGAGGAATCCACAGGCAGCACAATCTCAGATATATGCCGAAAGAACTTCTTCACTGATACTGCTCCAAAGGCAATGGAAGCTAAAGAAAAAATAAACAAATGGGACTACATCAAAATAAAAAGCTTTTGCACAGCAAAAGAAACCATCAACAAAACAACAAGAAAGATCAATGCATGGGAGAACATATTTGCAAATGCTATCACTGATAAAGGTTTAATCTCCAAAATCTACAACCAACTTATACAACTTAATAAAAGGAAGATGAAGGATCCAATAAAAAAATGGGCAACGGACCTAAATAGAACCTTTTCAAAAGACGACAGAAGGAAAGCCAAGAGACACATGAAAACATGTTCAAAGTCATTAATCATCCGAGAGATGCAAATCAAAACGACAATGCGATACCATCTTACACCTGTCAGAATGGCAATCATCAACAAATCAACAAACGACAAGTGTTGGCGAGGATGCGGAGAAAAAGGAACCCTTGTGCACTGTTGGTGGGAATGCAGACTGGTGCAGCCACTGTGGAGAACAGTATGGAGTTTCCTCAAAAAACTAAAAATGGATCTCCCATTTGACCCTGTAATCCCACTCTTAGGAATTTATCCTAAGAAATTACAAACACCAATCAGAAAGGATTTATGCACCCCTATGTTCATAGCCGCACAATTTACAATAGCCACAATTTGGAAACAGCCTAGGTGCCCGTCAGCAGATGAGTGGATCAGAAAACTGTGGTACATCTACACAATGGAATTCTATGCTGCCATTAAAAAGAAGGAATTCTTACCATTTGCAGCAACCTGGTTGGAACTGGAGAGCCTTATGCTTAGTGAAATAAGCCAGTCAATGAAGGAGAAGCATCACATGATCGCACTCATTGGAGGATAATAAAGAACATTATAAACTGATGAACAAAAGGATAGATACAGAGACAGTAAAGCTTCAAACAGACTGTGAAATTACAGCAGGATGATTAAAGTTAGGTGAGGTAAATAAGAGATCAATCAAAGGACTTGTATCTATGCATATAATCATAACCAATGAACATAGACACTGGGGGGTTGGGGTATGCCTGGGAGGGAGGGGGGCAATGGGAAGATATGTATAAAAAATTAATAAAAAAAATGTTTTTTCCTATACAATACATACATACTTGCGACAAAGTTTAATTTCTAAATTAGGCATAATAAGTGGTTAACCACAATAACTAATAATAAAGTGGGATAATAATAACAATATACTGTAATAAAAGTTGTGTGAATGTGGTCTCTCTCAAAATATCTTATTGTACTGTACTCTCCTTTCACTCAAAGGAAGCATTTTATGGCTTCTTTTTGGCATATCTGAATGGCCAGCATCACTACTCCTGTGCTTTGGAGATCATATTAAGTAAAATAAGGGTAACTTGAACAAAATCATTGTAATACTGTGATAGTCAATTTGATAACTGAGATAGCTACCAAGTGATCAATGGGTAGGGAGTGTCTACAGTATGGAGATTTTTTAAAAAATACATATTTTATTGAATTTTTATAGAGAGGAAGGGAGAGAGATAGAAAGTCAGAAACATCGATGAGAGAGACATTGATCAGCCGCCTCCTGCATGCCCCACAGTGGAGATGTGCCCGCAAGCAAGGTTGCCCCCAACCGGAATCGAACCTGGGACCTTTCAGTCTGCAAGCCGACGCTCTATCCACTGAGCCAAACCGGTCTCGGCTATAGTATGGAGATTTTGAACAAAGGGATAATTCATGTCCTAGGCAGGTCAGGGCAGATTTGGCACTAGATTTCATAATTTCAGACCACAATTGACTGTGTGTAACTGAAACTGTAGAAAGTGAAACTATGGATAAGGGAGGGCTACTATATTATATAATCTTACTTATATATGGAATCTAAAAACAGCTGAACACAGAAATAGTTAGTAAAATAGTGATTTCCAGGAGCTGGAGTGAGAGGTAAGAAGGAGGAATTCAGCTCTCTTAATGCAGTATATTTAGTACCATGTTTTTCACATTTTTGTACTTTTTGATAATTTTATTGTTTAATATGGCCCCCAAGTGTAGCACTGAAGTGCTGTCTAATGCTCCTACATACAAAAAGGTCATGACAGAGAAAACACATTTATTAGATAAGCTTTGGTATCTTACAGAGAAAACACATTTATTAGATAAGCTTTGTTCAGGCACAAGTTACAGTGTTATTGGCTCTGAATTCAATGTTACTGAATGATCTATGTATTAACTAAGTTGTCTTTAAACAGAAACACACATAAAACACGTTTATGCATTGATTAGTCAATGACAGCATGACCAGAGGTTCACCGAAACCTAACTCTGTATACTCCCTAGGAGCAATGATTCAGTATTTGCTAATTCAGTTTTTGTAGGCACTTTATAGAAAACTAGAGGCCTGGTGCACCAATTCGTGATGGGTGGGATCCCCAGGGGGGTGAAGGGTGGGGAGTAGGGGGTGGGGGCCAAGACACGATTGGCCCTCCAGGCGGGCAGTGAGACACCATTGCAGGCCTGGGATGTGGATCTGTCCTGCTGAACTTCGCACTGATTGTTGTGATCCACCTGGTGGCCACTTTTATATCCTTTCTTCCTTGTGGAGTACCTAGGGGAGGGGAAGCTGTCACAATGCCCAAGGCCAACTTCCAGAAGGTCAGCGCTATTGGAATCATGCCAGCAGTGCTGGTTCATTGGTGCCTGGCCCATTCTCTGGAGACTGGACGTGCAGTACTACTGAGGGAGTGAGTGACTGCTGCCAGGTTGGTGGGCCACTGGGAGGAGTCTGTCAGCTGAGTGGCATTTCTGCTGTGGGAGTGCACTGACCATCAGGTGGCAGCTTCTACATTGAGTGTCTGCCCCTGGTGGTCAGTGCATGTCATAGTGTCCGGTCATTCTGGTCATTTGGTCTTAACAGATGCTTAGGCTTTTATATCTCTGGATAACTACCAAGAGTAGGGAGAACTGATGGAAAAAATATATATATATTTGTGGATGTGAAAAACTTTTCATTTTATAAGGTTAGCATACCTGGAAAAAGGCAACATGAAATCTGACACAGACAAAACTAAAATGAGCCTTACCAAACAATTTTATTTATGACTATTTTGATAGATTGGATTGGTAATTTTTTCTCTGTTATTTATGTCTTCCATCCCTGTAAGAAGATCATATATCCCTGTCCATTGTCATGTAATGTACAGTAACTGTCTGTGGCAGAAATATGATTTCTCATTAATATCAAGCTTGGCCACATAAATGGTTTGATCAATGAAATGTGAGTGAGCATGATCATGTGTAACAGTTTCCAGCAAAAGGCTTAGAACTATTGCTGAACTTTGCTAGGTCTTTTGCCTTTTATCTTTATTAATATAAAATATAAGAGTTGCTCTCTCAGTTTGGATTGCAGGATGATGAAGGCAATGGAATGGAGCCACAGAACTACAGTCAACATGTAAATTTTGGGAAGTGAGATAAAATATTCTTTGTTGTGTATGCCATAGACATATTGGAGTGGCCTGTTCCCTCAGCTTTATCTAGCAAAAGCTAACTACTAAAAAGGTGGATACAAATATCCTCTAAAAATAACGATAACTCTAATAAAACATTTGTTTGATTCAATAAATTAAATTAAATGTAAAATATTTATTTAAAAAAATCTATGATTTTACTAAATCATAATAAAAACCCTTGTGTGTTGCCCTGACTGGTTTGGCTCAGTGGATAGAGCATCGGCCTGCAGACTGAAAGGTCCCAGGTTAGATTCTGGTCAAGGGCATGTACCTTGGTTGCAGGCACATCCCCAGTAGAAGGTGTGCAAGAGGCAGCTGATTGATGTTTCTCTCTCATCTATGTTTCTAGCTCTCTATCCCTCTCCCATCCTCTCTGTAAAAAAATCAATAAAATATATTAAAAAAAAACCTGTGTAGATTTGCTCCAGAATTTAACAGTTTAACAATATGAAAATTATTACTACAGTATAGCAATAAGTACAATAAAATTATAACCATGCAAATTGACCATAAAAGTCTATTTGATTAAATAGAAAAATATTTCAAAATAAAAATGTTTAATATACCTGGATTGAAATGTACATTACAAATGTGATAAAAAATATTACAGTAGTGAATTTTTATGGGTTTAATGTTAAAGAACAAGTTAAGAATGCTTCTTCCTTCTGCTATTTTCAACATTGTTCTGGAAATTATAGAAAATACCTTAAGGCAATACAGTGTAGTAATAGTTTTAACATTTGAAAAGTGGGAGACCAGATTATATAACACACTTAGGGGACTGGCTGGAACATAATTAGAATGAACAATAATAAAATATGATTATTATAGGCACAGGATTAAAAATACACCTGCCATAATCAGTTCTATTCATACATAGCAACAATAACATATTAATGAATTTAATGAAGCAACATACTATTTTACAATATTAGCAAAAATAGAAATTACTTAGGTCTAAATATAAACATGGATACTTATTTAAAATTACACATATGCATTTAAAAACTGACTGGAATATTTAAAAATCTCAAGTAATCTTACCTAATAATAGACAAATATGTAAATTGACTGCACCGCTGTGATGCCCACAGCCAATCAGAGTGAGTATGCAAATTAGAAGGCCAAAGATGGCAGCCACCCCGCTGCTCCAGATGCGAAGTGGCCAGACCTGGCAGGATGCCTACTTTGAGAGGGAGGGCAGGAGAGCGGGGCAAGGAATCTACCGGAGCAGAGTACCGCAGTGAAGACAAGACTGCAGACTCCGGAGTCTGCAGCAAAGACGAAGAAGGCAAAATCCTGGCTGGAGTGAAGGCCTGAGTCCCAGGTGCCGGAGGAAAACCCCGTGCTGGAAGCCAAGGAAAGGAAGATCTATTGTACGAATCTTTTTGTGCAATGGGCCTCTAATATGATATAATTTAGAAATTCCTATGAACATATAGGTGTGCTATTTTCACAAACTTTTTCTTTCCAACGAATAACTTATTTTTCCCTGCTGATCCAGACCCGGTGCTAGGTACAAGCAAGGGCCCATTTTCCCCCACCTTTTCCTTGCTTTGCATTTGGTGAAATTGGTGAGCTCCCAGGAGACAAAGACCTTTAAAGATCATTGAGTGCCATCTAGAAATTTTATTGGAAAGGACATCAAATAAGAGACACTCTCCAGCCTCATTGGAAGGGACCTTCTCACGCACCTACCACGAATGGACATCTCCTATTTACAAAGACTTTTGAGGGGCAAGAAACTGTGAACACCAGAGGTACATAGCTATCCCAATACAATTACAAGGCCTGTGTACTTACAGATAGATATTGAACTCAGAATCCATTTTGTTTAACTGTCTTTACCTGTCTACTAATTAGTCATAAGAATACTTGTCCTTTGGGCTTTTCTATACAGTCTATTTATGATTACTCAATATGTATAAGATAAATGTTAATACTCTTCATGGCTCTTGTGTTAAATTAGATGCTAAATGCAGAAAAATAAGACAAAAGAAACAACTCAGGTCATGATCAAAGGACAGAGTGTTGTTGTTTTTTTACAATGAAAGTCATAAGATCCAACTGTCTTCTATTTACCTGCCCTTTCTTTGTGGGAAAATTCAGCCTCAACTCACATCCCATTATGGATGAATAAAAGGGTTTCTATGGAAAGTAACCTCACTGGGTGTACTGATCATAAATTCCTAACTGGGAAGGTCATGGTGGATAGTCATGCCCTTTGCTTAAAGCAAGTCCTTTTGTTTCTGTGCATCTAAGTCAACACACTTTTGAAATGCCCCCTTTCACATCCTCATTTCACACCCTTTCTTCTAAAGTGTTACCACCCTCAAGTGAGCACATAATCATAAGTAACCTGTGATTTTATCTCCACCTTGCTTTCTCCCACATTCATGTAATCTTCCTTAGTTCCTTCTTTAATCTAAAAGACATTTTAAAAACCTGCAAATTTATTCTCCAACATATTTATCTTACTGTGTTGAGATATTGCTTCCAGGTTTATCTTCTGTTTGGCTCAAATAAATTTTTATAAAAATTAATAATGAATAATATAAAATAAAATATAAGCTCAAAAAAGAATATATTATTTTTATATTGAACTATGAATCTGCCTAATTCATCCTTATTTAACAAATGAATACCACCTTGCAATAGCTTTTACTCCTCCTATAGTCAACTTAATCATTGGCATAGTGCATCCTTAAAGGTAAGGTTTTCTGCTGGGCTAAGTGAGCTAACTTAAAACAACCATCCTGTGCCAAGGGATTTACATAGTATTATTTAACCCTCTCCGTGTTTCAGTAAAGTAAGCAATACTATATCCTTTTAACATTTGAAGAAGTGAAAAGTTCTTTTATCTATATTATTTATGTCCCTGAAATATACTATTTTTTCAATAGAATTAATTAGCTAAGTATAGTATTTATGTACACCTTAAATATATACAAGACTAAAAGAAATTTAGTTATATCATTTAATTCTACCAATGGATAACATTTTTCATTTACACATCACTGTTATTTAGTTAATACTACCCTATTTAATGTATTTCAAAACTACTTATAATTTTTAAACTATCTTTAAGTTTCTTCTTAAATATTGCTATTTCTTTCTTATAAGAGTTTTCAGAATTCACTTGAGGGACTTGAGAACCTCAACAATTTGTGCTACACTTCTATTTCTATCTGTACCATGTCTGGATCTATCTATACAATATCTATAAATGTCTATATATCCATATTTATGTTTCTATGCGTTTATCTCATTTATTTGAATTAGAATAACTTCATCCTATGAAACTACCTATATCTATAGGGATTACTTACTGTATAATAAAATAAAGCATGTATATTCACATAACGTGTGTATACTGTTTTTGATAATAAACTGTACCTCAATCTAAACAGTAATTCATAAAATACTAGTTAGAAGTATCTGCTTTCTATCCTCATCTTATCTACTATCATTGTCCTGATATTTTCATCTTCTGTGGTCCTCTTCTGGGTTCTATACTTAAAACAAAAAGTATGGTATATTATGCAAATTGATTAACTCCTTGAAATTTGGCAAACATTCTCAAACCTCTTGCATAGGCTTAAATTTCAGATTTTAATGTACACAGTATTAAAAGCTGGAGAAATGCAGCTCTTGTTGTATATTCCCATTTGTTACAATATGGAGTCAAAATATAAAGCCTAACAAAGTTCTGTTTCCTCTGATGTGTTAGCAGTGAAATTTACCTGCTATAGTTTCTTCTTAATAGGTTAGAATTTTTTCTTTGCTTTGCTTTGACTTACTTTTAACTAATGACAAAAACTTCAAGGCTTGGGTCTAGCTCAAATTCCTCAACCTCTACATTTCAATATTCTAATGTTAATTTCTATGTCAGACTGTTATATAGGGGCATAGAAAGGGAGTGGACTGATAATTCTCAGAGGGAAAGAGGTGAGGGGCAGTGCAGGGAGAGACTGGACAAAAATCATACACCTATGGATGAGGACAATGGGGGGAGGTAAGGGCAGAGGGTGGGGTGGAAACCAGGTGGAGGGGAGGTATGGGGGAAAAAGAGGAACAATTGTAATAATCTGAACAATAAAGATTTATTAAAACTAAAAAAAAAGAGTTTGCCATTGGTATGGGGGGAGGGCTGCTATGTTTACTTATGGTGAATCATCCTCTGATTGCGCTATATTTAAATGTTTACATATTTGTCTATCTCATCACCATGAGTTTCTCAAGAGTAGGGGTCATGTCCTGTTTATCTCTGTGAACTCAGAACTAAATATGATGATACAGAGTATATGCCAAGTTGATTGAGATAACTGATGTTAAGGAAAAGGCCAATAACCATGAGGAAATAACCTAAGTTCTCAAGTCCACCACCAAGTACTATAACTTAGAGCAAGTCAGTTGTAGGCTCTCTGCTCCATTCCTTCAACTAGAAAGGAGGTTGAAATACTAGATACTACCTATATCACTTACCTTTTTTTAAAATATCCACATTATATTTCACAGAACTAGAACAAATATTTCAAAAATTTATATGGAACCACAAAAGACCCAGAATAGTAACATCAATCTTAAGAAAGAAGAACACAGTTGGAGGGATCACTCTACCTATCAAACTGCACTACAGGGCCATATTAATCAAAACAGCATGGTACTGGTATAAAAACAGACATATAGATGAATGGAACAGAATAGAGCCAAGAAATAATCCCACAGCTCTATGGTTAATTAATATTTGACAAAGAAGTTAAGATAGTCTATTCAATAAATGCTATAGAAAAAATGACAGATATATGTAAGAAAATAATACTAGACTACCTTCTACACCACACACAAGAATAAACTGAAAATGGATTAAACGCTTAAATGCTAGACTTGAAACCATAAATATCCTAGAAGAAAACATAGGCAGTAAAATCTTGGACATTTCTTGCAGCAATAATTTTTTTCTGAAATATCTCCATGGGCAAGGGAAACAAAATAAGAAATAAACACATAGGACTACATCAACTAAAAAGTTTTTACACAGCAAATGGAACCATCAACAAAATAAAAAGACAGCCTACTCTATGGGAGAACATATTTGGCAATAAAACATCTGACAAAATTTATTTTAAAATGTATAAAACTCAACATTAAAACCAAAATGATCAAACTTTAAAATGGGCAAAGGACCTGAGTAGACATTTCTCCAAAGAGAACATACAGATGTCCAATAGGCTGTGAAAATATGCTCAGTGTCAGTAATAATCAGGAAAAGTTGGCGAGGATGTGGAAAAAAGAGAACTCTCATGCATTGTTGTTGGAAATGCACACTGGTGCAGTCATTGTGGACTGTAATATAGAGTTACCTCAACATATTAAAAAAATAGAGCCATCTTATGATCCAGCAATTTCACTTCAGGAAATATATCCAAATAATTGCAAAACACTATTTTGAAAGAATATATGCACCCCTATGTCCATTGCAATATTATTTACACCAGCCAAGTTTTGGAACCAGCCCAAGTGCCCATCAGTAGATGAGTGGATAAAGAGCAGTGGTATATTTACACAATGGAATTACTCAGCTGTAAGAAAAGAAGGAAATCTTACCTTTTGAAAAAGCATGGATGGACCTGGAGAATATTATTCTAAGTGAAATAATCCAGTCAGAGAAATGTAAGTATCACATGATCTCATTAATATGTAGAAGCTAATGAACAAAATAAACTAACACATAAAATAAAAACAGACTCATACACATACACACACACCTATCTATCTATTTATATCTCTATTTATATCTATATCTATATCTATATATCTATATATCTATATATCTATATATCTATATATCTATATATCTATATATCTATATATCTATATATCTATATCTATATCTATATCTATATCTATATCTATATCTATATCTATCTATCTATCTATCTACCTATCTATATATATATATATATATATAGAGAGAGAGAGAGAGAGAATACACTTATAGCTGTCAGAAGTGGGTGGAGTTGAAAATGGATGAAAGGGTGAAGGGATTAAGCAAAGAAAATAAACATCAGCACAGCAACAAAATTGTGATTACAATAGGGAAAAGGGATGGGAGGATGTAGAAGAAGGTAAAGGAGTATAAATGGTGATGGAAGGAGACTTGACTTGGGATGGTGAACACACATTACAATATACAGATGATGCATTATAGAATTGTACACCTGAAACCTATATAATTTTAGTAACCAATATCACCCCAATAAATTTAATACAAATTAAAAAATATATTTTAATTGATTTCAGAGAGGAAGGGAAAGGGAGAGAGAGAGATAGAACCATCAATGATGAGAGAGAATCGTTGATCAGCTGCTTCCTGCACTCCCTCCACAGGAATCAAGCCCACAACCTGGGCATGTACCCTGACTGGGAATTGAACCGTGACCTCCTAGTTTATAGGTCAATGCTCAAACACTGAGCCATGCCATCCAGTCTCAATACAAATTGTAAAACATCTCCTACAATATTGGGCTCTACAGGTGTTCAATGACCATTTCTTGATGTATATATTATTACTTTGGTCTTCAAATTTCTCCTGGGTAGGGAAGCCATTGGCTATAAATCATCCTTAATTGACACCTATATTTACAATGTCACTTATAAGCAGAATGCCATTTTTGAGAAGAATTGGATATATTTTCTGACTTCTTGAAATGGTAACTGCTACTTAAATTATTTAGTTGGTAGAGACAAGGAAGTATACCAATCTTGCTGTTATAGTGTGTATCCATGGTAAATGTAAAATTGAGTTCAGAAATTGTAAGAAAAAAGAGCTTACATAGAATTGCATATGATGCACTAGTATTAAAAGGGAACTTCACATAAAAGATCTAGTTAAAAATTGTTTCCTTTTCCTATTTTTCCAGGATGATGTTCACATAATATTCTTATTATCAATTAACAAATTCACTGGAGGTAACAAAATTGCCCAATTAGCCAAAAGTATTTGCACCAAACAATAAATATTCTAAATAGGCTACTCTAAGAAGGTCATTTTTTCTGTCTAATTATTTGAACGTTATGCTTGAAATACTGAATGATAACACATTTCTGTTTCATGATTATGAGTACTTTAGCAAAAAAAGAGGCCAAAATACTTTTTAATTGTACCCCTGCCTATTTTAAAAAATAACATGAAGAAAACATCTTACTTGATGAAATAAAAACTCTGCTCTAGAGAACTTCCTATACCATTTGTAGTTTCATAAAGTTTAATTATACTTTCTTTCCATGACTTACTATATTAAATTTAGGATCAGATATATTTTTCATAATTAACTCCCAATTTTAGGGTTTACAGATTCAACTTCAGAAATATCTTACATTGGGAATTTTTAACAATATATTTCAGTATGTTTATCTCAACTTAGCATGTAGATACTTTGATTACATGTTAAAATAACCAAGAATGCAAAGAAAGAATAATTGATAAATCTTTGTGAGCAAGCAGTGAGAGAATTTTTTTTCTGAATGTAATGTAGATGATATAAAATCTTAGAACTGTTTTCATTTCCAAGGTACCTGTCTGAGGGAATGCAATTCCATTTTAGGTATTCCTGTCATTTACTCCTATTATTATACCATATGCTTACTCTTACCATAGCACATGGCCTGGTATTTTGATACCAGTTCAAATATCCTCATTGGATCAATGCCTACCCAGGGTATGACTTTCTCATATTAAAGGGCATGTGC
The DNA here is from genome assembly GCA_011751065.1 of Lasiurus cinereus. Classification (NCBI taxonomy): domain Eukaryota; kingdom Metazoa; phylum Chordata; class Mammalia; order Chiroptera; family Vespertilionidae; genus Lasiurus; species Lasiurus cinereus. The sequence goes on from JAAGEH010000029.1 coordinate 11,529,677, forward strand.
ACATTTGCTAACATTCTATTGGGTAAGTCACAGAACTAAGTCCAATGTTAGTGTAGCAAGGAGGTATATACCATCACAAGTAAAAGAGAGAAGAATTCTATTTATCATACAATACAGAAATGACAACTTCTTCAAGTTACTGCTAATTGTGGATAGAGTCTATGTTTTATTTACCAATGTATTTTCTATGTACTGTGAAAATATTTCGGTAGGCAGTCAGCTTGTTTGTTTTGATTTTTTTTTTTGGAGAATAAATACTTACATCAGATGTTTGACTATAGAGCTACACTAATAAAAGAGAAACATGCAAATTGACTGTCACTCCACTACACCCACCAGCCAATCAGGATTGAGTATGCAAATTAACCTGACAGAGATGGTGACAGCCATGGAATTGGAGCGAACAGGAGGCTTGGGTTGCCCTGGTGATAGAGGAAACCAAGCTTCCTGCCTACTCTGGCTGTTGCTGAAGGTGGGGCTCAGACAGCCTGAAAATGGCCTTCAGCCCCTTACCCAGGCTGGCCAGACACCCCAGTGGAACTCGCCGACCCTGAAGGGGGTGTAATAAGCCTTAAAAAGGCCCTCAGCCTCTTACCTAGGCTGGCCATGCCCCCATCAGGTGAGGGTTCCCACTGGGGGGTGTGGAAAACCTGCAAACACCCATTAGCTCCTCACCCAGGCTGGCCAAGCACACCAATGGGAACCCCCACCCTACAGGGGGTGTGGTAAGCTTAAAAAATAGCCCTCAGCCCCTCACCTAGGCTGGCCACACTCCCCAGTGGGAACCCTCACTCCATGGGGGTGCAGCTGTCCTGAAAGCCACCACAGGCCCCTCACCCAGGCTGCCCCATGTCCCAAGGAAACTCACACCCTGATACAGGACACCCTTTAGGAAAAACCAGCTGGCCCCCTCCCATGCACCAGGCCTCTATCTAGAATAATAAAAGGATAATATGCTAATTGACTGGGAGACCTTCCAGGAGATCTTCTGGACATTCTTCTGGACAAAACCATGGTGGCAGGGCCGAGGTAGAGGCAGTTAGAGGTCAAGAGGGGTGGGCAGTTGTGGGTGATGAGGCCAGGATGGGGGCATTGGGGATGATCTATCTGGCAGGGGGTGCAGTTGAGCTTAAGTAGAATTGCAGGCATGCCAATTGGGGGTGAGCAGGCTATCAGTTGAGGGTCAGTTGGGGGTGATCAGGGCAGCAGGATCAGTTTGGGATGAGAAAGCTAGCAGAGGAGTATTTGGGGGCACACAGGCCAGTGGGGAGGGAAGGTGGGTGTGAGCAGGCCAGGAGGGGGTACAGTTGGGGGTGAGCTGGCTGGGAGGGGGGTGGTTGGGGGTGAGCATGCTGGCATGGGAAGCAGGTGGGAGTGATCAGGCTGGTGGGGGGCATTTAGGGACAAGCAGGCTGCCAGTGGGGGTCAGTTGGGGGTGAGCAAGCCAGCAGGCAGAGTGGTTAGGGGCAATCAGGTAGGCAGGTGAGAGGTTAGGAGCCAGCAGTCCCAGATTGTGAGAGGGATGTCTGACTGCATGTTTAGGTCTGATCCCTGTAAACTGGCAGGTGGATATCCTTTGAAGGGTCCCAGATTGGAGAGGGTGCAGACTTGGCTGAGGGACAGCCCCCATGCACAAATTTTGTGCACTGGGCCACTAATACACAAACACACACACACACACACACTAGTGCCCTGTGCACAAAATTCATGCACGTTAAATGGGAATTAATTAGAAGAAATATTTTAATAGTGCTATTTGCCCTTTCTCTATAATAGAAGTGTCAGAGATGAAAGGAAATGAATAAAATGTATATGAAAATAATATATGAATTTATTAATAAATAAACAATAACAAAATGATATAACAATAACAAAATGATATAACAACAAAGAATGATATGAAAACAACAAAAACATGATATAAAAAAAACATTGATGGAGATCCAAGATGGCGGCATAGGTAAATACCTACACTGCTGCCTCGCACAACAATTTCAAAACTACAACTAAAAGACAGAACGGACATCATCCAGAACCACAGGAAAGCTGGCTGAGTGGAAGTTCTACAGCTAGAAGGAAAGAGAGGGGCTCACGGAAACCCAGAGGAGCTGCAAAAAGCTGAGGTACGGAGACGCGCGCGGAGAGAGCGGGTGCCGGAGTGCCTGGCTGGCTTTCTCTGGCAGGAGGGAAACGGAGACTCCCAACGGCATTGAACCCCTTATTTTACGACACTAAACCCCAGATCCAGCGAAACTCATACGGGGGGAGTTTGGACTGTGAAAAGGGAGAGGTGCACGGAAATTTAGGGGAGTCGCAGAAGATCAGGTCTGGTCTCTCACGCGGACGGTGCTGCGCACAGGACAGATTGCTGATTGTGCCGCTGGCTTTCGCGAGTGGGCGGGAGACAGACCCTCCGAACTGGGCCACTTCTGACTCCACTAAGCCCCTGTTTCGGGCGAAACCCTGGAGACCTAGACTCGTGTGGTCCTGGTGCGCAGGGGAGCTGGAAAGGCAGCGGTTAGAGGCACTGCGGGTGCGCACACAAGGACCGATCCAGCCATTACCCAGTCACGTGAAACTCAGGGGCCGTGGAGGGCAGGGCCGACTGAAAGGCAAGGCGGTCCCTTAAGCCCTGAGATTCCACCCCTCCCAAGCTCAACAGAGGCTTCTGCGGCTTTGCCTCTGGCATCATAAAGCTGAATCCAACACAGAAGTTTCCCTGGCATAGTGAAAATGCCAAAACAAGGGAAGGGATCACAAACAAAAGAAATGGAGAAAAAAAAAAGACTGGATATAGAGTTCAAAACCACGCTTATAAGGTTTTTCAAGAATATGCTAGAAAAATTCGATAAATTTAGTGAGACCCAAGAGGAGATGAAAAAGGACCAACTAGCGATACAAAAGAGCCAACTAGAGATGGAAAAGGTCCTACTAAAGATGATAAAGGACCAAATAGAAATTAAACATACACTGACTGAAATAAAAAATATTATACAGAGTCCTAACAGCAGACTAGAGAAAGGCAAGAATCAAGTAAAAAATTTGAAATATAAAGAAGCAGACAACATTCAACTGGAAAAGCAAGAAGAGAAAAGAATCCAAAAATGTGAACATAATGTAAGGAGACTCTGGGACAGCTTTCAGCGTACCAACATCAAAATTGTGGGGGTGCCAGAAGAAGAGAGACAGCAAGATACTGAAAACCTGTTTAAAGAAATAATGACTGTAAACTTCCCACATCTGGTAAAAGAAATAGACTTACAAGTCCAGGAAGCACACAGAACCCCAAAGAAAAGGAATCCAAAGAGGACTACACCAAGACACATCATAATTAAAATGCCAAGAGCAAAAGACAAAGAGAGAATATTAAAAGCAGCAAGAGAAAAACAGTTTATTACCTACAAGGGAGCACCCATACGACTGTCAGCTGATTTCTCAACAGAAACGATGCAGGCCAGACGGGAGTGGCAAGAAATATTCAACGTGATGAATAGCAAGAACCTACAACCAAGAATAATCTATCCAGCAAAGCTATCATTCAGAATTGAAGGGCAGATAAAGAGCTTCACAGATAAGAAAAAGCTAAAGGAGTTCATCAACTCCAAACCAGTATTATATGAAATGCTGAAAGGTACTCTTTTAGAAGAGGAATAAGAAAAAGGTAAAAGATAAAAAATTATGAACAACAAATGCATGTCTATCAACAAGTGAATCTAAAAATTAAGTGAATTAAAAATTTGATCAATAGAATAAACTGGTGAATAGAATCAGGAGCACAGAAAGGGAGTGGACTGATAATTCTCAGGGGGAAAGGGGTGAGGGGTGTACAGGGAGAGACTGGACAAAAATCATACACCTATGGATGAGATCAATGGGAGGGAGCTACGGGCAGAGGGAGGGGTGGGAGCTGGGTGGAGGGGTGCTATGGAGGGGAAAAAAGAGAAACAAATGTAATAATCTGAATAATAAAGATTTAATTAAAAAAAACATTGATGCAATGATTGATAAAGTGATTAAACTTATTCTAATATCTCCCTGTATACCACATTAAGAGTGAAAACACTTTCAGAGTGCTTACCTAATTTCCCTTGTAATGAAGTATTTATAACTTTAACTTTAATGTCACATGCTCTTAGAACTTGAGAGAAAGCATGTATAACTGACCATGTTCAAAACGGACTCAGGTAGGAATATTCCTACTCCATCTAGAGTTTGTCCTTGTGATTAATAGTCATTGCAAATGCTGTCAAAATGTCTTCAAATCAATTTAAATGGGAGGCCAGTGTCAGACAGGGACAAATCCAGTATGGTGATAAACTTGTCCATGTATTTTAAAACAGTATGGCCCATATCCTGATGGTGATGCAATACTTGCACCCATGGAAGCAAAAGCAAAAGAACTATTTATGGAACAAATATTTCCTATGAAATTTTTGTCAGAATCTTCATTTGCCATTAATCTTTTTAAATATGCTGGGTATTCTGGAAAATGTATATCACTTGGACAAACTTTACCTTTGCTACAACATCTTGTAAATTTCCCATCAGATATTTTTTTCATCAGAGAAATTTAGTGATAGGCAAAATCAACATCTAACAGTCATTCCACCACAACTGTTCAAGAATTGTACCCTCATGTATTCCATTTTTGCTGTGAAGGCAGTTCCTACCACTATTGATAGTACTTGTTGATGACTGTTTTTTAGACATATTCTGTCATTGCCGCCACCTTCTTTTAATTGCAGAGGCATGTTGGTCTTTAGACATTTTCTGTCAAATGATGCTGGCTTCTTTTGGCTGCAGAGCTATGTTGTCTTAGTAGTTGCTCTTTAGACATATTCCCACCTCCCTGCTGTCAGAGTTTGGACCAGCAGCCACAAGGACAGAGCGTCAAGTCCGCCTGCGCCAGGAAACCCAGAGTCAAGCCCCTGCCCACTTGCATGTGCCTCAAAATTTCACAAGATGCAGACCTGCCTGCGCCCACGCAGATGGACGCAGTATCCAACCTCACAGAGCCATGGGACACCCCACGGTGCTGCCCCAATGGTGCACTGGGCTGAAGGAACTTTGGGAAAGCTGCATGCAGCAGTAAGGGGGACCAGCCCCTTGGCAGAAATGAGGGGACTCCTATGGCAGGTGCATGTAGCAACTGGCTCTGCCCCCGCTGTGGGTACTGCATCTTGTGTTATGGGATCCCCACCTATTCTGTGGGGGCCACCATCTCGTTATGGTGTGGTGGTCAATTTGCATATTTCCTCTTTATTAGATAGGATATATGATTACTACTTCAATTTCTATATGGTACTAAAATGACATTATAGAAATATAGTCCCTGGAGCTAATCAGTCAGTGTTTTAACCCCAAGGCTTCTACTTACATGGGCAAATTGCTAAGCCTTAAAGTACCTCAATTTCTTTATCAATAAAAGGGGTGTAAATGTAGCACCGACCTCATGAAGTGGTTATGAACATCAATTGAGTTAATATATGAAAAGCATTAAGAACAGGTCTAACACATATCAAGTGGTATGACTATTGAGTATCATCATTAGACATCTAATTAGGAAAATTGCATGTATCAATTCTAATTCTAATAACCTATGAGTTTTTATTATTTCCATGTTTTATATATGAAGTCATCAACTACTAAATTAAATATTTAGAAATTAACTAACATTTATATTCTTTCAATACCAAGAAACTATTTCATGCCAGTTATAACTTTCAGATCTATACTAAATAGATGTTCAAGGGTGAGTTTTGAATATTTGCAAGTGGGAGCTAAATAGGTTTTCAGTATTTGTTCTCTACCTCAAAATGTAAAAATATTCTTAGAGATTATTGGATTTTTTGTCCTCCCCATCTGGGAGAAAGCCACCTCTCAGTTCCTGCCCCAATGCCAGTGATAATTATAATAAAGATACTATAATTTAAAAAATAACAAAAAACTTCCTCAATGTTTTTGAGGTTTTAATGTATTTTAGTTTAGTGAATATTTATATATACTATATTAACTATATACATATATAGATTATCTTCTCTATTTAAGCAGTTCATTTTTTCCCCTTAAACAATACATATTTATTTCTCACAGTTCTGGAGGCTGGAAAGAACAAGATCAAGATGTTGGCAGATTCTCTGTCTGGAGAACGCTCACTTACTGATTCACGGATGGCCTTTTTTTTTTTTTCTGTATCCTCACATGATTGAAGGAAGAAGAGAGTTTTCTGGGACGTTTTAAAAATATTATTTTTCAATTACAGTTTACATTCAATATTATTTTGTATTAGTTTCAGGTGTACAGCATAGTGATGATCATATACTTTACAAAGTCCCCCCCCTCAATATTTCTGGTATCCACTTGGCACCATATCACAAATATTATTGATTTTATTTTCCATGCTGTATCTTATATCCCTGTAACTATTTTGTAACCACCAATTTGTGGGCTATGTTTTACAGTTTTCAAAATACTTGAAAATGGATTCTAATTTTGACAATATGGTAATCATCAAGAAAATAGCTTTTTGTGTGTGTACATTGGACCTACTATAGTGCTTGTTTTTCAAGTAGCTATCCAGGAATCTTCTTTGTTAGTGGGAATGCCTGTCAAAATTTTAGAATAAAAGCTGCACAGTGTGGGCTACTACTGACTGGCTCAGTTCTAAAATTTGTGGTGTTATTTTTTCCTACTCTCCATGTAAACAGATCATAATTTTTCCTCTAAGATCCCTGAGTTCTTTCTTTAAAAAAATATTGTTGAGTATTACAGATGTCACTCTTTTTTTTCCCGTTTTCCCCCCTCCACTTGGTCCCCAGGCCTTTACCACCCTATTGTCTGTGTCCATAGGTAGGTAATACATATATGCATATAAGATTTTTGGTTACAAATGGTAAGAATTCCTTCTTTTTATAGCAGCATAGTATTCCATCGGGTAAATGTACCACAGCTTTCTAATCCACTCATCTGCTGATGGGCATTTATTTATTTCCAAATCTTAGCTTTTGTAAATTGTGCTGCTATGAGCATGGGGGTGCCAATATCCTTTCTGATTGGTGTTTCTGTTTTCTTGGGATATGTTCCTAGAAGTAGTATTACTGAGTCAAATGGCATTTTTAATTTTTTGAGGAAATGCCATACTGTTGGAACTGGAGAGCATTATGCTAAATGAAATAAATCAGTCAGTGAAAGAAAAATACCACATGATTTCACTCATTTATGAATAATAAAAAACCATAAAGTGATGAACAAAAGTAGAATCAGAGGCAGAGAAGCATCCAACAGACTGTCAAACTATAGCAGTAAGGCTGAGGAAGGTTAGCAGGGGGAAGGTAAGAGATCATCTGAAGGACTTGTATGCATGCATATAAGCATAACCAATGGATGCAAGACATTGGGAGTGGGGGTGAGGGCATGTGTCCGGTGGTAGAGGAGGCTGGGGGAAGGTCAAATAAAAAAAGGAGACATATGTAATACTTTCAACAATAAAAAAAAAAGATTTTTGGTTACTCTCTTCCAGCTTCCCTTCCCCTTTCCTCAAATTCATGTCAGTTCAATGTTTCCATGCCTCTGATTATATTTTATTCATCAGTTTATTTTGTACATTAGATTTCTTGTCCATTTATTTTGACTTTAAGATTCAATTGTTGATAGATCTATCTTCATTGCCATTTTCTCCTCCCCCTCTTCCTTCTCCTTCTGCTCCTCCTCCTCCTCCTTTTTCTTGTTTTCTTCTTCTTCCTCTCCTTATTTTTCTTCTACTGCTTAATCTTCTTAAAAATTATCCTTCAGAATTAAGACACTGGGAAGGCATTTGAGCATTCTATACTGGCCCCTCTTACCTCTTTTGACAAGAGGGACCCTCTTCTCACAACCCAAGGGCCCTCAGCTGTAGCCTGAGCTCTATTCACTCTGAGGTTGAAGCCTTGAGGTGGCTGGTATAATAGATCTGTCTCTAGCCCAATGGTGTGAGCTGGGCCCTCCCTGGAGAAGGAATATGAATTCCCCGAGATAAGTGATCAGTGCGGGGCCCAGCCAGCAGGCAAGGGGATACCCAAGGCAGGTGCTGAGCGTGGAGGCCACCGGGGGAGGGGCATAGGCTACCATGGAGACAGAACTGAACCTCACAATACCCTGTTTGGCCCAGAGGATGACTGGTTAGCCAGAGACAGCTAAGATACCTCAGGGAAGGAACAACCTATGTATGACAGGCACAGTCACAGAGGGGCCATCAGGAGAGAACTTGGGGGTCAACAGAAGTGGGGTACAGACCCTCATCTCCCCCAACCTTGCAGGGGTTTGAATCTTCACCCCTTCTGAGGGAGGTCTCCTGCCCCCATGGCTGCTTTGCTTCCCATGCTCAGCTCAGATCGGGACCCAGATAACAGACAGAAACTTGGTGGACAGCAGCTGCCCTATATCTAAATTCAGCCTAGCACTAGGAATGCTCAGGGCCTAGTCAAGAACGCAAATCAACCTTTCCACTAATATATACAGAGTAATCTAAGATTATTGGTAGAGTATTAAATTTGACAGTAAAAGAGTAATCAAGCTTTCAGATTAATTTAAATAGGCGAATTGAAATAAGTAAACATCCAAGAAAATTTAAGTGTACTGGACAAAAAACTGTTTCTAAAGTATTAACTAAAATTTTTATTGGTAGCTCATCTCATAGTAAAATTGCTTAATATGAAATGAACATAAAACAGGCATATTTGTGTGCAAAAATTAAAATTTAAAGTTATTAAGATTGCATTAAAATTTTACAAAATTCAATATTAATCAAAAAATGGGGGATAGTAGGATAATATCATGTAGGGAAAAATATCCGATAAGTAAATTACATCTAGAAAATTTTTACTTCAGAAAATTAATTTTCATTTGTAATACTAGCATCAAGGCACCCACAAAAAACACACATGGTGTCAAAATAAGCCAAAGGAAAAGCGGGTAAGCAAAAATAAAAAAGGACCCCAAGTCAATTTTATAGAAAAGATTTCCTTATTAAATTTTGGTCAAGAATATGTTTATATACTTTCAGAAAACAACTCCAAGACTAAGTGGACTCCTGTAACAGAGAGGAACTGACTGGTCTGCTCCAACCACGAAAACAAGAGGAAAACCAGTCCAGAGATGGGAGATGCTGACCACGCCTTGCCATGCGAGCAGTCAGCAGCTGTGTGTTGCTACAGGATGCCTAGGACCAAACCAGAGAGGGTCGGACCTGCATTGCTACCATTTGTCTACTATCCAGACACCACTGATCACATGTACACATAAGGAAATGTTTGACATTGAAACTGAGACTCATAACTATTGGACATTGAAATTGGGACTCAAACATTTTTCTTGCTCTTATAAGTTTATTTCTAGCCTACAATGGCAAGACGTTTTTAAAGACAAGAATTGGGGCGGGGGAGAGGGAGGGAAACAGATACAGAGGCAAAGAAGCAATGAACAGACTGTCATACTATGGTGGGAAGGCAGGGGAGGTTTGGGGGGTGCTGTAAGAGATCAACCAAATGACTTCTATGCATGTATATACGCATAGCCAATGGATACAGGACATGGGGTGGGGGGAAGCAGGTGAGGGCATATAATGGGGGGTGGAGAGGGCCAGGGGGAGGTCAGTAGGAGAAAAAAAGGAGACATATGTACCGCTACTTATAATACTTTAAACAATAATATATATATTTTTATATATATATATTTTTTAATATATATATATATATTTTTTTTTAAAGTATGCGCTTCTATATTGCATGCAATGCTAGTTTGGTGGCGAACTCCTTTACTTGTCTGTGAAGCTTTGTATCTGACCTTCAATTCTAAATTATAGCTTTGCTGGGTAGTGTAATATTGGTTGTAGGTCTTTGCCATTCATCACTTGAATATTTCTTGCTATTCCCTTCTGGCCTGAAAAGTTTCTGTTGAAAAATCAGTTGATATCATACGGGTTCCCCCTTGTAGATAACTGCTTTTCTCTTGATGCTTTTAAAATTCTCTCTGTCTTTAACCTTTGGCATTTTAATTATGATGTATCTTGGTATGGGCCCCTTTGAGTTCATCTTGTTTGTGACTCTCTATGTTTCCTGGGCTTGTATGTGTATTTCTTTCACCAGGAAAGAAGATTTTTCTGTCATTGTTTCTTCATACAGGCTTTCATAACTTGCTATCTATTTTCTCCTTCTGGCACCCAAATAATGTGATTTTGGGTATGCTTGAAGTTGTCACAGAGGTTTCTTACACTATCTTCATATTTTCTTATTCTTTTTGCTCTTTTGATTGGTTGTTTTTTGCTCCCTTATATTCCAAATTGTCGATTTGGTTACCAGAGTCTTCTACTGTACTGTTGAATACCTGTAAAATATTCTTTCTTTCTGTTAGTGTATACTTAATTTTTCACTGATCCTTTTTTGTTTTTTTTTTTAATTCTCACAAATATTCTTGACCAAGTCACTTGCTGCTCTCATTAAGTTCCTTAAAGTTCTTATTAAGATATTTAAGTAACCTCATAACCATTGTTTTGACCTCTGTATCCAGTAGTTTGCTTGCTTCCATTTCTTTCATTTGTTACATTTTTTTGTTTCTGCATTTCCCTCTGTTTTTTTATCTATTGGGTAGAGCTTCTATGTCTCCTTGAGTTAGTAGGGTGACATTGTGTAGTAGGTGTTCTATAGGGCTCAGTGGCTTAGCTTCCCTAGTTACCTGAGCTGGCCACTCTAGGTGTACCTCTATGTGGGCCCTTCAAACAATCTTGTTGTAGTGGAGCCTTAATTGCTTTTTGTGTCACTGAGACAGATTGACCTTTGGACCAATTGGCTGTGAGAACTAGTTATGACTACAGTGGAAGAGCTGTTGTGCAGGAGACACCCTTACGGAGCAGGACTTGCTTTAGTGAGGCTTTGGTGCTCACTGAGCCTTCCTCTTGAATGTGTTGCTTGTGGATGTGTAGAGTTGTAATCTGGTATGGTCTGAAGCTGTCCACCAGATACACTGGCTCTGGGGCCTCTTAGGAGGTACAAAGTCAGCCACTACCTGGGGCCACCTGGCAGGAGCTGCAGAGAGATCTGAAGATCTCTTGACTTGTACTTTTATTGGTCTTGGAAATGCCCAGGTAAGGTCCAGCTGTGAAGTAAGGTGGGCTGGTGATACCCGGTCATGGGCCTCTTATTGATAGGTTTTGAGCATGTTGATGCCAGCTGATGTTTGTTTGAGAGATTTTAGGGGAATTTGAAGCTTGAACCAGGACTGGCTATTCATATGGAAAAGCCACTGCAAACAGCTTGGATAGGGATGCAAATTGGATGGGGCTTGGTCTCAGGAATCCCCAGGGTGGAGCAGACACTGTGTGCCATGCTGATGGAAACCCAGATATGGATGCTATTTAGCTTTGTGAATGGTGAGGTTTCAGTCTAGGAACAATGACTCCTGTGAGAACCCCCTGTTTGGGAAAAATCCACTTCCCAGTTTCTGCCCTAATGCCAGACAATCCAGTTTTTCCCCATATGTACCTAGATCCCCCAAAGCTGCTGTCTCGTGCTGGAGCTCAGAGGAAGCAGGACCGTGTAAGTGCCTTCCATAGCCCTTTAAGAGGATCACCTGGGACTCCAGCAGCCTCCATTTACTGAGCCATGATCCCTGCTGGTTTTTCCCATCTCTGAAACCCTGGGCTGGCGGTCTGATGTGGGATTGGAACCCCTTGCTCCTCATGGGAGACTTTCTCAGCTACGATATCTCTCCTGGTTAAAAAAAAAAAAAGGCTTATTTCATGCATCCACCCCTCCTACCAGGTTCCCTGTGCTTGCTTCTTTAATTATCTAGTTGTCTGATTTCCATTCAACCACCTTTCAGGCAGTTCTGAATGATGGTTGTTCTGTATTTTAGTTATAATTTTGATGTGGTTGTGGGAGGCAGTGAGTACCATGTTTTTCTACCTGTCATCTTGGTTCTCCTATCCCTGTGCTTTTTCTGTTGACCTTAATAAATCCTCTATTCCCGCTATACTTCCTTTGAACATATTTTTAAATGTTAATCTGCCCACCACCCAAAGTCAAGGCTATATCAAGATTTTGTAACTTAGAAATCCACACCTGAAACCTATATGTTCATGTTGACCAAAGTCACCCAATAAAGTTTAATTAAAAAATGAAGTAGTTCCTGTTGAAGTCAAACGTCATAGGAAATATCGTTTTGCTATGCAAGCAGAACTATCTTTATTTGGAAACTTCTACTTGGCCCAAATGGGTAAGAAGAAAACATGTTACATTTAAAAAAAGAAGTAAATATGCACAAAAGTTTATGTGCTCAGATATACAAGCACACACAGAGATATGTTCCTCTACTCTAAATTAAAATCATTCACTCACTTAAAAATGCTAATCTGCATTTTATTAGGGTCATTTATGTATATATCTCTCAGTTAATTAATTAGTGCCTAAGATAATGAACTTCTGTCCCATTAAGTAAGAAGTTCTCCTCCTTTTCCTCTTCCTCCTCCTCTTCATCCTCTTCTTCCTCTTCTTCCTCTTCCTCCTCCTCCTTCTCCTTCTTTTCACAGACAAGCATGTTCTGCTTGTGTTCCATACTGCCCACTTCAAGTACAATTGGCCTCACTGAAGTCTTATCAGACAAGCAACTTGAAAGTTCTACACATGTGCCTACACCTCATGTCTTTCCAGACCATATCCTAGAATACTGCCATTTAAACAGAGATATAGTACCTGAGATGGAAAATTCTTATCGTGGTATCAAAACACTGTAGCTCCATAACCTCATTTTTATAACACAGATACACCACCAAGTATCTTTGATGCTTTCTCAAAATCACTGTATGCTACAATCCCAGAACATCAGAAAAATGAAAATAGATAAAATAGGAAAAAATCTTATATGGGGAGGAGGAAGAGAGATTATGTATCTACTTAGAAAAGACTACCTTCGATAGGGTAAATGTACGATGAAGGAGGAGAGGAGGGGATGCACAATTCAGAATAGCAGCATGACACAAGGTTCACTGTCCCGGTGAGGGGTGAGTGCATAATTAATGTGCAGAGAGTGACTTGGGAAGGAAATATGAATAGTGAGAATGCAAACTTTCTTTTTTCATATTTGTGTATTAACCATATCAGTCTGCTACAGGAGATAAAGCTCTGGGCAGCCAGGTGGCAAGCACAGGGCGGTGAGGGTTGTGGGAGAAGTCCATTGCACATTTGGGAGAAAAGAAGGTAGATGTTCCCAGTACACTCTGCTCACCCAGAATTGCAGAAACATTCCCTCCTGCATGTAGTAAATGCTCACATAGCACTTAGTATTGAAACTGGAGAAGTATTTAAAATCATAGACATTTGAGTAGGTTGAACACCAGATTCACAACATGGATATGAATCTTACACTGGCCTTAGTCACCACATATCACCAAAATTGATTTCTAATGTTGACACAAAATCCATTTCTGACTTAGGTGAGTTTGAGAAAAATAGAGCAGTTATTTTGTCCTTTGAATAAGTGAGTGAACTTCATCCCCGTAAGGAGGGGTACACCATGAAGTTTGTTGGATTTCCCTTTGGCAGAGGTAACGATTAGGAATGAGAGGGCAGCAATTCCTCAACTTCATAATGGCAACGTCCCACCTGCAGGCAGTGTGACCTGTGCATATAACATGGCATCTTGTGACATGTTATTTTAGTCCTTTCACTTCTGCTGTGTGTTTACTTTTCATAAGCACTGAATATGATATTGCAACAATGGGTTTATGTATACAATAAGTTATTTAAAATATACATTCATTTTAAAACTTGTTTTAATTTTTTCCATTTCTGAAGAGACAAGTGAAGGACACAGCTCCACTAGGAAGATTTAATTTAATCCTTTTTTTTATGGGCAACAGTAAATAAACTGGCTTTTCCTGGCTCTCAGCCACAGTTTTCCTGGACAATCTAGGTCTGAGAGAGATAAAAGCCCCAGAAGAATGTTGGTAAAATGCTAACACTTGTAGCAGGGTCCTGGTGGTCTCCCTGCAGAGCCCTTGTTTACTTTCTGTGACTCTCCAGGCTGAAGTGCTGAACAACTTTACCTCCTTTTTTGTCAACCCCTCACAGATTCCTGAACTTTTTAAAATCCCTGCTTTCTTGGAAAGAACACCGTGATGCTGCCTGTCTGACCGTGTGCCAGGAAAGTCATGTGTGGAAGATGACAAAAGGGACCGCTGCAGGGATACAGATACTGGAAATCAAACTCCCCAGCTTCTTTTTTGTTACAGTGAATTAGATTGTAATTTACTGCGCCTTAGGCACGTTGCTCTATCCCTAGATAACAAATCATTTGAAATTTTATCTTCCAGAGTAATTTCATATGATTTTAGAGACGTGAATTAATTCAGATGAGTTGAACGCTATTAAATGATAAGAATAGTATCACAAACAAGGATGGTTGTTTAGCATGCCCGGGCATTATGCTTTGCACTGAACCTATATTAGATAATTTCACCTTCACACGATCCTGTGAGGAGGAGATTTATGACTATCATTCCCATATGACAAACTGAAGAACATGGATGCTAGGAAACTTATCCAAGGTCACATGGCTGGAAAGTTGGGGCCAGAATTTGAATGCAAGGATATGACTCCAGCGACTATGTTTCTATTCTCATGTATATTTTAGTGACCACATGTGTTCATCTTACAAACTGTCATAGAACCTGTCACAGATTTCTAACACAGGATGAACTGAAGAATTTAAGGAGTGAATTGATTCTTTCCTTAGACAGACATTTAATATGGACACTCTGTGCCAGGCCTTGCTCTAAGAGCAGGATTTTAGAGAAGCAAGTTAAACAAGACAGAAAAAAATCTTCAACCTTAGAGATTATTCTTGTGGGTAAAAGGAGAAATGATAGGTCTCCAAGTTTACCTGGTGTTCTTGCTGACACACTAGTGACTTGTCTTCAAAAGTCAATGAGTGATTTGAATACGATATATTTAGCTGCAAGAAACACAATGCTTTAATCATTATTTTTCTTTTTTTTAATATATTGATTTTTTACAGAGAGGAAGGGAGAGGGATAGAGAGTTAGAAACATCAATGAGAGAGAGAGACATCGATCAGCCGCCTCCTGCACGCCCCCTACTGGGGATGTGCCCGCAACCAAGGTATATGCCCTTGACCTGAATTGAACCTGAGACCTTTCAGTCCACAGGCTGACGTTCTATCCACTGAGTCAAACCGGTTTCGGCCAATCATTTTTCATTGTCACTGGGGCAAGAGCCATTCATGTCTTATTCATGTGGGCTCCCCTTTGCCCCCACTAACTGAGCACAGGACCTTGAAATCTAGCCTCCGATGGTTCCTCAAAAATTGTCTATTGAATAATGGATTATTAAAGAGTTAAAATTATGCAGGTTATTTTTTATTTTTAAAGGAAAGGTGGCAATTTGTTCTTGTGAGTAATATAAATTAAGTCTGATTCTTAATAATAGACCATATGTTTTTTTTAGTTATTTTATAGCCAGCCCTAATCAGAAATGTAGAATTTAAAAGCAGTGCAATGTAGAAACCAATGTTGTAGTAACAGAGGTGTCCACATACTTTTTATTAACCATGGTACTCTAGTTTTACATTTTCAGTGAGGAAGCTAACAGTAAATACTCATGCCCTTTTTGGTGTTTTTGGTTTCATTTGTAAGCAGAAGCTTATTGCCTAGATTCTCATTCTGCATTTCTCTGGAAAACTTATTCATTGGTAGTTATTACTCTGCTTTATTGAGCACTAAACACTTTCTTCCAAAGAAGAAAATACTTTTCCATTATTTCCATTTTATGTTTTAAATATTTTGAGAAGTAATATTGTGTTATTATCTGTTCTTATCCAATTAAAAAAGACAATAGTCAAACACTTGACAAACTGCATGCCAGCCATTGATGCTGAGGGGACACAATGTCTGAATGAGGTTGTCAAGGAGGTGAGTAGGAGGACACATGCCCAGAGAAAGGCAGGTTTGCTCCCTGGTCTCTTCAGAGCAGGTGTCAGTGGGTGGGCAGTAGAGTGGACACAAGAGCACAGTCTCAGTTTTAGGGATATGGACTTTTAGAATTGGAAGAAACCTGGAGATGGGTATGCCTCCTTTAGGAATTAGAACACTTTTACTGGCCTTCCAGTAAACATGCAATTGGAGGAGAAACAGGACTAGAATCCACCCTGAAGCTAGTCAGGTTTGTTGTTTTTTTCCAGTTAATGAATTCATTCCTTGCTTTATGCAAGGAGCTGTCCTGGATGTACACAAATGAGCAGTCACAGGCCTTGTACTAATGGAGCATATTATTCAGATAAGATGGTCCATTTACTCTGGGGTAAGGAAGTCTCAGAGCAAATATTACAGAATGCAATGACATAAGTGATGAGGAGGGAGCAACCAATTACTTGGGACTGGAACTAATCACCAGGGAAATACAAATCAAAACCACAATAATATATTACCTTGCACCTGTCAGAATGGGTATAAGAAAAACAACAAATAACAAATATTGGTGGGGCTGTGGGAAGAAATGTAACCATGGACTACCATAGGTGGGACTTTAAATCAGTGCATCCGCTATGGAAAATATGGAGATTTCTCAAGAATTAAAAAAAAATGGAACTACCGTATGGCCCAACAATTCTACTTCAGGGTATTTATCCAAAGGAAATTAAAACACTAATATGTACCCCTATGTTCATTGAAGCATTACTTACAATAGCCAATACATGGAAGCATCCTAGGTGTCTATTCATAGATGAATAGATAAAGAAGGTTTGGTGCATATATTCAGAAGAATATTACTCAACTATAAAAAGAATGAAACCTTGCCACTTGCAACAACATGGATAGACATAGAGAGTATTGTGTTAAGTGAAATAAGGTGGACAGAGAAAGATAAATACCATATGATTTCATTTACAGGTGAAATCCAAAAACAAAACAAACAAAACAGAAACAAACTCATAGATACAGAGAACAAACTGATGATGGATGGTTTCCAGAGGGGAGAGGTGTGGGACAGAAAGGGAAAGGATTACGGAATACAAACTACTGGTTATAAATTTAGTCACAGGGATGGAAGGTACTGTGTAGGGAACAGAGTCAACACTATGCTTGGTGACGGATGGGTAGTAGACTTACTGTGGTGATCACTTAGTAGGATATATGAGTGTTGAGACACCATGTTATATATCTCAAATTAATAAAATGTTGTGTGTTATATGTTAATTATAAATTTAAAAATGTAAGTGAGGGTTTATGTTTTTTTTTTTTTTACCTAATTGAGGCTATGGATTTCTAGAGTTGATTCCTTCCAAATGCATTCCTTATTCTTTTCCTTGTCTTAATATATAACAGGTTTAATTACCACACACACTGATTTGGCAAATCTATAACAGGATATAGAAATAGTCTAATCTTCCCTCTCTAGGTCACTGCATTGGATGTCAGACTACAAGTCCCTGTGATGATTCCTATAGTGATATTTCTCACAGGTTTTCCACAGTCTGTGAGAAAGTAATCATTGAACTCATTCCACACCTTCATGTCACAAAATTTCCTGACAAAGATGACAGAAATTGGCAGCTTGTTTGCAGCTGGAAATAGGGGCCAGAAAGCAGCGCTGCAGTGGATGATTCTGCTTGATATTGGCCAGTGTGGGAAGGTGTCACAGATGTACTCACTTACTTTAAAAGGACAGGATTCCTGCCTACTGCTTTTCCCATATGAAATTCTTCCTCAAACAGACATATTCTCATCAGAAGTAAAAAGTTGTTTTCTTTAAGGGACATCAGAGCTCTTGTTCCAAGAGCTTTCTAGAAATTCAGCACAGCAAGGGACATGAGTTTGTAGATAGAATCCTCTTAGCTCAAAGTCCTGAAATGAATTCACTCTTAGCAGTCACACTGCTATTTGTGTGTCAAAGCCTGGTCTAAATTGATTTCTGCCCTGTGTGGCTCATGTTGGATTTTCACATTGTCTTCTCCACATTAGCATCATCTCTTTTTCTCTACCTAACTTCATACTCCTGGTGCCCCCAAATGAAGGAGAGGCTGCCTGCTTTCCAGGTTAACATTGGTGATCCCTTATGCTGCATAAGGGTAGTAACTGTAGAAATTAAAATGGGAGCTTCATGAGGCATCATGTGTTCAATAAAGTTGTGCTCTTATTTCTGCCTGTGATATTCCCCAAACAATAGACCCATTAAGATTAAATAATTATATTCACTCCTAAACAACACTTCCTTAGAATTCTGTGATTTGATTAGTGGTAAGGGTCAGTTTCTAACCATGGCCAACTTTGAATCTCTCTGCTCCCTTGCTTACCAAGTGTCCTTTATAAAACCTCTACAGTGTCTTCAAGGATTATTCCTCCTTATTTAAAGGTAAGTCTCCCCTGCTGGACTGTGGGATTTTTATGACAGACCATTACTCACGTGCTTCAGTGTCTCCAGATTCTAGACCAATATCTGTGAACTAAAAAGTTTTCAGTAAATGGCTGGTTGAATGAAGAGTTCTCTAGTTCATCTGCTGCTACTATTCTCTCCTCCTATGTATCTTCATTCATGCCATTGTTACAATTCTTAAAGTAGGGCTCAAATCATAAAAGTATACTGGTTAAAAGCATTCACTGACATTATTCTGTTGCTTACAAAAATAGGTTCAGGATCCTTAGCCTGATATTCAAAAGCCTTCTTAGTCTGCATAACTTCCTAAATCTTTCCCAAATCACTATTCCAGCAAAGCTCAATTCCACTACTTGCTTTTCTCCTTTATCAGTGCCTCACTTGTGCTTTGCTTATATTTCCTTCACCTCAAATAGTTTACCCTTTTATTTTTCTTCAAGTCCCATCTTGATAACTTTTACAATACAGTTATTGTATCCCTCCAATCCACAGGCATCCAACAGGCCCTTAGGTAATTCCAAACATATCGCCAACATTGTAGGTAGCAGAGGACACACATAAATGCAAGATACACTTGTGCCCTAAAGGAACCCAATTCTAGTGGATAAACAGCTGTGTAAATTCTTAGACTACAGTGAAGTTGCCTGTGGTACTTTAGGATCTCAAGGGATGTACATCTACCCATTGGGAGAAAGAGGGTGTTAGGAAATGCACCTTGATATGGGTTAATTTTCAAAAATGAATGAGGAGTTAACTAGATAAAGGAAGGGAGTAAGAACATTCAAAGCAGACAGAGCAGGCAGCAGTGAGCTTTGGGGATTCTAGCCTGGGCAGCACAACTGAATCTGTGTACAGAATTCCCACAATTTGCATACCTAGCAACTCCTACAGAATGTTATCTCTTAGGGACATACTATGTGTTTCCCTACATTATAGCCATTAACATGGTAATATTATCTTCATTATCACACAAAATACTAATAACTATGCCTCATTCATCTGTTTTATACCTAAAGGATCCTTTAAAAATGTCTTCCATTTAAACACTAAATGACTGATACATTTTTATTGAATAGATGACTACTTTTAGATTGAATTGTCCTGAATTTTTGCTTCAGGAATACTGAGCATTTGGACTCTTATCATTTATACCATTACTTTAAATGAGGGCCTCCCCTTGTGTTATATTAGGTTTATTTTATATACAAGAGGAAAGCTGAAAGTTCCAGTCATTATGTCAGTGGTGTAGATATATGCAACACTCTCTGCTTCCCACAACCACACCAAAATTACAACTAAAATGCAGAACAACTACCTAAACAACCACCTGAAATATGTCTGAAAGGAATTCCTACAACTAAAAATAATTAAAGAAGAAGCACGTTGAGACTGTTATGATGGGCGGAGACCTGGAGCAGAATCGTGGAACTGGCTGTCCCACACCACGTGTGGTGGTTTATTATTGGAAGGGTTATTTTTGCTGTGAAGATTTTCCTGAGGTTCTAGGGGTCCCAACCCCACAAAAAACAACATCCTGCCTCCACCCTCCACCCTCATTCTGGGTTGCAGTGTCGGGAATAGAAGTCCCCACAACTTATGGCTGTAAAAGCAAGCAGAGATTATTGCTGAGTGATATGGGTGCTGCTGGAGACTCATACCCACAGACTCACTCCCTCTGAGCTCCAGCTCTGGGGAGGTGTTTGAAAGTATTATGGGATGTTTGGAGAAGAACTAACTTGTCTGGAATATGGCCAGAGCTGTACGGGCAACTTTCTCCTAGATAGAATTGCTACAAGAGGCCATTTTTCCTTTGCTGAGCCCTCCCAACGATAGAGCCAATAGTCAGTTGCCATATCTGAATTTCCATCAACCTGGCTCATACTTTGCACCCCACCCTGGGGATTCCTTGAGGACCCCTCCCCACCCCCCCACACACACCTATGCACAGGTTCATCCAAGCAATTTTCAGTGGCTTTTCCATACTAATGGCCTCTCTTGCCTCATGTATCAAATTTTCATAAAAGCTCTCAAACAAGTAACAGTTGGCCTCATCATGCCCCATACTTCTCAAAAAGTGGCCCAGGCCAAGCACTGGTGGTAGCCCCCCTTGGCTCATAGCTTGGTCTCTTTTGGGAACATTGCAAAACACAATTGGAATCCATCTTCAGATTACTTTGTAGCTCATGCTGAGTGGCCCTTAACAGGGCACAGGGAGTGGCTGACTTCATACCTTCTTGAAGGATCCAGAGCCAGTACACCTGATGTTCAGCTTCAACCACACTATATTATAACCCTAGCACCTCCACAAGAAACACACTGAAGAACAGGACTCGGTAAGCACCAAAGCCCCAGTGAAGCAAGTCCTACTCCAGGGGGTCAGCTCCTGCACAGCAGCTCTTTCATTGTAGTTGCAGCCAATCCTCACAACCAGTTGGCCCAGGGGTCAATCTCACCCAATGATGCCAGCATCAATCAAGGCTCAACTATAATAAGACAGTGCACATAGCTCAAACAGGACACCTACTACATGAGACCAATCTACCAAGTCTTGGAGACATAACAGCTCTACCTAATATATAGAAACAAAAAGAGAGAAGCAACCAAAATTTGGACACAAAGAAACATTCCATGAATAAAAGAACAGGAGACATCTCCAGAAAAAGAATCAAATGAAATGGAAGCAGGAAAACTACAAGATACAGAATTCAAAGCAATGATTATAAAGATGCTCAAGAAACTTACTGAGTACTTCAAGGAACATAGTAAAAACCTCAAGTAACCTGGTTAGAACATCAAAATAAAAAATCACCAGTCAGAAAGGAAGAATACACTAATTGAAATAAAGAATAATGTACAGGAAATCAACAATAGAGTTAAGAACCAAGAGAATCAAAACAAGAATTTGAAATATAAGATAGCAAACAACACCCAATCAGAACAGCCAAAAGAAGAAAGAATCCAAAAATATGAAGGAGACTCTGGGACATTCACATGATGAGAGTGCCAGAAGAAGTGAGGTAGCAAAATATTGAAAACCTATCTGAAAAAATAGGGACAGAAAACTTCCCTTACTTGATGAAAGAAATACACATAGAAACCCAGGAAGCACAGAGAATCCTAAATAAGATAAACCCAAAGAGGCCCACACCAAGATACATTATAATTAAAATGCTAAAGATTAAAGACAAAGAGAGAATCAAGCAGCAGGAGAAAAACAGTTAGTTGCCTATAAGATAGCACCCATACAACTGTCAGCTTTCTCAACAGAAACTTTGCAAGCCATAAAGGAGCGGGGTGGGGGGCAAGAAATATTCAAAGTGATGAAAAGCAAGGACCTATAACCAAGATTACTCTATCCAGCAAAGCTATCATTTAGAATTGAAGGTCAGATAAAGAGCTTCCCACACAAGAAAAAAAACTAAAGGAGTTCATCACCACTAAATTAGTATTACTTTAAATGTTAATGGTTCTTTGTTAAGAAGGAGGTAGAGGAGGAGAATGAGGAGGAGGGGGAGGAGGAGAGGGAGAAGGAGGAGGAGGAGGAGGAGGAAGAGGAGAAGAAGAAGGAGAAAAATATGAACATAAAATGGCAATAAATGCATATATATAGTAAAAATTAAATTTAAAAATCAAAGTAAATGAACATGAAGAACAGAATCAGGCTCATAGATCCAGATAAAATTTTGATGGTTAGCATGTGGGAGATGGGTGAAAAAAGAGAAGGGATTTAGAAGTACAAAGTAGTCATATCCCATGGACAGAGACAATAGGCAGGTGAAGACCTGGGATAGGGTGGGAGATGGGTTGAGGGGGAAAAGGGGAGAAAATGGGAGACATCTGTAATACTTGCAACAATAAAATAAAATTTTAAAAGAGATGAAAGCTAAGAAGTTGTTTAAACTTAAAAGAAAAAATCTAAGGCTCTGTTAATCATCATAACATATTCTTCTGACATTATGATAAAATATTCAATATATTATTGGCTTATGCTAGCAAAGCAAGTGCAAATTCCTCTTCTGGTAATGCCACCCTTGCTCAGGCCACTATAACATTTATGAATGCCTTAGCCAAAGTCATGTATTTCATGGTTGTAGTTCCAACTAAAGTCAAGTTCTGAATTCAGTGTTGTTGTTTTTCACGCCAGAGGGTCAGCTGCTGTGCAGGAACTGACCCTCTGGAGTAGCACTTACCTCAGTGGGGCTTTGGTGCTCACCAAGATCAGTGAGAACAGTTTAAGACCTGCATACACTAAATATATGTATTTAAAGTTATAAATAACACTAAGAAACTGTGTTCTTTGATCCTACCTTGACAAAGTGCTGGCTGAATTACCTGGAAGGACAGTTCAAATTCTGAACTCTCAAAATCATTGCAACTCTAGATTTGAAGGTAGCATTACAGAAAAAATTCATCCTTAAGAAAGAGCTAGCAGTTTTCTCCCCTTCTTTTCTCCACCTCTGGCATGAGGTCTTCTGCTCATGTGGACACCTTCATATGCAGGTTAAAACTTTATTCATGCCTTTTCATTAAAACTGCAGCTTGTGTACCCCTTGGGCATAGGGGTGTATACATATGAGGCAAGTCTTCATCATGCAGCATGATGGGCCCAGGAAAAGGCACACACAGCCCTGGAAGTATATTCAGGGTCATTTGAGAAGGGAATCCCTGGGACATGAAGACCCAGATTATGGACAATGCTAGTTGTCCAACTGGGAGCCCAGTCAGAGAAGCTAGGATGGGGTGTGTTATAGCCTGGGTCTTAAGGCTGTATTTCTGCTTTCTAATCATTCTCCCTTCAACATATGCTCTCACTCCCAAGAAGACATAGTCACTATCATATGCATTTAATAGTCACACACACACACACACACACACACACACACACATATATATATATATATATATATATAAAGAAAATTAATGTTTCCACCTCTGAGAAAGTCAAGTTAATGAAATACATATAACAAACATATGTAAAATATCTGGAATACTTTAAATATATAGCAGAATATTTTATTAGTAGCTCAGGGGTGTAAATAATAAAAATAGTGATTATCCTATCTAAAAGAGTAATATGCAAATTAACCATCACTTTGCTACACCCACAAGCCATGCCTACAAGCCAATCAGAAGCAAGTGTGCAAATAAACCCCAACCAAGATGGCTGCAGCCATGGACTGAGCAGGAGGGAGGCTTGGGTTTCCCTGGCAATGGAGAAAGCTAAGCTTTCCACACACCCTGGTGGGCCCAGGCCTCCACTCAAGGCTACAAAGTTTCAATTATAGAAGATAAATAAAACCCAACAAAAATGGCAGCAGCCACACAGCTGAAAAAGCAGGAGGCTAGGGTTGGCCCCAGCAATGGAGGAAGCCAAGCTTCAGCAGCCCTGGCCTGTCTTAACCTCCACTTAAGGCAACAAAATTTCAATTATAGAAGATAAAAAATTCCCAACAGAAATGGCTGCTGCCGCAGAGCAAGCAGGAGGCCTGGCTTTGCTCCAGGCTACAAAGTTTCAATTGTAGAAGATAAATAAATCCCAGATACCAGGGCCTCCACTTGGGTTGCTGCGGGGTGTGGCCAGCCTTCAAACCACCACAGGCCCCTCACTCAGGCCTCTCCACATCCCAAGGGAACCTCACCTCTGATCCAGGACATCCTTCAGGGAAAAGCAGCTGGCCCCCACCCATGCACCAGGCCTCTATCCTACCTAATAAAAGAGTAATATGCAAATTGAGCATCACTCCAACACATAACATGGCTACCCCCATGTGGTCAAAGATCCTGCCCCCATGTGGACACAAGATGGCTACCACAAGATGACCAGCAGGGTAGGGCAGTTGGGAGGGACAGGCCTGCAAGAGAGGGCAGTTGGAGGTGATTAAACCTGCAGGGGAGGGAAGTTGGGGGTGACTGGGCCTGCAGAGAAGGGCAATTGGGGGGCCTAGACCTGCAGGGGAGAGCAGTTGGGAGGGGCTAGGCCTGTAGGGAAGGGAAGTTAGGGGTGACCAGGACTGCAGGAGAGGGCAGTTAAGGCTGGCAGGGGAGCAGTTAGGCATCAATCAGGCTGTCAGGGGTGTGGTTAGGAGGTGATCAGGTTGGCAGGCAGAAGCAGTTAGGGACAATCAGGAAGGTAGGCAGGTGGGAGCCGGCAGTCCTGGATGGTGAGAGGGATGTCCGACTGCCCATTTAGGATAGGGCCTAAATGGGCAGTCGGACATCCCTTGAGGGGTACCAGATTGGAGAAGGTGCAGGCTGGGCTGAGGGACCGCCCCCCCAACCCCATGCATGAATTTCATGCACTGGGCCTCTAGTAATAATGTAAAACTGATTTTATGTTATTGGAGCAATCAGGAAATAATGAAAACATGGTTTCTGGATAAATTGTTGAGAAACAATGAGAATATCTACGAAAAACTGAAACAAAAAAATCTGCTTCCAGAATTCTCACCACCAAGATAGCTGGTAATTTGTATTAGTCTGTCAATAAATCTACAGTTTCCTGATACGTAAGAGAACAATGAGGTCTCCATGTGATAAATAAAATCCTTAGAAAGACTTGTTCAAACTTCTTTTTATTTAGTTCCAAAATAACTATAAAATGGAATTTTGGGACACTTTCACTACAATTGCCAGTAGACCTTTAAGTTTGATGTAAGATCTCATTTATGATGGCAGAAAAGTTTTTCCTTTCTCAGTGGTAATTCTGAAATTATCTATGACATAAGTTTAAAAATACAGATGAATTTAATGAGAATTTATTTTCAGGAATAACATCGCTTTGGAAAAGTTAGGATTTGATGTCTGTGATGACTATTGGCAACAATGAACAATAACAACACTGGATTCAGAACTTGACTTTAGTTGGAACTGCAATCATGAGATACATGACCTTGGATAAAGCATTCAAGAGGATTACTCTTACAATTTCTCAATATAGAATAGGGGCAGTGGTATCTATTATGCTTATTGTGAAGATTTACTTGGATCACATGTGAAAGTGCTTTGTAAATGACATTGTGTGTTTCGATTGTTATATACTAATATTAATATTATTTGTTTTAAGTTTCTCACTGTGAGTTCTGAAATATTACTATTTAAAGAGTGTATTCCTTACTAGTTGATTTACTTCTTTACAGCTCCGTAGCAATTAATTCCTCAAATTCGAATCTTTCAGCACTCCAATTCAGTCATTAAAATGACTTATCTTAGAGTGTCATCCTGCTAGTTGTCAGCTTTCATCTTTTTTAAAAAGTATTTTAATAATTGACTTTAGCAAAAAGAGCAAAACAATTCTGCTTATTAAAAAATCTTTGCATGTGTGATGTCATCATTGGCTTTATTTTTTACTTAAGGTATGTTCATTGTTGCTTTCATCTTAAGCAATTACAATCAATTACGTAGTCATCTATTTGATTGTTTGATAATTCAGATTTTCTATAACTAAAATAATTGCCTCAGCTCTAAGTTTTTGGTCAACCCTGCATAATCTTCAACAGTGTTTTAATGATTTTTTCGCTTCTGAAGAGATTTAAAGTATACATGTTTGAAATAATAATACAAAAGGTAGGAAAAGGCTTATACCATTCTCTATAGTGTGTCCTAAGAGAATAAAAGAGTCATTTTTTTTATCAGCAAGCATATTCTAGAAGCATAATCAAATCATCAAATGTGGAGATTGTTCAAAGGCAGGGAAAATATCCTGTTGGGCAGCCAACATGAAGATGAAGTGAAGCCACAAACAAACCTGTGTGGATTGTAGACATGCACTAGGACAAGGATTTGAAGAGCATAAGGACAAGTTAGAATTCAGAATGAGATTTGTGAAGTTGACATACAACTAGACTTTTATGTTGTGTGACATTCGTGATGACCACTAAATGTGTAAGAGTCTGGATCCAGCAAAAGCTGTGGCACAAATAAATGTTTTTGGTGACCTCCACCGCTTGTTTTTCACAGGCTCTCTATATGTTTGCATCACTCTTCAAATCTCCAGTGCCCTTATAACAGATCCTGGATTCTCAGGTTAGCTTAGTGTCTTAAACTATGATCCACAGCTATTTTCCTCCCCTCCCCTATTTTGGGGGAACTTCTTCATTATTTTAATTGTTTCTAATGAAGAATTTTGAACATATAGAAATGCAGACAAGCTCACATAATGTGCACTCAGGTACCCATCCATTCGCCCTAAAAACTATCATCTCATGGCCAATCCTGTATCCTCTACATTCCATCTACTTTCCCTTTCCATCTGTAATTCTGCAGTTTAAATAGCTAAAAGATAAACTTATAAAAAACCACCATGTTTAAGGAGTGGTGGGATAGATATGAGATCAACCAAAGGACTTGTATGCATGCATCTGAGCATAACCAATGAATATAAGACACTGGGGGATTAGGGTATGCCTTGGAGGGAGGGGCAATGGGAAGATATGTATACATGTAACACATTAATAAAAAAATAAAAAATAAAGTATATAAAAAAGAAAGAAAGAAAAAGTATTGAGCCCAGCCGGTGCAGCTCACTAGTTGAGCGTTCAGCTATGAACCAGGTCAGATTTCAATTCCCAGCCAGGGCACATGCCCAGGTTGCAGGCTCAATCCCTAGTGCGAGGCATGCAGGAGACAGCTGATCAATGGTTCATTGATATATCTATCTCTCCATCTCCCTTCCTCTAAAATCAATAAAAATATATTTAAAAAAACCCACCATATAATTACACTATTTTTGCACTTAAAATAAAAAGTTTGTCATTAAATATCCAGTTAGTGTTAAAAATTACAAATGATTTTGTATAGCATAATTTTAAAATACTTTGTTTCATAAAGATCTAAATAATACCTGTGACTTATAATGACTAGTATGCACTTCATGCTCATTGAATCTATATATTTCTACCCATTCCTACATTATTCAATAACAAAATAGTTAAGTCCTTATTAAGTGCCAAGTCCTATGAAAAAAGAATCCTTCTAAAGTGTCTTCTAATCCTTACAAAGGCATTGCAAATTGGACATTGAATCCCTCATTTTCTCTTGCCCATTATTGTTTTTCAGACATAGGGGTGTCTGACTACAAATTTGGCGCTCTTTCCATGACAGCATGGATTTTTTATTTCATTTCATAGACACACAAATATACCAACACCCACGTCTTTATTGCTCAATGCCATTGCCATGCAATTTTCTATCACAGTCATGCTTTCAGCAGACAAAAGAGGTAGTTAATGCATTCCTTAAGATAAACTAATTCCTGTCAAGAGCTTTAATGAGAACTTAGGTATGTAATGCTACTTACTAAGCATCACTATGAATTAATTAATGACAAGTCAAGTAAAATTTACCTCATTTCAAAATTTTGACAAGTTCATTCTTCATTAAAATAGCAGATGAGGGGAAGAGCACAGAAAGACCGTATATGAACCTCATTAAGAAAATTTATTAAACCTTTCACAATATGATAGTGATAGATGATAGGGGCATGTATACTAGTAAAATTACTTAAATTCAAAGAGGCAAGACCAATTAAGAAAAAAAATGTTTGAGAGACCGATACTGGATATACTCTAAATACAGTGCCAAATATCCAGCAAGATTTGAGAAACTGAAAAGGGAATGTCAAAGTTTGAAAATGAGAGTATGAATAATATGAGACCCAGACCCCAAACTTCTTACCTATTGTGGCATAGCTGATGACTGTCTTCTAATTATATTCTCTACCTGTACTATTCTTAAGGGGTCCCTGCTGTTAATAAAGTAGATGAGTCACTCATAGCTTTTTCAGCTTAATGGGGGGCGTTTTGAGGCAGAATTTCTTCAAGGGATAAGGACTTGCTGTCTTTTATATGAAACAAAATAATTTGTGATTCAGCATATCATACAGTACCATATAACATAATATGCAAATAACAACTTAAGAGGTAGGCATACTGGATAAGACAACAGAAGAATAGTTGTATTATCTGGGTACATGTCCCCATATCTGCCACTGCTAGCTGTGAGACTTTGGAAATGGTAATTAATCTTTCTGCCTCAGTGTACCAGTCTATAAAATATTAGTGCCTAATTCATACAGTTGTGGGAAGATCCAATGAATTAATATAAATAAAAGTGCTTAAAAGAATAGTGTTAGTATGCATTACTGTGTATATGTAGGAAATGATTATTATTATTATCTATAAGAAATGGAATATATAGATATTCCTGTTGGGAGATAATCTTCATGGACCTTTGATGTTTCTCTCTACATCTTGCAAGCAGTGGCACTTGTCTAAAACTATATTATCTAAGATGTTTTCAGAGTTAAAAGCCTTGAAAGATAAAAAAATCTCTCAAAATAATAAATGAATGCTTTAATATTCACTTTCATAAATAAATAAATCTTAAAAAATTAATTGAAGTGGATTATTTTATATGTTTATATTCTATCAGTTAATTGAGGTATACAGTGTTGAGATATAATTGATAAATAACATTGTATTGGTTTAAGATGTACAAAAATGTATATATTGTGAAATGATACCACAATATGTTTAGTTAACATCTTGCTGATGTCACTCCCTTGATTTTAACACTTAAATCAATAGATTGAATAAAGCAGGTTATCTTCCCTAATGTGGGTGAGCCTCACTCAATCAGTTGAAGGACTAAATAGAACAAATGTTGACCCTCTCCTGATTAAGAGGGAATTCCTTCTGCTTGGCTGCATCTGAGCTGGAATATCAGTTTTTTCCTGCCTTTAAATTTGAACTGAAACATCAGCCTTTTTGGCTCTCCAACTTGCTGGCTTCCTGAATGAAATTATACTGTCAACTCTCCTGGTTCTCTGGCATTTGATTTGTACTGGAGCTGTATCATTGGCTCTTCTAGGTTTCCACATTACTAACTGAAGATTATAGGACTTGTCAGCCTGCATAATCACATAAGCCAATTCATTACATTAAATATCTTTATTTATATATGTTTATATAAATGTTTCCTTTCTAAAACTACATTTATATACTTTTAGCCAATCATTGAATTTCAGCAAAGAATATACATTATATATTTTAAAAATTATTGAAATGTTATTTTCATAAACACTTATTTGCATTTATTCTACTCTCTTAACTTAAAATTTTCCACCTTTAAAAAATTAGTTTGAAAATTGTAACTATGTGAGGTGAATAACCTTAGGAAAAACTGAAAGAAAGAGGTGATAGAACAAATACAGTGAAGGAAAACATGGTATATGTGGAAGCTACAGAAGTGAGGAATATCCACCTATTCCTTGTCTATTAGTCCATGTTTAAGTTTTGGGCTTTGATTATACTATAAATGAAAACCTACTGAATGAGTTTATGTAGTGGAGTAACATGTCTCAATATGAACTGCAAAATTTTCATCCTGAATAAGTTACTGGAATAGGGACAGAATTAAAGAAAGTGCCAAGGGATATTAATAATATGCATTCATTGTTTTAATAAACATTTAATTTCAGAGGTAAAAGTATAATGAATTGAATCATGCTCTTGTCCCTGCTTTTGTCATACATACCTAGGGAAATCTTAGTTTATTGATCTATTCACCTATAACCTGAGACATAATTGTCACCTCAGCTCCTTGAAGTACAGACACAGTATCTGGAAACAAACCATTTTTGAAATGCTAACCTCACAAACATAGCCTACAAAGTGATGGCAAATGTCACACAGAGTGTTAATAAAGGTACAAAAGATCCAAATTAAATATCACTCAAAGAAGATGAGGAGATGCATGCTTTATCCCATTATGTTTACAGAGAACTTAAACGATGATCTCTCAAAAATTCTCTTTAGTTTATTTTCCAGATGATCTTAGACTATTGAAAGAAACAAAACAAGAGGAAAATTACAGCTTTAGGAACTGCCAAAACTAGTGGGTTTTTTTTGGATATAGTTAAGCACAAAACTATAATTTTCTATTTACTTTCCTTTGTCATTGTACATTTAGGGCATTTATTCCAATTTAATGCCATTTGCTCTTTGTCAGAAGGAGTCTTCCTGTAGATTCATATTAATCACATATCTTCTTTTGAAACACAATATAAAAACTGTCACTCTTCTTTTAACATTGGCCATTTCCTCATATAAAACTCAGTCGTCATATGACTGAAGGAAAGCCTGTGTAATTCAGCTCTAATGGATTGTACAAAGCAAGAGTGTGTTAAACTCCTATAGTTTAAAATAACATAGGCCACATATCTTATTTTTTTCCAAATAGATTTATTTATAATACCCCAAGTCTGGAAATAACAAATTTTATAGACACATCAATGGATGAAGTTGTTATCCATAGAATACAATACTCAGCAATAAAACAAATTTGATATTCACATAAGCATTTGTGTTGAATCTCAAAATTATATGTAGCCCTGGCTGGTTTGGCTCAATAGATAGAGCATATTGATTCCAGAGAGGATGGGAGAGGGAGAGAGAGAGAGAAACATCAATGATGAGAGAGAATCATTGATCAGCTGCCTCCTGCATGCCCCGCACTGGGGACAGACCCAGAAAACCAGGCATGTGCCCTGACAAGGAATCAAACCATGCCAACTAGGCCACATATCTTAAAATGCACACATTTCAAGTGAAACAGATAAAGTTCTGCTGTCATTGTTACTGGAATAGTTACAGCTTTTGATTTATAGGTGGGTTTTTTTTGGGGGGAAGGGAGGTTTGCTTAATCTGAACAAAGACCGATCAATCATCATAGGTGAGCTGGAGGGCCTGGATGCCAACTACTGGAAGTTGGGTAGTTTGAACAGCAGTGTAAGTTTCACCTTTTTTCTTGAACCAGCTCAGTTTTGACCTATTCTATATTAATTTCCTTTCATAGAGTTTTTGAAAATTAAACCTGTTACTTAAAGATTGCATCTTTTCTGAGAGATATCACTATTACTTGACTACAATACTAACTGAAAGTAGCTATTGTTTAAAACACAGTATATTGTGGTTTTCCCCAGAAAGGTCTGATTATCTTATTGTGGTAATACATACCACTTGAATAAACAAGTAAAACACTGTCTCTTGCCATTGTAGTTTTTGCTCAAAATGCTGATCATGTCAGCAATTATTTAATGTTTTGTTCACTGATATGTTCTCAGCATTTTGAACAATAATGGGCACATGGTAATTATTCACTGTATATGCAAGAATAAATAAATGAGGTAGTGAAGTATGTGAAAACATACAGTGGATTCTACCCCTAGATCTGATTCATTTTGGTCTAAAAAATGGTCTGGGCATCCCTCCTTCCCTTCCTCCCTCCTTCCCTTCTTTATTTCTTCATTCTTGTCATTCTCTTGATGATTTTTATGTACACTCTCAGTAAAGAACCAATGAGGCTTCCAGAAGGAAGAGGAAATTGATCTATATTGGCAAATAAAGTCCAATGGTGAGAAGCTATACAGAGACTGGTTTGATCTCAAGAAAGGCTTTCTAACACAGTAATTAAAACGTAGAGTTCTCTACTTCTAGAAACAATGACTTTCCTATCATAATAGGTGTTTGAGAAGAAATGCAAGTGCCAGCATGAATGGCTACAAGCTAAGAAAAAGATGCAAAAGAGGTTCACACTCTGAACACTTAAACACAATTTAAATATAACTGAAAAAATATAGAGAAGGCAACAGGAAAAGGATTTCTTTGTGTTATGTTTGATTTAAAAACACTCATCATACACGTCTTTATCCCAAAGCAATTTCTGGTTGCTTTTAAGTATCAGCTAGTAACTCTAATGTCAGGACAACCAAGAAAACACATATAATGATGTCAATTTAAAAATAATATATATATATATATATATATATATATATATATATATGTGTGTGTGTGTGTGTGTGTGTGTGTGTGTGTGTGTGTAATGATAATAATTTGAAATTTTAAACAATTAGTTTAGTATTTAACATATGGTTCAATTATATAATGGCACTATATATAGTCAGTTTCATGATTAATAACAGTAGTCAATTCATACATTCACATTAAGATCTTATAAAACTATTTCAATAAAGATTAATTTTTCACTTACTTTTTTTGTATCTTTTCTTTTGGAATTGCCTCCAGAATCTGTCTTATCAGTTTGTGACCATTCTCTTTTGGACATAATTAACAATAATAAAAACAACAGAAAACAGTATAATTTGGGAAACTTGGCTACTTTTTCACTGGCTGCAACTCAATATATTATGTTTATATTTCCAATTATAAAATTCTTTCTCCCACAAACGTTAACAGTGTTTCACCAATCAGGAAACTCTAATGAGGGAACACAAACACAAGTTCAAAACAAGATTTCTTAAGTGTTTTAAGTACTGGAAAATGTTTATCATTATATGATGATTCCTTGGTTGGAAAGCACTCATTTTCAGTGAAATGTGATATGCTAATATATAAAAATCCAGGGTCCATAATGACTGAAGGCTCGACCAAAGACCAGAAGTCAGTCCTGCAGTTAGTGCTGGGTTGCTGTGGCTACCCAACACTGACTGCCACCAGTGCGGATGGGATGATCCAGCACTGACTGTCAGTTGGCTGCAAATCAGGCCCAGAGAAAGACATGAAGAAAGAGGCAGGGTCTGATCTGCTGCTCTGTGGCAGCTGTTGATCAGCCATTGCCTCTCTCTTTCTCTTGGGGCTTGGCCAGCATCCACACCTCTGTTTCTCTCCAGGCCTCCTTAGGGGCTGCTGATCAGTCCCACCTCTCTGATAAGGCCTGGAGATAGGCCTGGAGAAGCTAACTGGCAGAGAAACCAACAAATCAGAACCAAATTTGGGTGAACTGTGAGGATCCAATGGCTGACTTGGATGTGGAGCTTTTGATACTGACTGGCATAGAAACTGACCAATCAGAACCAAATTGGCTGGCAGGGGAGGGCACTTGGGCGTGAGATCAGACCAGCAGGGGAGGAAAGTTAGGGGTGATCAGGCAGACAAAGGCAGTTAAAGGTGATCAGACTGACAGGGGAGGGCAGTTGGGAGCACAATTAGGCCAGCAGGGGAGGGAAGCTGGGGGAGAGATCAGACTGGCAGGCAGAAAGGTTATGGTTGACCAGGCAGGCAAGCAGAGGGGTTAGGGGTGATCAGGCAGGCAGGCAGTTGAGCAGTTAGGAGTCAGTGGTCCCAGATTGGAAGAGGGATGTCCAACTGCTGGTATATTCCTAATCCCACAGTGATCCCACATGTATCCCACAGGGAACAGGTCTAAACTGGCAATTGGACATCCCCCAATGGGTTCCCAATTGGAGACGGTGCAGGCTGGGCTAAAGGAACAACCCCTCTGTGCACAAATTTCATGCACCGGGCCACTAGTCCTAATATTTATAAAGAGCCAGGTGGCATCACGACCAAACAGGCCACTGGTTACCGTAAAGTACATGGAACATCTCTTGTTCCTCCCATCCCCCAGTCCCCAAGCCGCTCACCATGAGAGGTTCTGGTGGCGGAGCAGGACTGGGGACTGTTGAGCTATGAGATTAATGGACCAGTCAGGTGGCAGCAAGTTTTGTGAAGCATTCGCAGAGTTGGGGAGTTTCGCATAGCAGTTGTGGGGTCGGGGAGGCTCATGGAGCAGTGGCAGGGAGGGAGGATTTTCATGGAGCATCCAGTATTCAACTTCTTGGGTGGCAGCAAGCTTCGCACAGCAGTCAAAGGGTGGAGGGAACCTCGTGAAGCTTTTGAGGGGCTGTGAGCATCGTGGAGCATCCCAGGGCCTTGTGACAGAGGCAAAGCTAGACCTAGGGATCCTAATCACACATGATTGCGTGTGTTCTGGGCCTCTAGTATAACTGTAAAAAGTATTTAGTCATTCATATACTTTATAGTCATGTATCATATTTAGTTGACTTCTGACCTTCTTAACACTGAGATAATAAATTTATGTTGTTTTAAAATTCTAAAGTTTTTGCTAATTTGTTATAGCTGCAAAAGTAAATTAAAACAGTCAGGTAGCAGACATTTTTTAGTCATGATCCAATCCAATCAAATTTTCAACAAATTATTATGATTTTTAATACCATCAGTGGCATTATGTTCATTAAATTATAGCTTACTGAGACATTTAATAATGATACCTATATATAAGCCAATAAGTGTTTAATTTTTTTTCTCAAAATTGTTCTTATTTTTACCATGAATAAAAGAACCCACTAGACATACATCTCCCAGGTGTGTATGGTCATGGTGTAGTTGCTTACCTAACGCAAAACTCCTAAGAAATAATAGCCATAATAGTTATGAATATGAGATGAGGGATGAGGTACAGGGTCCTTCAGTACACTGAACATTTCTAATTAAGATAAATAGTATCCAAAACTGTAATTATGAAGAAGTGCACACTGTGAAGGAACCTTCCTTTTACTTTAGTAATTAATCATGGATATTTTGTTTAATAGCTATATCTAACTTCTAAAAGTTTAATTTATTCTTTTTTTAATTACTATATCAAATAGCAAATAGTTTTAATACTCACTAAAGACATCTCATAAAATTAATACTGAAATCTATCTTTTCTTTTGTGAATTTACTCCATAGTATAACTAAACTTAATTAAATAAAAATTTATTCATGAGGACTTCTTTGCTTTTCAGCTCCAGGCACATGAATTCATTTCTTCTTGCCACTAAAGCCACCCCAGCCAGTACCGTTGCAGGTATATTAGCCCTAGGACTAAGAGTGGCAACCAAGCATGTACCCACAACTGGTTGCAGCCCCTGACATCATGCACATGCATGCCACCAGCCTGGAGCTGTGTACATTTACACAGTGGGTCCATGCTGCCATGCATCTGCCCACAGATAGCCCCAGTAACCATGAGCATGAATACTGCCAACTTCATTTCCCAAAGCTATATATGCACCCACAGTCAGGTCTAACCACTCCCACTGGCCTGGGCCATTGCCAATGCACATGTACTTATAGCTGGACCCTAAAGCTGGATATATGCACACAATTGACCCTAGTCCCCAGCACCACCTGCTCCAGTCTCTGGAAGTACTGCTGGGACTCCAATAGCTATTGCAGCCACCATAGACCTCTTGAAGCTCTTGCCTCCAAGGACCACAGAATTACTCCAGATAACTGAGCTCATGAGATACCACACTCCCCTGGACCTGGAGATTACTCATGGCATCTCAGTCACTATACCTGGTACCATGCTATGCTCTAGCATACCCACACACTAGATGAAGGTCTTCCCTTACTGCTTAGAAGAGTTGACTACTTCTTCAAATGCAAATATACTTGCACAAAGCTACAAAAATGAAGAATCAAGGAAATATGACATATGACCAAAAAAGTACAATAAACTTACAACCCATAATAAATGAAAATCTATAAACACCTGACAAAGAATTCAAAATAATCATTCTAAACAGAACATCAATAAGCTATAAAAGAAAATAGATAAAAATATTTAACAAAATCAAGACAAATACAAGCATAAAATTACAAGTTCAACAAAACAATAAACAACATAAAAATAATCATGGACAATTTTGGAAGAATACTATGCAATAAACAAATATAATAGAGAACTTCAACAACATACTTGATAACAGAAAGGGAAGATTTGGTGAACTTCAAGAAAAGTGACTTAAATTTATCTAGTCAGAAGAGAAAAAAAGAAAATGATAGCAAATAAGAATGAAGAAAGCCTACAGAATTTATGAGATATCATCAACTAATGTTTGCAATGTGAGAGTTTTATAAATACAAAAGAGAGAGAGAGAAAGAGGCAGAATGCTTATTTAATGAAGTAATGGCTTAAAATTTTTCATATTTAAGGAGAGATATGTATATGCATGTATATAACTCAAAGATCCCCATCAGAATAAATCCAAAGAAGACTTGACTGAGACAAATTATAATCAGACTGTCAAAAATCAAAGACAAAGAAAGAATTTTGAAAGCAGCAAGAGAAAAGATGCTCATCATATCCAAGGAAACCCCATAAGATAGAAGTATATTTCTCAGCAGAAATCCTGAAAGACAGGTAAGAATGTGATGAAATATTCAATGTGCTGAAAGAAAAAGATTGCCAACCAAGAATAATTTATCCAGCAAAGCTGTTCTTCAGAAATGAAGGTAAAATAAGCACTTTCCTGCCTTATAGGAAATACTGAAAGGAGTTTTTCAAGTTGAAATAAAAGAACACTAATCAGTAACATAAAAACATGTGAAAGTACAAAACTCACTGGTAAAGGTAAATATATATTAAAATTCAAAATATTGCGATATTCTAATGGTTGTTTATTAGTCACTTATAATTCTAGTATAAATGTTAAAAACAAAAATATTACATATAATGAATGGATACACAATATTAAGAAATGTAGTCTGTGACATCAAAAACATAAAATGTGTGGGGAGAAGTAAAAGTGTAGAGCTTTGATATGCAATCAAAGTTAAGTTGTTATCTGCTTAAATAGACTGTTTTAACTATAAGAGGCTTCATGTAAGCTTCTTGACAACCACAAAAAATAAAAATAAAATGGCAAAACTATAGAATATACACAAAAGGTAAAGAAAAAAATAACTAAATGTTGTTAAAGAAATCCATAAATTATGAAAGAAAACAGCAAGAGAAGAACAAAGGTACAAAGGATCTACAAAACTAAAAACAATTAAGAAGAGGGCAATAGTACATCTTTTCACCTATCAAAAATTCCTTTAAATGTAAATGGATCGATTTCTCCAATCAAAATACATAAAGTGGCTGAATGGATAAAGAAACAAGACTCAACAAAGGAGAGATCATCCAGAAAGAAAAGCAATGAAGAAAAATTGGACTTAAAAAGCAGAATATATCTTTGTTAAAAATATCAACAAATAAATATTGGGTTAGGCATTGACATTTGTAAAATCTGTTATATCAGTGGTTCTCAACCTTTTTTAATGCTGTGACCATTTAATACAGTTCCTCATGTTGTGGTGACACCTAATATTAAAATTATTTTTGTTGCTACTTCATAACTGTAATTTTGCTACTGTTAATGAATCATAATGTAAATATCTGTTTTCCGATGGCCTTAGGCGACCTTGCTAGCAGTTTTCAACCTGTGGGTTTCGACCCACTAGTTGAGAACTGCTGCTGTATTTACATTATGATTCATAATAGTAGCAAAATTACAGTTATGAAGTAGCAATGAAAATAATTTTAAGATTGGGAGTTACCACAACATGAGGAACTGTATTAAAAGGTCACAGCATTAAAAAAGGTTGAGAACCACTGCGTTATATGCTTGCATCTCCTCTGATTACTCCAATATACTTTCCATTTTGCAAGTCCCATAACTCCCTATTAAAATTGGTAGGAAGTTATAGATTAGGAATATACAGTTTAAAAATTCTTACAATAATTAAATATAATCCTTTATTAACTCTTGGTTGAGAATATGTTTATATACTTTCAGAAAACAACTCCAAGACCAAGTGGACTCCGGCAACAGAGAGGAACTGACAGGTCTGCGCCAAACACGAAGGCAAGAGGAGAAACAGCCCAGAGATGGAAGATGCTGACGACGCCTTGCCATGTAAGCAGTCAGCAGCTGTGCGTCGCTACAGGATGCCCAGGACCAAATCAGAGAGGGTCGGACCTGCATCGCCACCATTTGTCCACTATCCAGATACTATTGATGACATGTACACATAAGTAACGGTTTGACATTGAAACTGGGACTCAAAGCTATCGGACATTAAAAGTGGGACTCAAACATTTTTCTTTTGCTCTTGTGGGCTTATTTCTATCCTACAGGGGCAAGATGTTTTTAAAGACAAGAATCAGGGGGTGTGGGGGAAGCAGATGCAGAGGCAAAGAAGCAATGAACAGACTGTCCTGTTACAGTGGGAAGGCCACGTTGCGGGGAGGGGCCTGTAGGAGATCAACTGAAGGACTTGTATGCATTTATGTGTAGGCATAGCAGGTGAATACAGGACAATGGGGGGGAATAGGGGGGATACGGATGAGGGCATATACTGTGGGGTGGGGAGGGCATTAGGGAAAAATAAAAATAAATAAATAAATAAATATAATTTGTGGACAATAGAGCTTTGAAAAATTTGCATAGTCAGGCTTTCAAAATGTTTATGTGATTATTTCTTAGAAATCTTTTCCTAATAAATAAGTATATGTCTATGAAGCCAACATTTGTTGCTCAGAATTCATTAATCAAAAATGTACTACTCTCACAGCATGCCAGAGGGAATCCTTACCTTGTTTGTGACAGTTGAATTAATGTACTCTATTGGCCTGTCATTTTGATTGTCTATTGCAAATTTCCTTAAAGTTATTCTGGTAAATTGCTGGAAAAAAATGTGTTACTGAGGCACTTTTGCCTGGAACTGGAGACATAACCACAGGCAAAAACATGTTTGAAATACTGTTTTCTTTGTTTAGAGAAATTTTAAAACTCCAGTTCCAGAAACAAAATAAACTAAACTAAACCAAAGGAAAATTGAATCATGCTGCTCATGATACAACTTGTGGTATCTTGTGCCAGTAATCGTGTAACGTGGCATTGTTTTATAATTTCAATAGGGTCAATCTTATTGTGAGGCATTTATCAAAGACCACAGAAAATCCTTTATTGGTTCCTTTTTAAAAGTGTAGCCTAGTGACAACTAAGACATGGAGGAGGCATATTTAAGTCATAATTTTACACAGAGGTGATTTTCCTGCTGTTTTCTTTCTGCCTTCATGGCCTGGCTAGTTTACTACCATTTCCTCTTAATTATATTACAAATCTCAGGATGTGGTTTGCTTATTAGCATCTGATCCCAATTTGGACTGTGTACCCTGCAGGCCAGCAGTACAATGCAAACTTGTGCAAATGCAAATAACTCATTCTACTGTTGGACCATGTTAGAATCCTTTACCACCAGCACAACTCATTTACCCCATCACAAATCCTGTAGCCTCTTCTCCCTGCTGCTTTATCAGCCCCTAAGGCAGGTAAATTCTGTATTTCACTTAAGTTGAATACCCCTTCCCAACATGAGGCTCTAAATCAAGCATGTCAAACACAAAGGCAAACGTGGGTCAAATAAACAAAGTATAAGTTTATGTGGACCACAAAAAAAACAAAAGCTTCAATTTTCTTAGAAACAGGTTTATTTCTCTAGAGATCTGCTAAATACAAAGGGTTGAAATAAATGAGTAATCGTTAACGTAAAATAATAGAACATTTTAATAAAAGTTAATATTTTTCTTGAACATTAACTTACCAGACACTGAATAACTGCACAAATTAATAAGCATAATGCAAATAAACCTATTTTTCTTGTTCTCTAAATGTGTAATATTTCCTGTTGCACACACCAAACATGTCAGTCCAACACTAATGATGTGGCAATTGGCTGCTAAAATATTCGCTGCTAGTATTAATGGAGAGAAATGGTGTGCCTGTGCATAAAAATGCGTAAGGGAAATGAATGCAGCATGATTATAGATATCAGTCATTCACGAACATTGGAGTTTGTTATTAATAATTATATGTAACAGGATATTTTAAAAATTAAGTTACAAAATTTTTATTAAAACGTTTCTTACATACCATTATATTGGCTGGGCCGCAAAAATATTCACTGTGGGCTGCATGCAGCCTGCGGGCCCTGAATTTGAAATGATTGCTCTAAATCCTCAAGTTAATCAACTTATGGCACAGGATAGATATCATTGACCAGTAAAGTGACCCAGGAAAAAGGCATTTACATTCATTCCAAAAACACAAGCAATGCTGACTGGTGTGTGGCTGTAGGAT
This sequence comes from Lasiurus cinereus, assembly GCA_011751065.1. Classification (NCBI taxonomy): domain Eukaryota; kingdom Metazoa; phylum Chordata; class Mammalia; order Chiroptera; family Vespertilionidae; genus Lasiurus; species Lasiurus cinereus. The sequence continues at coordinate 11,569,868 of JAAGEH010000029.1, forward strand.
AAGAGTAAGTGTTAATTGTCAATTGTTTTCTATTGAAGGGATGACATCGGAATTAGATGATGTCAGCTTACTATACTATTAATTGATCTGCATAATAACTATTAAGTATTGGTGATTTAAATTGCTTTGGGGTGATTTCAGTGAATAGTTTGCATAGTCAGCTTTCTTGATAGTATATAGTTGTAATATTGTGTTTTTTAAAAAATTTGTTGAATTTATTGGGGTGACATTGTTAATAATGCCATACAGGTTTCAAGTGTAGAGCTCAATAAAACATAATCTGTATATTGCATCATGTATACACCACCCAAAGTCAAGTCTCTTTTTGTCCTCATTTTTCCTCCTTTGCCCACTTTCACTTCTCTCTACCCTCCTTTCCCTCTGGCGACCATCATTCCATTTTCTGTGACTATACATATAGTATGAAATGCTTCTTCTGGCTGTTAATGTTGATTAAATCAATCATGACATTTTCTTATTGCTTACCTAATCCTAGATTATTCTTGAATCATTTCTCATCTCAGATTTAAAAGACTGATTGTTATATTACAAGTGTGAATACTTTGATATGATTAGAATTTTGGATTGGACTTTGAATGGCTTTACTCTCTGCCCCTTGTAAGTGCTGCTAGCCAAGGACAAAAGATAAGTTGTCTCTGAAGACAGAAATTCACAAGTCCTGTAAATTAGAATGCAGTTTGTGCAATTACTGGTGAATGCAGAGTTGGAAAGCCCAAACTGCTTAACGTTAAAGCATTCTTCAGTCTAACGCAAAACCTAACAGTACCACCTCTACCCTCCTTGTAAATCACTCAATCATTGAATGCTGCTGTATGGGTCAAATTCTATCTACATTAGTAGATGTCAGCACCAAAGACACATTTGACACTATCCGTTTGTAAAGTAGAAAACCCATGGAAACCTGCAAACCAGGATACTACAAAAATTCATTGAGTTACTGATGGGAAACTTCACTCGTGCATTTACTTCAAAGTCATAACAATGGAAGTGATTCAGGCAAGCCAAACATTCAGAATGCTCCCTGGATCTCATAGTGTCCCTGTTTACTGTCAGTCCAGAGGTGTGACTTAACTTAAACCCTATCAGATTTAAGAATATGAAGTATTAACAATCATGACTCAAACTAAGAGTCATTGACATAACATGGCTTCAAAGAAGTTGACAGGAAGTATGTATAAAAATAGATTGATAGCCCCTAAAATGTCATGGTCATATCTCTTTAGTGATTTCTCTTCAATTCAATTTATAGCACTAAACCCCTCTATTGTATACAGCAAGCCAGATGCCATCATTATCACTTCCCCACTAGTTGTCAAATTCCCTTTAATCACAATGCCTGTACTTGTGACATTTCACAATGATTTCCAATTAAAGCAGTCTTGACACCTGTGTGTTTCCTCTCAGATTTGACTGTTGAGTATCTTTAGGCCTGTGCAGCATATGCTTTCCGCCTGGTTGGTGGTCCACTTGTAATGCAAAGCAGGGTCCCTGGTTGTCTGCATACCCTGAAATAAAGGAGGAGGGGGTTACTGAAAGAAGCTGAGTGGAGGGAGATGAAGAATCTTTCAGGAAAAGAAAAGCTTAGAGCTGGCCTCCCAGAACCCTGTGGTGGTAAATGCTGGCTTTGAGCTTCCTGAAGCCAATGCACAGCATATAATCAAGTGTGATTTCTCCTGATTACCTCAGAAGTAATTAAGGAGTACCCCCGCACCCAAGACCTCTACCTAATTAGAAGTATCTGGCAAGGAGGTATTTGCATATCCTCAAGTCATATTATATCATGTGGACATTTGAGCTGATGAAAACTGACATTTACCATAAAATTTAAATGCATCGCATTGAAACCAGGAGTCTTGAGAAACTCACAGCTCTGGATTTGGAAACCTGTTTTAATTGATGTGACATAGTGGCTTTGCCTCATGCAGCAAATCAGAACATGAAGCTGGAGGAATGTAAATATGCAGAGGTCAGAATATCACAGGGAGAGGCTGAGCTGCAGACACTGGTGCCGGCACGCTGACTGTGAGCTCCATTTTTTCCTTGTCCCATGGAATTTATAAATCGGGATTTAGGGGAAAGCTTCTCTCTCTCCCTCTCTTGCTTTGCTATGCCTTTGCTGTGCCATTTCTATTTACTTGAGAATTACAACCAAATGCTATGATTTTTGGACAACAGAGAGTCCCAGAGAGAAAGCAGTTTTGCAGCTGATTCTACGGAACATGCCATCATTCCATGTGCCTGTACTTTCCTTCCAATAATTACAAAGGGTAGTTGTTAAGATTACAACAATAACTACTGCTTACTATATGCTCAGCATGGTCCTTTACATGAATTAACTCATTTAACATTTACAAAAATCCTCTGTATTAGGTGCTCTTGTTATCTTCACATTAATAGTTAGGAACCTGGGCTTAAGAGTGCTGGAATAATTTTTTCCAGATCACCAAGCAAGTAAACTGAATTCAAGATGCAAACATGGCTAACCTGACTTGAGAGGCTGAGCTCTACGCACCTGCATTTTAGCTGCTCTTTCCTCAGGGTAAGGATGGCCTATGGCCACATTCAGACACAGGCACAGATGCACACACAGGCACGTACACACACACACACACACACACACACACACACACACTGCACAGAGAAAAGGATCTAACTGGATCATCAAGGGCTTTCAGTGGTTCCCAAATACATTTTTCAGTTACTCCCACTGTAGGGTAGAAATATGTCCTACTTTATCTCATTGATCATGGTTTCCTGAAACTCCTTTTTCATTTTGTGATAGAAACAATTGAAAGAGATAAATAGAATGGTTGCTACATGTATTTGACTTTTGTTATTTTTTTCTAGCTTTAGTGAGGTTTAATTAATATATAACGTGTAAATTTAAGGCATACAACATGATGATTTGATACACTTATACACCAGAGCATGATTACCACCAGTAATTTCAGAGGGTCTGGGAGAGCATGTATCAATGGTAGCTGTCAGTAAAGCAATATCAAAAGGTTGCCCAGGATTGGAGGACCTGGTTGAAGACAGCTTATAATGAGCAGAGAAAGGGCCACTCCAGCTTTTGTCTCTGTGGCTAAGCTTCTCTAGCCAGAGTAGAAAATTTCTGTGCCTTGTTTTTCTACCCCAAGTAGTACTTGGATATAAAAGGCATTGTGTTGCCAAGCCAGAATTCCTCAGTGGTTGAGTGTTGACCTATGAACCAGGAGGTCATGGTTCAATTCCCAATCAGGGCACATGCCTGGGTTGTGGGCTCAATCCCCAGTGTAAGAAGTGCAGGAGGCAGCCAATCAATGATTCTCTCTCTTCAATGATGTTTCTATCTCTCTCTCCCTCTCTTTTACTCTCTGAAATCAATAAAATATATTTTTAAAAAGGCATTGTGGGAGTGGGTCTTTAACTCTTAGATATAATGTCATTGTGATTTTTTAAAAAGGCAGCTTCTCAGAACGAAAACGTTTCTAGGAGAATGAACTGGAAAAGCTCCTGCCCCACCCCATGAAAATAATTTCCCCTGTGAGAATAGGACTCAGAAAGAAGTGCTTCCTCTGGCAGACACAGCATGGAGGTTTGCACGTTGGAGAGGGTATGACTGGTTTTTCACCACCCGAGTGAACTGCACAACTGCTCAGGATGACTCTGCTGAACCCTGCTGACCCTCCTTAAAACTGATCTCCCTACTCCATCTCCCAAACTTATTTCCTCTATTTTCTCCTTTAAGTATGACACCCCTACCTGTTAAATGTTGTCAGAAAGTAGAGTTTCTACCCATTGCAATTGATTTGGCTTATCTTTTCAATTTTTTAAAACTTTGGCACATTTAAAGTAGCATGGCCATATAGGGAGAGAGAGAGCTGGCTAACTAGATGGCTCCATATTGAACATGGAACTTCTTTAGAATGTCAGGTCCACAGCCTTAAACTCTAGGCAGCCTCTGCATTTCCAGAGCAGGAGAAGCAGCCAGGAGTGGTGTATGTTCCTGCAAGTCATTCTGCTAGCATCCTGCAGCTCAGCTGGGGGGATCCCTTCTAGAGTAAGAGGATAATTCAGTGTTCACAGCCCATTGATTTCCTGGCCATGGCTGCAGAAACGTCAATAAGGTGCCAATTATGGCAGGGGTTGCATTGTGATCCTTTTTCTTTTCTGCTGAAACCCAATTTGTCAAGGCTACCAGATAGCAGTCACTTCGACCTGGACTGGATTTGGGTCAATGACCGGTCTCCACATTAGTTACACAGCATTCCAAAGTGTGACCATCATGCATACTTCTGTCAAGGTATATATCTTGGACAATTACAATATCTGAAGATTTAGGGTCTCTGCTTTCTGAATGTTCAGTGATGAAATGTATGATAGACTCTGAGCAGGACAGCAAGAGAAATGGTTTTCCGCTAACTAGTTCTGTAGCATCTGGAAGGTGTCCTCTAGCTCTGGAAAGCAGATCAGTCTATTGCAGAGAGAATGTTTTAGGACACAGTGACTGTAAATTAGTCTTGAAAGCAAACTTGTAATTCTCCTGGGGCACTGTAGAGAAACCCTGTAATTCCTACTCACTTGGGGCAGCAGAGGTTGTGTTTCCTGCACCAAAGCCATCCCTGCTTTTCCCCCAATTGTATAGAGAGGCAGGAATGCTGAGCCAGTCAGAGCAAGCATAGGGAGGTGTCTTCCCAATTACTCCAGTGCACCCATGTCCACACATACCACAGTGATGATGCCTTGAGGATCCCCCTGTGCCCATTTGGATCTGCTGTACACTTCTACCACTGCCCTTATGATACCTTCTTCTGTCCTGTTCATGTCGCCAATCCAGGAACAACACCACATTGGAGCTTTACATACGCTGTTTTTGTCCTGCCACATCCCTACCATGTAACCACTGTGCTGGTGGTGTGGTGCTCCTCCTCTTGGTCCCATTTACATAACCCCACCAAGTGCCATCACTGAAATGGTTGGAGACTCCTTCTCTTTGCCCTGTTCAATGATCCACACTTCAGTCCTAACGGTATGACTATTCTCCTGTTTTGTCTGTTCACATCCCCACCAAACTCTTAAGATAGGACTCCTTGTCTTTGCTTGCCTAACCTTCCATGTCCAGTGTCACTTATGCATGGACAGATCAGGGGTCCCCCTTTTCCCCCTGTTGACATTTCTAATCCAGTTGTTTCACTGCACCAAGGGTGTGGAGCTCCCCCATTTTCCATGATCATACACATTCCTAGGCATGTCACTGTCTTTGTGGGGGACACCTCATCCTTTCTGTCATGTTCACATTCTCCATCTACTTATGGCATTACAAAAGTGATGGTGCAGGGATACTATTCTTCACACAGATAATACTTGCTGGCCAGTTATACTGGTGACACCAGCACACTTTGTCACATTTGAACAGTCTGCTGAATGATATCACAACACAGATACTGTCCTAATGGTGTGGTGCTATTCCTATTTGCCATATGCACATCACCCTGTCACTACATTTTACTTGTGGGATGAGATTGTCCTCTTGCCCTGGTCAAATCCCATCTCCAGCCACATCCCTTCGCTGACAGTATGGAACTCCTCCTCTTATCTGCTGACCACTGAAATGACATAGTTGATGATGAATAGCAATTGTCTTTGGTAACTTGCAGCTTTTGTCTGTTAACACCAACTGCACTGATGATTATGACCTACTCCTCTGCATTTTCATCTCCTCTGTCCACTTACAGCACTGCAATGACACTGTGGCTCCTCCCCTCTTACCTGTTCCAATTTCCTATCCAGTTACACCACTGCATTGTTGGGGGGCTCCCCTCTTTGCCACTTTCATATCCCTTCCCTACTCTGGACTAACTATTCAGAAATTCTCCTGTGTGCTGTTCATCAATAAACCAAGGACACTGAGGGCACTGAAGATGCAGGATTCTGCCTGAGTACCCCATTTACCCTCTCCACCCAATTACTCCAATGCACCCATGTCCACCCACATATGTTTACCTGGGAAGACACCTACCTATGCCTCCTCTGACTGGCTCAACATGCCTGCTTTATACAATTGGGGGCAAGGCACCATTTTGGGGGGACACCAGCCTCCCCTGACTGCTTATCCCCATAAATTGTTTGCTTGATCATCCTACACTCCCTCATCCTCAAAACCAGCCCAGAACACTCACTGCACGGAAGGTGCATGGTGGCACTGCAATGAAATGTAGACTTCCTCTGCCCAAGTACACTGCCACACTGAAGAGGAATACTTCTCTTCCTCACCCTGTTCATGTGCCCTGTCATTTATACTCCACAGTGATGGAGCATGGTCCTCCTCCATGTCTTGTTCACTTTCTCATGCCAGTTACACTGGCTCACTGGAATCTTAGTGTTCCTTCTCTTTTTACTGTTCATATCCTCTGCTCAGAGACCTCGCTCAATTGATGGTGTATGACTACTCCTTTTCTGTCTGGTCACTTCATTGTGCAGACATGTTAGTGTTCCTCTTCCTTGTCTCATTCACGTCCCCTGTCCCCTTACTGCTTCACTGATGGAGTATGGCTCTTTCTATAATCCATGATCACATCCTCTGGCAGGTCACATTACTGCATGAATGTGCATGGTTCCTCTTTACCTCTTTTCCCCATTCTCATGCCCTGTCCAGTTACATCCCCTGCCACAATGGACCAGGGCTCCACTTACATGCTCATATCAACTACCCAGTTGTACCAGTTCACTGCTAAAGGGAAGTTTTACCCGAATTTTGCTCTTCATTACTCCATTCACATCCTTTGCCCCATCACACCACTTCACTTATGGTGTAGAGCTCCTTTTTATCATATTGTTTGAACTGCCTGTGTGGCTGGATACACCATTTCACCATTGATGTGGGGTTCCCTATCTTGGCCCTGCTTACACTGGAAGGGGAAGGCTGGGATGGTGGCAGTTTTAAAAACTTATAATTTTATATTTGTTATAATATGAAACAACACATACTCTAGAATTTATGTAATTATAATACAATATGGAAAAAATAAAAAATAAAATTTTCCTGGTAGAGATAAACCTTAGTGATATAGTCCACCATTTGTTCAGCAGTGTTTCTTCATACACTGGCAGAAACATTATAGAATTTCACACCAGGGGTAGCAAGAGATTTTTACCCATGTTGATAAAGATTATAGTTGCATTTCAATTGCAATACTTTCCATTATCACAATAGTTTGTTTTGTTCATATTTTACTATCCTTCTTTTGTTTCTGTCCAATGTTATTCTAAATTATTGTGTTTTTTTTAAAGTAACAATTATTTCTTCATCTCTCTCTTTGAACATCTCAGACACAGATATCATAGTTTTCTTGTCAGGCTCTTCCAGCAATTATTTCATTGGAAGTTACATCAAACTTTGAGTTTTTTGTTTATACTTAACATTGGATGTTATCATGCAATTTTGAATTTTTGTCATCAGACTAATTTCTGAATGGGCTTTCTTGTTAATTTGTCTTGTTTTCTATCTTGTTGTTTTCTTTCTCTTGCCTATGAGTTGGCATAATTTATATGAATGGCTCCTGTAGTGGGTTTTGTATGTCCATATCCTAATTCCTAGGCCTGAGAAATTTATCTTATATGGCAAAATATATGATTAAGTTAAAGATACTGGAAGGAGACACTTATTCTGGATTATCAGAGTGAGTCTTAAATATATTCACATGAATTCATATAAGAGAAAGGAAGGTAATGGATTTTGGACAGGCACACACAAAAGAGAAGGCAAAGTAAAGATGGAACAAGTAGAGATGTACCTACAAGAAGCTAAAAGAAGCAAGGGATAGAATTTTTCTTGCAGCCACCAGAGAGACTGCCCTGCTGACACATTGATTTCAGACTTCTGGCCTCCAGAAATGTGAGAAAATGAAGTGTTTATTTTTATTGTTTTAAGCCACTCAACTTGTGATAATTTCTTACAGCAACTACAGGGAACTAATACAGCTCCAGAATTTCAACCCATTCATTCTGAGACCTGTGAATGTTATAATATAACACTCCTGTGATTGTGTTATATCATTTTACACAGCTGACTTTTAAAAGGGAAGAGGGTGTTAGAGATCAACCAAAGAACTTGTATGCATGCCTATTAGAATAACCAATGGACATGGACATCGGGGAATGCGGGCTTGCACTAGGAGGTGGGAGTAGAGGGGGGAATCAATTGGGGAGAGAGGAGACATATGTAATGCTTTAAATAAATAAATAAATAAATAAATAAATGTTAATTTAAAAAAAAAGGAAGATTATCCAGTGGGGCTAATCTAAACACATAGGCCCTGAAAAGCAGAGGTGGCAGCTGGTGGTAGAGGAGGATGGCAAGAGAAGAATTCAGAGCTATTTTCTACATGAAAAGAATATGACATACCATTCTTAACAGTGAAAATGGAGAGGGACATGAGCCAAGTAATGCAGGTGGCTTCTAGAATCTGAAAATGACCCCAGCTCACATCCACAAGGGCAAGAAGACCTCAGTGCTACAACCACACAGAATCTAATTTCCCCAAAAATCTGAGTGCACCCAGACCCTCCAGATAAGATGCAAATTCAGCTGACACCTTAAATTTGCACTTATGAAACCTTAAGTGGAGAACACAGTTGAGCATGCTCCAAATTCTGATCTACAGTATTGTCCATCAGCTGTTATTTCAAGCTGCTGAACTTCTGGTCATTTGTTAATCCAGCAATGGAAAATAAGACCACCCTCTCTGTATGGTCTTTCTTTCCTCATTAGAGATTTTGCAGTCGCTTCTACTTTGTCCACAGTGAAATGAATGCCCTTCCCCAACTCTCTCCTAGAACAAAGTTGTATATAGTCATCTCTGGTTTCTAACCCCACCATGATCTTGGGGATATTTCAAATATTCTCTCTCAGCCAACATGAGGATTTGTTGGAAAGCAGTTTTCAGTCTCCTTTATAATGCAGAAAAAAAACACACACACAAAAAAAACCCAGCCTCTAAACTCAAACATGGAATTTGAAAAATGCTCCAATTCCCCAAAATACAAGGAGTACTTGTGTAATTTACTACCTAGAATTAAATTGTTTTTGCTCTTATCTTAATGGACCTTGATGGTTTTTATCTTGTTACTTTTGGCTTGACTATACCATATTTTTTTCTATTTTTAAGTATTATAATTTACTCTCTCCTTGGAGCAGAGACATATGTCTTAGTGTGAACTCACTGCATCATGTTGATGAGAAATCCAGCATTGTTTTTTTAAAGGACAAGAGACACTCATGTATACCCTCATGGCCAAGGCCAATGTATATTTTCTTGTTCTTGAAAAATAAAATACAGAATTTTGGCTTGAAACTGCGACTCTGTATGGCTATATATAATGGCATATAAAATATAATATAAATTTCAAGAACACATAGACAGATGTACAGATATAACTACAGATATAGATATAGATGTGTATGTTTATATGGACACATACATCATTAAAAATTACTATTATTTGAAAATACTATTATTTGCAATAATAGTATGAATTCAAATGCAGCAGTCTTGATGTATGGCATCCAAGTTAAGTATAGTAATACCAGTAAAAATTCTGGAAAGGGAGTATCTTGATATGGGTATTGCTAGTTGGTTCCTAAACAGGCATCTTTCAAATGAAGAGGAACAAGATATTATTAAAATAGAGTTTATTTATACTTTAGGCATCACCAATTTGTTTTTCAAAGACATATTAATAACAACATTAATTCCCATAAGAATATATTCATTAAATATATTTTATTGATTTTTCTATGATGAAAAAAATAATAATGATAACTAAAAAGCCAATAAAATAACAAAAACCAAGAACATGGTACAAAATCAAGTAGAAATGATGCCAGTTGGTTTCTTCATATACAGATGAAGTTAAAAAGATTTTTGTTTATTTTATGTTATATTTAAGTTATATGTAATTATTATTTTTTAACATTTGTAAAACTATTAAGTATTAAAGAGATGTTAAGGATGGAAAAGAGTCAGGAAATGACCATACAAAGATCAGAAATACTGAGGATTGAGGGGAGACTGAATGGTCTCTTGACCAGAACAAATATGTAGGAGCACTTTGCTTCCTATTAATTACATGTCATGGTTGTTGAGACTCATGGTTAAAGTATTTTAGTTGGACACAAATGTCCATGATTGGAAGTAATTGTGATTTTGCTAAAGCATGAATATAAATACCAAGTTGAGCAAGGCAAGAACCTAGACATATAGCCAGTGAAAGAGCTGAAAATACTGCCAGATAGAGGTGGACAATATTTATTTTGTCCTTTATTCACCATTGCTTATCTAGTCATTAATAATTACTCCATGTTACTAAGATATATACATGCTGAGATAATCACAGAAGTTTCAGATCTCAACTGTATATTATAGGGATGTTGAAATTGTAATGTATTTTACTTCTCTTTATGTACACACTAGAGGCCTGGTTCATAAAAATTCATGCACTGGAGGGGGGTTCCTCAGCCTGGCCTGTCTCCTCTCACAATCAGGGAGCCCTCAGGGATGGGAGTCACCTGGCAATCAGGGGAAGGCAACACCCCCTCACACCTCTGCTGTTGCCACTGTTGGCAGCACAAGCCTGGTTACCTGAGCCTCGGGCAGTCCTGGGCAACTGGGCAGTTGCCATCTGAGACTTTTCTGTGCCTCATGCCTGCCACCCTGGTGTGGCGGAGGGGATTGGGCACCACCATCTTGTAACTGTGGGAGCTGCCATTTTTAGGGTGTGACAATTAGCATATCCCCTCCTTATTGGCTGTGGGCATCACCATCTTTGTGATTGCATGAGGGTCAATAAGCATATTCCCTCTTTATTAGATAAGGTTTTCAATAATCTGCTGAGCATATCCACCTACCATGCCATGAAACCTTTAAATGTTCTTATCCAAACACAATTTTATGGCTCTTCCTATTTTTTTTTAAGTAAACCCTTTATTATATAACAGGAGTAAAAGTTTCTGAAAATCTGTATCAACAAAAGCTAAAACTATTTGGGCACATTGATACATTTTTGGGATCAACACTACCTTTTACTTTTCAGAAACCTACCAGAAAATAAATAGTTAAATGTTCTGCAAACAGGCAGGACCAAGTATTTCTGTCTAATGCGGTAGCTGAACAAAGTTACAGAATTACTGCCCTGGTGATGACTGAAGCAGACAGAGAATAAGGGAGCTCACTTAATCTCAAAGAAAAAGATGAAATATTCCTTCTTTTTCATCAGTCAAATCTAATCAGTAGTAAAAAAATATCTTGCCATTCCTACCAACTAAGGTACTTTTATAGGGTATATTATATTGTTACTACTGCTACTATCCTAGTTTAGCAATATCTAGACAATCTTTTAAAGCAATATCGTCATTTCCATACAGTTAGATACTCCACACCACATGTCAGGATATATAAAAGTCCAAAATAAGGGAGCGGATTTTCTGGAATAGCTGCATAAAGACCTCCCTAAATATTTTCTCCAGAAACATATGAAATAGAACAAATTTGCCAAAAACAATCATATAAAGACTCTGGGAATTAACAAAGGCATACAACAAACTGAGAAGAACTTATTTAATAAAATCTACTACATCTTAAGAAAATGCCAAAGATCTGTGGCATTTAATCCAGATATTGCTGTCATCAATTCACCACCTACCATCTATGCAGATCCAGAGATGATGGAGGTGTTCAACTTCTCTGAAACCAAGGGATCTCTGGTTGCTCTAGTGTCATATAAATTATTTGGGGTTCTCTTCTATACCTACTACCTTAATAATAATTTGAGGTCTATATAATAGACAGTAAAATGGAAAGGTAAGTTTTAAACAATATATAATAGTTATATGTAATAGTTAATAATCATTTACTATGAGACAATTTAAAATGTATTTCAATTAAGAGTATCACATAAACATTTATTTCTTATTTTAAAAAAAGTAAGTACATGTGTTTTAATTTTTCAAATTTGATTTTGCTTATTTTGGTGCCTTGAATTGTTTTAGTAGCTTTAAAGTTCATTTTTAGAAAATACTGACAAACATCATGTGGATCTGTGAAACATGTATATTGCCTCTTGACTGACATTGGTTATTATTTATTTATTCATTTACAAATTATTATTTTTTAAATATATATTTTATTGATTTTTCACAGAGAGGAAGGGAGAGGGATAGAAAGTCAGAAATATCGATGAGAGAGAGAGACATCGATCAGCCGCCTCCTGCACACTGGAGATGTGCCCGCAAGCAAGGTACATGCCCTCGACCAGAATCGAACCCGGAACCCTTCAGTCCGCAGGCCGACGCTCTATCCACTGAGCCAAACCGGTCTCGGCCATTACAAATTATTAATAGACACTTATTGTGTGATACATTCCATTATAGAAGATGTATCAGTGAGAAAAGCAGACAAATATTTAAATATTCCTGCTTTCATTGATCAAGTAGGGAAGATGGCTAATAAACAAATAAGAGAATGATATATATATTAGAAGATTATATGAGCTATTGAAAACACAACTTCATGTTTTTAAAATATTGTGTATTAGAAAATTTGAGGTATAAGAAAACCAACAGATTAACAGGTAATTGCCACAGAAAAGAAAGCGTATTATTCACAGTTTCCTAGAGAAAGGAACATGCAATGCCATGGGGGTTTACATGGGGAGACATCAGTGTCAATTATGAGGCAGAGGGGAGAGAAGAACCAGTGGCAAAAGCTTATTGTGGTTTTCATAAGAAAGTTCTGTCAAGACAAGATAAGCAGGCTTGTGGTTGGCTAGTTTGACGAATTTCAACAGGTTCTGAGATATAGGGTCTGTCCTAGTTGTCTACAATGAGGTCCTGGTTTGTGAGGGCAGCTGGATAATGACCCAGAGTAGAAAAGCTAGACAAGGGAGGTAGTTGAAACATAAAGACTTTAGGTTGGTGGGTTGCATATGAAAGCTACATTGTCAGGTCCTTTACTCTCTCTAGGAATTGACTAGCCATGGGAGGGCCATTTCATCGATGTCATCAAAGTCCCAGATATCAAAGCATCAAATACAGAAAATAACAAAATTAAAAATTATATATGGTTAACACAGTAAAAAAAAAAAAAAAAGCAGAATTTCTGAGACCGAACAAGATGCATCTTAGTGAAAAGCAAGTTCTGCGCTGGCTGACAAGTGCAAAGGCATGCCTGGAAACATGAGTTCTATACCTACTTACATTTCTCCCAGGTTCTCAGGTGTGGAGCACAACCTTCACACTGACAGGCAGCATTCTTGCCAAGAAGAAGAGGGTAAAATGAGTCACAAAGGTACCTGGAGGAAAAGAATTTCAAACAGAAGGAACAGGCAATGCCAAATCTCTGGTGCACGAACTCACCTGGGGTGTTCGAAGAGGATATTTGTTATAGCTTCACCAAAGTGAGCAGAGAGCAGAGTAGTTAGAAATTAGGAAACAAGGTGAGAAAGGGACCAGATTGCATTGGGCCTTGCCAAATATTTTAAATGTTTGAGCTTTTACTCTCAAATAAGTGTGGAACTATTGGCATATTTTATGCAAAGAAGTGACATGATCCAATAGACTTTCAAGAAGATCATTCTAGCTGCTGTGTTAAGACCAGCTTGTAGAGTGACAAGAGTGGAATCAGGGAGAAGACGAGGAGGTTACCATAGTAACCTGGGAGAGAAACATAGTGACAGAGAATTTACTGGTTGTGCCGGAAGTATTTTTTTGTGGCATAAATTGTGGTGATGATTTCACAAGTGTATATTTGCTAAAATTCATTAAGTTAAATACATTAAATATGTGTAGCTTTTGAATGTCAATTATACTTCAATAAAATATTTTTTTAAATCATCAGATTCTGGGTATATTTGAATGTAGGACTAATGGATTTCCTGATAGATTGGAAGTGGGGAATAAGAGAAAGACCGGGATTGAAAATAATATCAATAAATTTGTTCTGAGCAACTGGACGTATGGAGTTGGCATTAATTGAGGCTGGAAAATGCAGGTGTATGGGGAAGATTAGGAGTTCAAATTTAAACATGTTATTTTTAAAATGTCTATTAGATATTCAAGTGGGAATCATCAAATAGACAATTGAACATTATGAGTTCAAAGTTCAGGGGAAATGTTCATATTGCAGATATGATTAGGAAGTCATTATAATGCAGTTTGCATTCAGAACTGCAACTTGAAATTATATCAATAAAGGGAGGAAGAGATGATATAAGGTCTCAGGCCTGATCCTTAAGTACTCCACTGTTAGAAATGTAATGGAGAAGAGGAACAAGCAGAAAATGAGACTGAAAAGTGGTGGCCTGTGAGAATGAAAACCCAGGGACTATGATGTCCCCAAAACAAATGAAGAAAGTATGATGAGAAGGAAGAGATCAGCTATGTAAAAATATACTGACATTTCAAATAAAATGAAGAAAAATAGCCATTGGGTATAGCAATAAGGTGAGCAATAGTGACTGCGGTGGTAGTGTTTTGATTTGTTAGTTTGTTGATTGGTTCACTTACATAGACTAGAAAAATCATGATGCATAGATGATGATAAGACAAGTTTACTCAGTAAGATGAAACTTCTAGTTTTTGAATTTTGCAGTGTTTTCAGAAAAATCCAGACGTTCAATAATATACTTTGAAGGTGGCAATATATTCAATAGCCCTATATGCGGTGTGCATTTTATATCTCATGTGTTAAATATAATACCTTAAAGTAAACTGAACTATGACAAGCTAAGCATTTTTTACAGAAGAGCCATCTAAGAGAGCTTTTATTTGTATTTTTGAACTATTCCCTATTATTTTGCCTCTAATCAAAATTTGTAGGCAACCCAAGTCCATCAACAGATGAATAGGCAAACAAAATGTGATATATCATACAATGAAATATTTGATCACAGAAAGAAACAAAGTTATGACACATGCTACAGTATGGACTACCCTTTAAAACATTAGACTAATTGAAATACTTCAGACACAAAATGACAAATATTGCATGCTAATATTTATGGAAAATATCTAAAATAGATAAATACAAAGGGATAAATAGTAGATTAGAGATTATGAGATGCTGAAGAGAGGGGGAGTAGAGAGTTATTGCTTAATGGCTACAGAGTTTCTGTTTAGGTAACAAAATAGTTTTGGAAATATTTATAGCAGATGTGCAACATCGCAACTGTACTTAAGGTCACTGAATTGTACACTTAAAATTGTCTATCAAAGTCCATCAGTGCATTAGTAATTTGTTTTAAAGAGACTTAAAACATTCTAGTAGGTGATCAACTTTGAAAATCAATCCACTGGACTCTGAAAACTGCCAAATATCCCTCCAAATCACCTTCCCACCAGGATGAAAGAACCTCCCAGGACATGAACTAGAAATGTAAATAAGTTTTCTAAAGCTTATCTGAGTACTGCCCATGACTTTTCAGTTTATTTTCTATCTTCAAGTGCATAGTTTCATCACAAGAGTCACCTTGGCTTTTACAACTTGTTACTTAATGTAAAGCAATTCAGTGAAAAAAAAAAAGCGGTATATTATGGGAATCACCTACCTGGTGGTATTCAAATTACCATCTCATCCTTTTCTTCTTCTTAAAAAATATATCGGTTCTTGTGGATAAATTTAAGGTTTTCTTTATAGCCTAGAGGAAATAATAGTAAAAGTGACAACCCTTGATAAATTCGATGTTATTAAAAGCCCACCAGGAAAAGTGATTTCCTGGGTACATAAGAGAACATTCTGTCCCTTATAATTTATGACTTTTAACATTGATCCTATTTATGGAGAAGTACCACAAACTTAACTGTGCATCACTCTTATTGCAGATGTCATTAATCATGTAATGAGACAACTTGGAGTTCAACCTATAGAACAACTTGGCCCTGGGGCTGAGGACCAAGTCAGTCTTCTATTTTACGTGAGCAGAAAGTCTCTAGGAACCACAGAATAAATGCCAGTTTGATTAGTTCCGTAATGTAATACACTTTCCCTTAACAAAAACCTTTCTTCATAAAGAATCAACCTTTTAAATTAAATGATATCCAGTCTTTTCCCAATTTATTTTTTCAAACATATATGATTTATGGGTGTCAGTGTAAATAGATACTACAAAATCACTGTTTCAGGAAAGAAAAAAAGCACTACAATAAAACTGTTTCAAGTATTTATTTCATCCTGAGTAATATCATTGATAATAATGGGCATAAGGACTTTATGAGCCATTTTGTGGTCTTACACTTGGGAAATTAAATGAAAACAAATGTGCCTTCCTTAGGACTTACTTTATCTGATGCATCTAATTACATTTTGAAATAGAATATGCTATTTACTGAAATGAAGGTTGACTATGGTACATGCAGTTTTAATAACTGGCTATTGGAAATGATTCATACAGGATTAATTATGAGAGAATGGAAGTATCTAAATATTTTTAAGATATTAGGGACTGTGAAATATATTATTATTAAAATGAGCAGTGATCATAATGGAAAGGGTTTGGATTTTTTATCCTTTTATAGAGAAACCATGAGAACTAACTTATTATCCTCCATGAAGCACCTCCTGCTGAATACTGATGTTTTATGGAGTATGAAGTGTACTTTCCAGTAGGTGCGAGTCTAACTCTAAGTTAGGAAAAAAATAAATAGGTAAGTAGAGGCATGTGAGAGTTGGCATAATCAATTTTTTTTTGTTTTTTAATCAGGAAAAATACCCTCAAATTACATTATAGGATTATTATTCTAATAATACCTACCTCCCTTCCAAAGGCAAGGTTGAGTCAGGTAATATTGCTTGCTATTCTGACACATAAACCAGAACCTTCTTTATAATTTCAAAGTTGATTAACTAGGGGCCTTTCAGTATTTGAGTGCCCTGGCTTGTGCTCTTATTTCAGCATTCTGACATCCATGGCTCCACTGTGACCCTCACCACTGACCTGGCTTCTGGCAACCACCCAGATAAAGTACAATTTTGCTTCCATCCAAGAAAGCCGAGGCTCTTCTGCATTTGTGTAAGAGAATTGGAGAAGTGAAATAACACAGAGGGTCTTCTTATATCTTTTCTGATAAGACTGCATATATTAATTTAGAAGATTTGTTCCTGTGGTTCAAAATCAAGATTTTAAAAAATTGGTCAAAAGATCCCATTTATTCTATAGTTTTTTGTGTGTTTTGTTCTTTTTTTTGCCCACCTCCTTCAGTTTTCTTTTCCAGTTTTGTTTTGATTTTTGTTGGTTTTTTTTTATTTTTGAAATAGGAAGCTTCTTGGGATAAGCAGTGTAATTCCAAATTAGAATGAGTATGAACGCAATTTGCTTATTTGTTTAAAATATTACCTCTAGCCCAGCTGGTGTGGCTCAGTTGAGCATTAACCTATGAACTTTGCCTTTGGAAGGGAAGTTGATATTGTTAGAATAATCTTATAATATAATTTGAGGGTTTTTTTTCATGATTAAAATCAGGTCATGGTTCAATTCCTGGTTAGGGTACATGCCTGGGTTGCAGGCTGGCAGCCAATCATTGATTCTTATAATTGATGTTTCTATCTCTCCCTCTCTCTTCCTCTCAGAAATTAATAAAAAATGTATTTTAAAAATAAAACAAAATATTATCCGTTGAGCCCTCATTTGGAATTTGAAATAGTTTAATAACCGAGAAAGACTTACAGGAAGCAGAAATGCTTAGGTAAGATAGAGCTACATAATATCTCTTCTTATTTGGTAAGGATTACCTTGTGTATAATCCTCAAAATGTGTCTAGGTTTTTCAGGGCCACATGATACCATTACAAAAGACTTCAATACCATAAAATAATAATATTTTAAATTTTTATTATTTGTCTTTTTAAAAATTGAACTTATTTGCTTTCTACCTGAAGGTTTGAAATTAGTAAGTATATATGGATTTTCCAGGGTAAATATTTATTAGGAAAATGAGTTTCACTTCTAAATAGTTATTGTATCTACTGGGGAATTTCCCTTAATGTTGATATAATAGAAAACTTTCAGCAAAAAGACACTCATCTTTGAGGAAAATATTCTGCCTTGCTATTTTTACTACATACAAGTTTAAAAGTTGATCATGAACATTATCTAAATTTTCAATTTAAGTAATATATGAAGTAGAGTCCTCCTATTTATTATTTCCAACTAAAAATCATTATAATGCCAGATTTTAGCCCCCATTTTAATAATGATAATAATAGTTTAATATATGGTAGACATTTTGCTAAACATTTTACATGTATCATATGGATTATTATGGGGTACTTACTATTCTATATTCATTTTACATCTAAGTACCTTTGATCTTAGAAAGACTATGTACTTGCAGAAGTCCCACTGGTAGGAAAAGAGCAGATCCTTTCTTTTAACTATTGAATTATGTGCTAATCTACAGGTCATTTAATATTCCTGGGCCTCAGTTTCTTCATCTATAAAATAAGGTAGTTGGTTTGGATTGCCTTGATTCTAATAGGTTATAATCCTGGGATTTTTGAAGTTTGATTTACAAATAATTCCAACAACAATTATCAGTTTGATTTACTGATAAATTTTCAATTTTTATTAGTACTATTTGCAATACTTTTTAGTCTATGCATCTCAAAGCTCTCTACAATTTTTGTTAAATACCTATAAGAAAGTTTTTATAAAGGATTTCTGCTATCCCGACTTTTACTTACTTATTTATTTTTATCTTTAATTAATTGGCCCAGTGGGGAATAAGGCTGCCTCATCCAGCAGGGATTGATTCATTAATTTATAAAGTAAACTTAAACTGCAGAAGTGGACTCTCTAGCTGTGTTCAGGCCTCAAGCATTCCCTGTTCAGAATTTTTATTACTGTCCTATCCACAACTCCTAAATCTGATGCAAATATTCCTAACTCTAGTAGAATGAGGAAATGGATTCAGACCTCACTTGATTAATCACTGTATAAAGGGTTAACCAGAGTGCCAAAAACAAATGTCAAGTTAAGGCAATAATCAGGAATAAGTAAGGATCAGAGTTTACAATTAAGAAGGGCTGGGGCAGCTAAGACTTATTTGAACTTCTTTGTTGCAAAATATATTTAAGATGTTCATTATGTATAAACTAGGAGCCCAGTGCACAAATTCATGCAATTTGAAAGTAACTGTGTGCCACGAGGCCATAGTGGGCACAGGGGCGGGTCTCGGCCTATCCTCTATACCCCCGCCTGGCCCTTCCAAATATGGCCCCCAGTCCCCTGTGTGCTGGCAGCTGTGTTCTCTCAGCTGCTGATCCCACACAGCAATGGCACCAGTCCTACTTGCACTACTGACAGTGCTGAGCAATTAGGGCCGGTGCCAGCAGTGGGTGCAAGTGGGGGTGGTGCTGTCAGTGGGTGCAAGCAGTGGCTGCTACCCAATTGCCCCTCAGGAGCAGAGGGAGGTGGAGAAGCCCTCAGGGGCTATCGGGACTGGCAGCCACTGCTTGCACCTTCTGAGGGCGCTAAGTGATCAGGACCAGTGCCAGGCTCCAACACTGGATGTGAGAGGCAGCCCTGGTGCCAGCTGCAGGTGTGAGTGCTGGGCAGGACCACAGTGCATGGGAGCAAAGAATTTTCAATATCCACCAGTGGCTTACAACAATGACAGAAACCAGCACCCCACCTTGGTCTGGCGACCTGCTCACCTGCTCTATCACTCTGCTTTGACCAATGCTCAATGCCTACCATGTTCTGTGCTCTCTGCTGCCTGCTGCCATGTTCTGTGCCTGTCCCCTGGTGGCCAGCACACGTCATACTAACTGGTTATTCAGTTGTTTCACCATTTTGTCTAGTTGCATATTAGTCTTTTATTACATAGAATTGTTATTTCATACAGCATTTTCTAACATTGCATTGCTATACGTTTCTTTCATCTTTCTTTTTAGCATAGCTCCTGTCTCAGTACTTGGAGTATAAGCAATTTGAGCAAATGCAAAAGAGATTAGCCAGTATTGCTGAGCTATTATATGTTACATATTTAATTCTCCAGACATTGTTGTGAAGAAAGTAATAGTGTGCCTATTTTCTCAGTGAGAGAATTATGGCTCACAGAAGTCAATGAAGAACAGAACCTAAATTTAACTATGGTCTTTTTACCATAAAGCCTATTATCTTTACATTTGTTCATGACATCTACTCCTATATATAACCTTCTTTGGTGCTTAGAAAAGGTCTAAGTCTATAGAAAAATTATAAATGCAACATTAAAGTTTAAACTATCTTAAAAGTTGTATAGTCTAATACCTTCATTTAGAAATGAGGTGTCTGAGGCATGAAGAGGTTATGTGACTTGTTTAGATTGATATTTAATAAATACTTGTTGCATGACAGGAAAACAGAAGGCAAAATTAAAATTTAGTTTTCCCGCAATGAGATTGAGTCTGTAGCCTAGATGTAACATTGTTGAGAGAAAAAAGTTTATGGAATATACTTAGGTTAAAAAAAAAATCATTGGAAGTTACTGAACACAAAGATTATTTAAATTTAAATAATTAAATAAATTTGCTTTAAAAATGTCATCCCATTCAAGTCAGACAGCCGTCATTAAAGTAGAAATGGTACACAAATGAAATCAAATGTAAGTGAAATTTTTGGGGCAACTGCAGGAGAGCTAAAACAATATTAAACACAATAGTTTGAGTTTACAGTGTGAAATCCCTGAGCAATAAAACAAAATTAATATAATATTAAATAGTAATAGTAAAAATAATAAACTTATAGTAGACCTCATCTAATATTTCTCCTTCATTCTGAAAAACCCTACCTTATAAAAGAGTGTTATGCAAATTGACCGTCACTCCAACACACAAGATGGCTACCCCCAAGTGGTCAAAGATCCTACCCCCATGTGGACACAAGATGGCCACCACAAGATGGCAGGTACCAGGCCTGCAAGGGAGGGCAGTTGGGGGTGACCAGGCTTGCAAGGGAGGGCAGTTGGGGGTGACCAGGCTGGCAGAGGAGGGAAGTTATAGGCAACTGGGTCTACAGGTAAGGGCAGTAGGGGGGGACCCAGACCTGCAAGGGAAGGCAGTTTGGGAGGGCCCAGGCCTGCAGGAGAGAGCAATTAGGGGGGACTAGACCAGCAGGGGAGAGCAGTTAGGGGCGATGAGGCTGGCAGGGGTGGCCAGTTAGGGGTGACTGTGTTGGTAGGGGAGGACAGTTTAGGGGGACCACTTTGGCAGGAGAGGACAGTTAGGGAAACCAGGCTGGCAGGGAAGGGCAATTGGGGAGGACCCAGGCCTCCAGGGGAGAACAGTTGCAGGGGGACTAGGCCTGCAGGGGAGAGCAGTTAGGGGTGACCATGATGGCAGGGGAGGGCAGTTAGAGGCAATCGGGCTGGCAGGGGAGAGTTACTCATCAATCAGGCTATTGGAGAGTGGTTAGGGGGTGATCAGGCTGTCAGGCAGAAGCAGTTAGGGGCAATCAGGAAGTCAGGCAGGTGGGTAGTTGGGAGTCAGCAGTCCAGGCAGGCGAGCAGATTGTGAGAGGGATTCCAAGGTTGGAGAGGGTGCAGGCTGGGCTGAGGGACTCACCTCCCTCCCTCCCCTGTGCATGGATTTTGTGCATTGGGCCTCTAGTAGATAAATAAAACACTCCTGTTAACATAAAAACATTCAAGCATGTAAAGAATTTTTGTGAATTTATTTGAGCCAAACTGTCAACAATTATCACTGATTGGTATAATGCTCCGGAGAATGGTGGATTTTCATTGTAATCAAAGGAGGAGAGGTAGGTGGATTATATGAAATACATTAGTTTTAGATAAGAAAGAAAAGAAAAAGCAAGGGGGGAGCTTTAAAATTGGATAAAGAGTAAAATGATAGACACATACTTATTTTACTTAGGTGGGTACAGGATAGTTAACAATCACCAATTAACACCATAACAATAACAATGAAGGAATTTGTGGTATCTGTCCTGGCTCATAGGGCATTTGGTTGTACCTGAGGGGATCCAGAAAAAAGGGAAGTTACAAATTACTCTGACATTTCAATGATATGTTATAGTAGTTGCAAAAAGACAATAAGCTCAGTTAAGGTAAAGATTTACCTTGTCAGGGAAGGACAATTGGCTTAGTTAAAGCAATAACCCACTATAATTGCTTTTAGTTAAAGTTTAATTTCAGACCATCCTTTGTGGTTACTTTAGGTCTTCAGGTTTGCAAGACTGCTATGCAGAGCTTCCCTGAGCTTGTCAGCTTAGCATATGGCTCCTTTCACCCACATTCCCATGTTGATTTTTGCTTCACATATTATGCTGAAAAAAAAAAACATAGTTTCGTGGAAAGGTTTGTTTGTGTGCTTGTTTTTGGTTTTGTTTTAAATTAAATACATTGTAAATTTTATAGCTCGACTAAAATTTTCATTCTGGCTATTACCATGAGTAGACAACACAGGGTAAAGCCACGCATTGAAAAACACTGACAGCATCCATGTGCTTTCTTCCAAAGAGGCTTCTTACAACTGAACCTTGAAGTTGGACCAGGAAGGAGTGAATTATGGAGTCTTGAAATTTCATTTTTCCCATAAACAAAACCGTAAGTTACACACTACTTTTATTGAAAGGCATTTAAAACACATCAGGGCAAGTTTGTGTGAAATCTTCTCTTGTTAAAATTTATAAGCATCACTGCAGCTAGAATGCATAAAATATTAGTTGGGAAAAGGCAAATGTAACCATACTTATAGGAACAGATCTATGCATTGCACAGATCTGGGAACATTGGGTCACTCTACTGGAAGTAAATGCCTGTTATTATTGGGAGAAGAACACACTAACAACATCCCTGAATTAGTAAGAGGTTGTGACTGGAGCCACAGGACTATAGTGTAATGGACCTGCTTTGTCTCAGGGTTTTCAGCCCTTCTGTTGGAAGTGTACTAATAAAACAAAAACATCCTGCACTGAATGTAAAATAAATAAAGATGTGTTTAGAATAGAACACTATTCCTGACTTGCTTTCCAACTTCCTTGCCTGTCTCAAAAGAAAAATATTCATTGGTGGCATCTAACCATGATTAATTGCTCCTAACCAAGGTAATGGAAAAGCAATTCTATGGCTCTCAAACTTTGCAAAGCTGGTCTTGTCCAAAAATTCAGAGAAAGCTCAGAAAATGTCTCAGTATAACATAAGGTCTTGGCAGCAACAATTTTCCAACATAAATCTCAGTAGGAAAAATAGTTTTCTGTTCTGTTTTCTTCTCTAGTCATGTAGCTTGTTGTCCAGACTAGCAGAATTCTCATGTGCAGTCACCCCAGCATGGTCATGAAAACAATGTTTTCACATCTTAACTTTGTATGTATGAGAACAAAAAAGGTAATTGATGCTATTAAGTACCACCTCCACGTCTATACCACACACTTTTACAAGGGTGGTAGACAAAAACTGGGAATACCATAAATACGAAGCATTATACTCAGAGCATTAGGAATTAGATTGCCTCAACTAACTTATGACATGATATGTAGCATAGGGCATATTGAGGCTCAGCTTAGATAAATAAGTATTTTCCATCTGTAATTGGTCTGTCCATAAGAGTTTTTTTTTAATTTAATAAATCTTTATTGTTCCTATTAATTCAGTTGTTCCTCTTTTTTGCCCCCATAGCTCTCCTCCACCTGGTTCTCACCCCACCCTTTGTCCTTACCTCCACCCCATTGTCCTCATCCATAGGTGTACGATTTTTGTCCAGTCTTTTCTTGTACCCCCCTCACTCAATTCCCCCTGAGAATTGTCAGTACATTCCCTTTCTAGGCTCCTGATTTCATTATGTACACCAGTTTATTCTGTTCATCAAGTTTTTTATTCACTTGATTTTTAGATTCTCTTATTGATAGATATGTATTTGTTGTTCATAATTTTTATCTTTACCCTTTTCTTCTTCTTCCTCTTCTTAAAGAATATCCTTCAGTATTTCATATAATACTGGTTTGGTGTTAATGAATTCCTTTAGCTTTTTCTTATCTGTGAAGCTCTTTATCTGACCTTCAATTCTGAATGATAGCGTTGCTGGGTAGAGTAATCTTGATTTTAGGCTCTTGCTATTCATCACTTTGAATATTTCTTGCCACTCCCTTTTGACCTGCATAATTTCTGTTGAGAAATCAGCTGATAGTCATATGGGTACTCCCTTGTAGGTAATTAACTGTTTTTTTTTTTCTAGCTGCTTTTAATATTCTCTCTTTGTCTTTTGCTCTTGGCATTTTAATTATGATGTGTCTTGGTGTGGTCCTCTTTGGATTCCTTTTATATGGGGTTCTGTGTGCTTCCTGGACTTGTAAGTCTATTTCTTTCACCAGGTGGGGGAAGTTTTCAGTCATTATTTCTTCAAATAGGTTTTCATTATCTTGCTCTGTCTCTTCTTCTGGCACCCCCATAATTCTGATGTTGGTACACTTGAAGTTGTCTCAGAGGCTCCTTACACTATTTTCAAATTTTTGGATTCTTTTTCCGTTTGCAGTTGAGTGTTTTCTACTTCTTTGTATTTCAAATCTTTGACTTGATTCTTGCCTTCCTATAGTCTGCTGTTAGGTTTCTATATAATATTTATTTCAGTCAGTGTATGTTTAATTTCTAGTTGGTCCTTTTTCATATCCTTGAGGGTCTTACTAAATTTATCCATCTTTTCTAGGAAATTATTTAAAAACCTTATAACTTTGGTTTTGAACTCTATATCCAGTCATTTGTTTTCCTCCATTTCTTTCGTTTGTGATCTGTTTCTTTGTCTCTGCATTTTCACTACTTCCCTGAGTTGGTAGAGTAGCTTTGTGTGCTAGTTATCCTTTATGGCCCTGTAGCTTCACCTCTCTAGTTATCTGAGGTAGACTCTCTTGGTGCACCCTTTTTTGGACTGTGTGCACAGCCTTGTTGTAGTTAAGTTTTGATTGTTGTTGGTATCACTGGGAGGAGTTGACCTCCAGGCCAATTGGCTGTGGGGATCTGCTTTGTCTACACTGGGAAAACTTCTGTGCTGGAGTCAGCCTTGTGAAACAAGACTTGCAAAATTGCAAAAGCCTCTGTGCTTTGCTTGGATGGGGTGGAGTCTCCAGGCTGAGCAGACAGCCCTGCCCTATGAGGCCCCTGGGTGTCAGTGTCCCTCAGTAATTGCTGCAGCCCTATCTGTACATCCTTGCATGTGTACCTGCATACCTCTGCCTTTTGTAGCTCTCCTAAGTTTTTGTCCGCTCTGGGGACCCATATGAGTCTGGGTCCCCAGGTTCTCTCCTGAAACTTGGGTTCAATGCAGTCTGGAGTTTCTGTCTCTCTCCTGCTAGAGGAAGCCAGACAGGCACTCCACCACCCATCCTCTCCACGTGTGTGACTTTATATCTCAGCTTTTTGCAGCTCCTCTGAGTGTCCATAAGCCCCTCTCTTTCCTTCTAGTTGTAGAGTTTCCACTCAGCCAGCTTTCCTGTGGTTCTTGATGATGTCTGTACTGTCTTTTAGCTGTAGTTTTGAAATTGTTGTGTGAGGCAGCAGTTTAGATGTTCACCTATGCTGCCATCTTGGTTTCTCCCATAAGAGTTTTTAGCAATTAAGAATCACAGTATTGGAGGAGAAATTATTCAAATATTCTGCTCATAATGAAACATACATAATGAGGTTCACATGCTAAATTCATGTACCAGCTGGCAATGCAAGTCATACTTGCCCCAAATCAATTTTCAATGCTTGCAATGTGAAGGTCTGTTTTGTGCAAGATTTATGTTTCTTCCTAGGAAACCCCTGGCATTTTTAATGAAGGAAAGAATTAGTTAATAAAGAGTAAGCCTTTCCTAATGCTCAATCCACAGAGACAGAGGATGAATCTGAGAATTTGCATGTGTATATCTTCTGTAAATCCAACAACCTTTCACTTTTGGCTATTGCTCTATTCAATTTGTCCCCTCCATGCTCTTGGTGATTCTTCCTTTATGAATTTACTAGAGGCTGGGTATAGAAAAATACATGCACTTGCCGGTGGGGGGGTGGGGGTCCCTCAGCCTAGCCTGTGCTCTCTTGCAGTCCAGGACCCCTCGGGGGATGTCCACCTGCCAGCTTAGGCTGGCTTCCTGGGGGATTGGGGCCAAGCTGGCAGTCAGATATTCCTCTGGAAGCCCAGGAGTTCTAGGGTGATGTCTGATTAACGGCTTAGCCTTGCTCCTACTTTGGACATTCTTAGAGCTGCTGCGGAGGCAGGAGAGGATCCCACCACTACCACTGTGCTGGCCAGCCATGAGCTGGCTTCTGGTTGAGTATGGTGTTCCCCTTGTGGAAGCACACTGACCACCAGCAGGCAGCTCCTGTATTGAGCACCTGCCCTCTGGTGGTCAGTGCAGGTCATAGTGATCAGTCATTCCTGGTCATTCCACCTTTAGGATCAATTTGAATATTGCCTTTTTACTATATGGAATGGTTTCTAATTCAATCATTGTATATCCATATTATGGGCAATAAAATTGTTTTAATTTTTTGTTAGTGAAAATGACATAATTAGGACAATTTAATGCTTTATTTTTATTGAAAAGGGGTTGATCTGCTAAAATGGAAGCTAAAATCTGTCTTTTTAAAAGTAAATGAAACACATACTTAATACTTTTAGTTTTACTATGAGACCTTCAACTTCCCAACCAGTCATTCAAATTAAGTTAACTCTTCTTTTGTGTCTAAGGCAGTGGTTGGCAAACTCATTAGTTAACAGAGCAGCAAACCACAACTCACAAGCCACATGTGGCTCATGATCCAGTTTTCCAACCACTGGTCTAAGGAATCCAAGTGAGCTTTCACATGTTTTCATTATACAAGCCCTTGTGATGATATTCCACAAATAAGCAGTCATGTTTACTGGACTTAGGAGTGAACAGGACAGTTAGATATCCTGATAAAGTTATGGAGAATAAATAATTATTTTATTTGTCTTCTGGCAATGCAGTTCTCTGTATTTTAACTACCTAACTTTTAAAGTAGGTTGGCCTCCCCACAGAGAACATTGAGTTCTAATACAGACTTTCAAACTGGCTTCTCTCTTTTGGAAGCTGGAGTTGATTTTCTAGCTTCAGAATACCTGAATATCAATCCAGATTTTTGCCTTTTCCTAACTACAAGCCCACACTTAAGTTACTTAACCTCTTTTGCTTGAATCTCCCCATTTGTGAAAGTGGCATGATTGTAGTCCCTAACTGATAGCATTGCATTGAGGATTAAGTGATAAATACTGCACCAGTCACAAGCACATTCTCTATAAATGTTTTTTTTTTTTTTGGTGGATTTCTGGACATAGGAGTTTGTGGATTTCCTTACCAGGGTCAATGAATAAGATTGAGAAGCACTATTTTGGAGCCATCAATACCTGAGGAGAAAAAAATGAGCCATGAGGTATCAGAAATAAAATAAAAAAATACAAATAGATTTTAAAGCAAACTGATAATGGGATATTTTATAATAAACTTTCTCATGGCCTCCCAGAGGAAATGTAAATTAAAATATTCCTCATCTTTCAGACAGTGAACAGTAAGTTCATAATCTCTACATTTTTCCCCATGGTTTTTCCATTTAGGTCTGACCTAGTAGATCAACATTGATTATCTTAGTAATATATAAAAATCAAATCTATTTTTAATTTTTTTGTCATAATATCTTTATGGGGAATTTAACTAAAGGTCCAGAGTTCAAATGTGCTTCCTAAGATCTGATATACTTGCTGCTAAACCATATATACACTAAGTGGCCAGATTATTATGACCTCTGAATGCATAATAATCTGGCCATTCAGTGTATATCCTACATAATAAAAGGCTAATATGCAAATTGTCCCCTTGACCAGGAGTTTGACCAGCAGGCAGGCTGGCCAACCGCCCATGTCCCCTCCCCCTGACGATGCTGGCTGGACCCCACCCAGGCACTAATTCATGCACCGGGCCTCTAATATATATATGTTAGTGACCTGGTGCATAAAATTCATGCATGGGAGGGGTGTCCCTTGGCCCAGCCTGCACTCTCTCCAATCTGGGACCCCTAGAAGGATGTCCTACTGCAGGTTTACAGAGATCAAGCTTAAACTGGCAATCGGACATCCCTCTTGCAATCTAGGACTGCTGGCTCCTAACTGCTGACCTGCCTGCCTGTCTGATTGTCCCTAACCACTCTACCTGCTGGCCGGCTTGCCCCCAAATAGCCCCTGCTGCTGGCCTGCTCATCCCCAATTTCCCCCTCCCCCCACCAGCACGATCATCTCCAACTGCCCCCAGTGCCAAGGTGCTTGCCCCCAACTGTCCCCTCTATTGGCCTGCTCACCCACAACAGCCCCCCTGCTAGCCTGCTCACCTCAAACTACCCCCCATGTCCTGATCACCCCCAACTGACCCCACTGATGGCCTGCTCACCCACACCTGGCCTTCCTGCTGGTCTGCTCAAGCCCAACTGCCCCCCCATGCTAACCTGATCACTGCCAATGGGCCCCCACACTGGCCTGATCACCCACAACTGCGATCCCATCCTGGCCTCATCACCCACAACTGCCTTCCCCTGTTGGCCTCTAACCACCTCTACCTCAGCCCCGCCCCCATGGCTTTGTCCAGAAGAACATCCAGAAGATCTCCTAGAAGGTCTCCCAGTCTAATAAGCACATTACCCTTTTATTAGCATAGATAGAGGCCTGGTGCATGGGTGCGGGTTGGCTGGTTTGCCCTGAAGGGTGTCCCAGATCAGGGTAGGGTTCCCTTGGGGCATGAGGAGGCCTGGACTAGGAGCCTGTGGTGGTTTGCATGGGGTGAGGGTCCCCACTTAGGGAGTGTGGCCAGCCTGGGTGAGGGCTGAGGGCTATTTTCAGGCTGTCCATATACCCTTCAGAGTGGGGGTTTCCATTGAGGTTCCTGGCCAGCCTGGGTGAGGGGCTGATGGCTGTTTGCAGGCTGACCACACACTCCAGTGGGGACTCTTACTCTGTAGGGGTGTGGCCAGACTCGGTAAAAGGCTGAAGGCCATTTTCAGGCTGACCATGTCCCCCAGTGATGCAGGCTCCAAGCCCCTCCCTCCTTCAGTAGAGGCCAGGGTGCGCTGGAAGCTTGGGTTACCCACAGCAACCCAGGCTTCCAAACCCTCCTTCAGTGGCAGCGAGGATGGGCAGGAAGCTTGCTTTCCTTTATTGCCAAGGGCAATCCAAGCCTTCTGCTTGCTCCAGGTCTCTGGCCACCACCATCTTTGTTGGGTTAATTTGCATACTCACTCCTGATTGGCTGGTGAGTGTAGTGGAGTGACAATTAATTTGCATGTTTCTCTTTTATTAGTGTAGGAAAAAATATATATACACACACACACTGAGTGCCCAGATTATTATGCATTCAGAGATCATAATAATTTAGCCAATCACACACACACACACACACACACACACACACACACACACACACTAGAGGTCTGGTACATGAAATTCATGCATGGGGGGTGTGTCCCTTAGCCTAGCCTGCACCCTCTCCAATCTGGGACCCCTTGAGGGATGTCCGACTGACTCTTTAGGCCTGATCCTACGTGGACATCCCTCTCACAATCCAGGACTGCTGTCTCCCAACTGCTCACCTGCCTGCCTTCCTGATTGCCCCTAACCAATTCTGCCTGCCACCCTTATCACCCCCTGACCACTCCCCTGCCAGCCTGATTGATGCCTAACTGCTCCACTGCCAGCCTGTTTGCCCCTAACTGCCTTTCCCTGCCAGCTTAGCCAACCCTAACTGCCCTCTCCTGAAGGCCTGGTCAACCCTAACTTTCTTCTCCTGCAGGCTTGGTCACCCCTAACTGCCCTTCCCTGCAGGCCTGGGTCCCCCCAACTTCCCTTCCCTGCAGGCCAAGTCACCCCCAACATCCCTCCTCTGCTGGCCTAGTCATCCATAACTGCCCTCCCCTGCAGGCTTGATTGCCCCAACTGCACTCCCTTGCAGGCCTTGTTCCTTCCAACTGCCCTACCCTGCTGGCCACCTTGTGGTGTCCATCTTGTGTCCACATGGGGGAAGTTATCTTTGACCACATGGGGGAAGCCATCTTGTGTGTTAGAGTGACAGTCATTATGCATATTATTCTTTTATTAGATAGGTTAGAGGACTGGTGCATGGGTGGGGGCCAGATGGTTTGCCCTAAAGGGTGACGCAGATCAGGGTGGGTATTTCCTTGGGGTGTGGGGTGGCCTTGGCAAGGGTCCTGTGTTGGTTTGCAGGTTTGCCAAGCCCTTGGCAATCCAAGTGGAGGCCCTGGGATCTGGAATTTTTTCATCTTCTCTAATTGAAACTTTGTAGCCTTCAGTGGAGCCAAGCCTCCTGCTCACTCTGTGGCCACAGCCATTTCTATTGGGATTTATTTATCTTCTATAATTGAACCTTTGTAGCCTCAAGCAGAGGCCAAGGCAGGCTAGGGCAGGCAGAAGGCTTGGCTTCCTCCATTGCTGGGGAAACACAAGCGTCCTGCTTTCTTTGTGGCTACATTCATCTTGGTTGTGTTAATTTGCATACTCCTTCTTGATTGACTGGTGGGTGTGGCTTGTGGGTGTAGAAGAAGTTTGGTCTATTTGCATATTACTATTTTATTAGGTAGGATATGTGTGGTGTGTGTGTGTGTGTGTGTGCATGTGTGTGTGTGTGTGTATAAAAGGGAAATATGCTCTATGCTAATTAGACCAGATGTTTTCTAGACATCCTTCCAGGCAAAGCCACAGTGACTGTGAGGGCTCATCCAGCATCATATTCCCTTTTTTAGAGGCTTCAGAAGAGCGCAACACAGGAGAAGGCAGAAGGGAGAAGGTGACATCACAGGAGAAGGGAGAAGGGAGAAAGCTGGCATGCATGCAAGAAGGGAGAAGGTGGCAATTAGGCAGTTAAGGGGATCATACTGGAGAAAGCCTGTGTTGTGGGAGAAGGAAGAAGTGAAAAAGAAGAAGGTGGCAGTTAGGCAGTTAGGGGAATCAGATCAGGAAGAGAGAGCAGTTATGCAATTACGGGAATCAGGACAGGAGGGGAGAGCAGTTAGGCAGGAGGATCAGGCCAGTAAGGGGGAGCAGTTATGCAGTTAAGGGGATCAGACCAGAAGGGTAGAGCAGTTAGACAGTTATGGGGATCAGGCTGGCAAGGGAGAACAGTTAGGCAGTTAGGGGATCAGACTGGCAGGCAAGAGCAGTTAGGGGCATCAGGCATGCAGGCAGGTAAGCAGTTAGGAGCCAGGGTTCTGGGCTGTGAGAGGGATCCAGGTTTGGAGAGGGTGCTGGCTGGGCTGTGGGACCCTTCTTTCCTCCTCACCCCCGTGCATGAATTTCATTCACTGGGTCTCCAGCATGTATATAAAAGCTGAAGCAACCAGATGACTGGATGACCAGTAGCTATGATGCACACTAACCACCAGGCAACAGATGCTCAATGCAGAATCTTTCCCCTGTTGTCCACGCTCTCCCACAGCAGGACTATCACTCAGACAGAAGCCAGGCTCACAGTAGCACTACCGAATGGTAACAGCTACAGGTGAAGTGGGACCAGGATATGTGGGAGCAGTGCCTGGCCCTAGCTGAGGCTCCTCCCTGGCTGCTTGCTGCTTCCTGCACTGCTACATCCCTCAGCCTAGTTTGTGGAGATCTGTCTGAAACCAGCAGTCCAAAATCCCCTAAAGGGTCCCAGATTGTGCAAGGGCACAGTCCAGGCCTACAGACCCCACCGGTGCACAATCGAGGCCAAGGAGGGAAGCAGGAGGTTGGCCAGCTGGGGACAGACTGTGGGAGGGCCCCAGGACCTGTCTGGTCTGTCTTGCCCAGTCCTGGTCGGCCAGACCCCAGCAGCAAGCTAACCTTCTGGTTGGAGTGTCTGCTCCCTGGTGATCAGTGCACAGCATCACAAGCAGTTGAGCAACCTTAGCCTATCATTAGCATATTATGCTTTGAGTGGTTGAACAGATGATCAGACAATGGTGCCATTGGCATATTAGGCTTTTAGTATATAGGATAATGTGAAAATTAATCCCAGTCAGTCCTGGGATATAGTCAGTGTTCCAGTAAAACAATGGAAGTAAATTTGTGTGCAATGAAGAGGGGAAAAATAAAAAATAAAAAAGTAAAAAACAACAATAATGATAAAATCCAAGAAGCTGAATCCCATTGGAGCTACACAAAAATAGGTTTAGCAATTTCATTTCTTCAGCACTCTTTTCCTGAATGCCAACAATGTTCCTGGCATTTTGTTAGAGTTTGGGAATAAAACTAAAAAGAATTTATTCACATACACACATACACATTTGTGTAAGATTTCCCAAATAACTTGCCCTAAGTTATGCCTGGTGAGCAAGGTCAGAGCTTGAACATGTAGTTCTCTGTCTCTAAAGTCTAATGTTATCCCAACAATATCAAGTTTCAGGCACTGCTGTATAGATTCTTGATCATATAAGGTCCCTTTTCCTAACTCATCTCCTCACTTCTGCATGTTATGCTACTAAATGCTTGTATTTTTGATTGACCTTTAAAGTATTGCTCTTGGACACTGGAGTCTTCTTGCCCGAACAGAGAATCAGAAATATCTTGGAGTCCCATTCTTCACTTCCCCACCATTCTACAGTCCAAGAGTGACACTGTCACAATGACTGGTGTGGGAGTTTAAAAGCCCAGTTTCTGTAAACTTATGTTCCAGAGCTCCACATAAGATCAGGCTAAAACTTCACCTAAATTGATTATGTGCTTGAGTTCTTCTTTTATATCATGCTTCCTTCAATTTCTTACTGGTTTTATGCTGAGCATAATCCTGTATTATAAAAGGCTAATATGCATATTGACCAAACCGCAAAACAACCGGTCGCTATGATATGTACTGACCACCAGGGGACAGATGTTCAATGTAGAATTTGCCCCCTGGTGGTCAGTGTGCTCTCACAGGGGGAGCACTGCTCAGCCAGAAACCGGGTGCATGGCTGGTGAGTGCAACAGTGGTGTCAGGAGCCTCTCTCGCCTCCGCAGCCGTGCTAAGGATGTCCAACTAACAGGTTAGGCCAGCTCCGCATGGAGTGGGTCTAAGCCATCAGTCAGACATCCCCTGAAGGCTCCTTGACTGTGAGAGGGTGAAGACTGGGCTGAGGGAACCTCCCCCAAGTGCACAAATTTCATACATGGGCCTCTAGTTATTTAATAAGTTACTGACTTGAGATATCTATCTTATTATATATATATATATGTGTGTGTGTGTGTGTGTGTGTGTGTGTGTAACAAGTGAATTAATTTTAACCACATAATCTTGAGAATGTGTTTTTAATAAAATGTTTAGATGATTATTTAATCAGTCAAATGTGTGTATAATTTATTTAATGAACTTAGCCAAGTCATAGCATTTATTTAGATATCAACTTTTGCCTTTGAAAATTAAATGTTATTTATTCAGATGCCTTGTATATATTAAATATAGTATATACCAGGCTATTTTATGACACAAAACAACCATAGACTGTTTAACCAATAGGCTATATGAACAGTGTTCTTATTTTGACATTTTATCTTCATTTCAGTAACCAAAAATAAATAATTTAATGCTTTAATTTACTTTCCTTAATAGAGCAGAAATAATGCTCAATTCTTATATAATAGCAACATATTAAAACTACTGTGATTAGAAAACCACTTATTACATTAAAATATTTATATTTCAGTCTTTTTTTACTTAATGTATGGCATGTCTTATTCATTTGAAGTATTTAATATGCTATTAAAATAGCATATTAAACAGTATAATTCAGAATTTAACATATTTTAAAGTACGTTTGTTTTAAAAGGAGACATTGCATAAACCCAAATAGTGGGGGAAAATGAAGAAAGAAGCATTAAAATTCTAGATGGCATTAATTCCATGTAGTCCATGAATAATCTCCTTTTTTTCAAACCCCCAAACATGTAAGAAATAGAGAAGTTAAATCTATTTTATGATAATAATATTGTACATGAGAGTGGCTAAAGGAATTAAATAAATGCATAGAAAGTGGATTTCATCTTACTCTCATACTCAAGTTTCAGAAAAGGAATATAAATAAAAAAATAAATCAAAAGGGTTTTTAAGTGATTTCTTAACAAGATGTTAGGTGATGCAATCATGTTACCCACAGACAGCATAGAAATAAATTCATAAGCTCTGAAAAAGCAAATGGACAATTACTCAGTAGACCTTGTATTGGAGCTTCTTGGACATTGGACACCAGGATTAGGTCATCACATTTTACATGTATTTCACAATACTGAATATTTTATTATTGCGATCAATAAAGTTTTGTGGACTGGCCTTGAAGATCAAGAAATAGAAATGCAGATATAAGTCTATAAGGACAAAAAGGTATAGCAGTACTTAATCTTTTACTTTATTTGTTCCTTACATTTCTCATTACCCAAGGAAAGAATGGCTTACTAATTATCCTGAGCAGTATCTAATACCTCAATTATATATTTCAGCACACTGTCCATTTATGAAAATATTTGAAGACAAACATGTGGCTTTTAATTATAAAAAATTATAGCCGTACAAAATTAACTCAAAATAAGGTTAAATGGTGGTGCAGGTCATGAAGAGAATTGAAAAGGCAAAGGAGAATTTTGTTGTGAATCTATTGTTTGAAATGTTTTCAGTGAGAATATAGTCATAGAACACAACTTTAATATTTTAACTTTGATCAGTAACAACTCATTTGCAAAATACTTCAACACTTCCCTACGCTCTGGGCTCCGCATCCATAAAAACAACAACAGTTCCTGTAGAATCTGGGGATGTTGAGTACCTTGAGGGAGCAGGCCTTAGTTTAGCAGATGTAGGAATGGCAGGCCTGCTAACTCTCAGCATTAGACTCTCAGTGGAGACCGCTGAGACTACCCAGTTCACAACAAAAGGGACCCCTAGATACCAGTAAGTCCTTGTAGTCCTGGCTGTCAGCTCTGGGAGGCCCTGGAATAGCTGTCAGGTTGAGTTGTCACCTGACTTCGAATCATGGGTTTGCAGGGAAATGAGTTTAGTTCTGAGGAGTGCTGCATCAGGTGAGCAGAGAGAGTCCCAAACCTTGTCAGGAGTTAAGGTAAGATGCTGAAAGAGTACAGAAGAGTTCTGAGAAGATCTGTCTGTCAGAGCCCATCCCCTCCTCCCCGCTTTTTTTTTTTTAGTTAATTCTCACTTGATGATATTTTCCATTGCTTTTAAGAGAGAATGGAAGGAGAGAGAGAGAGAGAGAGAGAGAGAGAGAGATTCATCAGTTGTTTGCCTCCTGCATGTGCCCTGACTACTGAAGCCTGGGATCAGACTTGCAATCCAGGTATTTGCCCTTGACCAGGAATCAAACCTGTGACCCGTTGGTGTGTGGGTCAATGTTCTAACACTGAACTCACTGGTCGGAATGAGGTGCCCCTTCTTTTTCACTAAAGTCTCTCGCGAAAATTAAGAACTCTGAGGGAGGAACCCAAGTTACTCCCAGGGATCACACTGAGGATGCTGCACAAAGACCACCTACCACAGAACAGAAGACATTACACAAAGCCTGACACCACCAGCCCTTTTATCAACTCTGTAAGGCTCTAGAGCACTTCAGGAGAACATGGGTGAAGGCACTCTTCATCAGAGTCGCTGCGGGTGAGTTTACTAGATGAGGCCACTCACATATCCCTAGGTTGTGGTTTCTTATCATTCACCTTCCTGCCACATCCCTGCCTGCTACCGGCGACAAGAATGAGCTTGTCTCAGTGTCAGGAGATTGAGCATTGTACACAGGAACAACAGCATGCCCATAGTGGGAATCAGGGCCTAGAGGCTACATAAGTCTCCAAGGCTCTGGAAGAAACCTTCCTCTTAACACATTCCTCCTATCCTCTAATGCCTGGTAACCTGGAGGAGGCTCTGGCTGCTGGGACACCCAGTATTCCACAGAGTCCTCAGGGTGCCTGTTCATCTTCCAATGTCATCAGAGACCTGCCCCCATGTCCACCACAGCCTCTCGGCCCACAGTTCCTTTCAAGCTGCATGAATTCGTGCACTGGGCCCTTAGTTTTTCTATAAGCAGGATTAGTGGTTCAAATGGGAGTTCCATTTTTAATTTTTTGAGGAAACTTAACACTGTTTTATACAATGAATGCACCAGGATGCATTCCCACCAGCAATATACTAGGGTTCCCTTTTCTCCACATCTTTGCCAACATTTGTCCTTTGATTATAGTCATTCTGATAAGTGTGACGTAATGCCTTTCTCCTTTTAATATGCAACTCTCTGATGATCAGTGACTTTGAGCAGTTTTTTATATGTCTGTTGGCCATCTGTGTGTTCACTTTGGTGACATGTCTATTTAGGACCTTTGCACATTTTAATTGAATTGTTTGTCTTCCTTTTGTTAAGTTGTATGAGTTCCTTACATATTTTGGATATGAATCCTTTATCAGATGTATCATTGGCAAACATGTTCTCTCACACAGTAGGATATGTTTTTTCATTTTGTTGATGGTTTATTTTATTGTGCAAAAGCTTTTTATTTTGATGTAATTCCATTTGTTTATTTTCAACTTAGTTTCCTTTGCCCTAGGAAATGTATACATAAAAATATTGGTACAAGAGATGTCTGCGATTTTGCTGCTTTCTTCTAAGATTTTATGGTTTTACAACTTACATTTAAGTATTTTATCCATTTTGAGTTTATTCTAGTGTATGGTGTAAGTTGGTGGTCTAGTTTCATTTTTTTTCATGTACTTTTCTAATTGTCCAAACACCATTTATTGAAGAGACTGTCTTGACTCCATTGCATGCTCTTCCCTCCTCTGTCAAATATGAATTGAGCTTAATGGCTTCAGTCAATTTCTGGGTTCTCTGTTCTGTTTCATTGGTCTATATGTCTGTTCTTGTGCCAGTATCAGGCAGTTTTGAGAACAGTGGTTTTGTAAAAGCTTGATATCTGGTATTGAGATCCCTCCTACTTTGTTCTTCTTTCTTAGGATTGCTGCAGCTATTCAGAATTTTTTTTTTATTCCAGATGAATTTTTGGAGAGTTTGTTTTAGGTCTGTGAAATATTCCATTGGTATTTTAATGGAGAGTGCATTGAATCTAAAGATTGTTTGAGTAGTGTGGACATTTTAATGATATTAATTATACCAATCCATAAACACGATATATTCTTCCTCTTATTTGTATCTTCTTCTATACCTTTTTTCAATGGTCTATAGTTTTTCAAGTACAGGTCTTTCACATCCTTGGTTAAGTTTATTCCTAAATATCTTAAATCTTTTGTGTGTGTGTGTGCAATGGTAAATGGGAAGGTTTGTCTAATTTCTTTTTCTGAGAATTCATTATTGGTGTATAAAAATGCCATTGATTTCTGGGTGTTAATTTTTTATTCTGCTAAATTGCCAAATTCATTTATTAAATATATAGTAGTCTTTTGGTTGAGTCTTTAGGGTTTTCTATATACATTATCATGCCATTTGCAAATAATGACAATTTTACTTCCTCCTTTACCATTTATATGCTTTTTTATGTTTCCTTCTTGTCGATTGCTATGGCTAGGAATTCCAGTACCATGTTGAGTGAGAGTGGTTGTTCCCATTCTTAGAGGAAATTGTTTTAGTTCTTGTCCATTAAATATAATGTTGGCTATAGGTTTGTCATATATGGCCTCTATTATGTTGAGGTATGATCTATCAGGGTTTATTTTGAATCAATGAATGTTACATCTGGTACTTTTATTGATTAATTGATTGACTCATTCATTAATTCATTCATTCACTCATCCAGCAAGTACTTATTGAACACTGGAGGCCCAGTGCATGAAATTCATGCACAGGTAGAGTCCCTAGGTCTGTCTAGTAAACAAGGCTTATTAGAGCCTTCTAGCTGCAGGTGGAGGCATTCCTTCTGGCTGCCAGCCATGGCCTTCCTTCTCCTGGCTGCTGGCTTCTGATCAGGGCCTTCCTTCATTTTGCACCACCCCCTGGTGGTCAGTGCACATCATACCAAGTGGTCAAACTCTGTCAGACTCCCAAGGGGACAATTTGCATAATAGCCTTTTATTATATAAGATATATTGAGGGCAAACACAAAGTTAACAAAAGGAAATGGAAAACACTGGATTCAGGCTGTGATTGGAAGATGTTCAGGAGGAAACAGATTAAAGATTTAGGAAGTTGGGGACTCTGAAAGAATAGGTGAGAGTCTATAACAACTTTTGAGTCTTGAAGGTTTGTTCTCTAGGTAGAAGCTGTTCCTCTTAGCTGAGATTGAGGATAAATGAGAGGAAGAGTTGATGGCAATTTGAGTAAGAGTAGAGATGAGTAAAGTTATTGTGGGTGAGGATAGGGTGGGTCATGTAGATGGGTAAAGTTCTACTTACTAACCTGGTGGAGATGTCCAATGGGCAGTAGAAAACAAAGGTCTAGCTACAGGAGAGGGTCCTGGGCTGCAGATTATGTTTGGCTACATCAGGAAATGTCATTTTAGGCCACAGATGGACATAAAAATCAAGTGTTGTGTATACCGTGGCTTATATTATATTAGAGGCTCGGTGCACAAAATTTGTGCACAGGGACGGGGGTATCCCTCGGCCCAGCCTGCACCCTCTCCATTCTGGGTCCCCTTGAAGAATGTCCAACTACCTGGTAAGGCCAGATCCAGTACTGCTGACTCCCAACTGCTTGCCTGCCTGCCAGCCTGATCACCCCCTAACCACTCCCTTGCCAGCCTTATTGATGCTTAACTGCTTCCCTGCCAACCTGTTTTCCTTAACTGCCCTCCCCTGAAGCAGGTCTGGATCCTCCCAACTGCCCTTCCATGCAGGCCCAGTCACCCCTAACTTCCCTCCCTGCAGGCTTGATCGCCCCCAACTTCCCTCCCCTGCTATCCATCTTATGGAGGCCATTTTGTATCCACATGGGGGCAGCCATCTTTGACCACATGAGGGCAGCCATCTTGTGTGTTGGAGTGATAGATGGATAGAGGCCTGGTGCATGGGTGGGGGCCAGCTGGTTTTCCCTGAAGTGTGTCCTGGATCAGGGTGGGGTTCCCTTGGAGCATGGGGAGGCCTGGCAAGGGGCTTGTGGAGGTTTGCAGGCCAGCCACACTCCTTGGCAACTCAAGTAAAGGCCCTGGTATCTGAGATTTATTTATATTCTGTAATTGAAACTCTGTAGCCTGGAGTGGAGCCAGGCTTCCTGCTCGCTCTGTGGTGGCAGCCATTTCTGTTAGGATTTATTTATCTTCTATAATTGAAAATTTGTAGACTTGAGTGGAGGACTGGGCCTTCCAGGGCATGTGGAAAGCTTGACTTCTCTATTTCCAGGAAAACCCAAGCCTCCCTCCTGCTCTCCTTGGCCACAGCCATCTTGGTTGGGTTTATTTGCATATTCACTCCTGCGTGGCTGGTGGGCATGGCTTGTGAGTGTAGCAGAGGTACAGTCAATTTGCATATTGCTCTTTTATTAGATAGGATTGCTCCTCCTCTGCAAACACTATTGGAAACCAAAATTACACAAAGCTTAATAAATCCAAGGAAGAAAGTATTTGTCCAAAAATCTACCATAGTTTTCTATGTTTCCTTAAGTTTATTTGTGATATATATAATGATTTTTCAATCTCAAATCTGCTATCTTGGGTTTTGTTTTTTTTAAGACTACTTTTGAATACACAGACAGTTATCTCCTGTGACTAATGTGTCTGTACTAGGAAGTTGGCAACTCTGCTTTAACTCAAGTTTCTCATGACATACAGAGAAATCGGCTGGAAGCAATCTTAGGTTCAGTCCCTTGAGGTCAGAGCTTCATGATATATTCTTCATCTAACTGCAGGGCAGTGATTGTCAAAATGTTAGCCACAAGACTGCTTAACCCAGCTGACATCTTCCTCTGAAATCTGATCCATATACATAAGGAAGGCTGAGCAGTCTGGGTAAACTGGGGACTGCAAGTCCAGAGACCTATCTACTCAGCCCTTCACCTCTCAGGCCAGTGGGCCCTAATACCTACAGAACTCTAGGGTACCCCCTGAACACTTCTGGAAAGCTCAATGCTAAGAACCAACTTCAGACATGGGCTTTGTCTAGTGTTGGTTGCCAGCAGTCTTGAACATATAGGACATGTCCTCAATGTGATTTTGTCCTGCATTGTATATTAATTTTGTTAGGACAACCTAAATGTGATTTATTCATTTTTTTCAATAAGTCACACAAATTTAGCAGTAAGAGCTATTTTTCAATCATATTGACTGGTGATT
Source organism: Lasiurus cinereus (assembly GCA_011751065.1). Classification (NCBI taxonomy): domain Eukaryota; kingdom Metazoa; phylum Chordata; class Mammalia; order Chiroptera; family Vespertilionidae; genus Lasiurus; species Lasiurus cinereus. The sequence continues at coordinate 11,610,129 of JAAGEH010000029.1, forward strand.
AAATTACTTGTGTGGAAAATCACACCTCCACAAATAAACGTCTAGTCTCTGCAGAGGTTTGGCTGAAGGAAGATCAAGGAATAGCAAGGGTATTCAGAATTAAAGAAATAAAATATTCAAAAAAGGAAAAGCTTGTTTTTTTGCCATAGTCCTAATTCATGAATAGGTAACCACCATTAACTAGATGTATAACCAATACAATCAGCCCATCAATGACTGTATCTAGAAACTAAGCTCCTGAAAGTTAGACTTTCAGAAATGCCAGACTTCAGAAAATCAACTAATCAGTGATACCTCGCAAGCACCTATCCTGAAAGTCAGCCAATCAGCAACAATATCACATTTCCAGGTAACATCTCAAGAAGCAAGTTATTCTGTCTAGAAGTCATGCTTCTGAATATCAGTGGGTATATAGCAGACATACTCTAATGACCATAGGAACACAGCACATTCCTAACACTCTGCTTCTGAATGTTCACCCATCCTTGAATCTCCAAGCAATCAAAATCTCTCATATAATCAGCTCTGGATATTTTCAGAAAGAATGTGCCTTTCAAGTACAATCCTCTCCGTAGTAAAATGGGAAATTCTCCTTTTTGCATCAAATATGGACTTAAAGTTATTCTTAGTTCTCAAGTTTACAACCATTTTAACCATTCAACAACCACTGTTTAGACTTGTTCAAACTTGTGAGTGACAGATGTACTGACTGGTCATGAGATTTTCAAATTAAATCTTTTCAATTCTTGCATTGGTTGAAAGCAATATATTTTTATTTATATATATTTGAACCTCAAAATGCACATACATAAATGTAAATGTTATGATGACATTTATGAACTGTGGACATTTATTAAGGAATAAGTCCTAAAGGTTTGTGTGCAGTATGCAATGCTTTATTCAATATAGAAAAAAGTTGAAAATTCAGATGTAAACCAGAATATACTAACAACTGAACATGAGAGATTAATGATTTCCTTAAGTAGTATCAATGACATTTAAAAAATTGTGCATTTTTGTCTGTTTAAGAGACATCCAGAACTTGTAATGGCCTTCTAGCCTGTATATCATTATTGATTTTTTACCTGGCATTGGAAGCAAAGTGCCATAACCAAATCGACTGCAATAATAATAAAAAATGTTGTAGCCATTTACTATTGCAGAGATTATAAAAATTCTAAATACTTTGTTTTGATGATTCTTGGGATTGTTTTAATTGATTTGGAGAACAGCAGATACAGAGTTTTTCAAACATTTTTAATTTTTTTCTTTTTTTTAATATATCTTTATTGTTGAAGGTAATGCCCCCCCCCTTTTTTTTCCTTATTGACCCTCTCCACCTTCACCAATCTCCCCGCCAGGCTTTACCACACTATTGTCTGTGTCCATGGGTTATGCATATATGCATGCAAGTTCCTTTTGACATCATGGCCACAGGAAAACAAAGCTTCCTTATAAGACTATTCTGAGTAAAATTCTTTGCAGATTTGGATTCATAAACAACAGCAAACTTTTTCCAGACTTCCTTTTTTTTTAGTTAGGAGTTAATGAATTAAACTGGTGAAAGATAACATAAAGTATGGATGATTCTGTGGTAGATATTAACTGTATTACCCATATTTAGCATGATGCAACTTAAATAGCATCTGATATTCTTTTGTTGAAACTGCAATAATAGTCACAAAATGATTCTTACTTCAGAATATATATTCTTTCAACTGAGTTATGAAAGGATTTAGTGATTTTGTTAGTGTTCAGAATCTCTCAATTCTCATTCTAAAACCTATTGGCTCCCTTTAACAAATGCAGTTGAAAGAAACTTCAATGTATTAGAAGCTCTGATATCATATTTTAATTCTGAAGAAAATGTCAAAATAGTTGTTGACTTTTTGAATAAGTCACTGAACAAAGCCTACTTATTTCTTGTTCATGTTTTATAATATTTTTCTAGAAGTAAGATTACATGCTTTGAAAGAAGAGCAGTATGTACTGGTAAAGTGCTTCATTGATTACAGGAACTTGTTGAATATGCTAGAGAAATAATTGCTGAAAAATGTTTCCCTTTATGTGTCAAGGCTGTTCTTAAAAAGAATATTACTTTTATGAACAGGAAAAGAAATTCTGACTTGGAATGGGTAATTATTATGAAACTTGTCAATACTATTATTTTACATGAATTTTATCACTTGAAGAATTTGATTTAGTAACATGGATGTTATTGAATATTTTCCCAGCATGAAAGCAAGAAGAGGAAAACAATTGGTGACAATGTTCTTTTTTTGTCAGTGAGCAACATTTTTTAAAAAGTTAAGAGATTCAACACAATCCTGAACAATGGAAAAGTGAGCTAGGCCATCAAAGATGATATTATGTAATTCAACAAAGCAAATTTGAAGATCAGTTCTCAGAATTGTTAACTATGTCAGTATATTTGCAGTTTACTAGTTCATAATGCTAATGATGAACATATATTCTCATTAATGAATTTTCAAAGGACAAAATAATGAAACAAATTGTCAGTGACACTATTAAAGCTATGCCACAATGTAAATGGAAGACAAACTTAAAGTGCAAGGAATTTTATAAGCAAATTTTATAAAAGAAAAAAATGTTGAGGATAGGTAAATCATCAGGGGAATATAACAAAAGAAAGAAATATATAATTTAGAGTTTATAATGGAATTCATATTAACAACAAATAATGGTTTAGTATAAATATATCCCATGAAGTGTTTCTTTTTATCAGTTAAAGGCTCTTTTTATTTTTGCACTATCATTCTATACAAAAGCAATAAAAACTCAACAACAGTCTTAACGAGAAGTTTACAACTGAATGTTTGAACAGAAAATCTGTATACATTATCATTTACAGCAATTTTACATGGTAAATTAACTGTTTAAAAAGGTTCTTTCTAAATCCCTTTGTTGCCGTTACTCTTGGAGTATTACTGAGAGAAGGCCTACCTGGCACTATGTACAAATACCGAACTTGACCGCGTCTTATGTAACCTGTGACTTTAGTATCTGACTGGTCAGGGCTCTGTGTGACATATTGACAAAAGACCAAAAATTAAGTTTTCACAAAGACCTTAAAGGGCCTGATACCAGTCCAGGAAGCTGATATGAGACTGGTTCCTAAACACAGTGACACCCACACCACCACCTACAAACGGCAACTTGACGTCCAAAATTGGATGGAAACTGGTTCAAGTGTGCTTGTCTGGTGAACTTGGGGATGGTGGGGACCAAGCAATTAAGTCTTTAAGCTCAATTATCATAGAATTTAATTGCATTTCGTATTTAAAACATGCAAAATACACTATCTATACATAAAATTGTTTAAGAAAATAAGGCAACAATAACAATTCACCAGGTGATATCTATTAACAGGAGACCCCTGGGGCAAACAGGTGACTCGAGCTGGGCTGGCCCTCATCCACCACCAGAGGCATTGCTCTGCAATCCAAGGGGCAGGTTAGCTCATAGCCGCTAAGTCTTTCAAGGACTCAGTTAAACACGCTTCCAAGTCAAACTCATCCTCCACGTGGTAGTCCAGGTGTCTCACCTTGTTGTGAGTGCCCGAGTACATATCGAAGCTGTGATCCTGGGAGCTGGCCTGGCACTTGGAGCTGCTCTCCATGGATTCGGTATCCATTTCCCTGAGGTCCATGGGATGTATTTCCTGCAAACCACATCCTTCGGTTGGATGGTCCCAAAAGTGCAGGGCTATCTTCCAGAGTTTGATTTGCTGGTCCCAGGAGTGCCTGCTGTACTTCTTGAACTTGTTGGCGGTCTTGGGGTGAATACCAGGCTGGCAAAGGTGCCTGGAGACCTCGCGAGTGTAACGGTCCTAGGCTATGATGTTCCCATAGTTGATCTGCTTCTGCCTCCTCATGAGGACACTTTCATCCTAAGCAGGCGCTGCGCATGGCGACTTGGAGTCACAATTTCCCAGCAGTGATTTTCTTTCTCTTCTGCAGTCCTTGATGAGGAGTTTCCTTTTGTATCTTGCAATTTCTTTGTTCACCCTGGTTCTCATTTCATCCTCCTCCATAGCGCTTGCCTGGTCCGCACACTGAGGCCTGGGCTTCGGGGCCTGGGGGCATGGGGTGGGGGGTTGTGAAGCTGTCGGGTCTGTGGTAGTCATCTGGTTTGGCGGGGCCCTCAGTGTCCTCCACTGCCTGGTCCTGGCTGTAGGCTCTGTGCTTGCACCACAGGCTCCATCTTGGGGAGGGGAGGGTAAGTGAGGGGGGCTGGTGACGAGGCCTAGGCATCCTGTCCCACAGCGCAGATGGACCTAAAATGTTTTTTTTTTCTTTTTATTTCAATGTATATATGCATAGAAAATGTTATAGGCTGGATTGTGTTTCCTCAAAATTTATATCTTGAAATAATAACGCCAAGTACCTGGGAATGTGACTATATTTGAGGCAAAGTTTTTAGAGATATAATTATATTAAAATAAGATCTTTAGAGTAGGCCCTAATTTAATATAACTGGTGTCCTCATAAGATGTAGAGAAATTTATTCACTAGAAGAAAAACAAAGTAAAAACAACAATAACAATAACACAAAAACACAAGGAGAAAGCCATCTAAAGTCAAAGAGAGACCTAAGAAGAAACCAGCCCTAGTGAAACGTTGATCTTAGCCTCCAGAATTTATAAACAAATAAATGTATGTTGCTTAAGCCACCTAGTTTGTGGTACTTTTTAATGGTATCTCTAGAAAACTAGTATAGATAGTTAAAATAATTCAAACTTAGGTGCCATGCATTTTTATTTGCTAAATCTGGGAGCCCTAAGGGATAACCAGAGATAAAGCTGCCAGGTGCTACAAGAGATGTTGCTGCCTGGATGATGAGGCAAAAGATGGCTCTTTAGTGCTCTCAAATGATAGAGAACATATTATTCTAATCTCACGCACTTTTCCATAGGACAGGAAAAAGTAACACTTCTCAGCTTAGTGTTATATTACCAGACTCCTGGACACAAAAAGCTAAGGATAAACGTACAAGGAGGCCAACTTCTAAGTCAGTCTCACTCATGAACATAGATGCAAAAATTCAAGGCATAATAAAAGTTTACTTAATCTGCAATATATAAAAAGAATAAGACCAGTGGAGTAAATAGATGCTGCATGGACATGCCCCCAAGACCAAAATGGAATTTGAACTAAAATACAGAAAAAAATCATCCTGACTAATCAACTGAAAACTAGCTGGAGAGAACCCTGATAACTAAGGACAAAATGTGAAGAATGCATAAAGACTGATAGGAAGTGGAGAACAAGAAAGGGCTGGCCAGGCTCCCAAAGATAGCAGCTGAAGTTCTCAGCTGTTGGGGGGTTTCCCACTGAGAACTCTGGGATCAAAATCCCAAGCTCAGCTCCCCAGTCCAGAGCACCAGAATTGAGAAATATGTCCACATAATATCTGGCTGTGAAAAGCAGCAGAGCTGCTGTCTACCAGGGAAAGACAGCTGGAAATGCATTATCCTTTTAAAGGGTCAAAATTTAATGTTCAACCACTTACCTGGGGCACCAGCAGAGGGCAGAGTGGATTAGAGTTATGTGAGCAGAAGCCAGATTTGGGGGCTCTAGGATTAGAGTTTGGAAGTCAGCTACCCAGGTTCCTTGTGCCAAGTCATTCCCTCATACTGCAGAGGATATTTTCTTCCACAGAACTTTACCATCCAGGCAACTTTTTTCTGAGGGGAAAAGAGGAAGCAAGTGTCCCACCCTTTTAGAAAATAACTTGCCACCCACTGTGGAGTTTCTGAGGCACATTAAGAGACTGAGAATAACAATCAGTCTGCATGCAGAAGCAATTGTCCTACCCTGTGAATGATAGACTAAGACTAATCAGATTGATTAACAATCAGACTAGAGACAGAGGTGTCTCTCTGGAGGCTTTGAGTCTTTGCCTAATCTAAATTGGGGTCCCATTAGTCTCAGTGATCCCTCTTCTAGGAATATATCCTAAGAAACCTGAAACACCAATCAGGAAGACTGTATGCACTCCTATGTTCATAGCAGCACAATTTACAATAGCTAAGTTCTGAAAACAAGCCAGTGCCCATCGGTAGATGAGTGGATAAAAGAGCTGTGGTACATTAACGCCATGGAATACTGTGAAGCCATAAAAAAGGAAAATGATCTTTTACCCCTTGAGACAGCAAAGAGAGACCTGGAGAGTATTATATAAGTGAAATAAGCCAGTCTGAGAAAGACAAGTATCACATGATCTCACTCATATGTTAAATCTAATGAATACAATAAACTGATGAATAAAATAGATCCAGAGACATAGAAGCTTGAAGCAGACTGTTGAATCTCAGAGGGAAGGCAAGGATAGGTGGGTGGGAGGGAAGAGATCAACCAAATAACTTATATGCATATAGCATATCCCATAGACACAGACAATAAGGTGTTGAAGGCCTGTGGTGAAGAGGGGAGCTAGAAGGTGTCAATAGGGGAAAAGGGGGCTTCTGTAATACTTTCAAACAATATTTTTAAATTAAAAAGCAATAATAATACATTGGGAGCAAGGGAATGTATCATTAGAAAATCAGTGTAAGAGATAAAATTCATAAAATCATTTTAATGTAAAAAGCTTTTGATAAATTTGAACGTACATTCCAGATATAAAGAAAAGTAAATAAATCCTCTTAGCCTCATAATAGAAGAAAGTCATTTAACCTGTTAAATGTATCAGTCATTGGTGAACTTTTATAAGATTTTCATTTTAGACACTGATCTTCTACCTGGTTATTCAATGTTGTATTGCAGATGTTCACCCCCATAATAAGGCAGATAGTATTCACAAAGTATAGAGAAATTGTAAAGGATGAAGCAAAATTATATGATTCAGAAATGATATGATTATGTGTATGAATAATCCAATATAACAGAAAAATATATGAGAAATATTGTTTTTAATATATAAATTCCTTAAAACAAAGTCAGTTGTATTTCTACAAATCAGGAAAAAGGCTGAAATGTAAATTTCAGAAATACCATCAGCAATAGGCTTTAAAATGTCATATATTTGGAAGTATCTAACACAACATGTATATAATTTTATAAAGAAACGAGTGGCCTGTTGCACATAATTCATGCACAGGGTGTGTGCCTCAGCCTGGCCTGCATCCTCTCCAATCTGGGACCCCTGTGGGATCAGGCCTAAACCAGCTGTTGCACACCGCCCTAACAATCTGGGACCACTGGCTCCTAACTGCTCACCTCCCCTCCTGGCCTGATCACCCCTAACCACATCTGCCTCAGCCCCACCACCATGGCTTCATCCGGAAGGACATCTGGAAGGTCTCATGGCCTAATTAGCATATTACCCTTTCAATAATACAGGTAGGATAAGCATACTGCCATAGCTATAACATATCTACCAGTATTATTCTATAAAAATACACTTCATGCAATAGGAAGGCATCTAATACATTACATTGTATATGTTTGTAAGTAGTAGGAAATACTATGTTCGTAGCAATAATATACACCCTGTGACTTCCATTCCTGATTTGGGAATGGTTCCCCAGTTCTTTGAACATTTCCTGGCCTCTAATGTCATTTTTTTTTTGTCATTCAGTATAACTTTATTTACTGTTTATTGCACATGATTTGAGGTCTTTAATTTCTTCAAAGAACTATTTTGTCCATGAAGTTTAACATTAACATCAGTGAATTAATGTATTCATGTGTTTTTATTGTAAACATCTGAATTATTTACATTGTCATAGATACTGAACTCATAAGCATGGACCATGCACAGGCTGGCAGCAAGCCAGGAAGTCAATCTGCAAACAAACAGATACTCTGCATAAGGAGAAAAGTCATAGCACAACACTTATTGTCCAACCTGAGTCACCTCGAAATGTTATATATATTGACTTCTTAATTCATATGGTATTGGGAACTCAACAGCTTGGTTGGTGATGGGATTGACCTGGTTTCAGGGGGATTATTCTTGAAATAATTAAGGAAAGAGGGGCTCAATCTTTTTTCTTGGTTGCTTGCTCCTCCCCAGCACCTTCATCTTTCTTCTCATCCTCAGATTCTTGGGCATATTCTCCTTTACCTTCACCCCCTTCTTCCTCCTTTGCATCCTCAAATTCTCCCTTGGCACCTTCTTCCTCTTTCTCTCCTTCCTCTTCCTCAGCTTCTTCCTCCTCCTTCTCCTCCTCTTCAGCTTCTCCTTCAGAAGGCATCTCATCCTTAGTTTGCTCAGTTTTTGCAGCCTCAATGATCTCTTCCACCTCGATCTGCTCCTCCTGGACTTGGCTGGTGTGTTAAAAAGGGAAGGAGTGAGTGGACATCAAGTAGGAGCTGGTCTGTAAACCACTGAAGGCAGATTGACCAAAGACCTGGGAACTCTGGGAATAGCAGCTGGCTATGCTTCCCATGCTGGTGAAACTGAGCCAGGTCTTCTCACCTTCCAAGAGTTTTCTGTAAGCTGCAATGTCAATGTCCAAAGCCATCTTCACATTGAGAAGATCCTGGTATTCTTTAAAATATTATGCCATTTCACTGTTCGTAGTTCTCATGTCACTTTTTAGTTTGTTGGTTGTGTCCTGCATAGCACTAACGTCTGCATTCTGTTTATCCTCCAGCTCTTGCAGCTGCTTTCCCAGCACTTCCTTCATGCCCCAGCTTGCTTCTATCTCCAGAGTCTTGGGCTTGAGCAGTCAGCGGTTCTCAGACACCTCCTCCTTGGCAACACGCACCGAAGTAGGTGTTCTCAGCAGTGCTCTCGGTCAGGAAGGTAAAGAGGCTCCTGCACCATTCTTCAGCATTCTGTATGTTCTTGGAAGCCAGCTTCTCTTACTGGGCGAGGATGTTCTTGAGCATAATGGAGAAGTCGGATCTCCATGGAGACCTGAGCATACTGGATCTGCACCTGGAGCTTGATGATCTCCTCTTCCTGTACCTTCTTCAGAAAGGCGATTTCATCCATCAGGCTGTCGATGCAATTTTCCAGCTCAGTTCCAGCGAAAGCCGCCTCGTCTGCACCTTCGTGCGCCTCCATCAGCCAGCCCTCTGCATCCTCATGATTCAGCATCTCTTCCTGGTAGCACGCCTGCAGGTTGCTCTCACTTGAGCGCCTCCTAACTGCCCATTGCCCTCTCCCTGTGCCTCTTAACAGCCCACTGCCCTCTCCTCTCTAGGAATGGGGTGTGGTGGGGTGGGACACAGGCATCCCATTTTCATTAAAATGTTCAACCTGGGCCTGCTCCACTGGTGTCCGCAGGCAGCCCGGGGCCAGACAGTGATCCCAGAGACCCTGGCCACCTCTACCTGCTCTGTCCTGATTGCTGCCTGGATCCCAAGAGTTACGTCAGGCACTGCCTGCTGGAACTGCCCATCCCATTCTCTACCTGGACTCCACAGGGGGTGTCAGGTGCTGCCCTCCAGACCTGCCTGGACCCAATCATTGCCTGGACCCCGTGGGAAGTCTCAGGTGCTGTCCATGCCACCTGCTCGGTTCTGATCACCACCTGGATGCCACGGGCAGTGTCAGGAGCTGCCCGCCAGGCCTGCCTGGTCCCTATCACCGGCTGGACTCTGCAGGGGTCATCAGGCCTGCCTGCCTGGCTGCCTGGTCCTGATTGCCACCTGGACTCTGTGGACAGCATCAGGCTCTATCCATGCCACCTTCCCAGTACTCTGTGGGCAGTGTCAGGTGCTGCCTGCTGGAACTGCCTGGTCCTGATCACAGCCTGGACTCACAGGGGGCATCAAACACTGACTGTCCCACCTGCATATGCAAATTTATCCACCATCTTTGTTGGGTTTATTTGCATATCACTCCTGATAGGCTGTTGGTGTAGTGGAGGTACAGTCAATTAGCATCTTTCTCTTTTATTAGTGTAGATTTTGTAGCCTTAATGAAGGAAATTGTAAATACTTAAACAAATGGAAAGATGTACTTTTTCATGAATTGGAAAGCACAATAACAATAATTTATATGATCCCTATCTTGCATTTATTATATATTTTATTTCTCACATATTATGAGAGAGATTAGGTGTTATTTCCTCAAGTTTAAAGATAAAACACTGTGGGTTTATACATTCAAGAAATTTGCCTAAGGTCATGTTGTAAGCAGAAAGGTAGAATTTGGATATAGATTTCTGCCTCTAAAGTCCCTGTTTTTTCCACAATACCATGGGTGTAAACAATCTTAGTACTCTGCCCAGATACCCTTAGATAACTCTTACCAGCTTTGTGCATCCCTTTCCTCAGAATGCTTTGCTGCTGAGTTGTCATATATTTAGCCATCAGAAGGTCACCTTTGGGAATTGAGTCTCTGTTCACCCAGAGAATCAGAAATCTTTAGTAATGTTATATCCCTCCTATCCCTTCCAAGTCCCCAGACAATCTGTGACCATTCCAGTTCAGAGAATTGGAGTGTCCTAGGAACTTTGTTCCCACATCCAATCCCAGAATGATCCACAGTCAACAACAGTAAAGCTTCTTCACCTCAAGGCCAAAACCCTGTAGCATTAAACTGTGTCTGAGACCTCACCTGAAATTATACACTTACTTGACTTCTTCCTCTTTTTTGTTCTTCCTCCTTCACTCCCTTAATAGTTTCTCCAGGGATCAAATCCTTAATAAAACACTTGCACCCAAAACTTTGATTCATTTGGGAGAACATCACCTACTAAACCTACATTGTAAGATACAGTATATTTACTTAAAATACACAACCTAGGTAGTAAGCCCCAAATCAAATAAATATGCTTGGTACATGAGCTTTACAAAATATATTATGAATGTAGCATTGGAAATAATAATGTTAAATTATTATTCAATTATAATGATGTTTATATAATTATTTTAGTAGTCTTTGTCAAATAATTTTATCTACCTGGCTTTAAGTTTTCTCCCTTGATAAGGGAATGTGTTGGATTAGATATTCTCAAGGCAATGGATCTCAAAAGGAGGATATTTTTGGTCAAAGACATTTGGTAAAATCTGGAGACAATAATGTTGTCACAACTGGAGTACTGCTGGTCTGTAGACACCAGGGATGCTGCTAAACAGCTTACAATGTCTTGGTTACAACATAACAAAAAAATTATTAAGTCCAAAATATCAGGAGTGCTTACATTGAGAAACCTTGATCTAAGTTCTTATTTGTCTTTAAAGTTTATGCTATCTTAGTCAATTGTATGTCTGTTCATCATTTTGATGCAATCAATGTATTTTAAATCTAGGAGAAACCAGTCTACTCAGTCAGGTATCCTGGTACTAAACAGTTAGTCACTGGTCTGTTTATAAGCAATTGATTGTCGGTTAATATAAACTACTTTTGCATGGGCACGGAGGCTTTGAAACTTAACAGTCAATGACCTGCTTGCTGCTCTAGAAAATACTATTTTTAAAAAAATGTGTAACAGAGGATAGAGATTACCTCAAGGAAGCATATTCAATTACAATTTGTTTTAAATAGAATGACATGGGCTAATTCAATAAAGCATGAAACGTGCCATTTTATGGCATGCAACAATCTACCTAATAAAAGAGTAGCATGCTGAGGTCAGGAAGAGCACAGCATAAGGTATACATCTGTACATGCTGCCTCTTACAATCACACCAAAACTACAACTAAAAGACAAAACGACTATCCCCCAGAACCATGGGAAAGCTGGCGGAGTGGAGGTTCTACAACTAGAAGAAAAGAAAAAAAATGCATTGAGACCTGGTAGGACATGCAGAGGCTCAGAAAGGCAGAGGTATGGATATGTGCGAATCTGGCTGGCATGCACTGTTTTTTTCTCAATTGGGAGGTAGTTACAAGTCCCCGACTGCTCTGAACTATAATTTCCGGCAAGATTCTGGGAACCCAGACTCATACAGAGAGAAACTGGAAAGTAAGGGTGGCTTTCTAACAGAGGTGTGCACAGGAATCATCGTTTACTGCGCTGGGGCGAGAGACTCAGGACATGGGACAGAACATGGAAACGCGCAGACACAGAGAAGGCTGACTGACATCCATCGCTGTTTGTCATGCTCTAGTCCTGAGACCCTGCCCTTCCCAATTTACAAACCCACCCAGCTCTGTGCAGTGGCTTTTGCATATGAATGGCCTGCCCTCTCGCAGCTTAACCTAACAAATAGCAACTGGGTCAGATAACTCCAAAACTTCCAAACTCTAAGCAAAGACGAGAAATCTGCAGATCTCCCTGTAGCTCCTGCTGGGTGGCCTCAGACAGTAGCATACTTGTACCCCCTTGGAGATCCAGGAACCAGTGTACCTAGAGGTTAGTGTGAGATGACACCAGATTTCAACTCCTCACATACATAAGTGACACACTCAAGAGGCAGACTCGGTGAGCACCAAAGTCCCACTGAAGCAAGTCCTGCCCCTTAGGGGTATCTCCAGCACAGCAGTTCTTCCATCATAGACACAGTTAATTCTCACAGTCAATTGGCCTGGAGGTCAATTCCTCCCAATAGCAATCAAGGCTTAACTACAACAAGACTATGTACCCAGCCCACAAAGGGGTACACAAAGAGTGTCTACCTTAGGTGATTGGGGAGGCAGAACTACTGGGTCCCAAGGACAACTAGAACACAAAGCCACTCCATCAACACAAGGAAGCAGCCAAAATGCAGAGACAAAGAAACATGTCATAAATGAAAGAAATGGAGGAAAATGAACTACTGAATATAGAGCTCAAAACCACATTTATAAGGTTACTAAAAAATCTTCTGCAAACCACCAAGAAACTTAGTGAGACCTCTGAGAAACTTAGTGAGACCTTCAAGGATCTTAATGAGAATGCCAAAAAAAGAAAAAAGACCAGTCAGAAACTAAGCATACACTGTCTGAAATAAAGAATACTATACAGAAATCCAATAGCAGACTAGAGGACCCCAAGAATCAAAGCAGAGATTTGAAATATGAAGAAGCAAAAAACACCCAACCAGAAAAACAAAAAGAAAAAAGAGTCCAAAAATGTGAAGATAGTGTATGGAACCTCTGGGACAACTTGAAGCATATCAACATCAGAATTATGAGGGTGCCAGAAGAAGAGAGAGCGCAAGATACTGGAAACCTATTTGAAGAAATAATGACTGAAAACTTCTTCTACCTGGTGAAAGAAATGGACTTACAAGTCCAGGAAGTGCAGAGAACCCCACACAAAAGGAATCCAAAGAGGACCACACCAAGACAGATTATAATTAGAATGCCAAGGGCAAAAGACAAAGAGAGAATCTTGAAAACAGCAAGAGAAAAACAGTTAGTTACCTACAAGGAAGTACCCATAGGACTGTCAGCTGATTTCTCACCAGGCCAGAAGGGAGTGGCAGGATATATTCAAAGTGATGAATAACAAGAAACTACAATGAAGATTACCCAGCAAAGATATCATTCAGAATTGAAGGTCACATAAAGAGCTTCACAGACGAAAAAGCTAAAGGAGTTCACCACCACCAAACCAGTATTATATGAAATGCTGAAGGGTATTCTTTAAGAGAGGAAGAAGAAAACGGTAAAGATAAAAATTATGAACAACAAAGTGATAACAAATACACATCTATCAACAAGTGAATCTAAAAATCAAGTGAATAAAAAATCTGATGAACAGAATAAACTGGTGAATATAATAGAATTAGGGGCATAGAAAGGGAATGGACTGAGAATTCTCAGGGGGAAGGGGATGTGAGGGGTGCAGGAAGAGATTGGACAAAAATCTTACACCTATGGATGAGGACAGTGGTGGGGGGTAAGGGTATGAAGTAGGGGATGGGGAATCAGGTGGAGGTGAGCTATGGGGGAAAAAAGATGAACATCTGTAATAAACTGAACAATAAAGATTTATTTCTAAAAAAGAGTAACATGCCAATTGACTGCACCTTCGTGATGCCCTCCAGCCAATCAGGAATGAGTATGCAAATTAACCAACAAAGCTGGCAAATTAATTTGCATACACAAGCGCCTAGCCACTGGAGTGGGATGCTTTCACACCACCCCAGCAGCTCTTGGCCTCTGGGCAGCATGAGAAGGCAGAAAGGCAGTTCAGGGCCAGAGCAGAAAGGCTGCTCAGGCCAGAGCAAAGGTGGTGCTGGCATGCCAGGAGAATGAAGGCCCATTCTTGCACAAATCTTTATTTCTGCATCAGGCAACTAGTTATAGTTTGATTTAAAAGCTATATGAGCAGGATACACTTTTGACTATTTTAATCTCAGTGACCAAGGGGAAATCATTTAATACTCTTAATTTACTGTTCTTAATAGAGCCAGTTTCTGCCGAAACTGGTTTGGCTCAGCAGAGAGAGCGGAGAGAGCGTTGGCCTGTGGACTGAAAAGTCCCAGATTCGATTCCGCTCAAGGGCATATCCTGGTTGCAGGCACATCCCCTGTAGGGAGCATGCAGGAGACGGCTGATCAATGTCTCTCTTTCATTGATGTTTCTAACTCTCTATCCCTCTCCCTTCCTCTCTGTAAAAAATCAATAAAATGTATTTTTTTAAAAATAGAGCCAGTTTTCAATGACAGTTGACATGCTATAGTTTTTATTAAATTTATTGGGGGTAACATTGGTTGTTGTAATTTTATAGAACAGTGAACACATTAAAAGTTTATTTGTTATATTTACCAAAAAAATATTTAATTTTTACTTAATATTGATCCTGTTTATTTTTAATTGCATATGTTAAATGCGCCATTAAAACACCCCAAATTAAATGAAGTGATGCTAAACTCTCTATTTCTATCTTTTATATACTTTCAAAGCTTAATTGCTTTATAATGAAGCATAATGGAAAAACATAAAATATGGGAGCAAATGAAAAAAATGTATTAAAATCCCATAGTAAAATTAATGCCATATATTGTATAAGGAATCTCTTACTATAAAACCCTCATCTTTTAAAAAAGAGAAAAACAGATGGGAGGACTACCTATTTTGGATTAATGACAAAGTACATGAAAGTAGACAAAGAAAAGTGAAATAAAGATGTAAAAGTTGGATTCCAAAGGTAGATGCTTGGTTCTGTAGATGGACTTATTCTTGTTTCCAGGTTTACAAACATAATGTAAATAAAACACAGTAAGTCTAGAGTGCTGTAAAAACAATTCCTTGAATAAATGAATTAGTTTAAGAAATGGCTTCACCCAGATACAGCATAGCTATGATATAATGTGTTCTCTAGGGGCAAATAGAAAATCTCTTATTGCTTCTCTGTTCACTATAGCATTTAGGCCTTTGGAAATCAAGACTAGAATATCATGTTTTGCATGTCTTTCTACATCTGCTACTTTATATTTTTATCATCATGATTCTTTATAGAGCAGCAGGATTTTGTACCTTGAAGATCAAGAATTAGAAATGCAGAGACAAGTTTATACAATACAGAAACATATAATATAGCAGTACTAACTATGGTCTGAATGTGTTGCCCCCAAATTCATATGTTGAAATACTAATGCCCAAAGTGATATTGTTAGAACCTTTAGGAGATAATTAGGACGAAAGGGTTGAGCCCTCATGAATAGGATTATTGCCTTTGCCTTATAAAAGAGACCACACAGAGGTCCCTGGACCATTCTACCATATGAGGATCCAACCAGAAGTTTGTAACCCAGAAGAGGGTCCTTCCCTGGCAATGCTGGCACTTTGACTTTAGATTTCCCAGTCTTCCAAACTGTGAGAAATAAGTTTTTGTTGTTTAAAAGCCATCCAGTCCAGCCAATGTAGCTCAGTAGCTGAACATTGACTACTGAATCAAGAGGTCAGTATTCTATTCCCAATCAGGGCACATACCTGAGTTATGGGCTCAATATCCAGTGTGGGGTATGCAGGAGACAGCTGATTAATGATTCTCTTTCATCATTGCTGTTTCTATCTCACTCTCACTCTCCCTTCCTTTCAGTTCACAGGCTGATGCTATACCTGCTGAGCTAAACTGGCTAGGGTAAGACACATTTTTTAATCTCACAGTGTCTGTGGGTGAAGAATTTGAGAGAGGCTTAGTGGGTAGTGCTTGCTGGTTCAGTTCTCTTATGAGGCCTTGAATCTCTCCAATAATCTCATGGAGCCCTAAATAAATGGGTCAATGTAATTTAATATTTTAGAAATTTATTTCCCTGTTGCAGGTATACCACTGAATAATTGTAACCCAATCATAGGCATTTTAGTATGTCTGTTCTATAAATGCATTATGGGAGGTCTCATAATGCCTCTGTGAATCTATTATTCAAATGAATAAACTGAGGCTTAGAGAATTTGAATGTCTGGCCCTATATCATACAGCTATGGTAAAATAAAATCAGAATATAAAAACAAATGTATCTAACACCCCAAACCATGCTTTTTGTTCAAAATCAGATCTTCCCTAGAAAATATTTTTTAAAAAATAAAGGA
This sequence comes from Lasiurus cinereus, assembly GCA_011751065.1. NCBI lineage: Eukaryota > Metazoa > Chordata > Mammalia > Chiroptera > Vespertilionidae > Lasiurus > Lasiurus cinereus. Next base: position 11,626,518 of record JAAGEH010000029.1, read on the forward strand.
GAAAAATAGAAATATTCATAATTAGGCCCTTATTGGATAACATGAATGTTTACATATATCTCATTTAATCAAGTCTGTTTGCAAATGATAGTCCATAAATCTCTCCCCATTAGTAAAAATTATATTCAAAATTTTTTCCACATAAGCAATAAACTCATATCACCAAGATTACCAAAATTCTTTCTTGCAGGTGTGAGCATTGAGGTCCAAAGGGGAAGTCATATTTTGCCTCAAAATCTTTTGCCCCAACATTCTGTTATTTTCTTCCTGAATACATTTATTTAAACAAAATATATGTTTTATTGATTTCAGAGACAGGGAAAGAAGGGAGAGATAGAAATAGCAATGATGAGAAAGAATCATTGATTGGCTATGTCCTACATGCGCAAGGATGGAGGCCACACCTGAGCATGTGCCCTGACTGGGAATTGAACCATATCCTCCTGGTTCATGGGTCAACACTCAACCACTAAGCAACACTGGCCTTGAATATATTTCTGTCTCATTTATTTTTCTTCTGTGGAACAGAAAAGATCAAATATATATTATTTATACCTTCTTATACCTTCTGATAAAATGACTGCAGTGAAAAGAAGCTTCAGTCAAATTTTTTATTTCTTCTCAACATCAGCATTTCAAGGAATTTGTTTCTAACTGTGGCTATATAATAAGGGAGCCAGAAGGAAAGGATTCAGAGAAAGGTACATCAAGTAGGACATGAAATTTTAAATATTAATGTGAACAAGAAGATTAAATTGTACTTAATTTCAGATAGTACTTTCAACACTGAAAGGTATAGCTATCAGAGAAAGAAGAAATACTAGAAATGTAGTTTATGTAAAACTGTACTAAGCAGGGTTACTTCGGTGACTCCTATATGCAGTTTTAAATATGTGTCAAAGGAAGCTGTGCACAATTTCTTTAATCACAACATTAAACTTTAATCTGAGAGTGTAGTGGGAATAATTCAAGATTTGGTGTCAAAAATAAAGGAGCTCTGGTTCTACTTTTACCACTACTAGTAATGGGACCTTGGATAACCAATCTGTGACTCACTTTGTTTATTAGTAAAATGGGAATCATAATAATGCCTTTTCCTCCCTGACTGTGGTAAAGGTTAAAATTAATGTAGATAATTTATCTAATACAGAGTAAAAGCTTAGGAAGTGGACTTTAATCAGTTTCAGTTTACGTTCATTTATTTGCCTGTATGTGGGAGTGTGTGCTGTTTTAGGAAAGCAAGACAGAAATGTTTCCCTACCCTTCGTAGCTACTGAGTTCTTAGATCTCTGGTACTTGGACATCCACCTTTTATTTAGGTCAACTTACCTACACCAAGTAAATACTAAACTTAAACAGCTTTGAGAAACATGTTTCATTTTCTGAGTACCAAGAAATAATTTACTTTGTGAAAAGTTTTCAGAGGTCAAGTAGGCTTACTTCACTTATATTTCTGGTTAGTAGACTACGCATTTTGGATTTTTATTTTCTCAAATGTAAGCAAGGCTTCCCAAATGAGTTCCCAGTTTAAAATTCTAAAACATTTTAGCTAACTTGATAAAATTGCTATATGTATGTACGTTTGTGTTTCCCATCCTTGCTGAATATAAAGTTGATAGACAAGAAAAATCCTTTTAAACTGTACAAATATAAACTTTTATTTGTTTAAAGCCAGAAAAATACCCATAACAATATATAACTATTTCTTAATCAGGTCTTAAAGTTATTTTGTATAAACAGCTGCCAAGAATAAATGAGATGTTGATAGATCTTTATAGACTAATTACATTACTTACACGTGCTCAATCATGAACTGTGAGGAAATGGAAAAATAAACATCCCATTGCCCTAAAACCTTATAAATGACTGATTATTACAAGTCAGTATAGACTAGTTTATTTTAACAGTAGGAAACTCTAAAATATGGACTGTTTGAAAACACAAAATTTGAGAAACTTTAAAAGAATTTGCCCTCTCCCAATTGTCAGTAGGAATTCACCAATTTATGGGGACTCAGCTTAGTTCCAAACAATCTTATGTTTCACATTCTTTGCTTATTATTTTTAAAAAGAGTCTTTTTATAAGGAGTTTCTGGCTTTTCCTCAAATCCCACCTCTATGGACTTCTTCTGCAGTGTTGGAACTTGAAAGTTACTTTATAATTAGTCTACTTCTCTTTCCTCCTCTAAACCAGTGTTCAGAATACATTTCAGCAGGTACACCTCCTAAACCTTCATTGCTCAAGATTTAAACTACCCTGAACACTGTTACAATCCTGAAAGTTCTGCACAATGCTGCTGTGAACATTCTCCTCAGATCCTCCTGAATCTGAAATGATGATCATATAAACCTGTTTATTTCTCTGGTGATAGCACAATTCAGTCTACTAATTCTGAATCAGAAATTTTGATCGTAGCTTAAGTCTTGCACCCAAGGGCAGGAGCATCACTGAAATTACTTATAGCAAACAAACTATGAAGAATTAAATGAAGAACTAGAAATACAAATGAGATCTAAGTAAAACAGTACTAGAAATGGATAAGTGGGACTTCATAAAAATTTGAAACTTCCATTCCACAAAAGATAATTTCAAAAGAATTAGAAGGGTAACCACAGACTAGGAACATATTTGAAAAAGATAAGGCTGATTAAAGAATGTTACCTAAAATTAGAAAGAACTCTTAGAACTCAACAATAAGAAAATGAACAAGCCAATTAATAAATAGGCCAGCCCTGGCTAGGTAGCTCAGATAGATAGAGCATCATCCTGATACAGCAAGGTTGTGGGTTCAGTCCCAGGTCAGGGTATATAAGAATCAACCAACAAATCCTATATAATAAAAGCCTAATATGCAAATAGACTGAACAGCAGAATAATGGGTGGAATGACTGGTTGTTATGATGCACACAAATCAAACCACTAGTGGGAAGATGCTCAAAACAGAAGCTGCACCCAGCTCTCAAGCCCCAAGCACCACAGATCAGCCCTGATTTCCAGCCAGGCCTAGGGACCCAACCCTTGCATGAGTCTCATGTATCAGCCCTCTAGTTCATAAATAAGTGAAACAACAAATCAATGTTCTCTCTCTCTCTCTCTCTCTCTCTCTCTCTCTCTCTCTCTCTCTTTCTCTTTTCAATTTTATTTTAAAAATATGGGTCAAAGACATTAACAGACACCTCACCAAAAAATATATAGGTGGCAGATAAGCATATGAAAAGATGCTCCACATCATATGTGATCAGGGAATTGAAAATTAAAATGAGCAAGATACCACTAAACACCTATTAGAAAGGGCAAAATCAGAACACTGACAGCAAGTGCTGGTGAGGATGTTCTGCACAATGTATCTTCCTCTCAATTTTGTTGTAAACCTAAAACTGCTCTAAAATATAAAGTCTTTTAAATAGTGACATAAAATAATTGAAGGTCTTCTTAGTCCTTAATGTTTGATGCATTTGTTAGAATGGAAGGTTCTGAAGGTCTTATTCATAAATGTGCTATCCACATCCTAACATTGTGGCTGGCATATAAGAAGAACTTAAGTGAATTGAAATTCTTAGCCCATAACAAATTCCTATTCTAGAAAGGAAAAACTGACCAAAATTCATGAAAATATAACTTTTATTTTAATGCCAGATATGACCAGGTGTTCAGACTGAGCCTCTTGCCAAAAACAACTAAAACTACCTGATGAAATTTAAAAAGAAACTTTTTAAAAACATTGTCGAGCTTATAAAATAGGAAAGAATGATCAGGCAAAATTAAAGTGAAAGCTGGAACTAGATAATTAATCTGAGCATGGAAGCCAATTTCACCCTGAGGACATTTATGGAATTTGACTTTAAGTTTTCAAAATCTTGGTTTAGGATACAAAGGGTAAAATGCAGGCCTGCCAGAAGCTGGAAACTTATAAGAATCCCCCCCCAATCATAAATCTGGGCTACCTGTCATGGTAAGCAAAACCTGGAGTTAAAGCTGCCCACACTGTGCCCATGCTATACATACCCTCAGGAGCTATAAGGAAGCCTGATGCCTGGATGATGAGCAAAAGATGGTTTCTAGTGCTCTCAAATGTGCAAGGACAAATGATTCTAATCTCACACACACTTTTTCAGATGATGAGAAAAAGGAACACCTCCTAGCTCAGTTTCATGCTGTCAGACTGCTGGTACAGAAAGCTGAGGAGAAAAGTCAACATATAGGTCAATCTCAGTCATGAACATAGATGCCAGAATCCTAGACATTATCATAATAAATGTAATCTTCAATATATAACAAGAATAGAACACTTGGAGCAAATTACTTTACCATTAGAAACTCAGCTAATGGAAATTATTGGATTATTATAAGATGGCAAAGTTATATAATAACTTTAATGAAAAAAATCATTGGGTAAAATTTAACATACATTCAAGATTAAAATAAAGAAAAAAAATAGTGTACACTTAAGTTTTTGTTAAGGGTTAGTTATAATAATAAGTATTCTTTCCACATTAAAATTTTAAAATCCTGTTTCAACCTAGAAGTAGAAAGGACATATTTTAATTTACTAAAGAATAACACTTTGAAAGATTTCCATTGAGATAAGGATGCTCTTTCAACATTATATTGCTCGTCCTCATCTCCACAGAAGAGCCTTAAGGTAAAACATTAAAAAAAAAACACAATAAATGGAGAGATACATTTTTATGTATTAAAAAAGCCAATGTTGGGAGAAACCAAGATGGCAGCATCGGTAAACACCTAAACTGCTGCCTCACACAGCAATTTCAAAACTACAACTAAAAAACAAAACAGACACCATCTAGAACCACAGAATGGATGGCTGAGTGGAAATTCTGCAACTAGAAGGAAAGAGAAAAGCACACTGAGACTCAGAGGAGCTGCAGGAGGCAGAGGTACTGAGACACGCACATGGAGAGGACTGGCAACTGAGTGCATGGATGGCTTTCTCAAGCAGGAGGGAGACAAAAAATCCTGACTGTACTGAACTCCAGTTCCAGGCAAGACTCTGGGAACCCAGACCCATACATGGTGAAACCAGACTGTCAGGAAAGAGAAAAGTACACTGAGACAGACTCTCAGAGGAACTGTTGAAGGCAGAGGTACCGAGGTGCGCACAGGAGAGAATTGACAACTGAATGTGTGGCTGGCTTTCTCAAGTGGGAAAGAGACAAAAGCTCCTGACTGCACTGAATCCCAATTCTGGGCAAGACTTTGGGGACCAGACTCATTTGGGGAAAAACTGGACTGTCTGGCAGTGGGCAGAACTTGAGGGTGGCTTTCTCTCAGAGTTGCTTGCAGCAATTACCATGGAACACTGAGACACAGGGGCCTCTTAGGGCAGGACTGATGGGAAACCAATGCTGTCTGCTCTGACCTGAGACTCCTCCTGATCCAAGCTAAGCACAGAGGCCTTTTGCAAGTTTTGTCTCATAAGGGTGTCTCCAGCACAGAAGTTCTCCCATCATAGACACAGCTGATCCTCAGAGCCAATTGGTCTGGAGGTCAATTCCCCCCAGTGATACCAACAACAATCAAGACTTAACTACAACAAGACTGTGCACACAGCCAACAAAGGGGTACACCAAGAGTGTCCACCTCAGGTAACTGGGGAGGATGAGCCACTGGGCCCTATAGGACAGCTAGCACACAAAGCCACTCTATCAACTCAGGGAAGCAGCCAAAATGCAGAGACAAAGAAACAGATCACAAATGAAAGAAATGGGGGAAAGCAAATGACTGGATATAGAGTTCAAAACCATGGTTATAAGGTTTTTCAAGAATTTTCTAGAAAAAGGCTGATAAATTTAGTGAAACCCTTGAGGATATGAAAAAAGACCAACTTGAAATTAAGAATACACTGACTGAAATAAAAAAAATATTATGCAGAGATCTAACAGCAGACTAGAGGATCATAAGAATCAAGTCAAAGATTTGAAATACAAAGAAGCAGAAAACACTCAACCAGAAAAGCAAAAAGCAAAAAGAATCCAAAAATATGAAGATAGTGTAAGGAGCCTCTGGGACAACTTTAAGCATACCAACATCAGAATTATGAGGGTGCCAGAAGAAGAGAGCAAGATATTGAAAACCTATTTGAAGAAATAATGACTGAAAACTTCTCCCACCTGGTGAAAAAAAATAGACTTACAAGTCTAGGAAGCATAGAGAACCTCAAACAAAAGGAATTCAAAGAGGATCATACCAAGACACATCATAATTAAATTGCCAAGGGCAAAATAGAGAGAATATTAAAAGCAGCAAGAGAAGAACAATTACCTACAAGGGAGCACCCATACGATTGTCAGTTGATTTCTCAACAGAAGCTAAGCAGGCCAGACAGGAGTGGCAAGAAATAGTCAAAGTGATGAATAGTAAGAACCTAAAACCAAGATTATTCTACCCAGCAAAGCTGTCATTCAGAACTGAAGGGCAGATAAAGAGCTTCACAGATAAGAAAAAGCTAAAAGAGTCCATCATCACCAGACCAGTATTATATGAAATGCTGAAAGGAATTCTTTAAGAAGAGGAAGAAGATAAAAGGTAAAAATAAAAATTATGAACCAGAAATACATATCTATCTATCAACCTGTGAATCTAAAAATCAAGTGAATAAAAAAATCTGATCAAAAGAATAAATTAGTGAATATAATAGAATCAGGGGCATAGAAAAGGAGTGCAGGGTGAGACTAGACAAAAATTGTACACCTATGTATGAGGACAATCGGGGGTAAGGGGAGAGGGTGGGGTGGGAACCAGGTGGAGTGGAACTATGAGGGTAAAAAAGAAGGACAATTGTAATAATCTGAACAATAAAGATTTATTTTTTAAAAAAGCCAATGTTGTCAATATATCAATGTTTCCCAAATTGTTTTTATAGAGTCAATAGAATTCTAATCCAAACCCCAAAGCTGTTTTTGTGAAATATGAAAAGTTGATTTTGAAATTTATATGGAGGAGGAAAGTAGTAAGAAGAGTCAAGACCATCCTAGAGAAAAAATAAGGTATAAAAGTTGCCTGACTGGGTATTAAAATTTATTGCAAACCTATTAAAATCCAGAGTATGTTGAATTGATGCTTAAATAGAAAGTAGACCGAATAGAATAGAATAGAATAGAATAGAATAGAATAGACAGAAACAGACCAATTCATATATGGGCATTTACTATATGAGAAAACAGGGCAGAGAATATTTGCTGAAAGGCAGGAAAGAATGGATACCTTGATAATATTGATGGCTTAATTTGAAGCCCATACATTAAAATTAAAAATAAAAATAGAAACAAGGCAAAGATATGCTTTCTCCACAGAAGAGCCTTAAGGTAAGTATCTGTAGGTCAGATACTATTATGATTCAACATTGTTTTTTAAACCGTTGCTAGTTCATCAAGCAAGAAAAATAAAAGTATACAGTTTGGAAAGAAAGAAAAATATAGCTATTTGTAGATTAAGTAAAACATGATCCCAGCTAGTGTTGCTCAGTGGTTGAGCATTGGTTTATGAATCACAAGGTCAAGTTTTAATTCCCAGTCAAGGCCCAGGTTAATATGCCCAGGTTGTAGGATTGATCCCCATTATGGGGCATGCAGGAGACAGCCAATAAATTATTCTCTCTCATCATTGATGTCTGTCTGTCTGTCTCTCTCCTTTTCTGTCTGAAATCAATAAAATATATTTAAAAATAAGACATTAATATCTTAAAACAAAACAAACAACACAAAACAACTCCTGGAACCAAAAGCAAATTTAGCAAGGTCTCAGAAAAAGTAACAATAAACAATTGCTTTCCTATATACCAGCCATAAACAATTTGGATTTTAAATTAAGAATTCTATACTTCTTATAAGAGCACCAAAAAATAAAGTCCTTGGATATAAATCTAACAAAATATGTGCTGGATATGTATGTGAAAACTGCAAAACACTGATGAAAGAAACCAAAGAAGATATAAATAATTAGAGAGACAATATGAGTTCATGGATTAGAAAACTCAATATAGTTAAAATGCTACTTCTTCCCAATGTGATCTAAAGATTTAATGAAATCCCAAATAAAAATCTTTATATGCTACTTTTATAAAAAGATATCTACAGACTTATTCTTAAATTTATATGGGAAGGCATAATTATTATAATACCAAAACATTTCTGAAAAGGAAGAACAAAGCTGGATCAATTTTATGATTTAAGTGTGTGTGTGTGTATATATATATATCCCTAATATGCAAATAGACCAAATGGCCAAATAACCAATCAACCAGTCGCTATGATATGCACTGACCACCAGGGGGCGCATATGGAGCATGGCAGACATTGGCAGCAGGCAGCAGAGAGTGGAACATGGAGGGCGTTGGCCCTGGCAGGATGGTGGAACAGGTGATGGGGGTAGCAGACCAAGGTGGAGTACTGATCACTGTCATCAGAGTAAGCCTCTGGTGGTTACTAAAAATTCTTTGTTCCCACATGCCATGGCCCCACCCAGCACTCACACCTGCTGCCACCATTGGCACTGCTCACACCCACTGCTGCTGCCCGGCGCCAGTCCCAATTTCTTGGTGCCATCAGCAGGTGTGAGCAGCAGCTACTGGTTCCAATTGCCCCTGAGGGATTCTCTACCTCCTCCTGCTCCTGAGGGGCAATCAGGGCAGTGCCATCAGTGGGTACAAATGGGGCCAGCACTGTCAGCCTGTGGGAGAAGTTGCGATGGGAGTGGGGCTGCAGCAGACAGGGGACCAGGGGCCACAGTAGGAGGGGCCAATCAGGGGTGTGGGAGATAGGCCAAGACCTGCCTCTGTGCCCACTGCAACCTCATGGCCCACAGTTCTTTTCAAGATGCACGAATTCATGCATTGGGTCCCTAGTCTATTATAAAACTACAGTAATCAAAGTAGTGTGTTATTGGCAAAGCATAGACACAAAGTTATTTCCAGGTGCCAAAATATATATTAGTTTTTTTATTTTTGCCTATCAAGTTACCACAAATTTAGCAGCTTAAAACAACATCAATTTATTAGTTCACTATCTGTAGGTCAGAATTCTAGGCATAGCATGAATGGGTTCTCTGCTCAGGGTCACACAAAGGCTAAAATCAGACTTTGTTCTTATCTAGAGCTCAGCATCCTCTTCTAAGCTTATGAGGTTGAGGTGGAATTCAGTTTGTGTAGTTTAGGGTTGTGTCTCAATATTCTTATTGGATGTAAGATGGTGGCCCTTCTTAGCTCCTTGAGATTGCCTACATTCCTTTCTGTGTGTCCCCTTCATCTTCATAGCCAGCAATGGAGAATCTCCATCTCACTTTTCGAATCTCCTTTACCAGAAAAAGCCCCATTCCTTTTAAGGGAGCAATTAATTTGAAGATAGGGCTTTTAAGGAGGTGATAATCTAGCTAAGTATTTATGCAGCTGCCATATTTCTGTTAGTTTCACAATCACATCTTTACTCCACATAGAGAGATGCATTTTATTTTAATGCCTGTATCAAATTGATAACTGGGAGTGATATTTTAGTGTAAAATTAGGAAATTTGTTCACGAACAGTTGCTCAAGGAGGTAAAAAAGCCATTTTTGAGTTGATGTGTGAATGGGAACATTAACTCTGCCAACAACATGACAAGAAACACAGTGCATTCTAAGCATTTTCTGAGGAAGCTGGTCTCCATTTCCGTTGTATTTACCCTGTTGCACTGGGATCTCTGGCTGGAGATTAGTCCCTACCTCTGTTATCCTAAGGCCCCCAGTCAATCTCTGTTTGGAAAAGCTGAGGACTGGAAGAGCCTGCATAACTTTCAAGGTACATCTTCCTTGCTACACACCATGTGGAGCAGAAACAAACCTCTTTGTGAAGGGGAAACCTGTCACTCTACATACGAATGAGCTACATATTGTCAATCTATGTCTTGGGAAAGAAGGAAGCCTAAACATAACCAATTTGTCACTTGGAAGAGGTTTAAAGCACCACCCTAAGTTTAAAGAATGCCACCTCTTCCAAATTCCCTCGAACATCTGCCAGGTAAAGGAATGCTTGGGCCTGGAGTTGCTGCTCAGGGAGAGGAACTTGAGGGGAGAGTCAGGAAATGGTAACAGGATGTGAAGCACCCTGACTGAAGGTCTGGGTCAGGTTTTACGCTTTCAGTGGCTCTTGATTACCTGGCCCTGAATTACCTATTCTGTTTATTTCCATTGATCAAATAATGGCATCCTCACAAAAATTCACTTCATCCATGATGCTCTGTGATCATAGACCAGCATAAGCATCGTGGCATGGATCTTTATTTATCTCAGAGGTGGTGCACACCAACATTTTCACAGAGTAAAGAAAGAGCAGGCATTAAAACCAGAGGAGATTCTTATAAATGACCGTGCCATCTTCCGGAACGTTGCCAAAGTGTAGATTGAGTATAAATGTCCTTGGGTGGAGTAAATAATTCATTAGGCAGGAAATGAGAATCGGCCATTTTACTATTAGAAACATTGTACGAGTCTCTTTTTTCTAATTATAAGAAAGCTTTTCATGACAGATGAAAATCAGCCATCAGATCAAATGCCTTTTCTGCCTTTCCAAACAGCACAGAGCAAATGCATTTTCCCTTCCTCCTCTTTATAAATGTGAATTCTCATTACACAGATTTTATTGCTGTAGAGAGATACTATGACTCTAACTCCAAAGTAAGCAGCACACTTCACTAGAAGTATAGCATATTAAGGTACATATTTTATATACATTTTGTATGTACAAAATATATATTGTAGTATATATAGTAGATCCTCTGACCTTAAATACAACTTAACCATTTCTATAAATATTTTTAAAAGTATTTCAAAAATTAATACTTCAAGGATGGGATTTTAATTCACTACAATGTAGGATTTATTTTCAAAGTACCTAAACTGGAAAACTGTATTTGAGCAGCATCAATCTTCTGAAACCTTTCCCAATTCTTTCCAACCAAAAACACCAAAAAAAAAAAAAAACAGTAGTTTTTCTAAAATTTTCAGAGATAAGTATGTTCATGAAAACACACACACACACACACACACACACACTCACATACTTATATATGCTATATTGTATTTACACTTTTAAAAATTAATTAATGCCCAGAAGTGAAAGATCAATTAATTAATAATTGGTTAGTATTCTTTTATATTCCATTGATTTTAAAAAATTTATCTTTATCATCACAAGTATTACAGATAACCCCTTTTTTTTCACTCCATTGACCCCCCTCCACTTCACTTCTATACCTTGTCCAAGCCTTCATCACACTATTGTCTGAACTTGAGCAAACTGAGGCTCTGTTGACTAATGAGTTTGCCAACCACTGAGCTATTCATATATGCATATAAGTTCATTGGTTAATCTCCAGCCACTACCTCACTTCCTTTAGAAATATGTCAGTCTTTTGCACACTTCAGTGTTTCTGGATCTGTTCTGTTCACCAGTTTATCATTCATCCCATATAATAAAAGTGTAATATGCAAACCAACTGAATGGTGGAACGACCGATCATTATGACATTCACTGACCACCAGGAATAGATGCTCAATGCAGGATCTTCCCTCTGGTGGTTAGTGTGCTTCCACAGGGGGAACACCACTCATTCATAAGCCAGGTGAGCCCAGTGGCGGTGACAGGAACCCCTCCCACTTTCACTGCAGGGGGACGGTAAGGAGCAAGGGGTCTCAAACTGTAAGATCCCTGGACTTCTAGAAGGATGTCTGCCTGCCAGTTTAGGCCTGATCCTCAGGGGGGAGCAGGCCTAAGCTGGCAGACACGTACCTTGAACAGTCCCAGATTGCAAGAGGGTGCAGGCCAGGCTGAAGAACACCCCCAGTGCATGATCTTGTGCACCGGGCCTCTAGTTATTTAATAACACACTGTTTAGCTTCCATGTGTTTGTTTTTGAGTGTTTATATTGTAGTTGATTTCTACTTTCATGCTACTGTGATCAGAGAGGACACTTGATATGATTTCAATTTTCTTGAACTTGTAGAAACTGAGCTTGTGTCCTAACATGTGGCCTATCTTTGAGAATGTCCTGTGTGCCCTGAAAACAATGTATATTCTGCAACTTTCTGGTAAAATGTTTTTTAAATGTCAATTAAATCTTTTTTTTTATCTAGTGTGTCATTTAGGGTCACTGTTTTCTTGTTGATATTTTTTATTCAAATATCTATACAATGATGTCAGTGGAGTTTTAAAGTCCCTTACTATGATTGTACTGCTGTCAGTCTCTTCCCTAAATCTTCCAGAAGTTTTTATTATGATTATGATTATGATTATGATTATTTTGTTTTGTTTTTTTAATAATATACTTGGGTACTTCTGTATTGGAAGCATATATGTTTATCATGGTTATATCCTCTTGTTGTATTGGTATCTTCTGTATTATGAAGTGGCCTCCATTTTCTCTTATTATGACCTTCATTTTGAAGTTTATTTTGTAAAATATGAATATTGCTACTCCAAATTTTTTTCATTTCTATTTTCATGGAAAAAATTTCCATCCCTTCACTTTCATCCTCTGTGAGTCTTTTGTTCTAAGGTGAGTCTACTGTAGACAGTATCCTATCTAATAAGTGTAATATGCAAATTTATCATGTCTCTGCTATATCCATAAGCCATGCCTACTAGCCAATCAAGAGCGAGTATGCAAATTAACCCAACCAAAATGAATGCAGCCATGGAGAGAGCAGGAAGCTTGGGTTTCCTCAGCAATGGAAGAAGCCAATTTCCACTTGCCCTGGCCTGCCTTGCCCTCCTCTTAAGGTTACAAAGTTTCAATTATAGAAGATAAATAAATCCAACAAAAATGTCTGTGGCCACGCAGCAAGCAGGAGACTTGACTTTGCTCCAGGCTACAAAGTTTCAATTATAGAAGAAAAATAAATCCCAGATACCAGGGCCTCCACTTGGGTCACTGGGGTGTGTGGCCAGCCTGCAAACCACCATAAGCCCCTCACTCAGGCTATCCCATATCCCAAGGGAACCCCCACCCTGATGCAGGACACTCTTCAGGGCAAACAAGCTGGCCCCAACCCATGCACCAAGCTTCTACCCTATCTAATCCTATCTAATAAAAGAATAATATGAAAATTGACCACAAGATGGCTTCCCCTATGTGGATGCAAGATGGCCACCACAAGATGGTCAGCAGGGGAGGGCAGTTGGCAGGGACCAGATCTATAAAGAAGGGCAGTTGTGGGCAATCAGGCCAGCAGAGGAAGGCAATTGGGAGGGACCAGGCCTGTAAGGGAGGGCAGTTGGGGATGACCAGTCTGGCAGAGGAGGAAAGTTGGGGGCAACCAGGCCTGCATGGAAGGGCAATGGGGGGTAGGCCTGCAGGGGAGAGCAGTTGGGGGGACCAGGCTTGCAAGGGAGGGTAGTTAGGGGCAAGCAAGCTGGCAGGGAGCAGAGCATTTAAGTCATTTAGATGTAAGGTTACTATTGATAGGTATTTATATGTTGCCATTTTTACTTTTTATGTCTGTGTTATCTCTCTATTTCTTTTTCTTACAACCATCTCTATAACATTTCTTGCAGTGCTGGTTTTATAGTGATAAACTCTTTTAACCTTTTATGTCTGCAATCTATTTATTTCATCCTTGATTTTGAGTGAAAGTCTTGCTGGATAGAGTAGTCTTAATTTCAGTCCCTTGCTTTTCATTACTTTGAATACTTCATGCCTGTCCTTTCTGGCCTGATGTGTTTCTATTGATAAATAAGCTGACAGTCTAATGGGAGCCCCCTTGTAATTCACTTTCAGTCTCTTTTTTGTAGCCTTTAAAATTCTTTGTCTTTAACATTTGCCATTTTCATTATGATGTGTCTATATGTGGCTCTTTTGGGGTTCATCTTGATTGGTACTATGAGTCTCCTCAACTTCAGTGACTTTTTTCTATACCAGATTAGGGAAATTCTATGACATTATTTCATTTAATAGATTGTATATTCCTTTCTCAGCTTCTTGTCATTTTGGATTCCCTACTATGCAGATGTTTTTATGTTTCATGTTGTCCTAAAACTCCCTTAACATCTCTTCCTGCCTTTTTTTTCTTTCCAATTGCTGCTTTGTCTGGAGGATTGTATTCTACCTTGGCTTCTAATTTGCTAATTCAGTTCTCTGCTTCCTCAAGTCTATTCTTAATTCCTTCCAGGGTATTTTTTTTTATTTCAGCTATGACTTTCTTCATTTCTGCTTAAGTCTTATAAATGATTTCTATCTCTTTTCATAGCTAGTGTAGTCCTATTAGATTCCATAATGTCCTCACTAAGTTTTTTGTATGTCTCACTAAGTTGTTTGAGCACCCATATAACCATTATTTTGAATTCTTTATCTGACAAATTGGTTGCCTCCATTTCATTTATTTGCCTTTCTAGTGATTCCTCCTTTTCTTTCTTTTCTGGGTTGTTTCTTTTTCTCCTCATATTTGCTGTCCCTTTATATTTGTTTCTATGTATTAGAATAAACTGCTATGCTTCCCAGTCTTCTTGGAGTGGTCTTATGTAGTAGGTGTTTTGTAAGATCTAGTTGTGCACTCTTTTAGATTTCCTGAGTTGGATGTTCTAGGAATTCCCCTTGTTTGAGTTATGTGGGTTCTTCTGTTGCAATTGGATCTTTAATTCTATGATCCCCTTCATGGGTGGATTCTCCTCTCAGACTGATTGGCTATGAGGTTCACCTCAGAACACATTATACTTCATGTGAGCTTTTGTGGTGGTGCTGACAGAAGAGAACCAAATTCAGAAAAAAAAAGAAACAAAACAAAAACTTGCACAAGACCCTTACAACAACATTGAAAGCAACCACAAAATAAGAATTAGTTAAAATAAAAGAAAGTAAGAATGACAGGAGAAAAGAAAGAAAAAATACAAGGAGAGACAAATGGGAATTAAAAGGAGTATGAAGGGACAGAGATGTAATAATGAAAATAAGAATAAAGAATAGAGAAAGGAAATGGTATCAAATTAAAGAGAAACAAAAAATTGAAAAAGAAAAGAGGAGAAAGCAGATAAACACAAAATAAAAAAAATGAAAATAATGAGAAAGCAGGAGAAAAAAAAGATAGAGTAGGAAAAAACAAGAAAAATAGATACATAAAAGAAACATAGATACTAAAATAATAACAAATCAATAAAAAGATTAATTTGAAAAGGAAAGAAAAAAAGTATACTGATGTTTGTTTAAATAGAGTGTATTACCTTATGGGATCTCCCTTTGGATCCTTTTCTTCTGATGACTATGGCTGACTGTTCTGTCTGCCAATGCAGGGCTTCCTAGGAGGAAGTTAAGCCAAGAACTGTTTGGAGCTTCAAGTGATCCACAGTTTGTGTCTCTATTCACAGGTGTTGGCCAGGCACGGAAGAGGGTAAGCTGTACTCTAAGGCTGGTTTATTAGCAGCACAGGATACAGGGTTTGATCAGCAAACTTTCCCAGGTTCTCTGGGCTCTGCCTCCACTTGCTTTCACCTGCCAGCCAGCTGTCAATCTTAATAACTCAAAAATCTGTTTCTGAAGTGAAATCAGGAGTACAGAGTTTCTGGGTCTCCTGTGAGGAGAATGTACTATTTCTGGGAAAGCCATGAGTGTGTTTCCCTGTCCCAAAGCTACTTCTCTGAGAGTGACCCAGAATATGTCCCTGCCCTTGGTTGGGTGGAGATCCTCATATGCAGTCCATTGTGATCAGCTGTATACCAGGAGTTTTGATCAACTCTCACATGGGTAGGAAGCACTAGTCAGGCTCTTGAGATAGTGAGGTAGATGGCCCCAAACCCAATCCAGTTACTGATGCTTCCTAAGACTATTCAAACTCATAGGCTTGGCCTCTGGTACTGTCTCCTCTACAAAGGTGGAGATGCAAGATAAATGGCAGGCAGAGCTCCCGAGGGTGTAGTGGACTTTATCACCTAGGGTTGTTGTTGTTTTGTGTTTGTTTTTTCCTTTTTCAGAGCTTCTGGGAGAGACTAGCACCTCTCAGGAAAAATGGCCATTTTGACTTTGGGATACTATCAAATGCAGGGCTCCCTACTGCTGATTTCCACATCACTCTTTAGTCACCTTGAGTCCTCACCGCCCCACCCCCTCCACCAAAGCCTGTGGTGAGTAGCTGTAAACAAATTTCCTGTGCTCTGGGTGTTCATTTTTAAATAAACAAACAACCATAACAACAAACCCTTGAATCTTTAACTATGACTGGCTCCAAACTCCTAGGTGGCCAGCAGTGCTGCCACCTTTCACCATTGAATGTTACATGGGCCACTGGTCTAGGCTCTGGTGCTTCAGGTTATGGAGACAAGTCTGGGTTCTGGGCTTCTATCTTCTGAGGGAGTCTACCCTTCTGTAGCCAAGAGCTCCATCCTTTCGGCCTCCTGCGCCTGGAAGCTGGGTCAGTCCCTCTCTTGACCTCACCATTTCTACAGGTCTCTAGGTGTTTTCTATCCTTCCTTGATATAAGTCTCCTCCTCAGCTAGACCTGCAGTTTGTATCAGCTCTCATATGGGTGTGAAGCAGGGTTGGGTCAGCAAACTTTCCCAGGTTCTCTGGGCTCTGCCTCCACCCGCCTTCACCTGCCATCCAGCTGTCAATCTTAATCACTCAAAAGTCTGTTTCTGAAAGAGCTTTAGGTGGAATCAGGAGTATAGAGTCTTTGGGTCTCTTGTGACTTCAGTTGGTAATTCTGGGTGTATGTTCCTTAGTTTAGTTTTATTTCATCTGGCAAGTCTGGCCCTGGGAGGAGATGTAAGTGCAAGAAAGGTATGCCTATTCAGCCTGCATCTTCTCTCCTCCCTGGTTATTATTCTTTTAGCTTTGATTGGGAAGAAAGAAAAAGGGGAGAGAGAGAGAGAGAGAGAGAGAGAGAGAGAGAGAGAGAGAGAGAG
>JAAGEH010000029.1:11643407-11698572 GCA_011751065.1 Lasiurus cinereus
AGAGAGAGAGAGAGAGAGAGAGAGAGAGAGAGAGAGAGAGAGAGAGATTTTAAAAAAAGTTGATTTCAAAACAAGTCCCATAAAGGGGCAGCATGAAAGAATTTCCCTCCTAGGGATGAAGAGTCCACCACAGTGTTAGTGTTGCCGATAGTCCTGCATGAGAGACTTTGGGGAAAATGGTGCTGGAAAAGTCCTGAGGCGGGCAGCACTGCCTCCATTGAGTCACCACTATACATAACCCAGGTGCATATGGTTTACAGTAGAATCCTGGATCATATTATGACAAAAATAGAAGGGTGTCTGCCTTTAGATTTTGTGATTTTACATTCCCTTGTGGGCTTTTCTGCAGATTCCACAATGTGGAAATTATTCATATATTAAATCCCTTTAAAATAATCATTCAGCTTTTTTTTTTATCATATCTACAACTCTTCTTGGATCTAAGAAAAACTCACCTTTTAGTGAGTTACTCCTCAGAATTATTAGTACCTTAAAAATAACAATTATTAACTTTCTATGATTATATAAAAAATGTTATTAGGGAACTTAAGCTAGGAAAGCAAAAACAAATTTAAAAGATGTACCTACTAGTATAACTCCACTACTCCCTTAGCCATAGTTAATCATTGTTAATCTTTTTGTGTATTTTAATCTTTTAATTATAGTATTAATGTTGTTGTTGATGATGATGATGATGATGATGATGATAATAATAATAATAATAATAATAATAATGGTTAAGTGCTTTCTTCATGCCATACCTGTTTTAAGTATTAAGTGTACGAATTAATTTATTCTTCACTCAACCCCATGTGTAGGTGTATTTTCTCCACTATACAAATGGGGAAGCAGAAAGACAAGGTAACACGGGAAATGAAGTATAGTGTATACAGTGAAGAAACTCTTGTATCCTGTATACTGCCCTGATGTGATTCATAAACAGAGGGTGGGACTATCAAGGTGTTGTCTGACTTTTTATGAGGTGCTTCTGCCTCAGTGCTTCTTCAAATCTGTCCAATAAAAAGCTGCTGGAGAGGATCTATGAGCTGTCACTATGGAATATTGAAGATCTCAGGAGTCCAAAATTGCCTTACCATCCTTTTCTGTATCTCACCATCCCTTCCTTAATGACTCAGGTAGGCCAGATGTGAAGAGGAGCGGGGTTGAACAGCTATCTGTGAAGGATTAGAGTTAAGGTCTGTGAGGGCTTTATTTATAAAAAGCAAACTAGCTTTATTTTTTTTAATCTGGCATGCAAAATAGGAAACAAGAGAAGTCAACTCATTTGTAAAATTCAAAAGTAGGGATCTCAAAGCTAAGCAAATCCTTGTCACATCAGATACAAGGATTAAAGAGGTAATATATTTCATAGACCTGGGTATGAGGCTAATGTCACCAGCCTTGGTCAAGATCTTAATCAAGATGAGACTGAGACTATAATTTGAGCAATCTCAGTGAGTAAGGAGGACATGCATTATTAAACTGAGGAACACACAGTGAATAGAATGATTGGTCAATACTTATTCATTGGTAACCCAAATGGATACTAGCAATTTAATCACAATGAACACCTCATTAATTTTTGGTGACTTAAAAAGTTTCTTCAAGGGACTTTTCATTCTTCCTGTTTTCCACTTACAGTACACACTTTATCTTTTGGCACATCATGCTTGAGAATCTCCAAATGTTTCTCTTTGGAAATAATTTGAGTGGCTCTGGACAGATGGGAAAATGAACCATCTGGTGTTATCACCAAATGTAATGTACATTTAGATAAGAGAAGGGTGAATGGCCATCTGCCCAGATAACACCACTAATTCTTTGGATTTACTGATTTTTTCCCCAAGAACTGCTTTTTAACATAAGAATTAATTTTCAAGCAGAGAACCATTCTGATTTTCTCAAAAGAATGAAAAAATTAAAAGAATGAAAGAAAGTAGAAAACCTTAAAATACTGTCTTGGTTGGTTGTTTTGTATATCTCTAAATATACTTCTAGCTTCTGAGAATTATTGAAGTCAGCAACACAGTGGGAACTCCAGAGGATCAAGCCTTCTAGAAAGATATGATATAACCTTGAAATATATATATATATATATATATATATTAATTCTTATTATTATTGCTTATATTTTATTTTCCCAAAGAAAAAGGGAATTTTTTTGCAAGGTCATCTCAAGATTATATCAGTAGAATTTCCACTAGATGCTGTACTGTACTAGAGAAAAAAAATTTTCCTCTATTTTGGAACCTAATGAATACTCAAGAGATATAAAATAAAAATACAAATACTGTGTGACTCAGTTGGTTGGGCATTGACATGTGCCCAGGTTATAGAATAGGTCATCAGTAGCAGGCATGTAGGAAGCAGCCAATGGATGTTTCACACCAATGCTTCTCTCTCTCTCTCCTTCTAACTTTCTCTCTCTCCAAAAGTCAGTAAAAATATTTTTTAAAAATAAATAGTTATGAGTATAACAAAAAAAATGATTCTAGAAAGGATGTCAATAATGAGGCTACTATTGTCAAGTTACCTTTAGAGAACTTCTTGCACAGTGATCTATAGGCACTTTGTGTATTGAAAGAAACAGGTGTGGTAAATCTATACATTGCCAAACCTGGCATTTAAGAGATTCTCTAAGCAGGATCCCAAACAAAGACTCACCCAAGGATTTGTGGACAAAGGCCACAACTTTCTTATCCATGAATTTTGTTGACTATCTAATACAGAGATTGGCAGAGCAGTAATTCAAAGAGCCAATGAATAAACTATTTTTCTTATCTGATCTTATCACTCTTTTAGCTCTATTCCCTTACATTTCATATTTAACAAACTAATTTTTTTCCATTTTATCATCATTTCATTATCTCACTGTTTCTCTTGATATATATGCTCCCAAGTTTTCTGTGTTTGACACAGACGTTTCTCCAAATATGCTTTATATTTTCATTTATGTTTGACATTACCCTTGGCATAACATGGTCCCAAATATACTCCTTTTTTCCTGGCTTACCTGCATTTTAATCCCCACTAATACCCCAAAATTAATGTGTTAGAAACTATCTAGATTCATGGTTCCTAAAGAAGATTTAATTCTTATTATGTAATTCAGTAGAAATGATAAATTAAGGCTTATCTTCTAAAAAAAATTATCTTCAACTGAGGCTGGACAAATATGATTGAGGAAGGCCAACTTTGAGGTCCAATGCCATTTATTTCAACTGGCTCTTGGAGTAGAACATGAAATGAGAAACCAGAAATTTCTAATGGCCAAAAATATATGTCAGGTCATTTGCTATAGATTAAATCTTCGTGTCCACACCAAATGCCTATGTTAAATCCTAAAGCCCAATGTGATGGTATTTGGAGACCCCAGAGAGCCCCTTTGCCTTTTTTCCACATGTGAGGTTATAGTGAGAAGAAATCTATTTATGAATAAAGAAGCAAGCCCACACTAGACACCAAATCTGCCAGCACCAGGAACTTGGATTTCTTAGTCTCCAGAACTGTGAGAAATAAATTTCTGTTGTTTATAAGAAACCCAGTTAATGATAGTTTTGCTATGGCAGTCAGAAAAAAAGTAAGAAAGCATCCTTAATATTTTTTACTAATATTTCTGCTTCAATTATGCATGTTAGTTGTGTGTGGTTTATGTTGATATGATGAGTTGCAGAAATCACAGGTAAGATTGATTATCTTTTTGTAATTTCCTCATTATTAACAGAGTTAAATTCACTTTTTCTTTTTAAATTCTTTATTTTTAAAGTATTATATATGGCATTATATATGCCTTCTTTTTCTCCCATTTACCTGCCCCCATCCAACCCCACCCCCAGCACATTCCCTCAACAACCCCCTACTGTCTGTGTCCCCTGGTTATGCTTATATGCATGCACACAGGTCCTTTTATTGATATCTTACTCCCCTCTACCCTACCCAGCATTCCCTCTGAGGTTTGATGGTCTGTTCAATGCTTCTCTGTCTCTGGATCTATTATTGTTCTTTAGTTTATGTTGTTCATTATATTCCACAAATGAGTGAGATCCTATGATATTTATCTTTCCCTGTCTGGCTTATATTGCTTAGCATAATGCTCTCCATGTCCATCCATGCTGTTGCAAATGGTAAGAGTTCCTTCTTTTTTACAGCAGCATAGTATTCCCATAGTGTAGAGATACCATGACTTTTTAATTAACTCATCTGTTAATGGGCTCCTAGGCTGTTTCCAAATCTTACCTATTTTAAATTGTATTGCTATGAACATAGGGGTAGATATGTCCTTTCTGATTGGTGTTTCTGATTTTTTGGCATATAGTCCTAGAAGTATGATTAATGGGTCAAATGGGAGTTCATTTTTAATATTTTGAGGAAACTCCATACTGTTTTCCACAATGTTTTCATGCACAACTCTGCATTTCCACCAGCAGTGCACAAGAGTTCCTTTTTCTCCACATCCTTTCCAGCACTTGTTGTGTGTTGATTTGTTGATGATAGCCATTGTGACAGGTGTGAGATAATACCTCATTGTTGTTTTGATTTTCATCTCTCAGATGATTAGTGACTTTGAGCATGTTTTCATATGTCTTGTGGTCCTCTGTATGTTCACTTATGAAAAGTGTCTATTTAAGCCCTCTGCCCGTTTTTTGATTGGGTTATTTATCTTGCTTTTATTAGGATGCGTGAGTTCCCTATAAATTTTGGAGATTGGATATAACATTGGCAAATATGTTCTCCCATACAGTGGCTTTCTTGTTGTTTTATTGATGGTTTCTTTGCTGTGCAGAAGCTTTTTATTTTGATGTAGTCCCATTTATTTATTTTCTCCTTAATTTGCATTGCCCTAGGACCGTTGTTGGAAAACTGCAGCTCACAAGCCACATGCGCCTCTTTGGCCCCTTGAGTGTGGCTCTTCCACAAAATACCAAGGCCTGGGCAAGTCTATTTTGAAGAAGTGGCATTAGAAGAAGTTTAAGTTTAAAACTTCTTTTGGCTCTCAAAAGAAATATTAATCATTGCACTGTTGATATTTGGCTCTGTTAACTAATGAGTTTGCCAACCACTGCCCTAAGAGCTGTATTAGTAAAGATATTGCTATGACATATGTCTGATAGTTTGCTACCTATGGATTCTGCTAAGAATTTTATGGTTTCCCATATTATGTTTAAATGCTTTATCCATTCTGAGTTTATTTTTGTATATGTTAGTTTAGTTTCATTTTTTATCTGTCCAATTCTCCCAACTCCATTTATTGAAAAGACTGCCCTGACTCCATTGTAAGCTCTTGCCTCCTTTGTGAAATATTGAGCATAATGACTTGGGTTGATTTCTGGGTTCTCTGTTCTATTCCATTGGTCGATATGTCTGTTCTTGTGCCAGTACCAGGCAGTTTTGAGAACAGTGGCTTTGTGCTATAGCATGATATCTGCTATTTTGATCCCTCCAACTTTGTTCTTCTTTCTCAAGATTCCTGTGGCTATTTGGGGTCTTTATTACAGATGAATTTTTTGGAGTCTATTCTAGGTCTGTGAAATATGCCATTGGTATTTAATGGGGATTTCATTAAATGTGTAGATTCCTTTGGGTAGTATGGAAATTTTAATGATGTTGATTCTACTAATCTATGAACACAATATATACCTCAATTGTATACATGTCTGCCTCTATCTCTTTTTTTCAATGCCCTGTAGTAGTTTTCCAAGTACAGGTCTTTTACCTCCTTAATTAAGTTTATTCCTAGGTATCTTAATTTTTTTGGTGTGATGCTAAATGGCATTATTGGGTTTTATTTTATTTTTGTATTTTTACTTTTTTGTTTTGCTTCTCTTTCTGTGAGTTCATTATTGGTGTATAAAAAAGCCATATATTTCTGGGTGTTAAATTTGTATCCTGCTTCATTGCCAAATTCATTTAGTAAATCTAGTATTTTTTTTATGGAATCATTGAGGGTTTTCTATATACAATATCATGTCTTCTGAGAATAATGAGTTTTCTTCTTTCCCAATTTGGATGCATTTTATTTCTTCTTCTTGTCTGATCACTAGGGCTAGCACTTCCAGTACTATGTCAAACGGGATGAGAGTGGACATCCATGTTTTGTTCATGTTCTTAGGGGAAATAGTTTTAGTTTTTGCCCATTGACTATGATGTTGGCTGTAGGTTTGTCATTTAAGGCTTTTATTACATTGAAGTATAATCTCTCTATTCCCAATTTACTGAGAGTTTTGTCAAGAAAGGGTGTTATCCCTACCTAGTTTGGCTCAGTGGATAGAGTGTCAGACTTGGACCAAAGGGTCCCAGGATCAATTCCAGTCAAGGGCACATACTTGTGTTGTGGGCTTGGTCTAATGTGCAGGAGGCAGCCAATCAATGATTCCCCTCCTCAATGATGTTTCTATCTCTCTCTTCCTCTCCCTCCCTAACTGAAATCAATAAAAATGTATTTTAAAATAAGAAAGTGCTTGATTTTAACAAATGCTTTTTCTGCATCATTTGATATTATGTGATATTTATCTCTCAATTTTTTGTGTGTGAAGTATCACATTTATTGATTTGTAGATATTGTACCATCCATGCATCCCCAGAAAAAATCCCCCTTGGTCATGGTGTATGATCTTTCTAATATAAGGCTGGATCCAATATGCTAGGATTTTGTTGAAGATTTTAATATCTATGTTCATCAGAGATATTGACATGTAATTCTTTTTATTTATAATGTCTTTATATGGTTTTGGGATTAAGGTAATGCTGGCTTCATAGAAAGAGCTTGGAAGTGTTCCTTCCTCTTGAATTTTTTTGGGGATAATCTGAGGAGGATAGGTTTTAGTTCTTCTTTGAATGCTTTGTATAGAACTCTCCAGTAAGCTGTTCAGACCAGGGCTTTTGTTTGCTGTAAGATTTTTTTTTATATATTTTATTGGTTTTTTACTAAGAGGAAGGGAGAGGGATAGAGAGTTAGAAACATTGATAAAAGAGAGACATCGATCAGCCACTTCCTGTACACCCCCCACTGGGATTGTGCCCGCAACCAGGATACATGCCCTTGACCAGAATCAAACCTGGGACCTTTCAATCCATAGGCCGATGCTCTATCTACTGAGCCAAACCAGTTTCGGAAGCTGTAAGATTTTTATTGCTGTTTCAATTTCTTCAGTAGTTTTCAGCCTATTCAGGTGTTTCTTTTTTTCTTGGTTGATTTTTGCGAGTTAGTATTTTTCTAAGAATATGTCCATTCCATCTAGGTTGTCCATTTTGTTGAAATAGAGTTGTTCCTAGTATTTTTTCATAGTCATTTGTATTTCTGTGGGATCAGTTATTACTTCACCTCTTTCATTTCTGATTTTGTTTATTTGAGTCCTCTCTCTTTTCTTCTTTGTGAGCCTGGCTAGAGGTTCATCAGTCTTATTTATCCTTCCAAAGAACCAGCTCTTAATTTTTTTTTAATCTTTTGTGTTGTTTTATTGGTCTGTATGTTGTTTATCTCCACACTGATCTTTATTATTTTCTTCCTTCTACTTATACTGGGCTTTTCTTGCTCTCTTTCTAACTCTTTGAGCTGTAGAGTTAGATAATTTATCAATAGTTTTTCTTGTTTTTTTTGAGATAGGCCTGTAATACTATAAACTTCGCACTCAGGACTATTTTCACTGTGTCCCATAGATTTAGATTGTTGTGTGTTTCATTTTTATTTGTTTCCAGGATGTTTTTTTAATTTATTTTTTATCTTTTTGGTAACCCAATCATTGTTTAATAACATGCTATATCGCCTTCAAGTGTTTGAGTTTTTGTAATTCTACTTATTGTAGTTTATTTCTAATACTAGATGCTCAGTGCATGAAATATGTGTATGGTCTCTAGGCCTACCCAGTGATCAGGACCAGTTGGGGCCTTCCTTCATTCTGCACCACCCTCTGGTGGTCAGCACATGTCAAAGCAAGTGATTGAACTCCCGGTCAAACTCCCAAGGGGACACTTTGCATATTAGCTATATGTATATATAACACCATTGTGATCTGAGAAGATGCTTGGTATGATTTAAATCTTCTTGAATTTTAAGAGACTGTGTTCCAATATGTGTTCTATCTTTGAAAATATCCCATGTTCACTTGAGAAGAATGGCTATTCTGTAGCTTTGGGGTGAAATGTTCTGAAGATATCAATTAAATCTATCTGATCTAGGCAGTCATTTAAGATTGCTGTTTCTTTGCTGATGTTTTGTCTAGATGATTTATTCAGTGATGTCAATGGGTTATTATTGTATTGCTCTCAAACTCTCTTTTGTTTTCTTTTGGTTTTTTTCTTATATCTATATATATATATATATATATATATATATATATATATGTGCTCCTACATTGGGTGCGTATATGATTACCAAAATTATAGCCTCTTGTTGTATCAATCCCATTAGTATTATGTAGTGGCCTTCCTTATCTCTTATTATGGCCTTCACTTTTAGGTTTATTTTGTCAAATATAAATATTACTAGCCTAGCTTTTTTTTTTTTTTTTTTTTGCTTTTTTCATTTCCATTTGCTTTAGACATACTTTCCCATCCCTTAATTCTCAGTCTGTGTGAGCTCCTTGTTCTGAGGTGGATCTCTTGTAGGCAGCACATATATGGGTCATGTTTTCTTTCCCATTCATCCACTCTATGTCTTTTTATTGGAGCATTTAGTCCATGTACGTTTAAGGTTATTATTGATAGGTACTTGTTTGTAGCCATTTTTACTCTTTATGCCAGTGTTCCTTCTTCACTTTATATTTCTTATTTTTAAAACAACCCCTTTAGCATTTTTTAGCATTTCCTGCATTGCTGGCTTGGTAGTGACAAACTCCCTTAGGTTTTTTTTGTTTTGTTTTGTTTTTTGTTTTGTTTTTTGTTTGTTTTTTTGTCTGTGAATCTTCTGATTTCCCCTTCACTTTTGAATGATAGCCTTTCTGGATAGGGTATTCTTGGATTCAGTCCCTTACTTTGCATCACTTTGTTTACTTCATTCCATTCCCTTCTGTCCAGATGTGTTATGTTGAGATATAATTTGGTAATCTAATGGGAGACCATTCATAGGTAACTGTCTGTCTCTCTCCTGCAGCCTTTGAGATTCTCTCTTTTTCATTAATGTTTGCCATTATAATTATGATTTTTCTTGATGTAGGTCTTTTTGGGTTCATCTTGTTTGGGACTCCCTGTGCTTATGTGACTTTTTCTTCCCCAAATCAGGGAAGTTTTCTATCATTATTTCTTCAAATAGGTTTCCTAAAACTTGCTCCTCTTCTTGTCTTTCTGTCACCCCTATTATACATATGTTACATCATTTCATGTTGTCCTATAGCTCCCTGAGGCTTTCCTCCTGCTTTCTAATTTTTTTTCTCCAATTGCTGTTCAGATTGGTTGTGTTTCTCTGCCCTATCTTCCAACTCACTAATTCAGTCATCTGCTTCTTCTAGTCTACCTTGAAAACTTCCATCCTTTTTTTATTGTAGCCATACCATTCTTGATTTCCCCTTTATTCTTCCATAAATTGTTGATTTCCTCATCCATTTGGTTTATGAACTGTATGACCTTACTCTGAATTATTTTTCTAACATATGCAGGCCTCTGTTTCATGTAGCTCATTTCTAATGATTCTTTTCTTACCTTTGGGCATTGTTTCTTTCCTTCCCTATTTCTGCTATTACTGAAGGGTCCAGGTGACAAGCTACCTGAAGCCTGTGGTTGAAGTGGAGGGTTGATGGGAGGGTTGTGTACCCTGAGAGTCACTGGAGAGCCAAGTGCCAGGATGGCTTGTGGCCATGGTGGTGGTTTGGTGAGATCATCTTATGCCCCAAGAGTCATGGGAGAGCTCAGGCTCCAGGACACGCAGAGGCTGTGATGGGATGGCAGGTCAGAGGGAGCACTGTATGCCCTGAGAGTCATGACTGTGGCACCAAATTGGTGGGGGAAGGGAGCACACTCCAGAACTCACAAAAGCCTGTGGCCAAGGAGGCTGGAGTCCCAGTGTCAATAGATCTGCAGCTGTGGTGGCAGGTCTTTGGATGGAGTGACTCTAGGGTCCCTGGTAGTATCTGAGGCCAGTCTGGGTGATGGTGAAGCTGGACTCCTAGACACAGCAACTCTCTCCTTCAAGATAACATGGTTTCTGTGCCAACACCATCTTCCCAGGAGTGCTTGCAGCATTAGTGGGGGCTCCCTATCTAAAAGAGCCCTGTCCACAAGTCCCCTGAAAGATCTAACTGTTTCTCTCTCTCTCTCTCTCTCTCTCTCTCTCTCACACACACACACACACACACACCACATGTCCACTCACTTCCCTTTTGCTCCTTCACTTATACTATCCCTCACTGCCATCCTGCCAGCTACCATCTTGATTTGCCTGGGAAATGTTCTTCTAAATTTACTTTTTCAAAAATGTTTGTATTTATCTAAGTGTTGCTAATAACGTGTATCATTGATTGAAGTAACCATGTTTGATACAAAACTATCTATTCCCTGAGTCATTTTAAAGAAGGGCAATCTCAGGCAAGCTTATCTTTCCCTTAAGATAGAATTGCACCATCCCCAACCCAGCCCACCAACCCCAACCCTGACAATTGTCAGCCTGCACTCTATCTATGAGTCTAACTCAATTTTACTTATTAGTTCACTTTGTTCATTAGATTTTATCTATGACTGAAATCATATGGCATTTGTCTTTCTCTGACTGGCTTATTTCACGTACTATAATACTCTCCTGGTTCTTTCTTGCTGTCACAAAGGGTAATATTTCCTTTTTATGGCTCAGGAGGGATTGAGGAAAGAGAGAGAGAGAGAAAGAGAGAGAGAGAGAGAGAGAGAGAGAGAGAAAGGGAGAGAGAACTCATGAACACAACTTTATGGTGATTGCCAGTTGGGGGAGATGGGGGAAAGTAGATGAGGGTATGGTGGGGGATAAATGGTGATAAAAAGAGACTTGACTTGTGTGGTGAATGCACAATACAGTGTATTGATTATGTGTTGTGGAGTTGTGTACCTGAAACCTATATAACCAGTGTCACCCCAATAAATTCAATATAAAGGGAAAACCGGTATCACCCCAATAAATTCAATATAAAGGGAAAACCAAGATTGAATTGCAAATTCAGGCCCTTGATCACATATATATGCATAACATGGTTTATGCTTCACTCTTCGTTAATTTTTTTTTTATCTACTAATACCCAAAATGTCAGTCATACATTCATTGCTTTTTCAATACAGAAGGTTTTAGTATACACTGAGTGGCCAGATTATTATGATCTCTGAACACATAATAATCTGGCCACTCAGTGTGCTTCTCTTGAGTACCTCTTTTATTTGATATCAAAAATACTATAAATTGTGCACCTGATCAGTTTTCCCCTTTTCACTGGATGATAGAAAGCTCAGGGTAAATAAGTTGTTGATCTCCAACAAAAGTCTAGAATACTTTTGGTACCCATTTGAGATACAAATACACTGAGTGGCCAGATTATTATGCATTCAGAGATCATAATAATCTGGCCACTCAGTGTATATTGCATGTATGTGGAAAAATTATTTACATCTTTGGTTTGAGCAGTTTGAATTCTTGCAGTATTTTCTCCACTTTGCATTTCCATACACACTTAAAATTCCAAGTTATTTCTTTTGTGATTTAATCAAAGGAAGGTAGGTCACAAATGTCTTCAATTTGTCAACATGTTCAGTAGCCAAATCCACTTATTGGATGTTGTACTTTTAGGAGTGTGAATACACTGAAATTCATAATTACTTTTGCAAAATATTCTGATTTTCATATATTCAGTAAGTAATTTTGAATGCCTATTCTACACAGGAATCTATTCTCAAGTGATAATCCTATTATTGTATCTGGCTATATGATGGCAGATTAATAATTGGCTTTGTATTTAACACAAAAGAGTACCAAGAGGCATTTGTCATCATTATTAGCTACAGGAGCATAGGTAGAGAAATAGTTTGGAACCATTTATTCCCATTAAAATTGCAAGCGAGGCTTTGTTCTTTTGCACTTAGATTGGGTAGATAATATTTCTCTTGAGTAGTAGGCAGCTGTACTTTATTATCTTCTCTCATTTTCTTCCTGAACCCTACACTTTTAAGAAAACATCAGTGGTAAAAAAAATAGTAGGCTCTGTGGAGAATGCAATGTGTGAGGTCCCTCTGCCTCTCTTAGACACATTGGATGTAGAGATCAGAGAGAAGCAATCTGGGCATTGTGCCCTTCATTAATAGTTAATGCAAGATAGCTTATAATATCACCAAGTCAGGGAAAGAAAAACACTCAATATAAGGAGATACTATGTAGTTAGGAATCAGGTCAAAGTCAAAGTAGATAAAGAAAATGAGTGTCTTTTGTGGTCCTGTTGGGAATATTTGAAAGGAAACTGTCTCCTGCAAGTTGAAATAGGAATGATTTCAGACATTTTAAGGGAAAAGAAACCGTGTATAAGCCTTTCACTGTTCCAAACCTTATTTTTGGTACCAAAGGAATTCCCTCACCACTACCCCTTGGGACAGAACCAACAGTAACTGGGCAGGTCACATGCCATTTACTTTTATTAAAACCAAAAGTGTCACATTTGGAAGTTTTAATGGGCCAAGTTGATTTCCTTACCAGTGGTCGGAAAACTGCAGCTCACAAGCCACATGCGGCTAGAGAGCATTTGCCTACAATTGCCTTAGGCAGACACAATAGCCTGGAAGACCCCAGAAAGTGAAAGCATAGATAGCCAATTAATGAATGAGAGAGGGTAGGAGAAAGCAGTTGGAGTGAGCAAATAGGAGCATCCAGAAGGATCATGCATCAGCTGGAGGACACCTAAGGCTTATCTCTGGAGGACCCTCTTCTCCATTTCCATCCTTTACCCATGGCTTCTGAAGACTCAGGCAGTATGTCGCATCTCTACAGTACTTGGAATGTTGCTAGACTGCTGCATTCCTTCTCCCACTGCACCCATCCCAATCTATGCAGTTTTAAAATAATCATCTAATTCAATTATAACCTTCGTAAGGCTCATTTGGCTCAGCATATATTTTTATTCTGGAGAAAGCTGGCCCAACAGTGTTGGACATAGGTGGAAGGGTCTCTCCACACTTCTAGGCCATCATCCACTGTGGTCTGCTGAGTCCCCATATTGTGAATTCCAGGAAGTAGACTAAGCCCTTCATGCTACACTGAACCATTTATTTTCAATAAACGCCTTATTTTTTGTTCAAACTAACAGGTCCAATTTTATACCAATAGTCTAAAGAGATGTCCTTCTGTTGCCAACAGTTTTCTGAAAAATTCTATGCTCATAATATTCCAGAAAAATATTAGCAAGTTAAGTTACGAACAAACAAAAACATTCTAAGTGATTATCTCCTTCCCAAATATGCATCACCACACACACACACACACACACACACACACACACACACACACAATCACTACTAGAGGCCAAGTAGGCATATTAAGCATGTGAATGTAAGTGAACGATGGCGTAAACAAATACAATCATAATCAGTGACCATCTCAATGGAAGAATGCTTTCTCTCAACTTGAACGACAGCACATATTCTCACATCAGTAGTATTCAGGCTTGACTGCCCACTAGAATCACTTGGAAGGCAGTTAAAAATCCATCTGCTAAGGCCACAGCCCACACCATTAAATCATAATCCCTGATGGTTGTGTCCAGTCAGGCATTATTTTATAAACTCCCCTGGTGACTCCAATGTGCTGCCAAGTCTGAGAATCAATGTTCAGTGCTATACTTTGCAACGTTGTCAAGGATTATCCCTTCATAATATTCTATCACAACAGTTTGTGTTTCTGTAAAAGCCATAGATCTGACATCATGCAGACCTCCAAAGATGCAAACTCATTTTGATAAGACATAAATCTGTGGCAGGAATCATACTTTCCTAAGCCAGATGTTTTAGTCTGGGCTGTGATTCTAAGAGCAAATGTTTTTTATTCACCTACTACTCTCACAGGGCTGGGGCTCTGATATGATGCATTCTTCCCATGGTGCATATTAACACACATAGTAAAAGTCCACAGAGACAGGCTTCATTAGCAGGATTCCAGTAGAGTCAGGGGGAAAAATCAATGTAGCCCACTTACTGCCAGCAGTGGGAAGCATTTGATATTTAATATTCGCTGGAGTGCAATGCTCAAATGCCATTTTCAATTGATTTGTATTCCATGGAAAGGCAGTGAAAGGCACAGCTGTCCTTTAAGAGCTCTCACAAACCCATCAATGAGGTTGTCATGTCATGTGCTACTTAGCATTGCAACTAGCCTTAGTCTTATATTCCAAAATTCTGATGTGGTGACATATGCCACTTATTATAGAAATATTAAAAGTTTAGTCCTGCTTTTCAAGAATCTGAGTATTTCTCCTGAAAACATTTTATTTACCAAATATGCATACTTATGAAATGTCACTAACTGAGACATTAAATTGTCACAGGTGCTCATGTTGCCAGAATAATTTCCCAATGCTCTTTGCTCTTCTTATTTTTTCTTTACTCCTTACTTATTTCTTTAAGTTAGTATCAGGAAGTAAAGAAAATAAAAGGGAAAATAAAATAGTTTAGTTTTTATTGACAGCTCTCTTGAATAGTTATCATACTAAACTGGTTTAGCACAAAGAACACTGATAGGTTACAATTTAAATTGTGCCCCAAAAGTCTCTAAAATTTGTATTTTAAAAAAGTCTTACATTAGTTAGTTTTAAGTAGTACATTTTAAATTTTATTTTATTGTTTAAAGTATTACAAATAGTAGTACATATGTCTTATTTTTCCCATTTTCCTTCCCCTGCTCTCCTCTGCCCCTTGAAATATGCCCTAACAACCCCCAGTGTCTTGCATCCATTTGTTATGCTTATATGCATACATACAAGTCCTTCTATTGATCTCTTACCTCTCCCTGCCAATCCTCCCAGCTTTCTCACTGTAGTTTGATGCTTCTCTTCCTCTGTATCTATTTTTGTTGATCAGTTTATAATGGTCTTTATTGTCCATAAATGAGTGAGATCATGCGGTATTTTTCTTTCACATATTGGCTTATTTCAGTTAGCATAATGCTCTCTAGTTCTATCCATGCTGTTGCAAATGGTAAGAATTCCTTCTTTTTTAAAATATATTTTATTGATTTTTTACAGAGAGGAAGGGAGAGAGATAGAAAGTCAGAAACATCGATGAGAGACAGACATTGATCAGCCGCCTCCTGCACACCCCATAGTGGAGATATGCCCGCAAGCAAGGTACATGCCCCCAACCAGAATCGAACCTGGGACCTTTCAGTCAGCAAGCCAATGCTCTATCCACTGAGCCAAACCGGTCTCAGCAGAATTCCTTCTTTTTTACAGCAGTGTAGTATTCCATTGTGTAGATGCATCATAGTTTTCTAATCCATTCATCTGCTGATGGGCATTTAGGCTATTTCCAAATCTTAGCTATTGTAAATTGTGCTGCTATGAACGTAGGGGTGCATACATCATTTCTGATGGATGTTTCTGTTTTCTTGGAATATAGTCCTAGAAGTGGGATCACTGGGTCAAAAGGCAGTTCCATATTTAGTTTTTGAGGAAATGCAACACTGTTTTCCACAGTGGCTGCACCAGTCTGCATTCCCACCAGCAGTTTATAAAGGTTTCTTTTTTCCACATCCTCTCCAGCACTTGCGGTTTGTTGATTCGTTGATGATAGCCATTCTGACAGGTGTGAGATGGTACCTCATTGTTGTTTTGATTTACAACTCTCAGATGATTACTGACATTGAGCATGTTTTCATAAGTCTCTTGGCTTTCTGAATATCCTCTTTTGAAAAGTATCTATTTAGATACTTTGCCTATTTTTGGATTGGACTGTTTATCTTCCTTTTGTTAAGTTGTATGAGTTCCCTGTAAATGTTGGAGATTAAACCCTTATCGGAGATAGCATTGGCAAATATGTTCTCCCACGGAGTGGGCTTTCTTGTCGTTTTGTTGATGGTTTCTTTTGTTGTGCAGAGCTTTTTATTTTGATGTGATCCCATTTGTTTATTTTCTCTTTAGTTTCCATTGCCCTAGTACTTGTATCTATAAAGATATTGCTATGACATATGTGTGCTAATTTGTTGCCTATGGCTTTTTCTAAGATTTTTGTGGTTTTTCATCTTACATTTAAGACCTTTATCTATTTTGAGTTTATTTTTGTGTATGGTGTAAGTTGGTTGTCTATTTTCATTTTTTTTGCATGTATCTGTCCAGTTTTACCAGTGCCATTTATTGAAGAGACTGTTTTGTCTCCATTGTATGTTTTTGCCTCCTTTGTCAAATACTAGTTGAGCATACCGGCTTGTGGCGATTGCTGGGTTCTTTGTTCTGTTTTCTGTTCCACTGGTTGATATGTCTGTTATTGTGCCAATACCAGGCAGTTTTGAGAATAGTGGCTTTGTAGTACAGCTTGATATCTGGTATTGTGATTCTCCAACATTGTTTTTCTTTCTTAGGATTGCTGCAGTTATTCAGGGTCTTTTTTTATTCCAGGTGAATTTTTGGAGAATTTGTTCTAGATCTATGAAGTATGCTGTTGGTATTTTAATGGGGATTGCATTGAATCTATAGATTGCTTTCAGTAGTAAGGAGATTTTAATGATGTTGATTCTACCAACCTATGAACATGTTATATTCTTCCATTTGTTCATGTATTCCTTTATTTCTTTTTTTCAGCATCCTGAAATTTTCTGAATCCAGCTCCTTTGTCTCCTTGGTTAAGTTTATTCCTAGGTATTTTAATTTTTTGGTGAAATGGTAAATGGGATTGCTTTTTTAATTTCTCTTCTGGTTAGTTCATTATTGGTGTACAGAAAAGTTATAGACTTCTGAGCATTAATTTTTTATGCTGATACATTACAGAATTCATTTATTAAGTCTAGTAGTTTATTGATGGAGTCTTTGGAGTATTCTATTTACAAAACCATATCATTTACAAATGAGGATATTTTTACTTCTTCTTTTCCAATTTGAATGCCTTTTATTTCTTCTTCTTGTCTGATCACAATGGCTCATACTTCCAGTACTATGTCGAACAGGAGTGGTAAGAGTGGACATCCCTGTCTTGTTCCTGTTCTTATGGGAAATGGTTTTAGTTTTTACCCATTAAGTATGATGTTGGCTGTGTTTTTGTCATATAGAGTTTTTATTATGTTGAAGTATGACCTTTCTATTCCTACCTAGCTGAGAGTTTTTATCAAGAAAGGGTATTGGATTTTGTCAAATGCTTTTTCTGTATCAATGGATATGATTATATGGTTTTTAATCTCTCAGTTTGTTTATGTGGTATATCACATTTATTGATTTGTAGATATTGTACCATCTTTGCATACCTGGAATAAATCCTACTTGGTCATGGTGTACGATTTTTCTAATGTAATGCTGGATTCAACCTGTTAGAATTTTGTTGAGAATATGTTAATGAGGGACATTGGCCTAAAATTCTCTTTCTTGTATTGTCTTTATCTGGTTTTGGTATTAGGGTAATGTTGGCTTCATAGACAGAGCTTGGAATTGCTTCTTCCTCTTGAATTTTTTGGAATAGTTTAAGGAGGATAGGTTTTATTTCTTCTTTGAATGATCGATAAAATTCCCCTGTGAAACCATCTGGTCCAGGGCTTTTGTTTGTTGTAAGTATTTTATTATTATTATTATTATTATTATTATTATTATTATTGCTGCTTCAATTTCCTCCATAGTTATAGACCTATTCAGATTTTTTTTATTTCTCCTGTTTGAGTTTTGGAAGGTGCTATTTTTCTAGAAATATGTCCATTTCTTCTGGTAGTAGAGTTTGTTGTAGTAGAGTTGCTCATAATATTTTTTAATGATTCTTCATATTTCTTTGGGGTCTGTTGTTATTTCACCTCTTTCATTTCTGATTTTGTTTATTTGGATCTTCTCTCTTTGTTGCTTGATAAGCCTGGCTAGTGGTTCATCAATCTTTTTTATTCTTTCAAAGAACCAACTCTTGATTTCATTGATCTTTTATATATTTTTTTGTCTCTATGTCATTTATTTCCTCTCTGATCATTATCATTTCCTTATTCCTACTCACCGTGTGCTTTTCTTGTTGCTCTCTTTCTAATTCTTAAGTTGCAAAGTTAGATGGTTTTTTACCCATTTTTCTTGTTGTTTTTTGTTTGTTTGTTTGTTTGTTGTTTTTTAGAAAGGCCTGTAATGCTATGAACTTCCCTCTCAGGCTTGCTTTCACTGTGTCCAAAAGATTTTGGATTGTTGTGTTTTCATTGCTGTTTGATTCCAGGATGTTTTTTGTTTCTTCTTTGATCTCTTTGGTAACCCACTACTGGTTTAATAGCATGTTATTCAGCCTCCAAGTGTTTGATTTTTTTGTGATTGCTTTGTGATTTCTAGTTGTATGCCATTGTGATATGAGATTATACTTGATATGATTCCAATTCTCTTAAATTTGGAGAGACTTTGCCTGTGTCCCAATATGTTCTATCTTGGAAAATGCCCCGTGTGCACTTGAGAAGAATGTATATTTGGTAGTTTTGGGGTGGAATGTTCTAAAGATGTTGATTAAGTCCATCTGATCTAGTGAGTCATTTAGGATTTATATTTCTTTGCTAATTTTTTTGTCCAGAAGATTTATTAATGATGTTAATGGGGTATTAAAGTTTCCTACTATGATTCTGTTGCTGGATATAAGTATTACTACCCCAGCTTTTTTTTCATTTCCATTTGCCTGTTAGATATTTTTCTATCACTTCACTTTCAGTCTGTGTGAGTCCCTTGTTCTGTGGTGGGTGTCCTATAGACAGCATCTATATGGCCATATTTTCTTATCCATTCAGTCACTCAATGTCTTTTGATTGGAGCATTTAATCCATTACATTTAATGTTATTATTGATAGGTACTTGTTTGTAGCCATTTCTGTACTTTATGCCTGTGTTCCTTTCTCCCTATTTCTTTCTTGATTATAGAGTATTCTTGGATTCAGTTCTTTCTTCACTTTGCATGACTTTTTATAGAATATTATTGGATTCAGTCCTCTACTTTGCATCCCTTTGTAGATTTCATTCCATTCCCTTCTAGCTTGATGTGTATCTGTTGAGAAATCATTTGATAATCTGAAGGGGGATCCTTTGTAGGTAAACTCCCTGTCTCTCTCTTGCAGGCTTTAAGATCCATTCTTTGTTGTTAACATATGCCATTGTAATTATGATTATTTCTTGGTGTGGGTCTTTTGGGATTCATCTTGCTTGGAACTCTCTGTACTTGTGTAATTTTTTCTTTACCATATTAGGGAAGTTTTCTGGCATTATTTTTTTCAAATAGATTCTCTAATCCTTGCTGCTCTTCTAGTCCTTCCAGCACCCTTATTATATATATGTTACTTCATATCATGTTGTCCCAAAGCTTCTCCTGCTTTTTAATTTTTTTGTCCAGTCACTATTCAGATTGGACTTGTTTCTCTACCGAATATTATAACTCACTAATGCAGTCCTCTGCTTCTTCTAGTGTACTAATGAAACCTTCTATGACGTTTTTGATTGTAGTTATATCACTTGGTTTCTTCCTGATTTTTCTGAAGGTTGTTGATTTTCTCCACCATCTGGTATATGAACTATAGGGCCATTACTCTGAATTCATTTTCTTTCATGTTGCATGTCTCCATTTCACTTATTTCGTTTCTTGGTGACTCCCCTTTTTCTTTTTCTTTTTTGCCTTTGAGAGCCACATTTTTATTTTTATTTTTATTTTTATTTTTAATTAAATCTTTATTATTCAGATTATTACATTTGTTTCTCTTTTTTCCCCTCCATAGCTCCCCTCCACCCAGCTCCCACCCTTCCCTCTACCCTTACATTCCTCCAGTTGACTTTATCCATAGGTGTATGATTTTTCTCCAGTCTCTCCCTGTACACCCCACACCCCTTTCCCCCTGAAAATTATCAGTCCACTCCCTTTCTGTGCTCCTGATTATATTCTATTCACCAGTTTATTCTGTTGATCAAATTTTTAATTCACTTAATTTTCAGATTCACTTGTTGATAGATATGTATTTGTAGTTCATAACTTTTGTCTTTTACCTTTTTCTTCTTCCTCTTCTAAAAGAGTACCTTTCAGCATTTCATATAATACTGGTTTGGAGTTGATGAACTCCTTTAGCTTTTTCTTATCTATGAAGCTCTTTATCTGCCCTTCAATCCTGAATGATAGCTTTGCTGGATAAATTATTCTTGGTTGTAGGTTCTTGCTATTCATCACGTTGAATATTTCTTGCCACTCCCATCTGGTCTGCATCGTTTCTGTTAAGAAATCAGCTGACAGTTGTATGGGTGATCCCTTGTAGGTAATGAACTGTTTTTCTCTTGCTGCTTTCAATATTCTCTCTTTGTCTTTTGCTCTTGGTATTTTAATTATGATGTGTCTTGGTGCAGTCCTCTTTGGATTCCTTTTATATGGGGTTCTGTGTGCTTCCTGGACTTGTAAGTCTATTTCTTTTACCAGATGTGGGAAGTTTGCAGTCGTTATTTCTTTAAATAGGTTTTCAGTATCTTGCTCTCTCTCTTCTTCTGGCACCCCCAAAATTCTGATGTTGGTACGCTTGAAGCTGTTCCAGAGGCTCCTTACATTATCTTCACATTTTTGGATTCTTTTCTCTTCTTGCTTTTCAAGTTGAGTGTTTTCTGATTCTTTATATTTCAAATTTTTGACTTGATTCTTGCCTTTTTCTAGTCTGCTGTTAGGACGCTGTATAATATTTTTTATTTCAGTCAGTGTATGTTTAATTTCTAGTTGGTCCTTTTCCATCTCTAATTGTTTCGTTTTCATCTCCAGTTGCTTCTTTTTCATCTCTTGGGTCTCGCTAACTTAATCCAACTTTTCTAGGATATTCTTGAAAAACCTTATAAGTGTGGTTTTGAACTCTATATCTAGTCGTTTGTTTTCCTCTGTTTCTTTTGTTTGTGATCCCTTCCCTTGTCTTGGGATTTTCACTATGCCAGGAGAACTTCTGTGTTGGATTCAGCCTTATGATACAAGAGTTGCAAAACTGCAAAAGCCTGTCTCTTGAGCTTGGGATGGGTGGAGTCTCAGGGTTACTGGACTGCCTTGCCTTCCAGTTGCCTCTGCCCTCCACGGCCTCTGAGTCTCATGTGACTGGGTAATCACTGGAGTGGTCTCTGTACACGCGCATGCTCTCTTGCAGTGCCTCTAGACCACTGCCCATCCGGCTCCCTTGTGCTCTGGGACCATATGAGTCTGGGTCCCCAGGTTTTCACCCGGAACTGGGGTTTAGTGGAGTTAGAAGTAGCACAGTTGGGAGGGTCTGTCTCCTGCCCACTCGTGAAAGCCAGCAGCACAATCAACAATCAGTCCTCTGTGTGCAGTGCCACGCATGCCACCAGACTTCTGATCTTTTGTGACTCCCCTAAATTTCCGTGCACTTCTCCCTTTTCACAGTCCAAACTCCCCCCATATGAGTTTTGGCTGGATCTGGGGTTTAGTGTCATAGGATAAAGGGTTCAATGCCATTGAGAGTCTCCGTCTCCCTGCCGCCAGAGAAAGCCAGCCAGGTTCTCTGGCACCCGCTCTCTCCATGCACGCATCTCTGTACCTCAGCTTTTTGCTGCTCCTCTGGGTCTCTGTGAGCCCTTCTCTTTCCTTCTAGTTGTAGAATTTCCACTCAGCCAGCTTTCCTGTGGTTCTGGATGATGTCCGTTCTTTTAGTTGTAGTTTTGAAATTGTTGTGCGAGGCAGCAGTGTACGTGTTTACCTATGCCGCCACCTTGGATTCTCCGATTCCTCTTTTTCTTTTCTCTGGGGATTATTTTGTTGTCTCCCCATTCTAACTATCACCAGAAGGTTCAAACACTGAGCTGTGGGGCCCTGGGCCATGTGCAGTGGGAGCTTCGCACAACCTGGGCGTCACTGAAGAACTCTGACATCAAGACATGTGGCTGCCCTGGGTTGGTGTGAGCCACACTTGCTCAAGATCAAAGTCACCAGCATTCGGTGCAGCTTTGTGAACGCACCTAGAATCAGAAAATCCTCCTGTGCCACACTGATAGAGAGACCTCCCTGGCATGTTCCAAAAATCAGAGTCCCCTAGTGCATGCAGGTGTCAGAGTCCTCCTGTGCCCATGCTGTATCAGAGTCTCTGTTGCTTGGTACGGCCTCACACTGGGAATAAGGGTCCTTGTGTGCACATGTGGTGAGAGTAGGAATCACTGGCTCTTAATGTACGTGCATTGGAAATCAGGGATCCCAGATGCATGTGATGAGAAACAGAGTCAAGTTACTGGTTCTCAGCACTGCCTCTCATGAAGAGAATCAGGGTCCTGGTCTTCTTGCAGAGCTAGGTTGCACAGCTGCTCTATGTCAGCAGGAGGTCCACTCCTATGCTGCGAATAACAGAATTCCATGTGCACTTGCCCCAAATCAAAGTCAGGTGGCACTGCCACCCTATGTGGGCATGGGGTCTGGTTGTGAGAGTGCGCTTTGATGAAAGCAGATTCCCAGTGTCCACTCAACCATGCTCAAATTCAGGCAGCGGAGCTGGAGCAGCACTGTGTGGGTGTGGGGTCTGGTCAAGGGCTTGCACTCTGGCGGAAGCAGATTCCCAGTGTCTGCACACCCAGGCTCAAATTCAGGCAGTGGAGCCTGAGCTGCTCTGTGTGGGCAGGAGGCCTGCTTGCCCTGAGTGGGACTAGCAGTTCCTAAGGCACTGCAGAGAACCTGTGAGAAAAGGGATGGGCTCTGTGACTCACAGAAATCTGCAGCCCGAATGCCTGGATTCTTGGTGTCTGTGGGTCTGCAGTTGTGGTCGCAGGTCTTTGTCCCCAATGGCTATAGAGCCCCAGTTTGCATCTGAGACCAGATTGAGTGGTGGTGAGGCTAGGATCCTAGTCTCAAGTAGTTCTGGTTTTCAAGATGGCATGGTCTCTGTGCCTGTGCTGGATGCTCCCAGAGTATCCACAATAGCAATGGGGTTCTACCGTCTAAGACTGTCCATTTTGGCAGCCCCTTGGAAGACGTGCTAGATCTAACTGTCCTTAGCTCAAACACCCACAAACACATACATACATACACACACCACACGTCCACACACTCCTCTATTGCTCCCTCACTCTCTCACACACTCTCCCTCCCTACCTTCTTGCCAGTCTCCATCCAGTAGTACATGTTTTGTTTTAAGCCTTATTTCTCATGATATGACTCAGGGTCTTAATAGATTAGTGCATCAATTCAGGTTGGGTAACCACCTTTTCATAAAAATGTATAGAACTGAATCTATTATCAAGATAAAAATGATGGCAAAATCACATTTGTGGAAACATTTACTCATTTTTAATTCAAATTCTTTATTGTTTAAAGCATTACATATGTCTCTTTTTCTTCTCATTGACCTCTCCCTGGCTCCTCCTCTGCCCCCCATCACATGTCTCTGCCCCCTTAATGTCTGTATCCTTTGGTTGTGCTTATATGTATGCATACATTCCTTTGGTTTATCTCTTACTTCCCCCTACCCTTCCCTGCCTCCCTGTCTTCAAGGCTCGATGGTCTGTTCTATGCTTCTATGTCTCTGGATCTGTTTAGTTCATCAGTATATGTTGTTTATTATATTACACAAATGAGTGAGATCATGTAATATTTATCTTTCTCCAACTGTCAAAAAGAAAGAATTCTTACCATTTGCAATAGCATTATGCCAACCCTAAACATTTACTCTTTGATTTGTAAAAAGCTAAAGTTTGCAATTGGGTTAGAATTCCAAAGTGAAAATAATCTGTAATTAGTGCAAGAGAATTTTAGATTAAAACATATAATGTATTTTCCAAGTCCATATTCCTGAGCCAATGGAAGAATTCCTTGGAAACTATACAGGTGGATTGCTTCAACTATGTATTCTGAATTATTAATTGAATGCCTTGTATTTTCAAAAACTGACCTGGATGTGAGTATACAATATATGCCATAGATATTTCCAATATAGAGAGGAAGAGACACATTTAAACAAATATACTCAATTGGGACTGCAATGGCTGTGTGTATGAGGATGCTATGGGGCCACACAAAAGGCCATATTATTTATATGAGATACTCAACAACATATTCTTTGGAAAATTTGTATTTGAATTGATTTTTGAAATGCAAATGAGTTTATAGGACAGAAATGGATGAAGAAATTACAGTAAAAGGGTAAAGCATATGCAACTACAAACAATGGAAGGAACTTGATAATACTTAAATACTTGCATAAAAGTTGGGAACTTGCAGGTGACAAGGCCCAAAGGGCAGCCAGGACTTTGGAAATTACAATTATGTTTAGGAGTCAAAACTTCATTCGTTTGGGAAATCACTGCAGGTTAAAACCTGGTCACTTTTTCTACTTTTTAAGATAAATTTTACCTCAGTTGAAAGCTAGAGTGACTCAAGGGGGCACTCGGTTTAGGAGGCCAAGGCAAAAGTCTAAGTGAGGGCATGAACAACTGTCTAAGTGAGGTTCTTTGGTGTAATTAGCATATGCAGATCTAACAAAATTAGTAGACTGAGAATTAGCCTTGAAGCCAAGCTGAAAGGTTCTGAATCTGATTCTGTTGCTGACGTACCAGTTTCAAATAATTCCCCTTCTCTGAGCATTGGATTTGTCCTCTGTAAAATAAGGAAGCTCTTTCAGCCCAGGTGATATCCCTGGTCTTATGAAGATCACAAACACCAGGGTTTCTGTGAGTAGGTTGCAGAAGAATGTCACATCATGATTTGAGGGCATGTACTCAGATCAGTAGAAGTAAGGGGGTTAAAGCATGTCATGAATTTGTAGAGTATCACTTGTCTTTGAATTGAAGCCACCAAGGCTTCTGATCAATGCAGGACTGCCAAGGGCTGCCCTCTCCTCTGCCTTGTCCATCTCTATTGACCTCAGGGCTCAACATTGTGCCAGTGCATATCTGGTCCACAAAGGGCTTTCATGGCTACTCCATCTTTATTAATCTTGTCCACCAGACTCCAACAAACTTCTTGATGCCCACTATGTAGTGATAAATTGCCATTTTCCTATTTACCAACATCCAATTCTCTTTTTTAGTTTGGAGGAATGCTCCCTAATGGGAATTTTTGTGAAAGGGAAGGCCAAATAAAAGAATCTCTTTCTTCCCTTGGCGACCAACCCAACACACTTAACTCTGTGGTTTGCGAATCTGAATTCTGAAAATGTCACAAAGGTGAAGGAAAGAAACAATTAGATGTATAGGTATGAAAACATCTGAATAAAATGAGGCTGGGTTTGGCAGCAGTGGAAAAAGCTTGTTCTTATACAAGCATCCCTTCATTTTCATTTGCTAATCCTGGTTCTACAGATATCTTGTCAGTTCTGTGAGCTGACAGATATCCTTGCCATACATTCATTTTCTGCTTAAGCAAGCCAAAGTCAGTTTCAGTTTGCAACACAAAACCCTGACAGATACATATTGGTTTTGAACTATACTTTTATCAGATTCTTTGGGCTTGGAATAACTAGGTAATAATATAAAGGTAGAGACTATAACTTATAATTGACGTAAAAATCATCATAATGCTCAAAACAGCATTATGTAGGAGTTTATCAAGTAATATTTGTCAGTATATAGATTTATTAATTAATTTTGGAAATAATTGATATTTAGAGTGAGGATTTTTCATTTCTGTATCTGCAAGAGCAATGATTGCAGAATACATTTCATTTCTTATAAACATTGGTCTTATTTGATCTTAAGAGTCATGGAATAAAAACCAAAAATCATTATTTTATTTTTATAATATGATGGATTAAATGATTAATGGTAGTTATGGCGTGTAATCCTCTAAAAACAAAGCCACATTCTAAAACTGACTATTGATTACAAAGCCTTGTTTTCAACTAGAAATGGCCACTTATAAGCTAAAAGTTAAAGTGCAAGTGCTATACAGGATGGTTTCCAATTTTCCTGTGACCTCAAAATATAAAAGCATTGTCAAGGACACAGTGAGACCTAAAAATATTTTTAAATATCTCAATGTACGCAGAGTAGCCTTTAAATGATAGTGGTGGATAAATTTCTCATCCTGGTGTAAAACTCCCATGTGGAAAATATCCCTTTCTCTGAAAGGTTATTTCCTTATTTTTGCTACCTTTGTGTTACAAAATGCCTCAGAATAATTCTCTCGATGTCAATAAATTATGCTAACATAATCCTTGTTCTATTAAACAATCAAATGGAGTTCCTATACTTGCTAAAACTCCTTTGAAATAAATAAAATTGAGTACAAAAATACCTATCTTGGTCCAACTTGGGAAATTTCTGAAGGGTTTTTTCCAGTGTCATGCTTCCCATGGGAATGGTGTGGGTTTCCAATGGGCTTGCACTGAAGCTGGATTTTTCTTTCTACCCAAACCTTCTTCCCCTGGGTGTTATTCCTCAGGGCATTCTTAGTAAACATCCTGCCTCCCAAAATCCATGTCAGATTTTGTAACCTGGGCAATACAGTCCACCACCCTTGTCCAAAATCACTGAAAGATTAAATAGCATAGTCAGAATTTTAAAATCATATCTGTTGACTACAAAGTCCATTAGGAAAATCTTTATACAAAACGATGACCAAGTCAAGATAATTATTCAACCAAAATTATTCAAGCTAATTCAAGGGTCTAAGGACTATCCAAAACCTGTTTCAAAGGAACAATCAAATAAATGTATGCGGTTGATGCTTATTAATCAGCTGGGATGATGAAAAAACTGGCATGCAATCAGTTACAAGACTAACTAGGCTTTCTCAGGTATTATTTAATTCCCTTATTTCTACTATGTCATCTCACTCCTATCTTCAGATGTGACTGTGCATATCCTATCTGGCTTAATTTATCTAGACAGTAAATCTTTAACCCCAGAGGGCAGCAATGGAATAGTTTCTATGCTCCTTTGGCTAGGGCAAGGGATTTGACAATTTTGAATCTGTGCTCCTGGATAGCAGAAAAGTTAAAGGAATCTTCACCACCATTTTGTGTTCTGGACAATGGCTTACTGCGAAGAACCACTCTTCTCCATATTGTTAGAAATAAGGTGAGCCCCCCAGTTCAGGGGTCCTGGTAGAATACAAAACATACTCGGGAACCGGGGAGCAAGGTAAATATCTTTACTTCTATGTAGAAGGGTGCACACATATGGTCTGGAAGCATGCGCACACCAAGCAGGCAGTCTGCTTGGGATTTATAATCGCTGACTCACATAACCTGTCCCTTGCTCTTGATTGGAGCTCAGGCGCACAGTCTTTCGTAATTGGCTAATTCAAAGAGACGGGTTGAGCCATCTTTGCTGTTTCAAGATGGTGGCTCTCAGGAAAGCTGCAAGCCATGCGGCCAACATGGTGGTTGACAAGTCATGAAATACAAAATGGCAGCTGTCTAAACTATTCTTTGATAAAAAAGATGTTTATTCTCACAATATGAATTAGGTAAAACTCACAAATCCTCCTCTTGTTTACTTCTGACAAGACCAAACACAGACCTCCATTCTATGTCTTATAAATTATTAGCAAAACTACTTGCCCTCGCCCATCAACCAGAACAAAATGGATGTAAATAAAAAGTTGGTTAAGATTCTCTCCTTTCCCCAGGTCTCTGAATTTTGATCCACCCTCAGCCTGAGGGAGCATACAGCCCCTTCTTAAAGCCTTTCCTGAGAATAGGATGGTCCCAGAATAAAACCTTCTCTGAACTACTGTCTGATTCCATTTTTTCATATCTCTTGTCCATACTCAATTTGTTCATTCCTCTCTATAAAATAAAAATTTATTTCGTCTAATTATTGAGGTGCTTGTAGTTTTTATGGTCAAAACATTTTCCTTATTGTAACAATCACTTTGCAATAATCATTTTGATTAAAACATTTTCTTACTGAGTCTACATTTGTTTTGTATTGGACAAATTTACGTTCAAATTGTGCGCACATGCAACCAATTCTCTTATTTTAAATTCACCCCATGAGCAAAGCTTTCAGGTAAGGCTTTGTCTCCTTCTGTAGAAGCTTTCCAGAGTTTTGTTATTCCAATA
Source organism: Lasiurus cinereus (assembly GCA_011751065.1). Lineage (NCBI taxonomy): Eukaryota > Metazoa > Chordata > Mammalia > Chiroptera > Vespertilionidae > Lasiurus > Lasiurus cinereus. Next base: position 11,671,486 of record JAAGEH010000029.1, read on the forward strand.
ATGTCATTTCATATTCTCTTCCTTTTTGCAGTTTTAGTTTTTTTAGCTTTCAGTTTTCTTGTGTATATTTAGTAAGTTACTTCCATGTATGAAGCATATGCCATATTTATGATTGTTCATTTAAGTAATAATAGTTTTACTTTATTGGGGGAAATTCCTGCATTGTGAAGCTTATGTAGCTCACAGACATAAAAACCGGAATGTGATTTTTCCAAACTTCCCTTTCAACTAAGAATGGGCATATGAACTTGACTCTATGGTTCAGAAACACAATGAATGAATTTGCTTCAAAACTGAGAAGTGTGAGAAAATGGGACCATTTTCCATTCTTCTATCTGTCTTTGTTGGCAGAAGAGGCATCTAGCTTTTAGAAGAAAGGATGATTTTTTGTCATAGAAATGGCATTGGTGCTAGGAAGTGTAGCAGTGGCTATAAAGTTTAAGTTTTCCGTCTTATTGCTGGTGGCCATTGCTCTCAAACCTGCAACAGCACTTTCCAATTAAAGACAATTGTATCATTCAGTTTAGAGTACTAGCCTCTAGACTTTCTCTAAGCCTCACAAGACTCTGTAAGCTACTGGATATTCTTTAATAACTACTTTCACTTAAGTTAGCCAGAGTACATTTATTGTGAAGAGGTGATTCTTTCTGTTCCATCCTCATGATCATACCTGTTTGACTAAATATAAGATAAACATTTTTGTGAAGAATAACAGTGGATTATGGTAAATCTAATTACTATTGTAAGCATGTTTTCTTTGCTTGAGCAAATCAATACAGGCTTGGTGTGCAGCTCCTAATCTAGCAACAATTTTGTTCTCTTATAAAAGGGCTAGGACATAGATTAGCAGTACTATATCAATTCACTTCAGATCGCAGTCAACTCTTTATTCACTTAGTCCACAAGGATTTTAATTATCTCCAAAATGTTATAAGACATTCAATTAATACATCATATTAATAATCAATTATTATAAGCCTGATAAAATGAATATAGTAAGTATCATAGATGGAAAGACACATAACTTTGGTTTTCAAGGTATGTGAATAGGAGAATATGATACATTGCTTTATTGTCAAACATATTTACCATGTTTCTCTGTACTTTTTCTCCCTCTCCCAATGGAAAAATACATTACTCTGTACCATGGGTTTAAGCTTGGCCATATTATTTATTTTGGTCATATGATTTATAAGTAGAAGTCAGCTGGTCACTTCTGAGGAGAAGCATTCATGGCCAGAATATGCCTTACTATTCATATCATTTTTATCTGCCAGGAGACTAGAAATATCTTAGGAACAAAGTTGCATCTTACCCATAATAGATATGTAAACTGAATGAAAAATAAGTCTTTATTGTAGTAAGCCACTGAGATTTTTCTGTTGAAAGTTTTTATACAAAAATTTAACCTAAGCTTACTTATAAAAACTACTTTATAACTTTGTTGTTGTTGTTTAGTTTTCATATCATAATAGCCTTTAGGTTTTTAAGTTTATTTTTATTATTGAAAGTATTACAGATGTCCCTTCCCCCCCCCAAAAAAAACACACACATACAATACAGATTTAAAAAGTCTTTTGTTACATTTTTGTGTTAAGCTTTCTAGAAAACCTAATAAGAATTAATTTGGTTCTGAAATCTTTCTTCAGTCTGGTTTAATGGACACATTTATGATACCCATCTTTTTCATCATAAATTTCTGGATCTTCTTGAGTGCACAAGGTCTCACATAGCAGTGCAATATAGACAGTTTCCAAAGTAAATATTAAATTATATTTCCCTATAACTCTATAGAAAATAATATTCAGAGAATTTAAACATGAAATCAGTGAATGAAAAAAATATTTGAAGAGATAGAAAACAAATTTAAAAAGAGAAGAATATCTTCCTTTGGGTTAAACTTTAATCTAGCTGAGGAGATGTGCATCTGAAAAATGGTGTCCACAAGAAGAGTTTACTCAGCTGAGAAAGTATAGGTAAAGGAGGATGTTGTTCTATAAAAATCAAAACCATTGGCAGTGTCCATGCAAGTATTTAGCATGGAGAAGATGGCTCTATGCCAAGCATGTTCTTACTTCAAGCAAGAAAGTTGTTAGCAAACTAAACCTGACACAAATATTTATTTGTATTTTTATATTTCACATCAAGCAAAAAGATAGCCTGCTGATTATAATTTTGCTTACCATGTACAGAGATTGGATACCCTCATTATTTTAATTGCCAGTGCTCTAGTGCTTGTGAAAAGTATTTCTGACTGTGAAGTTAGAAATTGGAATCTAGCCCTAACTGGTTTGGCTCAATGGATAGAGCATCAACCTGTGGACTGAAAGGTCCTAGGTTCAATTCCAGTCAAGGGCATGTATCTTAGTTGCAGGCACATCCCCAGTGGGAGGTATTGCAGGAGGCAGCTGATGGATGTTTCTCTCTCATCGATGTTTCTAACTCTCAATCTCTCTCCCTTCCTCTCTGTTAAAAATCAATAAAATATGTTAAAAAAATAGAAATTGGCATCTAGTTTACATATCAGTTTCCATAACAGGTTTTCCCTAACTGGTCCTCCACACACACTTCATTCATTTCTCTTTGTTCCAGAAGATTGATTTTGAGAACTGCATTTCCTGGAATCCTTGCTATTTGTCTTTTGCTCCCATATTTGACCAACTTGTTGTACCAACAGGAGATGAAAAGGCAAGAGGAGGGTGGGAGTTCTGGAATAATGGAGCAAGGGTGAGTAAAAAGTCACTAAAACAAAAGTATACTGGTCAAAATGGTCAACATCAACTTGTTCAGAACCTTGAATATTAAGCTAAATAATGAGAGGAGCATCTGGTCAAGACAAGCAGTTGAATCTAGGAAAGAACAGTGAGTTTGGTGGTGATGAAACTTTCCCTATGACCATCCCCCTCTCCACACCTTCAAAGTGACATTGACAACCAGCAGCTTCAACAACCTATTAATAGCTGTGAAAACCAGAAGCCTAGAAGGCACTTGAAATAGAAAAGGTTTACAGCTTCTCAGAAAACCCCTTCCCCAGAAAATTGCTACTATTTTATCTCTCTAGGAGATTCCTGGGAAAGTCCCATTTATATACAAGGCTTCTTGCAATTTGACTTACCTCAGAACTTAATTCAGTGGAAAAGGTCTTACCTAAAAGCATATGTCAAAAAAAAAGAAGAAGAAGAAGAATCAGCTAACACTGCTGCCTAAGAGAGCAATATTTCTTGGGGAAAAAAAAAAGAAACTGACCAAATCTTTAAAAGGAATATCCAGGAAATGAGATAAGCATAGTGAGCTTTGCAAAGCTGACATAATCATAGGGATCTAGAGAAACACATGCATGTGCAGGGCTGTGCATATGCCCAGGAATGACCTGAAAAGGCCCATAACTTCTAACTTTGACAACTTTGTTGAGTCTGATTCAATGATTACATTAATGGTTTCCAACTCTTTAAGAGCAAATATTTGGATCTCTTTTGAGCAGCCAAGGTAAACTTCCCAGGGAAATATTATTGCATGTTTATACCATTCTCTAACTACTACATTGTTTATGGAAAGCAAATTATTTTTCCCATCACATTTCTTTGTGAGGTCCATCCTCACCAGGATGAGGTATGGAAAGAATAGTGCAATGGATTGTGGAAAAAAGTGATCTGGGTTGAGTTGGCTTTTAAGGGAGCAGTAGGGGCAAAGTGGCAGGACAGAAGCCTGACACCTAGAGGAAAGGACAAGTTCAAGAACGAGTTAAGATTTCTCTAAGTGCTTCTAAGATGAAATTGGTTCCGAAATACATGTAGCTTTAGATTCCTTAATGTTATAAAAAAAAAAAAAAGCTGTCTTGGAAAGAGGAAGAGAATTGGGAAAAGGCTTTTACACTCTAAGAATGATGAAGAAAATAGTTCCTTCTGACAGAATAGAGCCTAGCTATGATGAATTTTATTTACTCTTGGGGACAGTCTTTTTAATAGATTCACTTTCTTCATTTTTTATGTAATATGAGAAAGAAACTAGAATTCTTAAGGTAGAAAAAAAAAGTAAGATAGCAGGAAAAAAAACCTACCCACGCTGGGGTTCTAGAAATGTGAAATGAATCTGTTATTTTTAAAAATATATAAATACAACACAATAGTTGTGGTTTTTGTTTTTTTGGTTGTTTTTATTATTATTATTATTGATTTCAGGAGAGAGAGAAACATCAATGATGAGAGAGAACCATTGATTGGTTGCCTCCTGCACACCCACTCCTGGGTATCAAGCCCACAAGATGGAATCAAACCTGGAACCCTTCAGTCTGCAGGCTGATGCTCTATCCACTGAGCCAAACCAGCTAGGGATGAATCTGCTGATTTTATTCAGTTTGGTCAATATGGCTTATTGTTCTCAAGTTGAGAACCATTGTTAAGGTGAGGCCTTGTAACATCTTACTAATGGCCAAGCATCTATATCACTATTGGGGGCTGAGAGAAAAGTAAACTATTAAGAATACCTACTCCAATTACTTCCAACAGAATAAAAAAGGGTAAGTAGCTTGACTGGGGAAGAATTACAGCTGTACTGACAGCAACTCAGAAAAACATTTCAGAGATATGTGAGAGCCAAATGAATCTGAAAACTGAGATCAATAATAGTAACAGCAAACACTATACATTTTTATTATTACCAAGAACGATTCTAAGTGTTGTGTCTTAAATATATTAGCTATGTAAATTCCTACCACATCCTACAAGATAGGTAAAATTCAATGATTTAAATTAGCTATCTGAGGCAATGGGAACCTAAGTGTCTTTTTCAAATTACTTAGCTTGGGAATGTGTATCTAGAATCCATACTTACAACCTGGAATCATAATTATACAGAATAGTTTACATTTAATAGAATTCAGTTACAAATCTATAGTTTCATCAATATATGAATATAAGTCCCTAGTTAAATTAAGTGATAATTAATACCAAGTAAAATATTTTACAAAGTTATATGACTAAATATTCTCCATAAGACCTATCTCTATTATTAATAATGTAACTAGCTAGCTAATATTAATAATAGAAAAGGAGCAAAGGAGAGGCCAGACATTTTAAGCATGTTAATCTAGGCAGCTCCACCAGGAAGCTGCAGTTTCACATTCTCCACAGGGAACCATTCCCTGAAGATCACTGGGGGAGGGGAAGGGTGGAAGATAGGTACATGTGCAGTTATGTCTGGGTGATGTAGGGAAAGTACTTGTCATTCTAACCTGGAAAGAAAGACAATTGGCTAAAGGATACAGAGCCACTGCAAGCTACCCAAATCCTGAAGGCTTAATTGGTTATGCTCCTAGTTAAAATCCCCAGAGACAAAAGAATTCTCTCTCTTGCTTCTCTCCTGATTTCTTTCATCCCCTTGTTCTGTGACCCATGTTAGTTTCTATGTGGTCCTAGAAGCCACATGGCCCATGGCCATGTGAACTCTAAACACAATGGACTGCAGCTAGGAACATAAGCTAAGCTAGTCATATACTGGATTGTATTGTATTTTGCTATGGAGCAGAAACTCTGATCAATGTCCTGTTAAAGACAAAATAAGACTTTTTCCATGGTGGGATGGAAGGATATGGGACCTTGAAGGGGAACTTTCTTACTGTTATCTCAGAGATAAAGCTTTCTACAGTATCTGATCCTCCTTTATGAGCTTCAGGAAATTCTTGTTCCTACAGCAACCCAAGAAGTCCACTTCTACTCACAACAGGAGGGGACACAGAGAGCACCCCGCTGATAACAATAACACTATTATTTAATTACAACACATGGTATAAATAAAGTTTGAAGGGGTCATTGACAAATATGGACCATGGGTAGTTTGTACTATACAAACAAAACTGTATGAGCATAGAATTACCTATTTGGATAAATGATATCAAAAAGCGCAACATTACCTTAAAATCTTCTGTGTTGAAAGTTCAATTATAAGCAAATGATGAGTAACTCATTCATAGAGATAGTAGAAGCATGTAAAGTGGTACACAAATCTGATGTACATGACAAGAATTAACCAAAATAAATTTCTTGATGCAGAACTTATAAAGTAGAATAAATTGACATACTCAACTATAGTGTACCATAAAAAGTAAAACTATAACATTGAATGTATTTTATTCATATCTCTGTAGAGTTTTTTTTTTGTTTTACATAAATATGGTTATACAGCATATACACAAATTTGTATTTTGGTATTACTTTTTACTTGGTATTATAAGCAGAAGTCTTTTTTCCTACTTAAAGATTCTTTATAAATATCATCAAATGACTTTATAATATTTAATCAATAAGGTACACCATTTTTATTTACCAATACTCTTCATTTTTTAAGTTTTTATGTTTTTTTATGTTTTACTTTTACAAACCATATTTCAACTAACTTCATGCATGTATATTTTTCAATAATTACATTTTATACAGAAACATTACTAGAAATATTATTAAATAAGGTTTAATAATATTTTTAAATACTTGGTATATGTTATCAAATTGCTTTCCAAATGGATCACACTACATTGCATTACCATTTTCATTCTGTTATAATTACTAGACCATGTAAAACATACACCATCCTTTATTTATGCATGTCATTTACATTATACTCATAAATAGAATGTTGTCCTAATTTTAATATTTGTTAAGTTGACTTACAAAGGTACTGTATTTTTCTTTGCCTCTGTCTGTTTCTCTCTGCCTCTCTCATTCACTGACTAAAAAAACTGTATAATTCAGTATTATTAACACATATTTGAGAGTCAAATAAACTGGTATCTTTATTTTGCCACCAAGAAGCTATGTGACTTTAGGCTAATTATTTACCCCCTCTAATCCTCATATTTGTCATGTATAAAGCAAGGATAATGATATATATCTCATAAGATTATGGTAAAAATATACCAAGGTTTCCCCAGACAGTATGGTTCACTGGTTGAGCAGTGACCCATAAATCAGGAGGTAATGGTTGGATTCCTGTCAGAGCACATGTCTGGGTTGTGGGCTCAATCCCCAGAAGAGGGCATGCAGGTCACAGTTTATCAATGATTCTCTTTCATCATTGATGTTTCTATCCCTGTCTCCCTCCCCCTTTCTCTCTATGAAATAAAAGAAATAATATTTTAAAAATAAATATGCAACAGTTCAGTAACTTTAAGTTATAGTAATAGTTATAGTAATCATAGTAGTAGAAGCACTCTTTAGAAAAAAACACATGAACAAAAAAATTTGAATCATTTGAGTAAATATCTTTGAGTGGTTAGATTCTCACAACAATGCTATTCAAAATATTTAACAACTGTATGTCTTTAACTCTGACCAATCAGAATGAATTCCTGAACCACTAAAAAAAAGAAAAAAAAAGGAGTATGACAGGTATGCTAAGAAAGGAGAGAAAATAGAATCATACAAAATGTTCAATTAAAATCATGAAAGGCACTGTAAGATTAAATAGAAAACAATGATGAATATGGTAGACATTATGGTAGATATTAATTTAACTATATCAATAATCACTTTCAATGTCAATAGTCTAAATGCACTAATTTAAAGATTGAGATGTCAGAATGGATCAAAAAATAAGACTCAACTAGATGTTATCTGCAAGAAATCCATTTTTAGTATAAAGTCACATATAAATTAAAAATAAATAGATGGAGAAAAGTATGTCATGGTAAACCTAATCAAAAGAAAGCAAATGTAGCTATGTTAATTTCAGACAGAGTAGACTTCAAGTCAAGGAAAGTTATCAGGAATAAAGAAGAGCATTACATAATGATAAAAGGTGTCAATTCTCCAGGAATACATAATTTTTTATGTGAGTGCCTGAAAACAGTCAAACTATAGGAAGCAGACACAAATACAATTACCAAGAGAAATAAATAAATCCACTGTCATACTTGGGGACAGATTCAACAGGCAGAAAATCAGTAAGGACATAGCTGAACTCAAAAACACCATCAATCAAATGGATATAATGACATCTATAGACTACTTCATCCCAGAACAGGATAATTCATATTCTTCTCAAGTTCATGTTGACTATTCATTGTTATAGACCACATTCTGAGCCATAAAACACACATTAAAATTTTTAAAGTATGGAAAGAATACAATGTCTACTTTTAGACCACAATAAAATTGAACTAGAAATTGATAACAGAAAGATAATTGGAAAATCCCCAAATAGGTGGAGATAAAAACACACTTATCATAATATATGGGTCAAAGAAGAAATCTGAAAGAGAAATTTAAAAATATTTTGAACTAAGTGGAAATAAAAATAAACATCAAAATGTGTAGGATGCAGCAAAAATAGTGCTTAGAGGGAAACTGATAGCATTGAATGCATATATTGGAAAAGAAGAAACATTTAAATTCAATAATCTAAGTTTCTACCTTGGGCTTTTCACTACAGTGGAGATGTGAAAGAGCTTAACTTAAGGGTCTGTCACTCCTGGACTGAATACTTTTGACAGCCATTCATATTTTTTTTCAGTGATTTTTTAAAAAAATGAACTTTTATAATAACATTTAATTAGGGATAGGTGGGGCAGAAAAGAGATCAACCGAAGGACTTGTATGCATGCATATAAGCATAACCAATAGGGATATTCCCTAACACTGGGGGGGTTAGGGAATGTATGGGAGTGGGAGGGCCAATGGGAAGAGATATATACATGTAATACATTAATAGAAAATGGGGGAGGGGGGAAAGTTAGCTGTGGAGAGTGACTACAGTGTTTAGACAGGTTAAAGCCTCAGACTAATGAGAAAGCACAGTCCTCTCATTGCCACAAGCAAATCCCAGCTTGAAGGGTAGAGCCCTCCCAGCACAAGTATAGCCAAAAGCTGTAGTTGTAAGCTTGCACCGATGGTCAGAACATGTGGTCCCACGTACCTGAGTGATGTGGGCTTGATAGAGTTTGGGTGCATGTAATTGAGTAGAATTGGAACCCAAGAGAATGTTGTAAACATCTTGACCGCACCCTTCCTTTGTCTCATAGAACCTGGCTATAAAATAAAGACATGGCTTGTAGTCCATGGCACTGTTGCAGAAAGGCTCTCCATTAGAGAGGACAGTGCCCCACTGAGACTCAGCTTTCATTTTCTTGTCTATCTTTTCTCAATCCTTCACTGCCCCTGCCCCTATCAGGTTCACCCATGACCATGCTAGTGTGGCACAGTTAGGTATTTTTAAAAAAAAATCAATATTCAGTTTTAAGGAATGAAAGTGACTTTTTCATGATGTCATCATAGTTTCATGAATATTTTTCAAAATTCATTCATGAATACAGCAATTTTCTCCAGAAATTGACATACTGATCATTATGATATAGAATTTAAAATTTATTCATGTTTGAAAGTGATCTAAAACTTAAACTTCCAAAAACAACACAAGCAATTAAATATTAATCAAAATCAGATACAAGTTATGAATATAAAGTTTACAAATGATATTGTCTCTTGTAATATTCAGAAAAACTAAGTGTAAAAGGATTAATTCTTGGCTCTTTGTTTCACTTCATAATCATTGCATTTATATCATGTACTAGAGGCCCAGTGCATGAAATTCACACATAGAGGGGAGTTCCCTCAGCCCAGACTGCACCCTCTCCAATTGGGGACCTCTTGGGGCAGTTGGACATCCCTCTTGCAATCTAAGACCACTGGCTCCTAACCGCTCACCTGCCTGCCTGTCTGATTGCCTCTAACTACCTCTGCCTGCCTGCTTGATTTTGTCTCTAACTGTCCTCCCCTGCCAGCCTGATCTTGTCTCTAACTGCCCGCCCATTGCTGGCCTGGTTTCCCCCAACTGCCCTCCTCTTCTGGCCTGATCTCACCCCCAATGGCCCTTCCCTGCCACCCTGATCTTGCCCCTAACTATCCTCCCCTTCAGGCCTGATCTCATCCCCAACTGCCCTCCTCTGCCAGCTAATTTGGTTCTGATTGGTCAGTTTCTATGCATCCCTGGGCCTATCAAGGGGGCCTGATCAGAAAGGCGGGGCTGATCAGCAGCCCTGGTGGTGGCCTGGAGAGAAATGGAGGGGTGGCTGCTGGCCAGACTGCGAGAGAAAGAGAGAGGCAAGTGCTGCCACAGAGGCAATGGATCAGTCCCTGCTTATCTCTTCAGGCCTCTCTCTGACCCTGATTTGCAGCTCCCTCAGCAGTCATTGCTATGGCACTGCACCTGTAGTAGAAGCAGTCAGTGCTGTGTTGCTACAGCAATCCAGCACTGACTGTAGGACTGACTTCCGGTCGGTCGAATCTCGGTTGTTACTGGACATTACGATCCAGGGTTTTTATATATTAGGATGTGTTATTCTATATAGAAATTCCTCTTTTTTATAGTTTAAACAATCCAGTTGTCAGAAGATAAAAATTAAGATGCTTTGTGCCTTAGTAATTTCCTTTTTTGTTGTATTAATACAGTAGTTCAAAGAGATAAAGATTTGAATTTCAAAACTTAGTGAATATGTTTGCCCCATTTGATTTGAAGCAGCATATTTCATCCTGAAAATTCAGGATGCCTCTTCCTTTGCTCAATACAATTAGTTAATGCATGGTCTTAGAACTTTGAATAGTTCATGATTATAAGTCCAGGAATCACTTATTTCAATTAAACCAAATATTTTGCAATTTTGTCAAGAGGTTAATATTTATAAATATAGTTCAACTCTGGGAACTTGTTATTTTTCAATTAGATAGAGACTAGTGGAGCCAAATTTTTAAGTGAAAAAGAATATCATCAGCATAGTTTAAAGACTTTTAATTGTTGCTGAGACCGGTTTGGCTCAGTAGATAGAGCATTGGCTTGTGGACTGAAAGGTCCCAGGTTCGATTCCGGTGGGGGGCATGTACCTTGCTTGCGGGCACATCTCCACTGTGGGGCATGCAGGAGGCGGCTGATCGATGTCTCTCTCTCATCGATGTTTCTGACTTTCTATCTCTCTCCCTTCCCCTCTGTAAAAGAAAAAAAAATCAATAAAATATATTAAAAAAAAGACTTTTATTTGTTAATGATAAAGAATCTTGTTAAAAGAGATCTTATTAATCTTTTGACAGAACTTTGCATCCAAAATAGGTAAATGACAACAAAGGTCAATATCAAGGGCAAGAAATGCCAATGTCAAAATATAAATCAAGTAATATTAAAATATATTTCCTATCTAAAAAAGAGGGAATATAATAATTGACCCTTAAGCTGTTGCAAAGATGGCTGCACTCACAGCCAATAAGGAGAGAATATGTTAATTGACTGCTCTGCCCTCAAAGATGGTGTTGCCCACAGCCAATAAGTAGGGAATATGCTAATTGGCTGCCCTGTCCTCAAAGATGGCAGCACCCACAGCCACAAGATGGCAGCACCCAATCCTCTCAACCGTGCCTGGGGGCAGGCAGAGGGCAAGGCTGGACCTGCCCCCCAGCGGGCCCATCCACTCCATGCACTTGTCTCTGGAGTCCCCCAGTCCCCTGAGCCCCCCAGCTGCCCAAGATGGAGGCTGCCCAGCTGATGCCCGAGGTGCAGGCAAGCCTCAAATGTCAGCTGCCCAGTTGTCTAGGACTGGCCTGAGGCACAGGCAAGCCTTGGATGGCAGCTGCCCAGCTGTCCAGGGCTGCCCAAAGCTCAGGTAACCAGGGTTGGCTGAGGCTTGCACTGCCAGCAGTGGCAACAGCAGAGGTGTGATGGGGCATCATCTTACCCCGGTTACCAAATCACCTCCTATCCCTGAGGACTCCAGACTGTCAGAGGGGGCAGGCTTGACTGAGGGACTCTCCCTCCATGCATGAATTTTCATGCACTAGGCCTCTACTCTAATACATATACACTGCGTGGCCAGATTATTATGATCTCTGAATGCATACTAATCTGGCCACTCAGTGTAGACTGACCACAGAGTTGGGATTTTAAAATAAGATTTTTCCATGTATAAGAACTGCATTGTGGGTACTTAGAAAGAAGCAGACGACTTACTAGACAGAGGCTGGGGGCCACTATCTTCAGGTCCCTTGACATATCAAGATTTGCAAGCTTTCCCTTATACATAAGTGCACTGAGTAGCCAGATTATTATGCATTCAGAGATCATAATAATCTGGCCAGTCAGTATGTGTGTGTGTGTGTGTGTGTGTGTGTGTGTGTGTATCCTATCTAATAAAAGAGAAACATGCAAATTGACCATACATCTGCTATACCCACAAGCCACGCCCACAAGCCAATCAGGAGCGACTATGCAAATTAACCCAACCAAGATGGCATTTAATTTGCATATCCAGCTGCAGACAGGTAGAAGGAAGCCAAGTGATGCAGAAGGGAGGGAAGCAGGCAGGGCAGTGGAGAAGGGAGGGTAGCAGGTGGGGCAGCTGGAAACCCCACAGGAAGCCCTATTGCAGGAATCTTCCTGCAATGGGCCTCTAGTATGTATATATATAGAGAACAAAAGAATTCAGCACAGCATTGGAGAATTTTACAAGAGATATTTCCACAGCCAGTGAGCATAAGGAAAATTCATGAATTGGCAGCAAGAAGAAGGGTCAAAATATTCAAATATCAGATACTGGAAAAACTGGAATGAGGTATAAGGGAAAATGAATATCAGGTTTAATTTCTCCCATCAAACAAGCCAGATATAGATTGGGAAGTCATGCACAATGAGATCTGCCTGGGCAGTCCCAGTTTTCACCCCTGCAGAGTTTAGTCCATCAATGCAGGAAGTGATTGTGGTAATGTAGATGCCAGAGGTGGAACCCTAACAACAAATTACCACAAATCCTCAGACAGAAAAATAAATGGGGGCAAGAACACAATGATATTTAAAATCTGTGTACTATAATAAAACTGACAAATCCAGTGAAAGAAAGTAACTTCGTAAGGAGATCTGATCAAAAATTCCTAAATGGACAGATTGTACTGCATAGTCATGCCTCAGGCATATGACTTTTTTATTAAAGATTTTTCTTGACTTAAGCAAGTCCTGTCCATTATTCTTGCTCATCTAGGTTAACATACCTTTGAAATGCCAAAGTAATCCCCCTGTTCAGACCTCTCAGAGGTGAAACCACCCTCAAGGAGTACATAATCTTATTAACTATCCTGGAATCTAGTTTGTCTTGCTTTCTTTTATCTTCATATAGCCTCCCTATGTTCTCTTCTTCATCCCAAATATATAAAAGAATCTGCAAAAAAACTTCATTCTTGGGAGCATTTGATATTTTGCTACCCAGTATCTGATGTTATTTTGACTCAAATAAAATTGTCTACAGCTTTGGACATTTCTTTTTTTTTTTATAAATCTTTATTGCCAAAAGTATTACATGTGTCCCCTTTGTTCCACCATTGACTTCTTCCAGCCCACCCCCATCAGACAGGGTTTTCACACATTATTGTCTGTGTCCATTGGTTATGCATATATGCATACAAGTTCTTTAATTGATCTCTTCAGTCCCACCCATCCTTCCCCCTATTTAGCCTCCAAGTATTTGAATATTTTTTAATGTTTTTTCTGTGGTAAATTTCTAATTTCATTCTATTGTTATCTGAGAAGATATTTGTAGCTATCAGCAATCCACAACTTATGGCTCCCTCTGATGGGGCTTGGTGTCTTTGAAAAGGACCAAGATGTGCAGCAGGCTCTGCTTTTCCTAGCCCCAGACCCAGAAGGAGATCAAGCAAAGTCTCAAAGCCTCCAGAGATCCACCACTGTCTTTAGTACAATTGACACTCTGTCTCGATTAGCCTCAAGCTATGAACCACAAGTTGGGGAGAGAGGTCTGTCAACTAGTTGGGTCAACTGCCTTCCCCCCATGCCAAAACCACCTGGATGCAAAGGTCCACTAGCTAAAGATATTCTTCACAGGGAATGATTCAGCACAGGAAACCAAGATGGCTGCCCTCTGAGCTTCAATCCCAGAGCCCCCAACCCTCAAATCTCTTCACACAGCTCCAGGCCACTTTTCCCTCCTTGGGCCAGAGCCAAAGGTGAGTGATACACATCAAATTTTGTGCCTTGGCCCTTTAAAGGGGTACCTGCTTTTCCAGCTGTCTCTTGCTGACAAATAGAAACCTTGCTGCTTTTCACAACCACATGGTCTCATTTGATAGAAATGTGTGCACATTTCTCAGTTCTGGTGTTCTGGGCTAGGGAACCCAGCTTGGGGTTTTGACCCCAGAGTTTTCAGTGGGTACCCTGAATAGCCTAGCTATTCCTCCAGAATTTCAGCTGCTTTCTTTCTGTGGGAGCCTGGCTAGCCCTTTTGTGCCCCTGCATTTCCTATCATTCTCTGTGTGGCCTCCACTTTCCATCCTTGGTTATCAGGATTCTCTCCAACTAGTCTTCAGTTTATTTTTCAGGGTAGTTTTTCTGTATTTTATTTGCATTTCCAGTTTGGTCCTGGGACAGTGTTAGAATAGCTTTGAATTACTCTGCCACCATTTGGGAATCTGGACATTTCTTATGTCAAAAAAATCCATCAAGCATTAATATTTTGAGTATCCCTTTTTTAAAAGCTGCTCTCCTTCTTCTCGTTTTGTGCTCAAACTCACTGTTTGTAGTATCTCTAGCCCATACTCATAAGTTTCCCTGGTGTTTCCTGCCACCTCTGCCAAAGAGACATGCCTAAAAACTGTTAATTAGAGATACTATGTAGTTATCAATACCAGAAAACTGATATTCATCAGGGAGGGTGGGGGGACAAGCATAAAAACCATCGTCATTGGACTGAAATGAATGAACGCAACGTATCACCAAGGCAAAAATGCATATCATTCTAGATTATTGCTGTTTTTCTTTGTGTTCTTTCCTTTATCATTTTTCCCCTTATCCAGGAGAATCATGGCAATGTTTTGCTCAAACTACATTGGAATGGCAAGTCATAATCTCATCTTTATTGTCCTTCTTATCTCCTAGTTTGGGAGGCACTAATTAATTTTTTAAATATATTTTATTGATTTTGTACAGAGAGGAAGAGAGAGGGATAGAAAGTCAGAAACATCGATGAGAGAGAGACATCGATAAGTTTCCTCTTGCAGGCCCCCTACTGGGAATATGCCCTCAACCAAGGTACATGCCCTTGACCGGAATCAAACCTGGGATCTTTCAGTCTGCAGACAGAAGCTCTATCCACTGAGCCAAACTGCTTTTGACACTAATTAATTCTTAATAAACTAATTAGCGTGCTACACAGTGGGCCAGTCATCTCTATACTCCATGCTGCTAATAGTGCCTACTGCTTTTGTGCTGAAATATGTGTGTGGGTGAATACACAAACAATTATACATATTGTTTTGTTTCAGTTTTAAAAGTCAACCTTTTCTGCTTGTGCTAAATAAAATCAAATGACTGATGATTTAAAGATAAAAATTATCTGTACTACAGAGAACTAAATGTAGATAATTGTAAATTCAGTGTTGATATTGTTATTTTTCTTCCATTATAAAGAAAACCAACAAAACAAAAAAACAATTTCAGTTTTCTCTGTTGTCATTAAAATGAGTTTAAACACTAGCTGTGGTCATTTTTAGGAACACCGTATCATTTATTTCATTTAACACCATATGTTCACTGCAGATTATATAAAGAAGGAAAAACAATGCAGCCTATTATTTAATGAAAATGGATTTAAATTTGTGAATGGCAGCAAAAATAGGCACATAACAATAGACGATGGTGATATGAATTTTAAGTTCCATGCCCTAAAACTCTGGCAATGCATGAGGATATTGGATAGGACATATTAATATTTAGAAAAATAACAGTTTCTAAAAGAGGTGAAAATAATATAAGAGGAAATTTATTAGGACAAGTTAATGTACTGAGCAATGCATTGAAACACTTAGTGGTGCTAGATATACAGTACCCTAAATACTTTTATCCTATTCAGTATTACTCTCTCAAACATGAGGATCCAGGGATCATTTGTCTCATTGAAGGATCTCTAATGAAATGGAACTTACACATGAAATAAAGGAAACTTAAAAAAGTATCACTTAGACCCAGCATATTGTCTGTGAATTATATCTATATGAAAAATGTAAATTTTCAAATTACTGCTTTTTTGAAGGCTTGCAGTGCTTTACTATTTTTAAATTATCTGTGATAAAAGCTATAACTAACTTATCCATAATGTGCCACTATCAATGTAAGGGCTATTTCTTGGAGGGAAAAAAACAAAAATTAAAATACTAGCAAAAATACAAGTAAAAACATTGGAAATATCTGTTCATTTATTAATTAAGCAAACATTTATTGGGTATTTACACATTCTATGAAATTTCTTAGGAAAAGACAGTACACAGTGTCCCTCTTGTGAAGAAACTTACAATGTTTAAGTTAAGAGGAGATACATATATCAATAAAGAATTCAAATGAAATGTGCTAAATGTAAGCACTATCCACAGATTCTGTAAGAGCATGGCAGAGGAAACATAACTACTTTCCTATTATTATTAACTAGTGGCCCAGTGCACAAAATTTGTGCACATTAAAAGGGAATTAATTAGAGGAAATATTTTAATATTGCTATTTGCCCTTTCTCTATAATAGAAATGTCAGAGATGAAAAAAAATTAGTAAAATGTATTTGAAAATCTTCCTCCTGTCATAGTCTGGGGTACATCATGGGACCCAGAGGCAAGTCCCCCCCAACCTGCATGCACCCCAAAATCGCATGAGACCCAGACCTGGGCAGTCCCACCTGCATTGGGCAAGATCCATCCTGGCTGGTCCCACCCCTGTGAAGCCCTGCTGGACAGGGGATGCAGTCTCAGGTCCCCTAGCCTGGCACCAGGCAGGGGACACAGCCTCAGGTCCCCTGGCCCAGCACTGAGTGGAGGCGCACCTTGAGGTCCACTTTCAAGCCCCACTGGGTAGGTTGTGCAGGCTCAGGCCCCCAGCACACCCTCATATCTCCTGGCTCAGTGCCTAGGTGGGGGGCATGGCTTGACGTCCCTTGGCCCAGGCAGGACAGGAGGTGCTGCCTGAGATCCCCATGAAGGCTTTCTGGGTGAGAGTGGCACAGCCTGAGGTGCCCTGTCAAGCCCTGCAGGGCTGGAGGCACAGCCTCAGATTCTTGCTGCCAGAGTGGGGAGCATGGTATCAGGTCCCCTAGCCTGGTGCCAGGGCAGGGATTATAGCCTGAGGGGGCATGGCCTGAAGTTCTCTGTCAATTCCTGCTGGGCAGAGGGCATGGACTGAGGTCCCCCTGGCCAAAGTGGGGGCAGGAGGTGTGGCCTGAGGTCCTGATCAAGTCCTGCTCGTGGGAGGTGCGGCCTGAGGTCCCCCCGCCCAGCACTGGGGCGGGGGTTGCACCTTGAAGTCCCCTCTCAAGCACCGCCAGGTGGGAGGTGCGGCCTCACTCCCCTGTCAAGCACTGCTGGGCAGACAGTTGGAAGACACAGCCTCAGGTCCCCTCCCCCAGCCCAGTGCCACACAGCCTCAGGTCCCTGCTGATTGCTTATTAAGGCTCATTATGGGAACTTGGCCTCCACTGTGGGCACCACCATCTTTGTTGCAGTGTGATGGTCAATTTGCATATTTCCTCTTTGTTAGATTAGATTAGCTAATTACAATGACAAGTATCAGAACCATTTGCACAGAACATTTGCTCATGTTTCTTTATATCTGTCACTGCCAGCACAAAGTACTCTAATTGCTTAGTGGAAGAAGAAAAACCATAGTATATCAAAGTTTAGGTTTAACTTGCTTTTCTTTTAATTTTGCTTATGATGCATTTTTAAAGGAAAGGCAAGTATTACCAAAAAAACCTACATACTGTACTTATATTTTCTTTAAAGCTCTGAAAAAAGGTTTGCATGTGTATCAATGTTATTAAACTTTAATTTATTTTTGCCTGCTAATCTGTCAAAGGCCAATTTGACTATTGGACTGACAATAAAAGTATTTCCTGCCTAAGAAAAAAATCTTTATTTAAGCGTAACTGATGAAGATTGTCAGGAAGCAAAATCTCAATGGATTCAGTAAATACTCTAGAAAATGGCAGTTTTGAAGCTTATTTTAAACATTAGAATCAAAGGAGGAGACATAAGGAGGGTTACATGAAATTGACTGATGGTAGTTTAAGAGTGGAGGAGAAAAAAATCAGGTAAATCTCTGGGATTGGATAATAAAACAACAGAGAGACAAATACTTCTTTTACATTGGTGGGTACAGAATATAAACATTTACAAGACATAGAGATACTATATGGGAAACAACCTATTGATGTGGTCTGGTGCCTGCAGTTGTGCCTTTGAGGGGTCTAGAAAAGAAATTAACTACATTTCAGAGATATGTTATCTTAGATGCACAAACACAATAGGCAGTTTCAAAAATAAAGATTGATCTTTGTCATGGAAGCTACAGGCCTAGGACGTGACTAACCACCTTACCTGCTTTTACTTAGGAATTTTATATTTAGACCACCCTGTGTGATCACTTCTGGTCTCTGAGTTTGTAGTGCCAACCATGTGGGCCTCTCCTGAACTTCTCAGGTTCAGTATGTGGCCACTTTTTTATCCACAAGACCAATCAGAAAAACTTAGAATAGGGGAAGGTAAATTATTTTTCCATTACCCACAGCCTCCTATATACATGGGAGAGACCCAGGAAAACTGAGTAACCAGTCAAAATGACTGAAGCCATCACTTTAAATACTACCTTCTGCTAAAGACAAAAGAAGATATTGGCAGTGGATAGTCAGTTGTGGGAGATTATCAGGTAAAGCATAATAAGCAAGGGCAAGGTTGTTAAGTAGATTTAAGCCCTTGCCTTCTTCATTGATAACAGCTACTAGAGATTTGGAATTATCCTTCTCTTCCTGCTAAAGTGAGGGAGACCCTCTAATAAATGAAGATTTTCCTTACAAATGTTCCCTTACAAATGTAAATGTTACTTCTACTTGGTTTTCATAACTTCTCCCATTTCTGCTGTTTCTTAAAATTGACCAGCCTAAAATAATCAATATCCTAAAGATCAATTTTAGGGTGGCAAACCTTGGTCTCCTTCAATAGAAGATTACTTTTGGTTCTGGTTTCTACCTTTTAAATTTGGGTTGAAAAGATCAGTAAGGACTTGGGGGGATCAAAATAATAAAGTTTAGAAAATGGTAGTGTTTGAAATATCTCTGAAATTGATGAAAAATTAAGTACATGGTGTGATGCTTAATTTTATGTTAACTTGACTAGCCCAGGGATGCCCGGATAGCTGGTAAAACATTTTGTTTGGGTATGTCTGTAAGAGTATTTTTGGAAGAGATTATAATTAGAATTGGTGAAATTACTCAATTCACCAAATGGCCCTTCCCAATGTGCTTGGGCACCATCCAATCCATTGAGGTCCTGAATAGAACAAAAAGCTGGAGCTAGAATAAATTTGCTCTCTGCTTCAGCTGAGACATCCATCTTCTCCTGCCCTTGGACATTATTGCTCCTGATTCTTGGGCTTTCGAACTCAGATTTGGACTTAAATCAACAGTCAGTATCATACTGTCTGGTTTGTTATAGCTTTGTTGTAAAGTTTGAAATTAGGAAGTATGATGCCTTCTAGCTTTGTTCTTATTTCTGAGGATTGCTTTGGCTATCCAAGGTATTTGGGGGCTCCATACAAATTTTAGGATAATATTTTTCTATTTCTGTGAAAAATGCCATTGGAATTTGTTTAGGGATTGCACTGAATCTGTAGATAGCTTTGGGTAGTATAGACATTTTAACAATGTTAATTTTTCTGATCCATGAACATGGGATATCTCTCAACTTATTTGTGTTTTCTTTGACTCCTTTCATCAATGTCTTTGTAGTTTTCAGTATACACATCTCTGACCACTTTGGTTAAATTTATCCTAAATATTTTATGCTATTGTAAAAAGAATTGTTTTCTTTATTTCCGAAAAGACATTTTCTTTCTGAAGAAGATATACAAATGACAAGCAGGTACATAAAAATAAGTTCTCCATCACAAATCATTAGGAATATTATCAAAACCACACTGAGATAATCTCAAACCTATTAACACTGCTATCACCAAAAAGAGAGATATCAAGCATTGATGAGGATATGGAGAAATGAAAATCCTTTTGCAATGTTTATGGGAAATATAAATTGGTATAGCCACTATGGAAAACAATATGGAGGTTCCTCAAAACATTAAAAATAGAACTACTATATAATCCAGCAATTCCACTTTCAGAGATATATCCAAAGAAAATGAAATCCTATAATAAAAAGATATCTACACTCCCATGTTCATGGCTGCATTATTTTTAATAGTCAATATATTAAAGCATAGTAACCTCCATCTTGTATAAAAACTGCTGTTTGAAATTCTCTTCTAATGTTATACAGTCTTGTCTTGTAAACTCTGTTATTGTAAACTCTCACTTTGTAAGACAGTCTCTTATTCTATAAAATGACTTTGTTTTTAGTTTGAATAATAGAAAAAGATAAACTTAACTGTCTGACCTTGCAAGCTAGCCATCCAATGTAATAGACTAATATAGACTAATACTAATAATAATTTCTATATTCTTATGCCAAAAACTAACTCATTATGTATTCAAGGTTACAACAGTCTCTAACAATAACTCACACAGAGCCCTTTGTAAAATCTGCAGACAAAGAAGCTCAAAAGGTATAAATACGAAAAACTTCCTGTGTGACTTCACTCAGAGATTTGGAAGAAACACCTCCACCTGAGCTGCATGCAATAAATGACTCCTAATTAATTGGCTCATTAAGGTGTCTTGTATCTCACTTGCTGATTACGATACAACAATATGGAAACAACCTAAGTGTCTTCCAATGGATGAATGGGTAAAAATGTGTTATATATACACAATGGAATATTATTCACCCATCAGGAAGAAAGAATCTTGCCATTTGCAGCAACATTGGTGGACCTTGAATACATTATGCAAATTGAAATTAGAGAAACATAAATACTGTATGATACCACTTAATGTGGAATCTAAAAAGCTGAATTCATAGACTAGAATTGTAGTTACAAGGGGTTTGGAAGCAGTGGAAATGGAGAGATATTGGTCAAAGTGTATAACCTCCCAGTTATAAAGAAATTAAGGGGGGAAATCCAAGATGGCGGCATAGGTAAACACCTACACTGCTGCCTCGCACAACAATTTCAAAACTACAACTAAAAGACAGAACGGACATCATCCAGAGCCACAGGAAAGCTGGCTGAGTGGAAGTTCTACAACTAGAGGGAAAGAGAGGGGCTCACAGAAACCCAGAGAGCTGCAAAAAGCTGAGGTACGGAGACGCGCACTGAGAGAGCGGGTGCCGGAGAACCTGGCTGGCTTTCTCTGGCGGGAGGGAAACGGAGACTCCCAACGGCATTGAGCCCCTTATCTTACGACACTAAACCCCAGATCCAGCCGAAAATCATACGGGGGGAGTTTGGACTGTGAAAAGGGAGAAGTGCACGGAAATTTAGGGGAGTTGCAAAGGATCGGAGGTCTGGTCGCGCACGGCACCACGCAGAGGACCGACTGCTGATTGTGCCGCTGGCTTTCGTGAGTGGGCGGGAGACAGACCCTCCCAACTGCGCCACTTCTGAGTCCACTGGGCCCCTGTTTTGGGCGAAATCCTGGGGACCTAGACTCGTGTGGTCCTGGTTCACAGGGGAGCCAGAAAGGCAGCGGTTAGAGGCGCTGCGGGTGCACGCGCACAAGGACGCTCCAGCCATTACCCAGTCACGTGAGACTCAGGGGCCGTGGAGGGCGGGGCCGACTGGAAGGCAAGTGGTCCCTTAAGCCCTGAGACTCCACCCTCCCAAGCTCAGCAGAGGCTTCTTCGGCTGAATCCAGCACAGAAGTTTCCCCGGCACAGTGAAAATGCCGAGACAAGGGAAGGGATTACAAGCAAAAGAAATGGAGGAAAAAAAAGACTGGATATAGAGTTCAAAACCACGCTTATAAGGTTTTGCAAGAATATGCTAGAAAAGATGGATAAATTTAGTGAGACCCAAGAGAAGATGATAAATACACTGACTGAAATAAAAACTATTATGCAGAGTACTAACAGCAGACTAGAGAAAGGCAAGGATCAAGTCAAAAATTTGAAATATAAAGAAGCAGAAAACATTCAACTGGAAAAGCAAGAAGAGAAAAGAATCCAAAAATGTGAAGATAATGTAAGGAGCCTCTGGGACAGCTTCAAGAGTACCAACATCAGAATTGTGGGGGTGCCAGAAGAAGAGAGAGAGCAAGATACTGAAAACCTGTTTAAAGAAATAATGACTGAAAACTTCCCACATCTGGTAAAAGAAATAGACTTACAAGTCGAGGAAGCACACAGAACCCCAAAGAAAAGGAACCCAAAGAGGACTACACCAAGACACATCATAATTAAAATGCCAAGAGCAAAAGAGAAAGAGAGAATATTAAAAGCAGCAAGAGAAAAACAGTTTATTACCTACAAGGGAGCACCCATACAACTGTCAGCTGATTTCTCAACAGAAACGATGCAGGCCAGACGGGAGTGGCAAGAAATATTCAACGTGATGAACAACAAGAACCTACAACCAAGAATAATCTATCCAGCAAAGCTATCATTCAGAATTGAAGGGCAGATAAAGACCTTCACAGAGAAGAAAAAGCTAAAGAAGTTCAACTCCAAACCAGTATTATATGAAATGCTGAAAGGTACCCTTTTAGAAGAGGAAGAAGAAAAAGGTAAAAGACAAAAAATTATGAACAACAAATACACATCTGTCAACAAGTGAATCTAAAAATTGTGAATTAAAAATCTGATCAACAGAATAAACTGGTGAATATAATAGAATCAGGAGCACAGAAAGGGAGTAGACTGATAATTCTCAGGAGGACAAAAATCATAAAGCATCAAACAGACTGTGAAATTATAGCAGAAAGATTAAAGTTAGGTGAGGTAAATAAGTGATCAATCAAAGGACTTGTATGCATGCTTATAAACATAACCAATGATCACAGACACTGGGGGGTTGGGGTACGCCTGGGAGGGAGGGGGGGCAATGGGGAGATATGTATAAAAAATTAATTAAAAAAAAGAAATTAAGTTCCAAGAGCTAATGAACAGCATGGTGATTACAGTGCACAATATTGTGTTGTATATATGACAAGTGCTGAGAAAATATATCTTAAATGTTCTCACCACAGAAATAAATGGTAATTATGTGACATGATTGATATTTTAGCTATGCTAAGACAGTAACTTTTTGTAACATGTGTTTTAAATAAACATGAATATACTTTAAACTTATATATTGTATGTCAATTATATATCAACAAATCTGGAAAAAACTTTTTTCTACTCTATACATTTCAGTCACTTTTCTGTTCCATACACACACCCTCCACACACACATACATATAGAAGAAATCAGCACAGATAATACGTAGAAAGCCTAAAATACATAAGAGCACCCTGATTATGCTCCCGTTGTTAGATATAAGGTGAGTCCCCAAAGTCAAGGGCCCTGGTTGAACACAAAACATACTTGGGAGCCAGGCAGCAAGGCAAATATCTTTACTTCTACATATAAGGTTGCGCACACATGGTCTGGAAATGGTCTGGAAGCGCTCACACACCAAGCAGGTGGTCTGCTGGGATTTATAATGGCTGATGCACATGACCTGTCCTGTGCTCTTGATTGGAGCTCAGGCACAGTCTTTCATGATTGGCTAATTCAAAGGAATGGGTTGGCCTTTGCTGTTTCAAGACGTTGGCAAATATGGCGGCTGCCAATTCACAAGTACAAAATGGCAGCTGCCTAAACTGTTCTTTGACAGAAAAATGACTTGTTTATTCTCACAATTCCCCCCTTTTTTTTATTTAAACTCTTCTTCAAACTCAGCTGACATACATTGACTTTCCTGCTCTGCAGTGTCTAGGAGAAGACTAATTTGCTGTTTGGTCAATGCAGTTTCAATTAACCCTTGGATAAGGCATGGGATTATGTGACATCCCATCACTGTAGCTCCTAATCAAAGGGGTGAGGTGAACACCATTACTCTAGTGTATCAGAGAAAGGAACCTCGATCCCAGGCTCCAGTTCACTCATCACTAAAGCTGCTGATACCTTAGGGTCAGTGACGATCCATCTGCTGTGTTGTCAGGGGTGAATGTGCAGCAATGGCCCCAACATTACACATCTTCCTCCTTTTGTCTGTCAGAATTGTATCCAAGGCCAACCTACTCTCTCAGGGCACCCTGCTGCTGGCATCTAGCTGTACACTATCCCTTTAACTATGTCTTCGGCATATTAACAAGCCTTTCCCTGGTTCTAGAAAATATAAGTAATCTACCACATTCTTATTCACAGTGGGAAACCAACACAGGAGAGACTCAAACGCTGCAGCAATCTGATTTCTACCCTTAAACTCCTTGGAATTACTCCTGGAACTCCAATGGGATCTGTGTATATGGAGATCAAAGGAGCTCCTGGACTCTCTCTCCTCTTTCTAGTCTGTCCATTTAAAAAGGTTTACAGTATGCCAACATAAAAGGGATAGCCAATTGTATCAGAACACAAGGCCCTCACCATTTGCTTTTCCAGGCCATACATAATTCAGGGTCCCCCATGATACCACCATACTCAGCACAGGGTATCAACAGTGCGGCATGATGGGCTTCTGAGGATACTCAGCCATTTACACATCCGGATACATTTCTCATAAAATCTGATAAATGTATCTCCTGCCTCCCCCCCCCCCCCCCCGGTGGGGGGGGGGGGTGATAGTTTATGTTGGAGGAAGGGCTGGATCATTTTTTTGGAGGGAATGGGGTCCTAGCTCTTTACCTCTGTTGAATGGGAACA
This sequence comes from Lasiurus cinereus, assembly GCA_011751065.1. NCBI lineage: Eukaryota > Metazoa > Chordata > Mammalia > Chiroptera > Vespertilionidae > Lasiurus > Lasiurus cinereus. The sequence goes on from JAAGEH010000029.1 coordinate 11,696,292, forward strand.
ACAGGGCAAGAGTCTTACAGGAAGTGTTTCCCCAGGTGTTTTCCTCCTGGTACAAGGCAAGCATACATTCCATCCTGTTATTTTCTGAGGTCCATCCGAATGGGAATGGGACCACTTGGGCCTCTAGCCTTCCCGCCACACAAACGTAACAGTTGCTTTCATTCAGAGTGTGTGCAGAATATTTAATCCATTCCACCCAGGCATTCGTTCCCTTATATCCTACTTCTATTTGCATGGTGGTGGCAGTGGCCTAGGAGATCTTGTGCTGTGACATCTCCTAAATCTAGTCCTAGCCACTTTTTTTTTACCTAAAGGCTGAAATATCCAAGTAATTCAAGTTATCTATAACCAATAACTCTACTTGGGTAAGCATGATCCAGCTTGTACACATTTCTCCAGCCGACATTGTAAACCCCTGCAATTTGCCAGTGTCCTTAAGCAATTACAGCTCAGTACATGATGGTTATTAAGATGGCTCACAGCTTTTAGTGTCAATTTCAAGGGGACACATCCTTGGATGGCTGTCCAGGTTGATATGTGTCCCACCCTTATCCCGTGTATGATAGGTCCAACCTCGCTCTGCAGTCTGAACAGCAGTCTCTGTGGTAAGCAATACAAGTAAGGTCCTTCCCAGGAGGGTTCCAACTTGCTTCCCTTCCAAATCTTGATTAGAACAAATAGAGTCTTCAGGTCGATGGCAATAAACCAGAAATTCAAGAGGGCCCTGGGTCAAGAGGCTTTCTAACCTGAGAGAGCTTAAAGAGATACCCAGTACATACCTGGTACACATTTCTTAAGAAATTAGTTTCTGGTATCCATTGTAGGAAGATCTGGAGGCATTCCAGGACCTATTGGAATCACCTACAGTCAACTCTAGGTAAAAGAAAAAAAAAAGAAAAGAAAGAAAGAAGAAAGAAAGGATGGAAGGAAGGAAGTCAAAACTTTTCTTAAAATTCATACCCTAGGAAAGTTGTCAAACTTGATTTTACCAAAAGATTATATATTAAAGTGTATTAGGAACATAGGCCAGCAAACTTCAGTTCCTATGATTAAAAGATGGTCTTTTTATTAAATACCTGATTAATATAATGTAATTATTTTACTAGAAAAGAACTGACAAAAATAAGGCTTATTTTCTAACTTCATTTGACTTTGGCTGTGGACAGCAAATAACACTAATTGGATTTCTCCCATAAGTCTTCCTGAGAACTTTGGCATAAGCTATTTACCCTCTGTTTAGGGAGGCAAATTATAAATCATTGACTTTTAAGTGCCCTTGGTTTAGGGAAGACAGAGTTCTCTAGATAGTTGCATACTGCTGTTTAAATATCTCAGTTTCCCTGTTTTGTTTGTCTTGTCTTAATGGCCTATATTATTTAATTAATTTCCTTTTAACATTTCTCTTTTATAAACTTCATGGACATTTTTACAACTTTCATAAACATTTTTACAATTTCCAGAAATAACTTAAGAAACTACCTTCTTTTTCCATCAAAATGCATAACCATGTCTTAGTTATTCCATTAAGTATTTCTACTCTAATATTTTTTCTTTCTGTCATACCATCAGCAACGTTTAAAGACCTTTTTTTTTAATGTATTAGTATTCTTAGAAACCTTAATTTTTCAATGATTACTAAAAAGTAAACAATCAGCATTTCTTAGATTAACATTTATGAACACACTTTAAATGCACTTTTACTTTCAAGAAAATATACCTTCAACAAAGTACAAGAGACCTTCTGTGATAAAAACTAAGAACAGGCAAATTAAAACTTGTAACATTATGTTAGTTTTTCTGTTTTTTGTCTTTCTTATTTTTATGTACATAGACATTCTAAGCCTCTTTAAACGGCTTTCCTGCACTTCTATTCTTCCAGTTATCTACCTTTGCAGCTTTCTTCAGATGTCAGTCCAACTATTGGTTTCAAAATGTAATTTTTAATATTTCTTGGCCCAACAGGTCCTCAGGTTCTGGCCCAGAGTACTTTCTCATTTGATCTTTTAGTCTTGGTAAAATTTGGAAGGCCCTTCTTGGCTCTACTGAATATTGAAGGTTTTATTTAGGTTCTGAGACTGGGGAACTGCTCCCCTAATGCCTTTAATTATTAGTTCCCCTGAGAGATCAATCATGTATCCCTTATGGGCCTTGTTGTTAAGGTTCCCCTGGGGTTCCTGGGTTTGGAAATTTTATATATGCTAGAAGCAAACCAGGGCTAGCAAGGTGCTTCTTTTCCCAGATAGCCACAGCCAACTTTCAAATCACTCCCCATTATTTTAGT
>JAAGEH010000029.1:11700326-11788459 GCA_011751065.1 Lasiurus cinereus
AGAAACTATGCAAATTAGGCTGGGATGCCAAATGGATCATGACTGAACAGGAGGAGGTTGAGTGTGCAGATGAGGCCCAGAGCAGAGATGGAGACCAAGACAGGGACAGTGATGGAGGGGTGTCCCACAGCCTCTGTAGCCGAGCACAGGCCAGGTGAGGATATGGTGGGCCTGTCTCCTGTGGAGGCAACACAGCTCCCTCCTGCCTCCCATGGAATTGGTGTGGGACCTTCCCAGCTCCTATAGAATGTGTGCAGAGCCCTCAGTGCTCCTGTGGCTGCCATTGGCTTCTACCTCTTGTAGAAGTCGCATAGCTCCCATGGAAGCAGTGAGGTTCCTGGCAGTGTACAGCAGTTCCTGCCGCCTCCCTGCAAAGCAGCTGGCGGCCTACTGCATGAGGTATCATGTGATAGGCTATTAGTGTAGAAATAAAACTTTAAAATAAAAGGTAATGTTCAGGAAAATAAGGAGTTATTTTATTGTTTTTTATTTTCAGTTATTCCAATTTCAATAAAAATTTTAAAAAAGGAAAGAATTTCTTGAGTGCATGCATTAGAGAAACAAACTGCATTTCAGAATTGAGATGAATCAACACTTTGTTCATAGATTAAGGAAAATCTGAAGGTTTTGGATCTCTGATGAAAGCTATCTTTCTATGATTACTTGGCATTTTCTACTTATTTATCTATGATGTGTTCTTAATGTACAAGAGAGTTTTAGCTTCTGTGTACATTTCTAAGAATTATAAAAAGGTAAACAACTCCCAATTAAATTTTATACAATATTCTCTATAACAAATGAAAATGTAAATATATTTGAGGTCAATTGTCTGGGTGATTGTGTGAACATTTTATTGCTGAGGAATGTTCCTACTTAAAAAAAGAAACAAATACTAGTATATCTTTAGTGCATAATCCCATGCTCATTGTATTTTTTTTTAAATTCTTCTTCTCAAACCAAATTAAATTACTCCCAAACTTTCCATTAAAAAAAATCACCACTGATCTAAATTTATCATAGCCAGGTAGAACTTTGGAAGAAACTTGTGCAAGTGAAGGTCCCTGAAGTTTGAATTCATAATAAATCTTCCCAGTATAATTAATTCATTTCATATCTGCTCTTCTTTTCATTGATTTCTCATTATATATTGACTGGAGAACAGAATATAACAGGGCTTTGGCAACCATTATTTTGTTCCCTATCTTCACCAATTATGAAGACAGTCAGTTGTATAAAGAAGTATCTGTGGATTTGGTAGAAACTCTCAGAGATAAAATTCTTATTAATTTATATCTGCCTGTGAACAAAATTTAAGTTAGGTGAGATACTGAGCAAGAAAGACAATTGTTTAGCAGTGCAATTTTCACTTTGAAAGAGAAGCTGCTGAAGACAAAAAGATTCATGGATATAAAGAGGTGACTTATAGGAAACCAGTTTTGCAATTATTATGGTGAAAAATCCTATAAAATAAAGAGGTAATATGCAAATTGACTGTCATGCCATCACAAGATGGCTGCCTATGATCAGGTTGGCAGGGGAGTTAGTGAGGGATGATGAAATGACTGAACAAGCAGACTGCATGGGTGACCAGGCCAACATAGTGGTTAATGAGGGATGACCAAATGACTGAACAGCAGGCTGCATTGGGCGACCAGGACAGCAGGGGGCTATGAAGGGTGACCAGGCTGGCAGGGGGGCCAGCTGGGGGCGACTAGGCCGGGGGGGCAGTTAGGAGTGACCAGGCTGGCCAAGAAAGGATAGTTGGGGTAAACTGGCTGGCAGTGGGTGGCACTTATGGGTGACCAGGCAGGCCAGCAGGTGAGCAATTAGGAGGCAGTGGTCTAGGACTGTGAAAGAGATTTCCAACTGCCAGCGTAGGTCCAATCCCTCCAGGATCAGGCCTAAAAGGGCAGTTGGATATCCCTCTCACAATCCATGACTGCTAGCTCCCAACTGGCCCCCTGCCTGCCTTCCTGATTGTCCCTAACTGCTTCTGCCTGCCAGCCTGGTCACCCCCTAATCTCTCCCCTCCTAACCTGATTGATGTCTAACTGCTCCCCTGCCAGCCTATTTACCTCTAACTGTGCTACCCTGCAGGCCTGATCACCCCATTGCCCTCCCCTGCAGGCCTGGGTTCCCCCCAACTGCCCTCCCCTGTAAGCTTGATCACCACCAATTGCCTTCCCTTGCAGGCCTGGTCTCTCTCAATTGCCCTCCCCTGCTGGCCTGATTACCCACAACTGCCCTCCCTTGCAGGCTTGGTCCTTCCCAATTGCCTTGCTGGCCATCTTGTGGTGACCATCTTGTTTCCACATGGGGGCAGAATCTTTGACCACATTGGGGCAGCTATCTTTTGTGTTGGAGTGATGGTCAATCTACATATTACTCTTTTATTAGATAGGATAGAGTCCTGATGCATGGCTGAAGGCCAGCTGGTTTGCCCTGAAGGGTGTGCAAGATCAAGGTGGGGGTTCTCTTGGGGTGTAGGGCAGCCTGGGTGAGGGGCCTGTGGTGGTTTGCAGGCTGGCCATGGCCCCCAATGACCCAAGCAGAGGCCCTGGTATCTGGGATTTATTTATCTTCTACAATTGAAACTTTGTAGCCTTAAGTGGAGACCAAGGCAGGCCAGAGCTGCAGAAGTTTGGCTTCCTCCATCACCCAGGGAAACGCTAGCCTGCTGCTCCCTCAAGCTCTGTGGCTGCCACCATTTTTGTTGAGATTTATTTATCTTATATAATTGAAACTTTGTAGCCTTAAATGAAGGCCTGGGCTCACCAGGGTGTGTGGAAAGCTTGGCTTCTTCCATCCCCATGGAAACTCAAGCCTCCTTACTGCTTCTCCATGGCTGCAGCCATCTTGGTTGGGGTTAATTTGCATACTTGCTCCTGATTGGCTGGTGGGTGTGGATTGTGGAGTAGGATTGTTAATTTGCATATTACTCTTTTATTAGATAGGAGATATATATATATATATATATGTGTATATATATATATATATATATATATATGTATAATGGATACACTTGGCATTTACATAGAAATTAGATAATAAATGTGGACAGAAATCTATATTTAAAGCAGAACAATAATCCTATTATTTAAATGCTTTTCTAGTAACTGTTATATTTAAATAAACCAACACCTGAAAGGTCAATTATGGCCTACAATAAAAATAGAATGCTTTTCATTCTAATCTTTTATGTTGAGTATTTGTCCAAAAGGATTTTGCAATTATTATATTTTTGTAACTATTGAAAGTAGTTGTTATTAACAAATATATCTTTCTTTCACTTCTTGCATTCCAAACCTTTAATCAGATAACTGCACTCCATCACTTTTTCCTCCAAAAGCAGCATATAAACAACTGTAAACTAAGCAGATTTCCTATTAAGCACTTAGATTAATTAAAAAAAATATTACCAAAGTGAAAAATTTTCCTTCCCCATGAGCATTTTTCAGTTTAAAGTCATAGCCCAGCTTGATGAAAAACTTAGTTGGGCTAAATAAGGCCAAAGGGGAATTTATTAGAAATAATATTGAAAAGATAGTCTGAACCAAAGAACATTTAGTGTCTCTGTCATAAGACATTCAAAAGTGAGAAAGATCTGTGGGGAATCTATTCTTAACATAAGCCAAACTCATAATTTTCCTCCAAGATATTTTCAATGCATACTTTATCCTATTACAAATAAATAATTTTAAATTGTAATAATTTTTAAATTTGTGGTATAATTTTAATGCAAAACATTTGATATTTTAAATTACACAGTTCAATGAAGTTTGAGAATATAGATACTCATTAAAAACACCAACCCCTGGCCCTGAACAGTGTGGCTCAGTTGGCTGGAATATCATCCTGTACCCAAACATTTCAAACTTGTGATCCACGTGTCACATGCAGCCCACAACAAATATTTTTGTGGCCCAGTCAATATAACAGTATGTAATAAACATTTTAATAAACATTTTGTAACTTAATTTTTACAATATCCTGTTATATATAATCCAATCTAATAAAAGAGTCATATGCAAATTGACTGCACTTCTGCCACATCCACAAATCACACCCACCAGCCAATCGGGAGCAAGTATGCAAATTAGCCCAACCAAGATGGCTACGGCTATACAGAGAGCAGGAGGAAGGCTTGGGTTGCCCTGGGCGATGGAGGAAGCCAAGCTTTCCACACACCCTGGCCAGCCTAGACCTCCGTTTAAGGCTACAAAGTTTCAATTATAGAAGATAAATAAATTCCAACAGAAATGGCTGCTGCCACTGAGTGAGCAGAAGGCTTAGCTCCACTCCAGGCTACAAAGTTTCAATTGTAGAAGATATATAAATCCCAGATACCGGGCCCTCTGCTTGGGTTGCTGGGGGGAGGGGGCGTGGCTGGCCAGAAAACCTCCACAGGCCCCTCACCCAGGCTGCCCCATGCTCCAAGGGAACCCCCACCCTGATCTGGGACACCCTTCAGGGCAAACCAGCTGACCCCCACCCATGCAGCAGGCCTCTATCCTATCTAATAAAAGAGTACTATGCAGATTGACCATCACTCCAAAACATAAGATGACAGCCCCCATGTGGACAAAAGATGGCCACCACAAGATGGCCAGCAGGGGAGGGTAGTTGGGAGGGACTTGGCCTGCAAGGGAGGGCAGTTGGGGGTGACCATGTTGCACAGGAGGGAAGTTGGGGGTGACTGGGCCTGCAGGGAAGGGCATTTGGGGGAACCCAGGCCTGCAGGGGAGAGCAATTAGGGGGGACCAGTCCTACAGTGGAGGGCAGTTAGGGGTGACCAGATCCACAGGGGAGGGCTATTAGGGGCAAACAGGCTGGCATGGGAGCAGATAGGTATCAATCAGGCTGGCAGGGGAGTGAGTAGGGGGTGATCAGGCTGTCAGACAGAATTGGTTAGGGGCAATCAGAAAGGCAGGTAGGTGAGCAGTTGGGAGCCAGCAGTCCTGGATTGTCAGAGGGATGTCCGATTAGGTCTAAATGGTCAGTTGGACATCCCTCAAGTAGTCCCAGATTGTAAAGGGTGCAGACTGGGCTGAAGGATACACACCCCCGTGCACGAATTTTGTGCGCCAGACTTTTAGTTATTAATAAGGAACTACAACATTTGCTAGTGACTGATTATTAAAATTGTGTTGCATTCATTTCCCTTACATGCAGGTGCACCATTTCTCTCCACTAATACTAGCAGCGAATATTTTAGCAGCCAATTGCCACGTCAGCTCCTTGAGTTAGACTTACCAGCTCATTCCTTGCTTAACCCAGTTTGTCAATTCAGGGGAAGAGGACTCATGGGGCCTTAGCCAAAACCTTTGGCTCCCGCCTATCCTCCATACAGTGCTGCCTGGAGGTTCAGGGCCAGGCTCCATAGAGGTGGGGCCACATTACCAGCCAGCTTCTTTCCTCAGCCCTGCCTATAACAAGACTAGTTTTTTGGGCTTCTCTTGGGAATTCAGACCCTTAAGTCAGATTCACCCACTAAAGAGCATCATCGGCCATTTGTGAATGTTCTAAAAGCAGAAGGTGCATTTCCATAGACCCTCTAGTTTCAAAGGCTTTATTCCACTAAGGTACTCTCTCTTAGCCCCCATGCAACCATGGGGCTCTGATCTCAGAAGATGACTCTGCTGGAAAACTCTGTGAAGCCCTGGCTGGTAGGGGCCTGAGGTAGGGAAGCAGTTCACCTGGGTCTGCAGGGGCTTTTGACCCTTTCAGATTGATGAGATAAGCACAGTTCTCACAACACAAAGGATCTTGTGGTGCTTTCCCCATATGTTGTGTTGCCTTTTTCTGTTTTAAACATAATACAAGAGTTAAGAAAAAAAACCTACCATCCAAATTAAGTTAGTGAACATTTCTATCATTCAGAAATTCCCCTCGTTCACCATTCTAATAGATCTCCCAATCTTGTCAGAGGCAAACCCTGATATTATTTGTTATCACCAATTATTTTTTCATGTTCTATAAGTTCACGTGAAAGGCAGCATATAGTATGTAATCTTTTATACATGATTTCTTTTTATCTGTTTTGCATTTTTCAGATGCTTCTATATTGTCGTAAACATCAGAAATTCGAATCCTTCTATACCTTATAGCAGTGCATTAAATAAGTATAGTGAAATACTGATAAACATTTGAATTGTTCCTAAGTTCTGCTAAAAAGATTAAAGCTGTTAGGAATATACTGTCAACATGTATTCTTGTTAATATATGTTTTTATTTCTCTTGGTTCTCTGAGGACCAAGTTATTAGGCTCTCAAAGGCTTATTGAAATTTGTATTTTGTTTTGTCTTATTCTGTGACAGAAACTTTCAGTATTCTCAAAGGAAAGGCAAACCAGTGGATCAACAGTCTCTCTCACACATTGTTGTTGAAAAGGGAATAAGTAATATGGAAGTAAATTGGATAATTTCTAAAAAATTACATATTTTGTATATTATATTATAATTATGAACATATAATCTTAGATTCCTGGAAACATTAGATTAGAGGGCAGAATGTTTATGAAAAATTGGGAGACGTATCCTACTTTAAATCAAAACTTGCTCTAAATCTTTATTAATTAAAATTATGTAACATTGGTATAATAAATTATGTAATGTTGGCCAACAAATCAAAGCTGAGACTTGGGAGGACAATGGAAGAATTAGGCAAGGTCATCAAAAGCAAAGAAATGTCATTGGAGATGAAGGTTAACATAATTTATACCCTTGTATCCACAATTACTATGTACAGCTGTTAAAGTTGGACAATATAGAAGGTTGATAGAAAAAAATGATTAATTTGAAATATGGTGTTGGAAGAGAGCTCTATGGATACCTTGGACTACCAGAAAGACTAGTAACTGAATCCTAGAGCAAATTAAACCTATAACATTGCTGGAGGGAAAATGACAAAATTGAAGCTGTCCTACTTTGAGACCATCATGAGAAGTCAGATTCTTTAGATAAGACAATAATGCTGAGAAAGATAGAAGACAGCAGGAAAAAAGAAAGTCCAAATATGAGCTGAACTGACTCCATAAAACAAGCTGTAGTCATGATTGTACAGGAGCTGAGAAGGGCTGTTGAGGACATGACATTGTGGTTATCACTCATTTATAGGGGCACCAGGAGTTGGAGTTGACTCAACAGAAGAATAACAAAACAATGTTGATATATAATGTGTGTGTATGTGTGTGTGTGTGTGTGTGTGTGTGTATACATATACATATAAAACACAAAATGACTATTCAAGAAATGATGTTGAGATAATTCATATAAGATAAAAATAAATCTCAATACCAGATTTCAAGCTATATTACAAAGCAACTGTTCTCAAAACAGCCTGGTACTGACACAAGAACAGATATATGGAATAGTATAGGTAATCCAGATATTCACCCAAACCACTATGCTCAATTAATATTTGACAAAGGAGGCATGAATATACAATGGAGCCAAGACAGCCTCTTCAATAAATGGTGTTGGGAAAATTGGACAGATACATGCAAACAAACGAAACTGGACCACCAACTTACACTAAATACAAAAATAACTCAAAATGGATACAGGACTTAAACATTAAATGGGAAACCATAAAAATGCTTGAGGAATCCACGGGCAGCACAATCTCAGACATATGCCAAAAGAACTTCTTCACTGATACTATTCCAAGGGCAATGGAAGCTAAAGAAAAAATAAACAAATGGGACTACATCAAAATAAAAAGCTTTTGCACACCAAAAGAAACCATCAACAAAACAACAAGAAAACCCACTGTATGGAAGAACATATTTGCAAATGTTATCCCTGATAAAGGATTAATCTCCAACATCTACAGTCAACTTATACAACTTAATAAAAGGAAGATAAATTATCTTATAAAAATGGGCAAAGGACCTAAATAGAACCTTTTTGAAAGACTACAGAAGGAAGGCTAAGAGACACATGAAAACATGATCAAAGTCACTAATTATCCAAGAGATGCAAATCAAAAGGACAATGCAATACCATCTCACACATGTCAGAATGGCAATCATCAATAAATCAACAAACGACAAGTGTTGGCGAGGATGTGGAGAAAAAGGAACCCTTGTGCACTGTTGGTGGGAATGCAGACTGGTGCAGCCACTGTGGAGAACAGTATGGATTTTCCTCAAATACTAAAAATGGAACTCCCATTTGACCCAGCAATCCCACTCTTAGGAATATATCCTAAGAAAGTAGAAACACCAATCAGAAAGGATTTCTGCAGCCCTATGTTCATAGCAGCACAATTTACAATAGCTACAATTTCGAAACAGCCTGGGTGCCTGTCAGCAGATGAGTGGATCAGAAAACTATGGTACATCTACACAATGGAATTCTATGCTGCCATCAAAAAGAAGGAATTCTTACCATTTGCCGAAACCTGGATGGAATTGGAGAGCCTTATGCTAAGTGAAATAAGCCAGTGAATGAAGGAGAAACACCACATGATCTTACTCATTTGTGGATAATAAAGAACATTATAAACTTATGAACAAAAGGATAGATACAGAGGCAGTAAAGCATCAAACAGAGTGTCAAATTACAGTAGGAAGATTGAGGAGAGGTGGGGTATATAAGAGATCAACCAAAGGACTTGTATGCATGCATATAAGCATAACCAATGAACACAAGACACTGGGGGATTGGGGTATGCCTGGGAGGGGGAGGGGCAATGGGAAGATATGTAACACAACAAAAATAAATAAATAAATAAATAAATAAATAAATAAATAAATAAATAAATAAATAAATGTAATCACTATCTCATACCATATACTTAAAAAGTCAATGTCATGTGTACTAAAGGCTGACATGGGAAAAACAAAATTTAAAATATTTAAAAGATAAATTTTAAAATGTTATTTAGGTAAGCATGCCATATTAAAACATAAAAATGTAAATCATAATTGAAAAATTAGTAATACAACTATATCACCTTAAGTTCTGTTCATCATTAAGAAATGAAAATATAATTCACAAACTGAGTTGTATAGTTGCAAAGTATATAACCAACAGACATTATGTCTAGACTATATATTTTTAAAATCTAAGAACGAAACACAGAAACTATTCATTAGAAAAAATAGTCATATATCAAGAACAGTTATTTTATAGATGAAAACTATATTATGTATGAAGAAACGCTTAATTTCACTAGTAATAATGAAAGTAAAACCACAAATTAGGACCATTTTAAGCTCATTAAATCCTAAGAAATTGAGAAAATATGGTAAATGCATGAGTAGATAGAAATAAAGGCTAATGAGAATGCATATAAGCTGCTGTTGAGAATGCATGTTAGTTATCATAAGGGTCTACTGAGGGTATCACAAAACCTAGGTTATCAGTGAGTTAACTTAAATAGTGGCTATTTTCTCTGTCACATTAACATTAGAAGATTATAACTAACTATAGGCCTGGTACATGAATTTCATGCACGGGGCGGGGGCGGGGCTAGAGGGGGGGAGGGAAGGGGTTGTCCGTCTGCCCAGCCTGCACCCTCTCCAATCTGGGACATCTTGAGGGATGCCAGACTACCCATTTAGGCCCAATCAATTGGGCCTAAATGGGTAGTCGGGCATCCTTCTCACAATCCAGGTCCGCTGGCTCCCAACTCTTGCCTGCCTGCCTTCCTTATTGTCCCTAACTGCTTCTGCCTACCATCCTGATTAGCCCCTAACCACTCCCCTGCTAGCCTGATTGATGTTAACTGGTCCCCTTCCAGCCCGATTGCCCCTAACTGCCCTTCCCTGAAAGTCCGGTTGCCCCCAACTTCCTTCCTCTGTGAGCCTAGTCAACCCTAACTGCCCTCTCCTGCAGGCCTTATCCCTCACAACTTCCCTTCCCTGCTGGCAATCTTGTGGATGCCATCTTGTGTCCACATGGGGGCAGCCATCTTGTGTGTTGTAGTGACAGTCAATTTGCATATTACTCTTTTCTTAGGATAGAGGCCTGGTGCACAGATGGGGGCCAGCTGGTTTTCCTTGAAGGATGTCCTGGATCAGGTTGGGGGTTCCCTTGGGGTATGGGGCAGCCTGGGCGAGGGGCCAGTAGTGGCTTGCAGGCTGGCCACACCCCTTGGTGACCCAAGCAGAGGCCCTAGTATCTGAGATTTATTTACTTTCTATAATTGAAACTTTGTAGCCTTAGGCAGAGGCCAGGGCAGGCCAGGAACTTGGGTTCCTCCATTGCCAGGGAAGCCCAAGCTTTCTGCTCAATCCATGGCCTCCTGCTCGCTCTGTGGCTGCAGCCATTTTTGTTGGGATTGATTTATCTTCTATAATTGAAACTTTGTAGCCTTGAGTGGAAGCCTGGGCCTTCCAGGGTGTGCAGAAAGCTCACTCCGTGGCTGCAACCATCTTGTTTGGGTTAATTTGCATACTTGATCCTGATTGGCTGATGGGCATGGCTTGTGGGTGTAGCAGAGGTGCAGTCAGTTTGCCTATTACTCTTTTATTAGGTAGGATAGGGAGTTCTACTAACATCTGGGACCCAGGCTCCTTTTTTGTTTGTTTGTTTGTTCTCCTCATCCTCAAGGCATCATTATTTCCTCATGATCTAAGATTCCTGCCCTTCTAGCCATTTTTTTAATTCTTGCCAGAAGAGAAGAATGAGAAAGAGCATAGTTCAATTTTCTTTCAAGATTGCATACCACATCTGCCTGCAATCTATTGGTCAGAACTCAGCCATTGAGCTGAAAGCCAGACTGGGAAATAAGTATTGGATATCCTTACTAGATTCTTCTATACACAGGAAAATTTTACTGTCATTTTAGAAAATTTTATATTATCTGACAAATGGAAGGAACATAAATCTTGAAAACTAAAAATTAGACTGCTAGGTACATAACCAGAGACACACACATTCACAAAGAGATATGAACAAGGATGCTCAAAGCAGCATTTCTAGCAAAAGTAAAAAAAATATATCCAAAATATCCATGTGTCCATTAGTTGGAGGACAGATAGTTGCATGGTCAGTAGAATACTGTAAAGGACAGAGGGATTTTACAAACATTATACTGAGAAAAACTGCATGTTATAGAAGAATGCAATCTGTCAGTGGTTATTCCAAAATTGCTGTACTATGCACAATGTGTCTTCAGTTTTAAGGTAATCTCTCCCAGTTGGATTCCATAGACCTCACATAGGAGTTGGCTAAACACTGTTTTTGGTTTCAGAATTTGAAAAGCTGAAGGGCTAAATGCCTGGCCAACACCACACTGTTATTTGTGTCTATGAGTTATGTATATATGCTCTTTGGCTAATCCCTTCACTTTCTTTCATCCCAGCTCCCAACCCTACTCTCTGACAGCTATCAGTCCGTTCCGTGTATCCATTCCTCTGTTTCCATTTTGTTCATCAGTTTATTTTGTTCAGTAGATTCTACATATATGGATGATCATATAGTATTTGTCTTTTTCTGACTGTCTTATTTAAAACAACATTTCATATTTATTCTTGTATCTCTGAGGTTCATTTTATGTCACTGGCAAAATCTTTCTTTTAAACTTTTGCTCATTTGGTATTTAGCAAAATGTGTATTGAATGTCTTCTATTCTTTATCAAGGTCCACAGCCAAGGCTTCCCCCAAAAGAGCAATTAAATACAAAAACATTTTCTTTTATCTTTTTTACCTGCCTTACCTGAGCCTCAGTTCTTAAAGTAAATCTCTCCATCAGTGTAATCACTCTTTAGTCCTTTATTTTTCTTTCATTTTCCTACCGCTCCTATGTAGGTAGTAAATCAGAAGTATAGATGTCAGACAACTCTGGAGCTCCCTTGACTATTTCAATAAATTTGATGCTCTAAGACAGAGTATTCTAGGAACATGTGTTTTTGTCTTCTAAAGTTTTGGTATTTCATTTTCATTCATGTATTTCTTTAGCAAAACAATGGTCATTAACAAAATTTACTGTCCTTTTCTAGGTGAAAACATAGTCTGTGTCTATGAACATTAAAACCTTGGCCCAAATGTATCTCATTAGTAAATCCAGGTCTGAGTTGAGATGACTTGGTGAGGTCTTAGACTTGAGTATATGGAATAGCCACTTAGGTTCAAAAGATTGGACTATTTGTTTTTCCCTCTGAACTCTAAAACTAGTTTTAGATCTAATGCATGACATTGCAATTATAGTTAACAATATTGTATTATATGTTTTAAATTACTAAAAGACTTGATCTTAAATGCTTTTACAAGCAAAAAATGAGAGCTAATAATGTGATATGATAGAGATGTTAGCGGAAACTATGGTAGTAATCATATTGCAATATATAGGTGTATCTAACTTGTTACACTTCTCAAATTTACACAAGGTTATATGTCAATTATATCTCAAATTTTTAAAAATGCAATATGTATATTTTCCTGAGAAAACAACAAAAAAGTCCCTTCTTCTTCTCTTTTAGCCAATGCACAAATGCTTAGAAAGCCCCAACACTTGGAAAGCTCAGTTTGTTTTGATATAGGCCTTAAATAGGACCAACTGTCTTTCTCCTCTGATAATTTAATCCTTGTGTCAGCAGACCCTGCTTGGTTAAAAGCTAAGCCAGTGTGGGTCAGCATAAGGGCAGCCAGAGTCCCCCATTTTTTATGCTCACTGAGGCCTAACCTACCTGACCCAGTTAAAAACCTATTGCAATATAATCTGCTGCATCCTGCTAAGGTCAAAATACCACATGACATAAAAGCATTGAAACTTGATACCTCTTGCCCAGGCTGTACTACAAGTGTCATTTTTTTTCTTTCCCAAATATCAGGTCAAGATTTCCAGCCAAAGATCCATGATATTGGAACATTAGGTAGATGATGTATAGCATCCCTATTCCCTGAAAAAAATGAGAAAGTAGTGCAAACTGAAAAGTTTTCAGATGAAATTCTGCCTTTATATTTACTATGAAATGTATTTTTCTGACTATTAACCACATTGATAAATGCACTAAAATAACTATTACCCTTAGCTTTTGACAGCATGAATACTACTTTAAAAGCTGCAGTGAAGAGAAAAGAAACTGGTAAATTAAACATTTTCAGAAATATTAAAAAAAATACTTCATTTGGAAAAAAATGCTTCAAATTTTAATGAAGAAGACCCATTTTGAGATTAGTCAATTTGGCAAACTGGACATTTTGTTAAATGTCTTACAGAAAATTAACATTTGGCAAATTGGCCTACTCACAACTCTCAGCTCAATTTATTTCAGCAACACTTACCTCTATCATTTCCTCAAAAAGGTTCAGGTCCTTTTGCCCTTTCCACTATCTAAAATTTTCTTTCTCAATTTTCATTTGAAAAATTTCTATGCTTCCTTCAAGTCACACTGAGTTACTCAGAACCTACATAATTAATTTTAATATGAAAAAATAACATGTTAAAATATCATGCAAAATATTAAAATGTAATAAACAAACAAGGATACATCTGTAGCCAGAATAGCAAACTTTTAATATCTAGATTTATAAAAGCATATAAATATGAATAGTTTTATAAAAATGAAAGCAGTACTAAGTCCCTTAATTTGAAAATGACTAAAAACAGGAAAGTAACCTAAAACAATATGCAATAACTAATAAATGAGGAAACTATTCAGTCTTACTATTAATCAAAGATATGTCTATTAAATATCAATTAAACTCTGTTTTCTTGTATTAAATTAGCAAATATTTTGTAAAATGTTATTATTAATACTGATAAAAGTACAATGGGAAAGACATTTTTCTGCACTGTAGTAGAAATATAAGACTGATAAAAGCAGCTTGTTAGTATAGATCATGTGTCTTAAATATATACTAACCTGTGTTTCAGTTATTGGTATTTCAAGAATCTGTTCAAGAATAAAAAAATAAAAATGAACAGTGAATTATTTATAACAAATTGGAAGTGTTCTCAATGGAGCTTATAAAATTATATCTTTACCTATAAGTAAAACACGTATAGTTAATTGCTTATTTCTAAAATTCTTCTCCCCCCACCCTCTTTTATCTGGTTTGCTTCCATGCTAGGACATTAACAAAGTGGAATTTACTCATTTATTTCTGTGGCACTCTCTGTTATTGGCTCACTCTGTCCACTAATAAGTAAAATGTCACTGATTCCATCCCCAACAGGACTAGTTAATTGTTCTGTCTCCATTGCCATAGACCATACAATTCAGCCTAATAAGCCATTCTGTAATCAGCATCACTAGTCATAGGAGGAACTGAACCAGATAAGAAGTTGAAACGGAACAGGAAAGGAAAATCTCTCTAACATCATGCATTTCCCAGTAGAGAAGAGTTGATATTATCATTTCCACAACAGAGTTCCTTTCTGTCAACTCCCAAAGTAGATTATGTCAGTCAACCCAAGGTAAATATCTCAATAACATTCCAGAAAAAAATACTTCCAGAAGTAAAAATCTGCAACTCTATTTTGAAGATTCTTTTGTATTTATACCAAAAGGTAGAAACTAAATTGACAGAAACAATTCAGACTCTGAAGGTTGAGGTTACAGTAATTTGCACAGTAGGAAAAGCTTTTGGCTGAACAGTAGGAATGTTGGAATTCATTTCCCATCTCCCCAAGAAGAGGAGATAGGATTCCAGGTCCTCTCCAGTCCCAAAGACAGAGTCATGGGTGTTCCCAGGAAAAGTACTTCCTGGGTCACTTTCCTTCTCTTAGCCATACACAGATTTTATCCATTAATCCAAGTGACTAAATTCACCTGGTTGTCATTTTTAGGGAGATGCTAAAGGTAGACAACAGCCTCAGTATGAATCCACAGAGAAACTTGTGTGTTTGAAAAACACTTCCTAATAGAATATTATCCAAAAATATTTCTACTCAGTCTTAAGATCACCAAATATCTGCAAAATACTGGCTTATCTTGAACTATTTCTTATCACTAATAACCACTCCTATGCTTATAGCAGTTATTCTTTCTCAATTGTATGGTCCCAAAATTAGTGCTGTTAAATGTATGCTTTATTCTCTTTAACATTGATACTCATTCAATCAGATATTTAAATGCAATGGAATGAAAGTACTGCCAACAAATGGACAAAGAAATCAAGCAAGAAACAGAAAACAACAAATACAAAATCACAGAAGCCCTAAGTTTATTTTTTAAAATAAATATTGTTGACAGTATAACATATGCCCACCCTTACCTCCATTGACTGCTTCTAGCCTGCCCCTGTCCTCCAGGCCTTCACCACCCTTTGGGTTATGCATATATGCCTATAAATTCTTTGGTTGATCTCTTCCCACCCACATACCCCCCTGCCTCTCCCTATGTTTAAAGCTAGTAACAGCTTTTGTGTCTTTTCCTCTCAAACATAAAGTCTCCTGTGTTAACCATTTCCAGGACGCTTCACCACATGGCTGAATGTCCCTGCATTTGCAAGATTCATTAGTGTCACCTGAAATTTCCCCCATGGTAGTCAGTGACAGATTGGGCAGATAGCAAACAGTGTTACTCTAATTATTGGGAGAAATACATGAAATCAATTCTGTACTAAAAATGGATCTTCCAGAAAATGTTTTTCTATTCAACTTAATGGTAAAAAGAAGAAACTAGACAATTGTTTAGGTTATAAAAGCTGCAGTTAATTTCAATATGAACAAAAGAAATACTGATCACAGACATTGCAATCAATAAGGTAAATGACATTACAGTATAATCAATCATTTATGTCACTTAATCCAGGATGGAGAGTGGTAGGAAATTAGGCCCTAAGGCATTTTAATTTACTGTTGATGGTTGGATGTTAAGGGCAAACTATTTTGCAAATCTCAAATATAAATATACCTGCTATAAGAACACAAGTATATGATGTTTTTCAACAGAATGAGATAGGACAAAAAATGACTATAGTCTCCCTCACATACACACTCATACTTGCATTTAAAAAATCTAAATTTGGGTAGTATGTGCAGTTCTAATAAGTAATTAAGAAGCTCCAAACCCAGAGTTCAAGAATAGCATCCATAGGGATTCAGCAGGGCTAGACAAAGCCCTGAAGCTGTGTGTTATTAAATGTCTGGTTCTATATAATTAGAGTAGATGCATGCAGTTATGTTAGCTGCTACCATAAAATGACAGCAGAGATTAGGGATTTGGTTTTATGGCAAATAAAAATTCATCTTTATAAACTACAAGCCTATTATGATTTATTTTGGAATTTGTTAACCTTTACTAGTATATAGCACAGAAAGACAAATCATCAGAATTTTGTTTCTTTAAAAATCATTATCTCATAATATCTCCATGAGGACTGTGATTATTGACAAACTCTCTTGAAAATAAATTTTCAAGTTCCTTCAGTATTACAACAGATATCTAAAAGCAAAAAGTTCCATCTAAAATGAGGCAATGGTTCATTCCACTTTTTCACAATGAAATTCAATGCGCTTGGAAGGGACTGAATATAGAAAAGCGTGTGTTTAATTTCGTCCATTTCAATTAGTCTTTGAAATTTGAGGGTATAAAATCAATCAAATAAATACATTTTTATGTATTTCTCACCTCAAAGAAAATATATAAAAATAAATCAAACTTATAATCTTGCCTTTCAAATAAGTGTTTCTATCTCTAGTTCTATAAGGCATAGAGCTATAATTTTCTCAATTATACAAGATCCAAAGGCTAAAAGTCATATTTCTCTTTTCAGATTGGTTATGCACTGGGCTAGAATCTGAGAACATGAATTAAAGGTTTCCTTTCCTCAAAGAAAACTATACTTTGGTAGCTAGCCACCAATACATTCCCTCACAATTCTCTCTTCTGGATAACCATACCTTTGCATACTGCTGTTCCAACTTTGAATTAAGGCTGACCTATGTGACCCATAAAATATTGTAAAAAGGACAGTGTGAAACTAGGTTTTAAAATGCATTATGGCTTCTGTCTTAGACTGTTCAATTGACGTGAAGCCCTATAAGCAGGCTATGGAGAAACATGTGAAGAACAACTGAAGCCTCCTGACAACAGGCAGTACTACCTTGCCAGGCATCTGAATGAGTCACCTTGGGGGAGGATAGATCAGCCACAGTCAAAGCTTCAGACACTTGTAGCATTGGTCAACATCTGCCCTTAACCTCATGAGACAGCCAGAGCCAGAATCCTACACAGCACAGTCAAATCACTCCTAAATTCCTGATCCTTAGAATTGTTAGAGATAATATTTCATTGTTTCATGCCACTAAATTTTGGGAGTTATTTGTCACACACACCCTTACAACCCTCTAATCAGCTGCCAACCACAAGTATTAAAAAATTTAAACCCATATCTCACAGGATCCATTATTTTTCATTCTCTTGGTTAGAACCCTACTCCAGAACTTCATAATCTCTCACATATACTATCACACTTGCTCCCCAAAGTGGTAATGATGACCCTTGCTTTTTATTTTTTTCACAATACTGTCAAGTTAATGTGCTGAAATTGCAGCTCTGACTGTTTCATTCCCCTAATCAAAAACTCTAAATAGTTGTGAAGTTATTACCAACATTGACTCTCAGGTCTTTATCCCTGCCTTTTAAAGCTTTATATTATATACAATCTTTTTTGCTGCTTGGGCTCCATGTTAACATGTATTTGCCCCATGCCAGAGCC
Source organism: Lasiurus cinereus (assembly GCA_011751065.1). Taxonomy (NCBI): domain Eukaryota; kingdom Metazoa; phylum Chordata; class Mammalia; order Chiroptera; family Vespertilionidae; genus Lasiurus; species Lasiurus cinereus. Next base: position 11,717,945 of record JAAGEH010000029.1, read on the forward strand.
ACACTGACTGTCAGTCCTGCATATGTGTCTCTTACGCTCTTTGCTCTGCAAACAGTCCCTCCTTATCCACTGTTGGTTACCAAAACACAGATCAAATTCTTCCTTTATGGAGCCGTTCCACATGTCCCTAATATATCCAAAGGTTACTTTAATAGGAACAGAGTGGGGAGAGCTACATTTTTTCTTTGTTTCTTTTGTTTATGTTTCTTATTTCTGCATCTTTTAATTTTATACATTTTTATTCTCTTTATTTGTGTTGCATCCATTGGAGTGACATTGGTTATTAAAATTATATAGCTTTCAGGTATACTGTTATATGAATATTATATTGTTTTTCACCATAGCAAATCAAGTCTCCTTCCATCACCATTTATCTCCACTTTACCCTCTTCTACATTCCCTCAACCCCCTTCCCTCTGGTAATCACCATTATCTATGAGATGTTTTTGTGGGGTTTTTTTTGTTTTTTTACTTAATCCCTTCACCTTTTCCACTATGTTCCCCTCCTCTCTGACAGTTGTCACTCTGTTCTCTCTATCTCTGAGTCTGTTTCTATTTTGAGAATTGACATATTAATGAGATCATTTGATACTTGTCTTTTTCTGACTGGCTTATTATACTTAGCATCATACTCTGTAGGTCCATTCATGCTGATGCAAAAAGTAAGATTGCCCTCTTTTTTACTGCCAAGTAGTATTGCATTGTATAAATATACTGCAACTTTATTATCCACTCATCTACTGATGGGCACTTGAGCTGCTTTTACATAATGCTGCAATGACTGTAGGGGTTCATATTTTTTTCCAATTATAATTTTAGTTTTCTTAAAATATATTCCCAGAAGTGGAATCACGAGGTCTCAAGGTAATGCCATACTATTTTCCACAGTAACTGCATCTATCTGCATTCCCATTAACAGTGCAACAGAATTCCTTTTTCTCCTTATACTTACTAATACTTCTGCACCGTTTCAATTGCCTTTTCTGATACATGCTCTCCATGTACCATCATATCCCAGGGTGTGTCTCATCTGCTTCCATTCATTTTGCAGAATATATAATAAAAATGGCTATTTATAGTATACTTTTACTAAAAGGTTGGGTAATGAAGAGTAAGAATCATAGTTAAATTTGGATAGTACTATTCTAAAATCATTATCAAAACTCCAAGATAATTTATTTTCTTTTCCATCAAATATAAGTTTGTATTTCTTTGTTAAGATTTGATTTAACATCTTTTACTCTCTTTGACCCTTTTATATCTTCATTATATCCCACCTCCTCTCTCCTGAGTATATGTAATGTATACCTTTCAGTTTATAACTAGGAGTAATAATATTCAACCTCCCCTTCACTTACATTGATGAATTTGGAATTTTACCTCTTACTATATATAAAAATTAGATAAAAAGGATCAAATACCCAAATATAACATTAAGCCATATAAAAAAACATAAGTGTAAATCTTCATGAATTCTATTTGAAGATTATTTCTTATAAATGAGACCAAAAAAACAAGCAATGGAAAAATAAATTGGACTTCATAATTTTTTTAATTGTAGATCAAATACACTAACAAGAAATTCAAGATGGCTGCCAACAGGACAGCAGGCTGCAAGATGATGTGTGAGTGAGAGAATGAAAGGACAGTGTGTGGATGTGTGAGGAGTGTCTGTATTTGTGAGTGAGGGACAACTATATTCCATGGGACTGTTAGGGACTGACGGACCAGGCTCCCCTTACCGAGCAGCCTCTACTGCTGCTAAAATCTCTCCCAGAGTGGCCAGTTTGGCAGCAGAGACTGTGTCATTTTAAAAGGGAGAGTGCCATCCGAAGCCCAGCCTTACTTTCAACCGAGAGACTTCAGATACCTCCCAGAACCCTACAACCATGATGCCCAGGGACCAGCTGCCTCAGCTGCAAACCCAGGAACAATGGTATACAGCCTTCCTGACCATGGGCACCTAAAAAGTCTATCCAGGGAGAGACAAAGTGGCGTGAATACATGGACAAGCTCTGCACCTTCTCACAGAGAAGATAGAAGGAACAGCTGAATCAAATAACATCTAACTAGAACTGGTGAATTAAACACAGCTTGTGAGGCAATCCATGGACAGAAAGATCAGATTTCAACTAAAGAAAGTCAATGCAGGAGACAGAGAGCTACATAACCAGAAACCCAGAGAGGAGCAATCATGAGAAGAAAAAGAAATGTCCCACATATGAAAGAAAAGGAGGAATCACCAGAAAAGGAAGTAAATGAAAATGAAGCAAGCAATATGTCAGAGAAAGAATTCAGAGCAATGGTCATAAGGTCATTGAAAGGGATGGAAGACAAATTCAAGAGGAAATGAAGAAGAAGCAAAAAGAAATAAAAAATGACATCGCTGCAATAAAGAACTCCATAGAAAGCATCAACAATAGACTAGAAGAAGTGGAGATAGAAGACAAGGTAGGAAAAAATACCTCAGCAGAGCAACATCTAGGAAAAAAAAAACTCAGGGAACTTTGGGACAACACGAAACAAAACAACATCCACATATTTCGGGTGCCAGGAGGAGAGGAAACTGAGCAAAGAATATAAAACCTTTCTGAAGAAATAACAACAAACAAATATCTATCAATAAAACTTAAAATGTAGGAGGAATCCAAGATGGCGGCATAGGTAAACACCTACACTGCTGCCTCGCACAACAATTTCAAAACTACAACTAAAAGACAGAACAGACATCATCCAGAACCACAGGAAAGCTGGCGGAGTGTAAGTTCTACAGCTAGAAGGAAAGAGAGGGCCTCACGGAGACCCAGAGGAGCTGCAAAAAGCCGAGGTACTGAGACGCGCGCACTGAGAGAGCGGGTGCCGGACTACCTGGCTGGCTTTCTCTGGCGGGAGGGAAACGGAGACTCCCAACGGCATTGAACCCCTTATCTTACGACACTAAATCCCAGATGCAGCGAAACTCACACGGGGGAGTTTGGACTGTGAAAAGGGAGAGGTGCACGGAAATTTAGGGGAGTCACAGAAGATCAGGTCTGGTCTCGCACGCGGACGGTGCTGCGCGCAGGACAGATTGATGATTGTGCCGCTGGCTTTCCAGAGTGGACGGGAGACAGACCCTCCCAACTGTGCCACTTCTGACTCCACTAAGCCCCTGTTTCGGGCGAAACCCTGGGGACCTAGACTCGTGTGGTCCTAGTGCTCAGGGGAGCTGGAAAGGCAGCGGTTAGAGGCACTGCGGGTGCGCGCGCAAGGACCGCTCCAGGGATTACCCAGTGACGTGAGACTCAGGGGCCGTGGAGGGCGGGGCCAACTGGAAGGCAAGGCAGTCCCTTAAGCCCTGAGACTCCACCCCTCCCAAGCTCAACAGAGGCTTCTTCGGTTTTGCATCTGGTATCATAAGGCTGAATCCAACACAGAAGTTTCCCCGGCATAGTGAAAATGCCGAAACAAGGGAAGGGATCACAAACAAAAGAAATGGAGAAAAAAAAAACTACTGGATATAGACTTCAAAACCACGCTTGTAAGGTTTTTCAAGAATATGCTAGAAAAATTCGATAAATTTAGTGAGACCCAAGAGGAGATGAAAAAGGACCAACTAGCGATACAAAAGAGCCAACTAGAGATGGAAAAGGTCCTACTAAAGATGATAAAGGACCAAATAGAAATTAAACATACACTGACTGAAATAAAAAATATTATACAAAGTCCTAACAGCAGACTAGAGAAAGGCAAGAATCAAGTAAAAAATTTGAAATATAAAGAAGCAGACAACATGCAACTGGAAAAGCAAGAAGAGAAAAGAATCCAAAAATGTGAACATAATGTAAGGAGACTCTGGGACAGCTTTCAGCGTACTCACATCAGAATTGTGGGGGTGCCAGAAGAAGAGAGAGAGCAAGATACTGAAAACCTGTTTAAAGAAATAATGAATGAAAACTTCCCACAAGTGGTAAAAGAAATAGACTTACAAGTCCAGGAAGCACACAGAATCCCAAAGAAAAGGAATCCAAAGAGGACTACACCAAGACACATCATAATTAAAATGCCAAGAGCAAAAGAAAAAGAGAGAATATTAAAAGCAGCAAGAGAAAAACAGTTTATTACCTACAAGGGAGCACCCATATGACTGTCAGCTGATTTCTCAACAGAAACGATGCAGGCCAGACGGGAGTGGCAAGAAATGTTCAACGTGATGAATAGCAAGAACCTACAACCAAGAATAATCTATCCAGCAAAGCTAACATTCAGAATTGAAGGGCAGATAAAGAGCTTCACAGATAAGAAAAAGCTAAAGGAGTTCATCAACTCCAAACCAGTATTATATGAAATGCTGAAAGGTACTCTTTTAGAAGAGGAAGAAGAAAAAGGTAAAAGCCAAAAAATTATGAACAACAAATACATATCTATCAACAAGTGAATCTAAAAATTAAGGGAATTAAAAATTTGATCAACAGAATAAACTGGTGAATATAATAGAATCAGGAGCACAGAAAGGGAGTGGACTGATAATTCTCAGGGGGGAAGGGGTGAGGGGTGTACAGGGAGAGACTGGACAAAAATCATACACCTATGGATGAGATCAATGGGAGGGAGCTAAGGGCAGAGGGAGGGGTGGGAGCTGGGTGGAGGGGTGCTATGGAGGGGAAAAAAGAGAAACAAATGTAATAATTTGAATAATAAAGATTTAGTTTAAAAAAAAACAACTTAAAATGTAAATGGATTAAATATCCCAATCAAAAGACATAGGGTAGCTGGGTGGATAAGAAAATATGGCCCATGTATCAGCTATCTACAGGAAACCCACTTCAGAAAAAAAGGAGTCACACAGACTGATGGTGAAGGGATGGAAAAAGATTATTCAGGTGGAAGGAAATGAAAGAAAACAAAGTGGTGTAGCAATACTTATATCTGACAAATCAGATCTCAAAGTGAAGGCCACAACAAGAGATAAGGAAAGCCACTTCATAATATTACTAGGAAAGGGAGGAATTCAACAAGATGTAACTCAGGTAAACATATATGCACCCAACAAAGGAGCACCCACATACATTTAAAAAAAGACCAATTTCTGGAAGTTATCAAAGGAGAGTTGAACAGCATGCAGTCATAGTAGGGGATGTCAATACCCCACTAACACCATTGGACAAATCCTCTAAACAAAAAATCAGCAAAGAAACATCAATCCTAAATGACTCACTAGACCAGATGGAATTAATTGACATCTTCAGAACATTTCACCCCAAAGCCACAGAATATACATTCTTCTCAATTTTACATGGGTCATTTTCAAAGATGACAACAAATTGGGACACAGGAAAATTGTCTTTAAATTCAAGCAGATAAAAATTATATCAAGCATCTTCTCAGATCACAACAGCGCAACACTAGAAAACAACTACAATGAAACTATTTACAAAAATCAAACACCTGGAGGTTAAATAGCATGGTATTAAATAATTACTGGGTTACCAAAGAGATCAAAGAAGAAATAAAAAACATCATGGCAACAAATGACAATGAAAACAAAACAATTCAAAATCTATGGAACACAGTGAAAGCAGTCTTAAGAGAGACATTCATAGCTCTACAGTCCATACGAAAAAAAAAAAGAAAGAAAGAAAGAAAGAAAGAAAGAAAGAAAGAAAGAAAGAAAATGGTAATAAATTATCTAACCATACAGCTCAAAGAGTTAGAAAGAGAGCAACACGAAAAGCCCAGTATAAGCAAAAGGAAGGAAATAATAAAAATCACAGTGGAGATAAATGACATAGAGACTATACACACACACACACAAAAGATCAACACAACCAAGAACTGGTTCTTTGAAAGGATAAACAAGATTTATGAACCACTAGCCAGGCTCACCAAGAAGCAAAGAGAGAGGATCCAAAAAATCAAAATCAGAAATAACAACTGATCACACAGAAATACAAATGATTATGAAAAACGCTGTTCCAACAAAATGGACAACTTAGATGAAATGGACATATTCTCAGAAAAATACAAGCTCCCAAAACTCAAGAAGGAAGAATAAAATACATGAATAGGCTAATAACAACTGAGGAAATTGAAGCAGCAATCAAAAATATTCCAGCAAACAAAAGCCCTGGTTCAGATGACTTTACAAAGAAGTTCTACTAAGCATTAAAAGAAGAACTAAGACCTATCCTCCTCAGAATATTCCAAAATATTCAAGAGGAAGGCACACTTCAAAGCTCTTTCTATGAAGCCAGCATTATTCTAATCCCCAAACTAGATAAAGACACCACAAAAAAAAGAGAACTACAGGTCAATATCCTTGATGAACAGATACTAAAAACCTCAACAAAATTCCAGCAAATTGGATTCAGCATTATATTAGAAAGATCACACACCATGACCAAATGAGATTTATTCTTGGGATGCAAGGATGGTACAATATCCACAAATCAATAAATGTGATACATCACATAAATAACTGAGAGAAAAAAATCACATAATGATATCAACTGATGCAGAAAAAGCATTTGACAAAATCCAATACCCTTTCTTCATAAAGCAAATTGGGAATAGAGGGATCATACCTCACATAATAAAAACCTTATATGAAAAACCTACTGCCAACATCATACTCAATGGGCAAAAACTAAACTCATTTTCCCTAAGAACAGGAATAAGACAGGGATGTCCACTTTCACCACTCCTGTTCAATATAGTACTGGAAGTGCTAGCCATAGCAATCAGACAAAAAGAAAAAATAAAAGGCAACCAAACAGGAAAAGAAACAAAACTGTCCTTATTCACAGTTGACATGATACTACATGTAGAAAACCTCAAAGACTCCATCAAAAATCTGCTAGACCTAATGAATGAATGTGGCAATGTAACAAGATACAAAAATAACACCCAGAAATCAATGGCCTTTTTTATATACCAATAATGAACTCACAGAAAGAGAAATGAAAACAAAAACAAAAACAATCCTATTTACCATTGCACCAAAAAATAAATAAATAAGATAACTAGAAATAAATTTAACTAAGGATGTAGAAGACGTGTACTTGGAAAACTACAGGACATTGAATAAAGAGATAGAGGAAGACATAAACGAATGGAAGAACATATCATACTCATGGAGTGGTAGAATCAACATCATTAAAATGTCCATACTACCCAAAGCAATATACACATTCAATGCAATCCCCATTAAAATACCAACAGCACATTTCAAAGATCTAAAAATTCATCTGGAATAAAAAAAGACCCCAAATAGCCACAGCAATCTTGAGAAATAAGAACAAAGTTGGAGGGATCACATTATCAGAAATCAAGCTATATTACCAAGCCACGGTTCTCAAAACTGCCTAGTACTGGTACAAGGTCAGACATATAGACCAATGGAACAGAACAGAGAACCCAGAAATCTACCCAAAGCATTATGCTCAATTAATATTTGACAAAGGAGGCAAGAGCATACAATGGAGTCAAGACAGTATCTTCAATAAATGGTGCTAGGAAATTTGGTCAGATACATGCAATAAAATGAAACTAGATCACCAACTTACACCATATACAAAAACAAACTCAAAATGGCTAAAGGACTTAAATGTAAGACGGGAAACCATAAAATTCCTACAAGACTCCATGGGCAGCAAAATAGCAGACATATGTCATAGCAATATCTTTATCAACACAGCTCCTAGAGCAATGGAGATTAAAGAGAAAATAAACAAATGGGACTATATCAAAATAAAAATCTTCACAGCAAAAGAAACCATCAACAATACAACAAGAAAGCCCGCTGCATGGGAGAACATATTTGCCAATGATATTTCTGATAAGAGTGTAATCTTCAAAATTTCAGAGAACTCATACAACTTAAAAGAAAGATAAATGATCCAATAACAAAATGGGAAAAGGATCTAAATAGGCACTTTTTGAAAGAGGACCTACAGAAGGCCAAGAGACATATGAAAACATAAGGAAGCAGGTGGGGCAGTGGAGAAGGGAAGGAAGCAAGCGGGGCGGGTGAAACCACCACAGGAATCCCTATTGCATGAACCTTTCTGCTATGGGTCTCTAGTCCTATCTAATAAAAGAGTAATATGCAAATTGACCATACCTCTGCTACACCCACCAGCAAATCAGAGCAAGTATGCAAATTAACCCAACCAAGATGGCTACAGCCACAGAGAGAGCAGGAAGGAGGCTTAGGTTGCCCCCGGTGATGGAGGAAGCCAAGCTTGTCGCACACCCTGGACAGCCCAGGCCTCTGCTTAAGGCAACAAAGTTTCAATGGCTGTGCCAGCAGAAGGCTTGGCTCCACTCCAGGCTACAAAGTTTCAATTGTATAAGCTAAATAAATCCCAGATACCAGGGCCTCCGCTTAGGTCACAGGGGGACGTGGCCAGTCTGCAAACCACCACAGGCCTCTCTCTCAGGCCACCCCATGCCCCAAGTGAACCCCCACCCTGATCCAGGACACCCTTCAGGGCAAACCAGCTGGCCCCCACCCATGCAGCAGGCCTCTATCCTATCTAATAAAAAGAGTAATATGCAGATTGACCATCACTCCAACACACAAGATAACTGCCCCCATGTGGTCAAAAGATCCTGCCCCCATGTGGACACAAGATGGCCAGCTGGGAGGACAGTTGGCAGGGACCAGTCCTGCAAGGGAGGGCCATGGGGAGGAACCAGGCCTGCAAGGGAGAGCAGTTGGGATAGATCAAGCCTGCAGGGGAGGGCAGTTAAGGGTGATCAGGCCTGCAGAGGAGGGAATTTGGGGATGACTGGGCCTGCAGGAAAGGGCAGTTAGTGGCAAACAGGCTGGCAGGCGAGCAGTTAGGCATCAATCAGGCTGGCAGGGAAGTGGTTAGGGGGTTATCAGGTTGGCAGGCAGAAGCAGTTAAAGGCAATCAGGAAGGCAGGCAGGTGAGCAGTTGGGACCCAGCAGTCCTGGATTTTGAGAGGGATGTCTGAGTGTCCATTTAGATCTGAACCAGGTAGGATCAGGCCTAAATGGGCAGTTGGACATCCCTCAAGAGGTCCCAGATTGGAGAGGAAGAAGGCTGGGCTGAATGATACCACTCGCCCCCATGCACAAATTTTGTGCATTGGGCCTCTAGTCCCTAAAAAGTCAACAATAAAAAATCAAGTACTGTCTGGCCAGAGTGTCTCAGTTGGTTGAGCAGCAGCATCCTGTGTACCAAAAGATTGTTGGTTTGATTCCAAGGTCATGGCACAGACTTGCTCACAGAGCGCAGATGATTAATGTTTCTGTTTCACATTGATGTTCTCTCTCTCTCTTTCTCTCTCTCTTTCTCTCTCCTTCAGCATGTCCTCAGGTTAGGATTAAAAATTGTAAATGAAGTACTAATACATGTTATAATATGATGCACCTTGAAAACATTTTGTAAAGTGCATGAATCTAGACACAAAAGACCACAAATTTTATGGTTAAACTTATATAAAACAAGAGGCCTGATGCAAGAATGCATCATTGGTGGGGCCTGGCCAGAGGCCCCATTGGCTGAGGGAGGAGCTACAGGCAGTTGGCCACCTGTTGGCCCCTGATCAGGGTGATCAACTCATTTAGCTTTTTCTTGTCTGTGAAGCTCTTTATCTGGCTTTCAATTCCAAATGAGCTTTGCTGGGTAGAGAAAGGTGTGCGAAGAAATATTCAAAGTTACGAAGAGCAAAGACCTGCAGCCAGGGTAACCTTCCTTTTGAAAGGATATGTCTGCTCCAGGATGAGGGTTTGATCTCCGTGAAATCTGCGTCAGTCTTTGCATCTGGTAAGTGGAATCGCTGAGGCCTATTTGAGAGTCGCCAAGGCTGGGAGTGTGATCTCAGAACAGTTAAAAACACGTTCATGAAGGGATGTTATGGGTTCTCATCAAAAAGCCCACATGTGTCTGTGCTACACCAACAGTTTTGCTATAACACAGAAGCCTCCATCCGCAAGCCCACCCTCCTCCAAGAGCTAGTAGGAGGTTGAAAGTGTCTATGGGAGATGAGGCTGGTGCTGGGTGACCTGGCAGATGTCAGTGGCTTGGCAGTCTGAGCCCCAGGTGCGGGGAGACAGGCTCTGACTTCAGCACAGTGCGGAGGATTTGACTGCAGCAGCTTCAGAGCTTGTTGCTATTTTATTTTATTTTTATCTCCCTTTTCCTTTAAACCTCTCCAGGTTGCGTTAGTTCTGAGAGAGGAGTAGCTTTTTCAGCCTCCTCAGTGGGGAGCAGGCCTTTGATCTGGGTTCACATGCAGCCAGAGTCCTGTTTAGAAACACGTGTAGGTCTTGCATTATTTGTTCTATTACCGTTAAAGAGTGTTTTAGATTCTGGCACGAAAATATGTTTCCTGCTTATCCACGAGGGCAGGCAAGCACAGCCACAGGCAAAGCCACAGTACTTCACTCCTTGACAGGCCTCTGTCCAAGCGCCATGATGCAGGCGCTTCACACAAGGAAGGGGCTGGGTAGCAGGGTCTGGCAGCAAATTTAGAACATGACCATCCTCAGCCCTGCTATTCTCAGACCTTCTGTCTAAATCCTGATCTTCCCACTCCAGGTCTGTAGCGACTTCCTTTTGAGGCGGATTCAGGCATCCGGGGGACATGATGTTTATCACATACTGTTTCTCCCTGTGGGTGGTCCAGTCCGCATGGGGGTGTCCTGAATCAGGCTTCCTTCAGCATTGTGGTGAGGGTGGAGGGCAGACAGCATGAAGGTGCAAACACAACCCGGGGACTCCTCACTGAGTGCTTTCTGTATACAGTGGTGACTGGAGATATGAGTTTAATTCCTTTCATAACCTTGCTCGTATATCAAGTGGCTCATATCTCAAAGCAAATTTCCCCATTGAAATCAATTGAAATGCTGTTAATCCGTTCCAGCCCCCCAAATGCCACCCCAGTTGTTCTTGTTATGTGTTTTTGAATAAGAAAAATGTATTTATAACTGACAAATATTGTATAAAAACATAATAAAAGAGAATGTAAAGGAATAAACTGGTTTTATAAAGTGTATTTACCTACTCATTACACTCTTAATGCTACACTTGATCCCTAAACTGAATGTAACTTAACTAATCTTCACTGAACTTAATTGCTACTGGTCTTTGCATTTGGGGCCGATTTCAAAAAAACATGTCCAACGAGGTTTGCCTCTTCCTCCCTTTCAGAATGTTTCTGAAATGGGTGAGGCAAGTTTCATTGAACAGCTCGGATGCACGACCAGTAGCAACTTTTTTGGGGTGTTTCTTTTCCACGAAGTATGACACCCTCTCCCACATTCCTAAGATCTCCTTTATCTCACTTGTAGAGATCTCCTCCACCGCTGGCTCCTCCTCGAAACCAATTTCTTGGAGAACCTCCGCATGTTGCTGAGACTGTAACTCTTGTAACTCCTCCGTGGTAAGTTCCAGAGAGTGCTCCTCGACGAGCTCATTCACATCCCTCTCATCCACCTTCAGGCCCATGGATTTTCCCAGAGACACTATCTCCTCCTCCACTGGCACCTCAAGTTCGAATCCTTTCGGCTACGGCCTCAGGCCACAGCTTCTTCCATGCAGAGGTCACAGTCCTTGTTGTAACACCCAGCCAGGCCTGATCAATAATTCTGAGGCATATCACGATGTTAAAATGGTTCTTCCAGAACTCTCAAAGGGTGAGGTTTGTGTTCTCCGTCACCTCAAAGCAGCGCCGGAACAGGTGCTTCATGTACAGCTTTTTAAAATTAGAAATCACCTCCTGATCCATGGGCTACAAGATAGAAGTGGTGTTGGGAGGTAGGTAGACAACTTTTATAAACTTGAACTCTTCGAGGAGTTCATCTTCGAGGTTCGGTGGGTGAGCAGGAGCAATGTCAAGGACGAGGGGGGCTTGCATGGTTAGGTTGTTTTCCTGTAGATATTTCTTAACAGAAGGGCTGAAAACCAGGTTTACCCACTCCACAAAGAACTGCCTGGTGAGCCATGCCTTTGGGTTTGCCCTCCACATAACTTGCAGTTTATCTTTTAAAATCTTATGTGACTTAAATACTCTGGGGTTTTCCGAATGGTATACGAGCAGAGTCTTGATCTTGCAGTCGCCACTCGCATTGGCGCACAGTGCGAGAGTTAGCCTATCCTTCATGGGTTTGTGGCCTGGCATTGCCTTCTCCTCTGCTGTTATATAAGTTCTATTCGGCATCTTCTTCCAGAGAAGCCCTGTCTGGTCACAGTTGACTTGCTGGGGGATATATCCTTTGGCTTCTATCAGTTCGGAAAAAGTTTTGAGGTAATCCTCAGCTGCCTTCACATCTGAACTTGCTGCCTCACCATGCCTGACGATGGAGTGAATGCCAGACCTTTTCCTGAAGTTATCAAACCAGCTTCTACTGGCTTTAAATGAGTCTTTTGATGCTTCGTCCATGGGGTCTGCTCCAGCAAATCACTGTAAATCACTCGTGCCTTCCTGCATATGATGCCCTGTTTTAATGTATCTCCTTTAAGCTGCTTCTCTGTCACCCACACCATCAGTAGATTCTCCATCTTTTCATGGAGAGAGCTACGGAGCTTAGAAATTATTGTAACGCCCTTAGCTGGTGTTATACCCTTTATCGTCTCCTTCTGTTTAAACACAGAGCATATCGTTGAAGTACTACGCCTGTATTGCCTCGCCAAGTCACCCACTCGCACACCTTGCTCATATTTTTCTATGATTTCACGCTTTATTTCAATAGACATCATCCTCTTCTGAGCACTGACCTTTCCACTAGCTTTCTTCGGACCCATGGTTATAAAAAGAAATGTGATAAAGTATGTAAATGCACAAAAGATGCTTCGACAACCAGGTAAACAAGCACACTGACTGAGGCGTGGGAAAGTATGAGAAGCTTGAGTAGCGGTAAACTGGTGGGTCGTGTGCACCCGACAGATCCGCACAATTACTCGTATTTCAAATGTTGCTCGTATTTCAAAGCAAAAAATCCCTCACTCAATGGCTCGTATCTCAAAAATCTCGTATGTTAGGGCACTCGTATCTCGAGGCACCACTGTACCTCTGTATACCTGGTGGGGGTCTCCCCTCGGAAGTGGTACTCCTTGTGTCTACAACCAGCAGATGTGGGTGGGAGGGGCGGATCAGGCTGGTTGGCTGCTTCAGTGCCCTCATAGCCACAGTGTCAGTGAGTGGGGAACAGTACCTGGGACCCTGGATTCCCTCTGGGGTTTGCAGAACTGCCCCTCCCTTTGCTCTCCCATTTTCCATGAAAGAGGCTACTGGCAGATGGCTGGATTGATGGATTCTGATCAAACTTACCAGCCATCCTCTAGGGGTTTCCTGACCCCTCTGCATCCCCTGCTCACCTGAAGCCCCTAAAATAGTTTGGGTGTCCAGTGCTTAGAGGCTTCTGTGAGCTTGTGGAGGTGAGTTCTTGGTCATTGGTTTTTATTTTTTTTTACTACATTCCTTCCTTGTGCAGTGACCACACTTCATCTGGGGTGGGGTGGGCCTGAGTGACCTTGTGGAGCACCTAGGGAGGGGAAGTAGCCACAGTGCCTGAGGCCAAGTTCCAGGAGGCCAGCAGCGATGGTCTATTGGTGCCTGGCCTGTCCTCTTGAGATTGAACCTGGAGGACTACCAAGGGTTCCAATCTCCAGTTCTGTCTTGCCTCCACCATCAATTGATTAGAGTCTGAGGGCCAGGAGGAGGGACCAAGAAGTCTATCTTTCAGCCACTCACTAGTCACCACTGCCACTGATTGATCAGCTGCGGCTCCCTCAGCTCCCTAGCCTGGCATTCTCTTTAGCCTTTGGGCATTTAGGACATTTCGGACCCTGGGTTTTTATATATTAGGATAGAGTTAGAAAGCAGGTTGGTGGTTTACAGGGGCTGAGGGGAAATGATAATGGGGAGTGGCTGCTGCTTAGTGAGTACAGTATTTCCTTTTGGAGTGATAAATATGTTCTGGAACAAGATAGTGGTGATGATTGCACACACTGTGAATGTGCCAAATGTTATTAAATTTACACTTTCAAATGGTTAAAATGGTAAATGCATAAATTTTGCTGCATTAAAAAGAGACAGATCCTTATGCAACTATATAGAAAGTGGCTTATGTTATTTTTGTCTTTAAAAAGCAAGTTGCAAAAATGAGTGTGAAACATGATGGGACACAGATGCGTGCCCCATCTAAGTTTATATTTCTACTAGAGGCCCGATGCATGAAGATTCATGCAAAAATGGGCCTTCCTTCCCCTGGCTGCTGGCACTGCCTTCACTCTGGCCTGGAGCTGCTTCTGCCTTCCCATGCTGCCCAGAGGCCTGGACCAGCTGGGGAAGTGTGGAACACCTGTGTCCCACCCCCAGCCACTCGATGCCTACATAGGCAAATTAATCCACCATCTTTATTGGGTTAATTTGCATACTCACTCCTGATTGGCTGGTGGGCATTGAAAATGTATGGTCAATTTGTATCTTTCTCTTTGATAAGTGTAGATATTTTTAGTTAAGATACAGCTGTTATAACAGACTAAAGACCTGCTGCAAGAAATTCAGCCTCTCCAATCCTGGATCCCTCGGGGAATATCTAACTGCCTCTTGAAATCTGGGACCACTAGCTCCTAACTCCTCTGCCTGCCTGCCTGATCACCCTAATGAACTCTGCCTGCCTGCCTGATCACTCCTAACTGCTCTCAGACTGGGCTGATCACCCCTAACTGCTCTACTGCTGGCCTGATTACCCCTAACTGCCTCTGCCTTGCCCTGCACACAGGACCCAGGATTCCCTCCTCTGGCCAGTCACAGTCACCTGGGACCTGGATTCCCCTCCCTCTGGCAAGCTGCAGGCACCCAGGATCTGGGCTGGCTTCACTCAGGCTGGGCACAGCCACAGGGGACTGTGGTTGCGCAGCTTCTCCCGGGCCACAGACACAGGCACCTGGGACTGTGGGGTGGGCAGCTTGTCCCGCTCCTCGGCCACATGCACAGCCATGGGGCAGGCAGCTTGTTCCTCTCCCAGGCTACAGCCCCACTGCTGGCACCCGGGACCACAGGGACCATGGGGCATGAGGAATGTCTCTCTCATGGGCCATATCCCCAGACACTGGCACCCAGGACTGTGTGATGGCTATCTTGTCCCTCTCCCAGGCTGCAGCCCCAGCTTCTGGCACCTAGGACCAGGGGATCATGGGGTGTGAGGATTTTCCCGCTCTTGGCCACAGTCTCAGCCACTGGAACCCAGTACTGTGGGGTGGGCAACTTGTCCCTCTCCCGGGCCACAGGCACAGGCACAGACACTGGTGCCCAGGACCATGGGGCAGGCGGCTTTTCCCTCTCTTGGACCACAGCCTGGCTGGTCTCCATTCCTTTCTGGAGAGCTCATTTGTGCCTGGCTGGTCCCCATTCCTCTCTTCCCAGTGTTTAGTGTCTGAGCAGTTACAGTGTGATGGTGTGAGGGCATGATGACATGAGGGCATGACAATTATTTGCATATTAGCTCTTTATTATATAGGATAAGTATCCAAATCTCAGTAATTTAAGGAAATTTAAGTTAATTTGTTGCTCATGTAGAATTCAAAATGTGTTTTTCTATCCTGAGGAACTATCAGACTTCTAGGTAGTAATTCAGGGTCCTTAAAAAGGTGATTCTGCCATCTTCACCATGGTGATTTCACTTGATCTGCAAGGGGAATAACAAGTAAGCAAGCGCATGGGAGTTTTTATGGGTATAAGCTAAAAGTGTAACATTTTATTGATCAAAATGTAGTTACGTGTCCTCATATAACTGTATGGGAGACTGAGAAATGTAGTCTAGGTTTTCACCCAGGAAGAAGAAAGGTTTAGTGAGCAGCTATTTAATCTCTTCCATAAGTATTTTTAAAAAAATTTTTATTGATTTTAACACTGGGAAGTGAGTCAAGGAATATTAGAGGGAGATCTTCATTTTTTACTCTATAATGTTCTATTTTGAAGAATTTTCAATGAGCATGACTGTTAAGGGATAAACTGTGCCCTCTCCTTCAAAATTCCCATGTTGAAGCCCTAACCTCCCAGTGCCACAGAATGAAACTTCATTTTGTATGAGGTCCTTCAAAGATGTGAATAAGGTAAAATGAGGCCATTAGAGTGGGCTCTAATCCAATCAGATAGGTGTCCTTTTAAGAAGAGAAACTTTGGACACACAGAGAAGACAGTAGGGGTGTTACACACCAAAGAAAGACACCAAGAAAAGGCACCTATCTGTACATCAAGGAGAGAGGCCTCAGAAGACACCAAAACTGCAGTCAAGGACTTTTAGCCTCCAGATGTGCAAAAAATAATTGTTTAAGCAACCCAGTCTATAAGTACTTTATTATGGCAACTGTAGCAACCTAATACAATGGCATATTTTTATAACAAAATAAAAAATAAACCTTAATATGGCTGTCAAAGTTCCATTTTCAAAAGTGAAAACAAAACAAAACAGCCCAACTGGTGTCGCTCAGTGGTTGAGTGTTGAACCAAGAGGACACTAGTTTGATTCCCAATCAGGGCACATGCTCTTGTTGTGAGCTCGATCCCCAGTGGGGGACATGCAGGAGGCAGCATGTTGATGTTTCTCTCAATGTTTCTATCTCTCTCTCCCTCCCTCTCTCTCCCTCCCTTCCTTTCTCTCTAAAAATCAACAAAACATTTTTTAAAGTGAGAAAAACAGCTTCCCCATGCCCTAATATAAAATTATCTTCCTTTTCCAGTAAGTGTCTAAAATACTCTTTAATGGTTTTATGTGGCGCAATTTAAAAACACCCAGAAAACAATATATCACTTTCTAGAAAAAAATTAAGTTTTAAATTAACTAGGAAATTAATTGGCTTACTTGGATTCTCACAATGCTAATTTATTGAAGTGAATTACTGAGTTCAAAATTTCCAAATGGAGAGTTTAATCCTTTCATAGTTTTATTTTTCAACAGCAGTTTCTGCTTTTGACTACTTTTTCATTTTTCTAATTGTATTGTAATTACTGAATATTATGATCAGAAGTTGAGTATTTTGTATCCTCTGCATACTATTCATTATTGGTTAAGCTCAAGCAGAAATGTGGCAGTCAACAAATATTTATTGAGTGATCTCCATCACAACCAAGCAAGACAAGGATGAATCCACATATTGTTGCCAAATAATTCAGTTGCAAAGTAATGAATGCAAGTCCAATGTCATTGTGGCAGGAATAGCAACTTTTCCAAGGATATGGAGAGGACTAAAGTAATAACTTCAGGAATTTTTTTTTAGATTGCTCTGATTCTGCATTGCCTTGTCTGACAGGAGTTTTCCAATTCTACAGCCAATACAACTCTACACAAGAGTGTTCTCTTAACAGCTATCAGAAGCAACACGTTGATTATAGAATGCTTTATTCTATAATCCACAAAATTCAGCCAAGAAAATTCAGCAACTATATCTTATTTATTTCTTTATTTTGACATTATTTGAATTGCTATTGTTCAAATCCATGTCATGCATATTCCCACTATGTAACATCACACCCCCAATTACAGTAAATGCCTTTTTTGTGCATCTAGCTTGCACATACTTCTAAGGTTTTCACATGCTTCCATAGTTTTAGAAAGAAAAGTATTATCTCTTGCAGTGATATGCTCAGTCTTTCAAATACCCTTTCATTTGTGGCAATATTATTTCTCCCTATCTAAAAGAAATGAAGTAAGAGCCTGAAACAAGGGAAGTGAAGAGTGTTCTGAGGTTTAATGAACCTTTTTAAGGTTTTAGAGTTGATACCAGGTCAAACACATTATAATTGAAGACATGGGTTCCTATTCATACTAGTGATACTCCTGTGATTCTATAAATGTGATCCTGTGATCTTCACTTACTTTGAATTTGACCCTGCGCTTTTCAAATATATTTTAAAGAATATTTTACTTTTCCTGTGATCATTATTACCATCTCTCTGTGAACCTATCATTAGAGAAAGATGAGTATCCAGGAGCTGATGTGGGCCTTCATGAAACTCAGGAGTGCCTTTTTTTAAAGAGCTAAATGCAATTGTATTGAGTCAGAGTAGATGCAAAGTTTATCCACATACATAGTCATTAACGTACACATTAGGATTTTGTTTTGTTTATGGGTACATATGTGTGTGTTTCCTCAGAAAATGTGTGATATTAAATTTTCAAATACATGTCTTCTAGGGTATAAAGAATGGAAAAGTTTGTTTATTTTTCATAAATGAAATCAAGGCTTCCTTCACCACATGCAGTAGCAGTCCAAGGCTATGATTCACAGGGTGAATGAAATTACCAGCAGACCCTTGGAGATTCTAAGTGCATCAGCAAACAGCAGAATCTCTTTCTTTGTTGTATGCCTGGAGAGTCTCACCTTCACCCAATCGCCCTCACCCCTGAATGTAAACACACATAAGAAGAAAGAATTCCCATGATGCACCCACCCTGGCATTGTTACAAAATAAAGATAATAGAAAATGCAATGCCCTTTCTCAAGATAAAATAATTCCCTTTGCATGGAAAGGAAATCACTAAAAAAAAAAAAATCAGTCAGTAGAAAAACAGATTGAAGCACTCTATATAATTTTATTTCTATTTTCTTTATTTGAAATATGAGATCAGTCAGACCATGAGTGTTTACTGAAAACATAAATAGATGAAAAACCTTGGCTCTGCAATTTTTTCTGAGAAGTCAGTATAGCTCATAATTTACTAGAACTAATATAATCTCTTGCTCTAATTTATACAACCTAAGGCTCCAGTTATGTTTTATTTTGCCAATGTTTCTTATAAAACCCAAAGCTCCCTTTTTTCTACTTTTATTTACAATAACTTATAAGCAATGCACACTATCACTATATGTTGAGATTGAAAATACTACTGATAATCATAGTATTCATCATGAAAGTACCAACTAAATTATGTTGTAGTAATAGCTTAACAATTAACTTTGGTTTTTGCATAAATATATGTATTTTAGTAAATTCTCAGAGAATGGGGAAGCATAGTAGATGCTGTTTTTTGCTTTGTTTTTGTGATACACACACACACACACACACACACACACACACACACTACTATTCTGCTGCCAGTAACTATGGGATGCATTTTTAATGTGGTCAGAAGGATTCAGATGGTTAATTACATTATAGTGAGTATATCCAATAGAATATTTGAATGTCAAATTCTTATTTAGAAGTACTGTATAAGACTTTGCCCTGCTGGCATGGCTCAGTGGTTGAGCACTGGCCTGTCAACCAGGAGATAACAGTTCAATTCTCTGTCAGGGCACATGCCCTAGTGCAGGCTTGCTCACCACTGAGGGGTGTGCAGGAGGTAGCTGATCAATGATTCTCCCTCATAATTGATGCTTCTATCTCTCTCTTCCTCTCCATTCCTCTCTAAAATCAATAAAAGTATATTTTAAAATAAAAAATAAAAGCATAAGACTTACAGTTTCAATGTATTACCATAAATCAATGTGAAATCTCCATTACATTATTCTGAGAACTAGACTATCACAGCCACCTATTTGGGGTGATCTAATCTTCATCTGGTCTATGGACATAGTGATGATCAGAATCATCAACTAAATAAACACAATTAGTCAATAAAAGCAATCTTTGTCTCCATTTTTATGAAATTGCTCTCATCAATTATTTTTGTTTCATATACTAAAAGGTATGTTTCAATAAGTTAATTATGGAAAAGATCTTAAAGGTTGAAAGTACAGATACATTCTGTTTTAGTTCCTAATATAACAAATAAAAACTAATATTTATTGAAGACTTATTTCATGTTATGCATATTTTAGCCATTGTATTTAACTATACCATTAAACTATGTGCAAAATTGTATCTCCCTTTTCAGTTAAGTAACTTGACTAAAATTACACAGTAACAAGTCTCATATTAATTGTCTAAATGAAGATCCTCTATGTATTAAAATACAGACAGGTTCTAAGTAATTCTAAAACAAGTGAATTGACTCAATGAAATATTTAACTTTCTGCATGTCATTAACTAGCAGAGAGTTTATAATTTTTAAAATAGACTTTATTTTTAGAGTAGCTTTGGATTCACAACAAAATTGAGAAGAAAGTACAGAGAGTTTCTATGTATCCTCTGTTCAAATATATATACAACCTTCTCAACTATCAACATCCTGCACCACAGTGGCACTTTTGTTACAATTGATGAACTTACATTGGCACATCATTATCACCCAAAGTGTTTAGTTTACATTAGGATTCACTAGTGGTGTTGTACATTCTATGTGTTTGGATAGATGTATAATCACAAGTATTCACTATTGCAGTATCATACAGAATAGTTTCACTGTCCTGAAAATCCTTTGTACTATGCATATTCATTCCTCCCTTTGACTAACCCTCTTAACCACTGATCTTTTTACTGTATCTATAGCAATTTTTTTCCAGAATATCATATATTTGGAATTATGCAGTAGGTAGCCTGCTTGCATTAGCTTCTTTCACTTAGTAACATACATTAAAGGTTCTTCCATGCCTTTTCATGATTTTATAGTTCATTTATTTTTATTGCTGAATAATGAATGTTCCATTGTCTGGATGTAACACAGTATATTTATCCACTCACAGATGTTCTAATTTTAAACATGTAAATCAAGCAGAGGACAGAGGTTCTAACTAACTCTAGAATAACTATACACCACTGGCTCTAGGATACATCATTCATGCAACCCTTCAAGGTTAGTCCTGCATGGTTATGCTCCAGGTCTTTAAAAACTCTGACCATTATTTGAGCTCATAAATATAAATATATACTTGATTAAACCAAGATTCATCAAACAATGAATTCATTTCTAACAGCAGTTTCAAAGGAAATTTTGTGAAAGGATATAGTTAGTTCAAGGCAGCAACCCTAAGATATTATACTATGGCTGTATAAATCCTAGTTGTTGTTTTTTTTTCTCAGTTATCTAATAGTCAACCATATAAAAATAAAAATATATTGACGTATATACAAAAACATACACTTCTGCATTAATTAATCATATTATCAGGATTGCTCTTATTTATTGAGCACTAAAGGAAAAATATGTGGCAGTTATCAAATCACTTTAATGAGTAAAAGTGACAGATTAGAAAATTCAAGCCTTAAAATTTATTTTAATAATTGATGTCTTCTTACATTTTCTATTTATAATTTATTTGTTTGTTTATCTTTATTATTGAAAGTATTACAGATGGTCCCTCTTTTTCCCCAATGACCCCTTCCACCCCATCCCCATCCCCACTGAGGCCTTCACCACATTATTGTCTGTGTCCAGAGGTTACGCATATATGTATGTAAATTCTTTGGTTAATCTCTCCCACTCATCTCCTTTACCCCCTTCCCTCTGATATTAATCAGTCTGTTCCATGTTTCTATGTATCTGAATCTATCATTTGTATATATTCTTTCAAGAAATGTCTATTCATTTCTGAATTATGTTATTTTTTATTATTTAGCATTAGAAGTCATTTTATGTATTGTGGATATTAATCCGTTACTAGATATATGATTTGCAAATGTTTTTTCTCATTCCATGAATTTTCTTTTCATTCTGTTGATAGTGCCCTTTGACACAGAAAAGGTTTTAATTTTTATGAAATCTAATGTACCTATTTTTTTAAATTTCTGCTATGGTATATCTAAGAAATCATTACCAAATCCAGTACTTAACTTTCCCCTTATGTTTTCTTCTAAGAGTTTTACACTTTTTATTTTTTGAATCCATTTTTACTTAATTCTTGTACATGATGTAAAGTAAAAGTCCATTCTTTTGCATGTGGATATTCTATTTTCCTAACATTATTTATTTAAAAGAATGTCTTTTCCCCATTGAATAGTTTTGGTCCTACTGTCAAAAATATTTGACTATAAATTTGAAGATTTATATCTATGTTCTTTATTATATTTTACTAGAGACCTGGTGCACAAAATTCATACACTCGGGGGGGGGTCCCTCAGCCAGGCCTGTGCCCTCTTGCAGTCTGGGAGCCCTCAGAGAATGTCCAACTACTGGCTTAGGCCCGCTCCGCATATTGGACATCCTTAGTGCTGCTATAGAGGTGAGAGAGGCTACCATCACCACTGCTGCACTTGCCAGCCATGAGCCCGGACTCTGGCTAAGTGGTGCTCCCCCTGTGGGAGCACACTGACCTTGAGTGTCTGCCCCCTGGTGGTCAGTTCACATCATAGTGATTGGTTGTTCCACTGTTCAGTTGACTTGCATATTAGCCTTTTATTATATAGGATATTGTCTGCAAATGGAGATGGTTTTATTTTTTGTCCTTCCAATTTAGATGCCTCTTATTTCTTCTTCTTTGCCTTTTTACTCTGGCTTTTTATTATTTTTTTTCATCTAATTAATAATGGTAAAAAAATTCACTCTTATTCTCTCAGAATTTTAAGTTAAATATCCTTATTTTTAAAAAAATATATGTACCATAGATGGGCTTTCACATAAAAAACGAACATAAACCTTAAATTCAAAAATTTTGTAGTTTTTATGAAAATTTATTTCAGTACCAAGCATTTATAATTTGATAGGCAACTTAAGAAACACGAACAAAGTGGGGTTAGGTGCATTCCCAGCAGCATGGGTGGGCAAGGGGCAGGTGAGAGGTTGTGCTCAGAGGAGGCGCTGATACCAGAAGGCCAGCCATAGAGAGGAGCAGCAGGCAAAGCCTGTCCCAATGTTTCTAAGTCTCTGCAGATGTGAATCTGATGTAGCAGCCAGGGAAGGTGAGCAGCCCCTGCAGCAGCAGCCGTAGGGGAGGCTCATCTGCTTGGGCCATGAGGAAGCTGACTCACAGGTCATCCTGAGGAAAGAAGAATGGACTCTCTGGTGGAGCAGAGGTTGTAACCTTTCATTGCCTTGCAATACTGGTCTCTTGAGATCACTGTAAAATTATAGTGGATGAAACATCTGCTCCAGTGTCGCTGGAAGATATCAACACTGATGGAATAGTAATTAGCAAGTTGAAGGTTAAGAAGCAGACTTACTTGTCCTTAACAGGTGGGGATGTCATCTACTTAGTGTACAGGAAGAATGAGCCAGAACACAATGTGGCATAGCTCTGTTCATCTTTAAATGAAAAACAAGGCATGGCACATGTCTCCTTTGAAGCTAATAAAGAAAACATGTTTCACATAACCAAAGATATATCAGGTGCAGGGCGAGGTGACTATCCCCAGGTTCTGCCCAACACTTAGGCATGCTTCAAGGAACCCCAGCCATCAGCATCAATGTTGGAACGCTTTCCCTTGTCCTCCACCTCTTCCATAGAGCCCACTGCTGCCACCGCAAACTTTCACAACGAGGGTTCAGGAATCTAGAGAAGGGGCTGCAACATAAACAGATACACTAGACAAGACATATAAATTTGGAAGGCATGGGGAACCAGGCGGAAACCTCCTCTCTAGTGAAGTAGCTCCCCAAATCTCCAGATCCATGGCTTTTTATTCACTAGAATATACATTTTGCCCTTTAGCAAAGCAAACAGACATCAAGGGTAAGGTTTGGTAAACAATAAAGGATTATCAGTTTAGGAGATTGCCTTCAGCTATTCAGCCAACAACAGGGTAATACAATGCTCATTCTTAGCTCTGCTGAATATCAAAGTCCATCAGCCTCCTGAGGACTTATTGCATTTATTATGACCTGCTGGTCTTAGCCTCCAGCACACTGCCATCCAGCTCCACCTACAGAGGTGAGGCCCTTTCCCCGGAAAGGGTGTGGTCCATCTTGACAAGTGATGAAACCTCCAAGGATCCCTTCATCTATCCCAGACAAAGAGGGAGCATTCTTTCCTTTGTCAGAACTATAAAATAGGGAGGGTCTGAAGCCTATGAAGAAGAAAATGACAGGAGACAAGGAGGCTGATCTGACCTGAACCTGCATTTGTTGGTCACAGACCAGTTTAGGGGCTCCCACAGTATCCTAGAGGGTGTCAGACTACTGGCCGTGAAGCCAGACAAGATGGAAGAGGAAGCTCACATGCATCATCTGCCAGGACCTGGGGCACAACTGTGTGAGCCGGCAGCCCTGAATGCATACCTTCTACTCAGCCTGCTACTCAGGCGAGAAGGAACACTCCACCTGCAGCTGTTTGTTGGAGCAGGTCTATAAAAACCACATCCTCAACAACCAGGTGGAGGTGTACCTTCTCCAGTGTCCAGACAATGGTTGCAGTGAGGAAGATGTACAGAGCATGGCCACCAGAAACAAGATCACGCAGAACATGCTTCAGCCCAAAGACAGGAGGTCTTTCTCAGACAAGGAGGACAGTTTGGAGGAGCTGTCAGATGTGGACAGCCAGTCTTGGGATATCAGCCAGTCTTGGGATATCAGCCAGCCTTGGTCCTGTGTGGACAGTATCCCAGTACTGAAGGCAGGGGGCAGGGGTGGGGGCTTCCCAGTGAGCAGGGAGCACCACAGGCCTCTGGGGACACATCATCAACTCCTGTGAGTCTCATAACAGCCCAAGATGATGTGTGTTCCCTGCAAGGAAGCCATGCCATATGCACCTGCAGCTTCGGCCCACACTCAACTAGAGGATGCAGCATGAGTATGAACAGGAACCCCGCATCACTCCCCAGCAGTGTACCCTCTGCCTGCAGCCCTTCTGTCATGTATTGGGGCTGTGATTGAACTGGCTGCCTGGGTTGCCTGGACTTCTTCTGTGCTCAATGTGGGCTTCAGGTGGTTCCACTGGATGCTTAGCAACAACAACTAGAGTCTGACATCCTGAAGAATTACCTGATGGTTGAGGTTTTAACGTGTTGGCTGAAAGCCTGGTGACACTTCAGAGGGCAGTGTTCCACTGTCTGATTAGAGCCTCATGGAGAACATCCTGCTGTTACTATTGAGGCCTTCGAAGCTTCCTGGAGCTGCCTTAACAGTATCAGTGGAACACTCCTGCCTCCCAGTTGCCAGTAGCTATAACATCCCCTTCTGAGGGCTATGGAGCCTCCATTGCTATACTCAGGTGAAGTCCCAACACACAATGAAATTCAATCAGATCTGTGAAGAGACAAGGGTCAAGAACTGTCTGAGAAGGCACCAAGATGGCTTGGGAGTATGAGGGTCAATGACAGCGTGTTTCAGGAAATATCAAATATGAAGATTTTAAGGGCATTTTACAGATCCCCTCAGGGCATGCTGGGGTTCTCTGCTTGGCCCAGTGAGGCTCCAGCAGTAGACTGGGGGGCCTGGCGCCTGACTTCCCTCTGAACTCTGGGCTGCCAGAAGCGCATCATCCAGAACAGCCATAAGCTTTCAATTCCTGGGATGGAAAGCAGGTTTGCTTTCCCACACTATGATTAAAATGGATGCCTCTCTTCAAGAAAAGTCGCATGGGCCCTGACGGCATGGCTCAGTGGTTGAGCATGGTTCAATTCCCAGTTAGGGCACATGCTCAGGCTGAGGGCTTGATCCCCAGTGTGAGGCATGCAGTAGGCAGCTGATAAATAATTCTATCTCATCATTGATGTTTATATTCCTTTCTTCTTTTCCCTTTCTCTCTGAAATCAATGAAACATCATAAAAATAAAAAATAAATAAAAGTTTCACAGGAGAAAGAGGAAAGTTTGTTAGAAACATTCCATTATTCAAGGAAAGGGAGCAAAGCTCACACATATAAGCCCTGTAGTGCCCCCTGGGGAAAGTCATAGCTCTTAGATACTTTAAAAATAGGTTTGGTGCTTATCTTCTAACTTAAATACCACAACATGTGGCACAAATAATATAATTTATAGTTTACAAATTGACTAAAATTGGGGATAGTATGGCATTTGAAAAAAATAAATATATGTTTCTATTTATTTAAAAAATCAGCTATCCAAAACTGCTAACCTTGGGCACCTGATATTAAATGCTTGGCACCCCTCCCAGGCTTCGGTAGGTTAGGCCGCCACCACACCGACCCTGCTGGGAGCACAGTGCTGGTCCTTGCTGCTCCTCTATCACCATAGCTACAGGCCCTGTCCAGCTGTTCCCACATTCTTTATTCCTTCCTTGGGGCAGTGGCCATCGGTAGCCAAGGTACCAGGTGTAGGTCAGTTCTGGTGACACCCCAATCCTCCTGGAGCAGATCTTTCCAGCCATTAGCAGGAGGGGCTTTTGATTCACTAGCCCTTGCTCTTCCTTCCTGTGTTGGGTTTGTCCTGTCATCTGGAATAATACTTGAAATGTGGTTTTGTGTAAAATAAAAAACGTTTTTTTTTAATCTTTTGTTAAAATCACCTGTTGTATTTGTTTGCAAAATTGGAATACTGTTGCTTCTTCTCAGGGACATGATTTTCAACTGTTGTCTTGCTCTTGATAAAGACCCTGAGAAGCAGTGCCCTATTTGTAGAAGAAGGCCTTCTTCCTGCATTCTAATAAACAAGCTGTGTCTATTTCTCTCTCCTGGGAAAGAAAAGAAAATAAAAGAAAAGAAACAGGAATAGGAACAAGGTAACATGCTGGTTTGCCATTGCTATGAATACGTGCAGAGGCAGATAATACCTTCACAGAAATTTTAATTCAGATGTCTGAGAATGAGGATACCACACACACACACACACACACACACACACACACACACACACACACACCAAGAGGGTTTAAAAAAGGCTTATTACTTACATAACTGAGGGTTCAAGGGAGAGCAGGCAGGGCAAGCCTCTCAAGCAATTCTGAAATGGCTTGAGATCAAGGAAAGAGGAGTTATCTGGGTATTTATTTTGGCTAGGGGGTGGGTATGGCCAGGATAACAGTTCCCATGAAGGAAGGGTTTCTTTGCATGGTTTGAATCTCTTGGATTTGCCAAAGAAGGGAGAACCTAGGTTTTCTTGTCAGCTTTCCCAGATTCGAGACACACTTAAGAGAAGAAACGAGTCATAAAAACTGTCAGTAGTCACAGATCAAAAAAATGTATCATTGGAACTGATTCTAGTGTTTATAGTTTTAACAAAAATACTGCTATGAATATTCTTGTATGCCTTTTTAAAAAAACACATGTATATGTTTCTGCTGAGTATATACTTAGAAGTGGAGTACCTGGATCATAGGGTATGTTTATGTTCCATTTTATTTTTTTATATATATTTTTATTGATTTCAGAGAGAGGGAAGAAGTGGGAAAGATAGAAACATCAATGATGAAAATCATCAATCTGCTGTCCCTGGCTTGCCCCCTACTGAGTAGCCCACAACCCAGCATGTGCCTTAACCAGGAATCAAACAGTGACCTCCTGGTTCTAGGTTGATGCTCAACCACTGAGTCACACCAACTGGGCTATGTTCAATTTTAGTAGAAACTGATAAGAAATTATCCAAATTCACACTCACATCCACAGTCAAATTGAGTCCTGGATGCTCTATATATGCACCAATACTTGGTATTTTCATTCTTTTTAAGTTATTCATTCTATTTTATTTATGAATATTAATATCTATTAAGGTGTTTATCATATGTTCATACCCCCAAATATTTATTATTATTACTTATTATTCTTATCCACACCAGCATTATATTAAAGGCAAATTTTGAAAGAGATATTATTGTATTGCAAATACCAAGGCACTATGACTTGATATCAAGGCACTATAAATAGAAAATGAACAAATACCGACCATAGAGATAACTCCAGTAACTAATTTCTGTGCTGCTTAGAGTTTTCTTGCCAAATTTCTCAAATATTCACACTCATGATTAGATTCTAACAGGCACACTACTTTGAATTGTTCCTCCTTGGGGTTATTTAAATATAAATGTCATTACCTTTGATTTGAGCAACTCTCAAAACTCTTAAGTCAGACCTGCTCATTTGGCTGTAAAGCAGCCCAAGCAAGGGCATCTGCTAAAGGGCAGGATTGAATATGGGCTCTTGTGCTTCAAGTGTCTGTATTAAGCTTGTGCCAGGAGCCTTTAGGACATAGGCCTGCAGTGTGGAACTTCTGCATATCAGCTTGTTTGGTTGATTCAAGTTAAGCAAAACTATTCATTTACAAACTAACATTTCATCCATTCTTCCATAAACCTATTGATCTGTTCTTAACCAAAAAATAAAGATATACTGCAAATGAAAAAATGTAAATGGAGCAAAACCAATTGAGCTCTAAAATCTGCAACCATAGTTGTTAAACATAAGCAGTTTCAGAAATGAAATATTTAACCACTTTTAATAATCTGAAGCAGCAACTTCCTTGACATCAGAGCAAAAAAAAAAAAAAAAAAGAGCCCTTCTGGAAAGAGTCCAATAACTGTGTTTCAAGATGCTAAATATCTGGTTGGTGACAAAGAAACCCAGCCTTAGTTTTGGATCACATTCTTTATGATCTCTCTTCTCTTGCCTACATGGGCACCTGGATTATCTGAAGATCCATTACCACATGGCTGATGGAAAGCCTATGTGCTCAGTGTTTTCATTGGAGCCTAGAATAATAAAGCTAGAAAATTTGGAGTATTTCCTAAGGTTGTCAAACATTATAAATGTTGGTAAATCTTAAGTGTGTTGTGTACATGAATAACAGTTCTTAAATATTTTCATTATGAATACTAAACTCTTGGGAGACTCCTTTTTAAGTATAAAAGACCACAATGCCTTAAAATATGTTCCAATTTTAACAAGACAAAAAGAAAGTAGTGGTAGTTGGATACTTTTCAAGAAAGAATTAGAAAACAAGGCCAATGATTCTGATGGAAAGAAGTGATACTTGTTATGGTCGCTGAAGAAGGAACGCACAAGGCCAAAAGGGGTAAAGAATTATATATTTATTGTTACATCTGCTAGCAGAAGGGCTGAGACCAAAAAGGCATTAGCAGGGCAGAGTAGGGGGAATAGGATATTTATGCTTCTTGTAAAGGTCAGTCAGAGTAACTGGTCGGACCAGGTGCAGGTGGGGGCCAGGTGTAGGTGGTCCACTGGAAACTGGGTGAAGTAGCCCTTTGGAAGCCAAAGGCTGTCAATCATGAGACCTATAATGAGAATAACTGGAAAATTGCCAAGAGGGGTGAGAGCCCCAGAATGGAGCACATGAATGTGCCTAACAATACTACCTAATGACCAAGACTGCTTTAACATTCCCTTCAGCTTTATTAAACTTTTGACAGGTTTCTTCTTGATTATAGGCCCTTGACTTCCCTTTCTGAGAATATTTGCTTCAGAAAACCATAAATTATTTTCTTGCTGAAATGTTTGTATATCTTCTCCTAGCTTCACTCCAGTTTTACAACCTCAAAAATACCTTGCTCAAGGACCTAAGAAGCATTTTTTTGAAATGTAAATACCAAAAATGATAGGATAATATCACCCCTACCTCCCAGTCTCTGTGGAAAGATAGGACCCTAAATTCAATAGAGATTGATCAGCAAACAAAGATGGCCTAATCATAGTGAAAAACATTTACAAACTCAGGAATAATTCAAGTTTGTTCCACACATCCCATTGATTAATCTCCTCCCTGAAATCCTCTAGTACTTTTCTACTAGCTCTTCCCAGTATTTACAAAGCTCTCCTACCTTTTATTTCACCAGTTTTGAGTTCAATCTCTCTTCCTTATTGCAATAGCCTAAGTAAAGACTTCATTGTCTGTTTAACTTTGGTGCAATTTTGGCTTCAACACTATGTAATGATGGGGATGATAACTTAATTCTAAAATTGTCACCTCATCTCAGTAAATATTTACTGAAGAGGTGCAGAAAGACATGACCTTTTCTTGACATGTAAATATGCTAGACAATGTGTTACCCACATCATTTCATTTATTTCTCCAAATTAGGGTAACCAATTGTCCCCATTTGATCAGAACTAAAGGATTTCCTATGACATGGTACTCTCTGTTCTAAAATCAGAAAAGTCTCAGGCAAACCGAGATAGTTGGCATTGTATTATTCATTACCATCTGATTTGGGGAGTTTAGGAATATTAAGTAGCCTGGTGATACAGTCTGGTTTCATGATCTGAGTCTTATGCTCCCCAGGTCTAGTTCAGGCTCTCAGCATTTAATATGTTTGAAACATTATTGATAATGACCCTGGAATTACAAAGATATGAGTAACATGTCTCACCATCAAGGAGGCTACATGATGAAATGGCAAGTGTTACAAGATCCCACATAATATAGGTTGAAATGAGGATGCAATCATTTTCCTGTGAAATACTGGAACTACTTCAGAAAAAATGGTATTTAGACCTGGTCCGAATAAATGATGTAATAAGGAGTCCTTTGGAAGGCTCCAGATAAATCCTAAAACCTGTTGGCAATAGTATGTTTGGAAATAAGTGAAGACCACCCCAATGAGAATAAACAGAGGCTATTTATTCAGAGCGTACAAGGAGGTCAGCCATCATCACTTGCATTTGGCAGAGACTCAAAAGCAGGTAGGAGAGCTGAAAAGCTTCGCAGTTTAAAAAACGAAAGGTTACAAGTGTGTTCTGATTAGAACTTTTGGCATGAGGAAACTGGAGGCAGGCCAATGGGAAGCGAGACACCTTATGTTCTTGTTTGGGGAGCATATTTAACTTTCTCTGCTTGGCCCCTTTTGTTTCACATGTAAGATAATAATTACATTTGGATTAGCTATTAGCCCATAATCTCTAACCCAGGCAAGAAACTGACAATTTTTGAATAAAGTTTCTACTCCTGTAAATAAAAACTGGCATATAATGTGAGAAATATCCAGATGTTTTTAGGCATTAAAACTGAGAAAAAAGGACACAGACAAATTCTTTTTTTTTTACTTTGACCCTTATTTTCCTGAAGAATATATATGTTTGTGATTTTACAAATGGTAGTTCACTCTGAATCAGAATATTAAAACTGCAGAAACTAAAATAAATGAAATTGACATAATCTACAGTTTGAAGCACATTGTGATATAAATGATAGAGTGTGTCACTCTATTGATGAAAATAACCTAAAGCTATAAAGACATGTTGTATATTGCCTTGAGAATATGACTTTTGAGAGATACTACTATCAGGACAGCATCGTGCAATTTCAAATTCATAAAAACAAAAGGTATAGATGCATGAAAGGTAGCATCAGTATCCAAGGAATTTGTGTAGAAAAGAGTCAGGGTATAGGATGAGGAGTTACAAAAGGTGAAAATTTCAGTATCATGTAAATAATACTATGTCATAAAGTGTAATAGAGGCAAAGTATGACTCATTAACAGGTTCCATTCACAGGAGAGCATGACAAATAAGAGATGAGACCAAGTTCAGTAAAATAATAGAAGCAAATATGCAATTGCAACCAAAAGTGTAGTTAAACAATAAAAGGACATTATTTCACAATTTTTTATCTGATGTTAACCCATTCTTCAACATATATATGGAAAACATATAGAACTTTTAACACAAAAGCATTCATACTATTATATGTTAATTTCTCCCCTGACACTGTAGTTATAAGAATTCCCCTGTAATAACTTGCAGACCTCCGGAAATTGGGAGTGGATGTAGATAAGACATGAAAGCATGACAGAGTGAATCAAACATATGAATAAAGTATGCTCAATCTTTTGTAAGAAGGTCCCCTGGGGAAATACCTTTTCGGTTAACTAGAAACATAATATGGTCATTTTGTTTGCTTCCAAATTAGTTTGTTTTGCTTTTAACTTTAAGGTTGAGTGACTCTTCCTTCCACTCTATAGAAACATGATGTCTATTGAGCTCTTTTCCCTCCATCATGATTTTTAAGTACCAACATAGAAGAATGGATAATATTAACCCAAAGTTTGGTCATTCTACCACATGCTATTTGGACTGTTGCTGAGTTCCTTATATAGCTTTCTTTAATGCAATTTAGGAAAATTGATGATAAATTTGAGTTAGGACTTAAAAAAACAAAGAAGTTTAAAATGATAATAAAATATATATTGGCTTTGTGCTGGGGAGGGGCAAAATGTAGTGCTATAAAGGCAAGGGACAGCTTGGATCAAGACAAAACTGATAGCAGAAAAGATAAATCCCTAATAGCTTGAGGTTAAAATAGTCATGGAAAAATTTAATCCACAGAGAGTAGAAAATGGGCAGGAATACTAAAAGTACAAAACGTTATAAAAACACCATAAAATTTTAAAATACTAAAAACATAAGAGTTCTTTTTCATTATACACACACACACACACACACACACACACACACACCACACACACACACACACACACACACACACACACCACACACACACACACACACACACACACACACACCAAGTTAAAAATATGTGGAACCGGAAACAAGAAATAGTCATTAATTTACTGGGGATCCAATATTTATACTCAAAAGACTCATCAGGACTTTCACTTCTTAACCAACATTTTATACCAATTTTGGACACTTCCATATTATTGAAATAGCTATTCCGATAAATTTAAGTAAAATTTAACAATTTACTCAAATCACACAGCTAGTAGTGGCAGAAATAAACTTAGATTTAATTTTTTTTTGTTAATCCTCACTTGAGAATATTTTTTCCTTTGATCTTCAGAGAAATTAGAAGGGAGGGAGGAAAGAGATAGAGAGAGAAACATTGATGTGAGAGACATATTATTGGTTGTCTCCTGCACACATCTAGACCAGGGCTGGGGATTGAACCTACAACCCAGGTGCATGCCCTTGATCAGGAATCAAACTTGTGACCCTTTGGTACCAGGGGAAATGCTCTAACCACTGAGAAACACAGGTCAGAACTAAACTTAAAATTTGATATAATATGTGGCATATCAAAATAACTAAGAAACACCTTATAAAAGTATTAACAGTTAGAAAGATGGCTTTCTTATTATAAGCTACTAGGAAACTGAACAAATACATTAAAGAATTATTTCAGATATTGGTCTACAGACAGTGCAGGATTGAAATGGTGTAATGACATGACTACTTAAAATCTTTGAAGCTTTTTGACACTCTAAAGTCTATACAAACATACAAAGATTTTTCATCCTTTCTTGTATTCTTTGAAATCTTGATTCAGGGAAGGTTTTGAAAAGATCAGATGCATTTGCACCCTGAAAATACATTTGTCTAATAAAGATATTAATTTATTTTTACTTGGCAAAAGTCTTAAAGTGATTTATACCTTTCCACTTTAAATAAACCAAATTTTGTCATTGAGGTAGATTTTAAAAACTATATTCATTTTATTAAAATTTGTTGTTTTGACAGTTTGTCAGAAGCACATTCTTTTTGTACAGCTTTGTTTTCATTTCTGGTAAATCGTGTAAAATTGTCTTTCAAAAGTGATAAAAAGCTTCTCAATTTGTTGAACGTAGTGCAATTTATTAAACTTACAAGTTTCCTTGATGTGTATTATTTAAGGCATCAAATTCAAGAGCTTGTATCTTAGCAGTTTTACCTTGGATACCTCATCTCTCCATTCATTTAATACTATTCTTGATAACGTAGTGATGCTCAACAAGCTGGAGACTATAGGTACTAGGTAGTAGAGTTCTGACACATATATGACAGAATTATTAGCTTTTCCTATTAAATATTTCTACATTAAAGTTATTTATCGAGCAACAAATTAGAATCTAATAGTGAAATGCCTGAGCACCCAAGAGTTATAGCGATCAGTTACTGTATAGAACTGCAATGGAAGATCTGTTCTATTTGAAAATTCTATCAAAAGATCTTTCACTTCCTACAGGAAGAAAGTGACCTGCTTCAAGAGTTCAGCCAACTTGAGTTTATGCACATAAAGCATTCAGTTTCCTGCCATAATAAAACACTTTCAAATCTCTTGGAAAGATTTATCAAAATTAATCTCAATTAATAAAATTTTCTGACATATTCTTGAATTCTCCCTATGAAAATTTCTGATGATTGATTGCATGTTTAATAAACAATATACATTACAGCTGTCAGCTTCTTGCTAAAACTTGATTTCCCCTCTGGTAATTGTGTGAGGGAAGAGAAGGGTTATTGCATTTCCTGTCAGTATTTCCTTGAAAGTTGTTTTATGCAAAGACAGCCAAGCTCACGAGACTAATTCATTCATGGGCCTGCAGCCAATATGAGTGCTCAGTATACCGCCGAGTGCCTTTCCACACTTACCTCACTGAAGACGAAAACTCTACATAGTTGTTCACCCTCAAAACTCCATGAGGCTGCTTGAAATCAGGTTTTTTGAAAACTGAGCATATGTGTTTTATCTTCTTTGAGTTGTTCTCACTGTCCCTGTGATCTAAGGACCTATTTTTCACCTTGGGACAAGGCTCCTTTAATGGTGGAGTTATATAGAAGAGTAGAGATTTTCCTTCCTTCCAAGGACTTCCGTTATTCATATTGTAAAAGGGAGAGAACAGAGCAGTGGTGGGGAACATCTGGCTTGCGGGCCACATAAATCATTTGGTCTGGCTTTACCAAGGGATTGGGGGTGAGTTAATTAAATGCTTGACCAAATATAGCAGGCTAATTTTTAAGTTGATAATTTTGTATGCCCCGTGAATGGTGTTATAAATAAGAAAATGGCCCCTGGCAGAAAAACGTTTGCTACTCCTGGCATAGAGGTATTTCTACCTTGTTTAACTATGTAGCAATAAAAATTAAAATTCAAACTCAGTTCTATCATCTTAAAAAAAAGAGAATGAATATTAATTAGTAAATTATTTAGAAATTATTTACTCAGTACCAGATGTGTATATTTGATTATTCTAGAAACTAAAACTTTCAGTGATAGTTCAGTCAAGGATGAGATATAACTAAAGGCA
Organism: Lasiurus cinereus; assembly: GCA_011751065.1. Lineage (NCBI taxonomy): Eukaryota > Metazoa > Chordata > Mammalia > Chiroptera > Vespertilionidae > Lasiurus > Lasiurus cinereus. The sequence goes on from JAAGEH010000029.1 coordinate 11,752,644, forward strand.
CTTGAAAACAAGTGTATGTGTGTGTATGTGTTTAATGTGGTATAAATTTATGTGATTTAAATAACTTATAATGTCCTTTTATGTACTCTGTTGGTAAAACTTTTCCAGACCCAGCTCCTCCTGCCTTCCTGGCCCTGGATTTTTTTAATATTGAATCTTGGCAAAGCAGAAAGGTTAAGGTCCTTATGGCCAAATCTGTTCTCTTTTTTGATATGTAGGGCAGTGCCTTCTACTCATTTAACTATAGCTTACCCATTTTAGCTAAAGTGACTCATGTGGCTCAAGTTCCCCTTGCCTTAACCAAGTTTTATTGGTTCTCCCTGGCTTATTTGACCTTATCAGAGACTCTACTAACTACATAACCATAAACATCAGTCATGGTACTCATACAGCATCTGTACTGATTTTGGCATCAGGTCCTAACCTCTGCTTGAGGAATCACCTCTCACTTTATGAACCATACACAAGGCCAACTGGCATTCAATAAAATGTCCCAAATATACAAAGATTGAAGATGGCTTGGAAAATATAAACTTCAGAGCTCCATTCTGGTGATGGTTGATACACAACATCTTTTTTCTTTAAATTACCCTGAAATATATCTAGAGCACCAAACTGGCAATAGCATCTTAAGATAAAAATCAGAGAGACACTGAAATAAGATCAAAGTGTCATTTCATTAACTGCATTTCCAAGAAGGATGAAATGAGAAACAAATATTTTTTTTTCAATAGAAGAAGAAAGATGACATTAAAATGGAATTAACCTAATTCCAAGGTATCAGGCTACAGTGACCAGAACAATTGATCTCTGCTTCTCTGGCACAGGAAAAGCAAATCTTGAACCAATCATAGTCCTTTCCTCTCCCTCTTCTTTCATCTGTCACCTATTCTGGGTTTAATCAAAATGTGTCAATAAAAAATTTAATTAAGGTGATGTCAGCAAGGTGGAAGCCCAAGAGGTCCCAATGCTTGCCTCCCCCACAAAAAATAAACAACTGCAAAATGATGAAAATAACTCTGGGAAAGTTCTGTATTATAACAGAGAAGCAGCAAAAACACTACAAAGCTAAAAACCAAGGATGGCCACATAATAAAGCATAGAAAACATTTTACCTGTATTACCCCATCCCCAGTCCAGAGCAGCTTGGCACTAAGAGAGATCCCTCAGAGTGATTTCACCCCACCTGGAAAAGAAGAGCAGTAGAACCTCAGAGAGCCTCACCACTATGGATATTTGCAGACTTTACTACTATCACCATAGTCTTCACCAATGCTCAACCTAGCTGACTGAGATGCCCAGAATCCCTGCTGCTACATTTCCTCCCAAGGCAGCAGGGGTCACTGTAGTGATCTTATCTCAAGATCACAGAGTACATTATGTAAATGTACTCTGAAGCCAGAGGCAAAACTTAGAACCACCATCTGCAGGGTGTGCTACTACTGCAACCTGACACCCAGGCCCAAGCTATTGTTGTACTCTGTTATCTCAGGGCCTGTGACAATGCTGTGTCACCTCACTCTCACCCTAGGGTCTGAGTCACTGTGGAGACATCTACAGGAGATTTGCATAGGCTGGTACATCAGACACCAGTGCCACTGCCACAACAAAGTGTGCCTGTGTCCCAGAACTCAGGTGCTGTAGTAGTTTTGCATGTTCCGGAACCTACGCCCAACTCCACTTCTGCTCTGACTGCCAGCATTCCACCATCAATGGCAGGACCTCCACAGTATTGCCCACAAAAGACCCTCACAGTCTTTGCTGACATTGACCTCAGCTGATGTAGATGCATGTAGACTACACCACTGTGCTCTCCCAGAAACCAGAGATACTACACCTGACCAAGCTGGTGCCCTTGCAGCCAGCCACCTTCAAGGGTAAGTTTTTTCCAACTGAAGCCAGTCTGAGAAGGCTTAAAGAGGTGACTGCTGCACTGAAATGTGCAGACATTAATACAAGCCATTAGAGACATGAAAAAACAAGGAAACATGATACCATCAAAAGAACACAAATAATTTTCCAGAAACAGACCCCCAAGAAATGGAGATATGTGGGTTATCTAAAAATTATTCAAATAATTATTTTAAGGAAATTCATCAAGATCCAAAATAACACAAAAAAACTCAATGAACTCATCAAACAGTACATGAATAAAACAGGAGTTCAACAAAGCAATGTAAATCATAAAAAGAACCAAATAGAAATTCTGAAGCTAAAGAATAAAATTTATTAAACAAAAAATGAAATAGAGTAGTTCATCAGTGGCCTCAATCAGCCAAAAGAAAATGTCTGTGAAATTAAAAACAGATCTCTTGATATTATCCATTTGGAGGAGAAAAAAAATAAGAATAAAAAAGAATGAAGAAAGCTTTTGTAAGTCATGAGATCCCATAGAGCAAAACTATATTTGTGTTTAAAAAGTCCCAGAAGGAGAATGGAGAGAGAAAGGAACAGAAAATTTAACTATAAAAATAATGGCTGTAAACAACCCAAATCTAGGGAGAGATGTGGCTAGCCATGACTCAACCCGAAGAAGTCTTCACCAGGACACATTATAATTAAACTCAAAAATCAAACAGAAAAGGAATTTTGAGAGCAGTAAGAGAGAAAAGATTTATCACATACTAGGTAACACCTATTAGGCCATCAGCAGGTTTTCTGCAGAAGGCTTACAGACCAGGAGAAAGTAGGAAGATATATTTAAACTACCAACTAAAAATAATTTACCAAGCAAAGTTGTCCTTTAGAAATGAAGGAGAAATAAAGACTTTCCAAGACAAAAAACAAACAAACAAACAAACAAAAAAACACACACACAAAAAAAGAAAACCCTGGGGAATTTATCACCAATTGACATGCCTTATAAGAAATTCCAAAGGAAGTTGTAATAATTAGTACCACAAAAACATATTAAGGTATACAATTCACTGGTAAAGGTAAACAAATAGTTAAATTTAAAATAACATAATACTGCAATGGTGGTGTTTAAATCACACTAAACTCTAGCATACAAATCAGAAGAAAAAAGTATTAAAAACTGTAACTGTAACATTTTGTTAATGATTATACAACATAAAAAAAGATGTAAATTATAAAAACAACATAAAAGGCCTGTGGGATAAGTAAATGTATAAACCTTGTCATGCCAATGAAGTTGTTCTCAGCTTAAAATAGACTGCTATAAGATATATTATGAAAGCTTCATGGTAATCACAAAGCAAAAACCTATAATAGATATATAAATGATGAGGAGAAAAGAATCAAAGGATAAAACCATCAATTCACAAAGAAAGCAAGAGAGGAAGAAAGGAACTATAAAAAAAAAAGCAATGACCAGAATGGTAATAGTAATGTCTTACTTATCAATAATTCATCTAAATGTAAACAGTTTGAATTCTCCCTTTAAAAACAGACAGTAATTTTAAAAAGAGGGATGCAGTTAAATGCTGCTTATGAAAGATTCATTTAAGTTCTAAAGACACTCATAGGCTGAAAATGAAGGTCTGGAAAAAACTATTCCATACAAAGTGGCGGGGGGGGAATGAGAGCAGGGGCAGATATACTTATGTCAGGCAAAATAGACTATAGGTTAAAAGCGCTAACAAAAGATAAAGATCATCTAATACAGTTATATGCCACATAGTACATTTTGGTCAGTAATGGGCCACATAACAACAGTTGTCCCATAAATCTGTAATAGATTATAAGCACAAAGTTTGTGGTGTTGAAAGAAAAGGCTCAACCCAACTAAGATGCTGAATTTACTGCTAGATCTGGGTAATTTAAATAGGTTAGGAGACTCAGCATGCTGTCCAACTGCCCTGTGCCCATGCCTGGTTGGGCCCCAGTGTTGGCGAGGGATCAAGAGGAGCAGGCTAGGGAACCCAGAAACCCACTGCCCATACCATGCACCATGCACACACACTTGTGCACACTCACTTCCCTCTGTTTTATTTTTTCTCCCAGTCCTCCCTTCCTCCTCCCATCTCTCTCTCTCTCTCTCTCTCTCTCTCTCTCTCTCTCTCTCTCTCTTTCTCTCCACCGCCCCCACCACCCCACTGTCTCTTTAACTATTTCTCATATGGAGCTTTAACTCTGGGTTTCTTTCCATCTCAGCTCTCCCTTTCTTTCACCTTCTTTTCTTTCCCTCTCTCCCATTCTCTTTCCCTTCTCCCAATCTCCCAATATCTACTTTCCTTTCAATGCCACCTCCCTCTACAACCCTCTCCCCATGTTCCCCCATACTGTTTTCCACAGTGGCTGTACCAGTCTGCATTCTCAACAGCAGTGCAAGAGGGTTGCCTTTTCTCCACATTCTTGCCAACACTGTCCTTTGTTGATTTGTTGATGATAGTCATTCTGACATCTCTCAGATGACAAGTGTCTGAGCATTTTTTCTTATGTCTCTGGGACTTCTGTATAGCCATTTTGGAGAAGTGTCTATTTAGACCCCTTGCCAATTTTTAGTTGAGTTGTTTGCCTTTTTTCTGTTAAATTCTGATATATATATTCAATTGATGCAGATTAATATAAAATTTTCATTTTGATGATGGTTTCCTTTGCTGTGCAGAAGCTTTTTATTTTGATGTAGTCACATTTGTTTATTTTCTCCTTAGTTTCCTTTGCCCTAGGAGATGTATTGGTAAACACTGCAACAAGAGATGTTTGAGATTTTGAAGCCTATGTCTTCTTCTAAGATTGGTATGGTTTCATTACACATTTAAGTCTCTTATTGCTTTTTAGTTTATTCTTGTGTATGGTGTAAGATCATGGTCTAGTTTCATTTTTCTGCATGTACCTGTCCAATTATCCCAACACCATTTATTGAAGAGCCTGTTTTTACTCCATTGTATGCTCTTGCCACCTTTGTCAAATATTAATTGATCATAATGGTTTGAGTCAATTTCTGGATTTTCTGTTTCTGATCTATATGCCTGTTTTTGTGCCCATACCAGGCTGTTTTGATCACAGTGAATTTGTAGTATAACTTGATATCTGATATTGTGATATCAATATGGGATTGATATTGTGATTTTTCCAACTTCGTTCTTCTTTCTTAGGATTGTTGAGACTATTTGGGGTCTTGTTTGGTTCCATATTCATTTTTGGAGTATCTGTTCTAGATCTATGAAATATACTATTGGTATTTTAATAGGGACTGTATTGTTTTGGATGGCATGGACATTTTAATTATGTTGATTCTATCAATTCATGAACATGGTATATTCTTCCTCTATTTTATATCTTCCTCTACCACTTTTTTCCAACATCCTATTGTTTTCTGATTACATGACTTTTATCTCATTAGTTAAGTTTATTCCTATGTATTTTACTTTTTTTCTTGTAATGGTAAATGGGATTGTTTTTGTTTTTATGAGAGTTCATTATTGTTGTATAAAAATGTCATTGATTTCTGGGTGTTAATTTTGTATCTGATTACCTTGCCAAATTCATTTATGAAATGTTTTGGGGGAGTGGTTACTGTTTTCTATGTATAATATCATGTCATCTATGAATAATGAAAGTATTACTTTCTCCGGTCCAATTTAGATCCTTTTTTTTTTTTGTCTGATCGCTATGGTTAGGACTTCCAGTATTACACTGAATAAGAATAGTGAAGGTGTGCATCCCTGGCTTGTTCCTGTTCTTAGGGGAAATGGTTTTAGATTTTGCCATTAGAGTATGATGTTAGCTGTAGGTTTGTTATATATGGCCTTTATTATGTTGATGTATGATCCCTCTATTCCCACTTTGATAAAAATTTTTATAAAAAAATGGGTTTTGGATTTTGTGCAATGCTTTCTCTGCATCAATTAATATAACTATGTGATTTTAGTCTTCCAATCTGTTTATGTGATGTATCACATTTATTTATTTGTAAATATTATACCAGCCTTGCATCCCTGGGAATAAATTCCAGTTGGTCATGGTGTATGATCTTCTTAATGTATTGCTGGATCCAATTTGCTAATATTTTGTTGAGGATTTTAGCATCTATATTAAACATTGGCATGTATTTTTCTTTGTAGTGTTTTATCTGAATTTAGAATTAGGCTATGCTGGCCTCATAAAAAGAGCTTGGAAGTGTTTTCTCCTCTTGAATTTTTTGAATAGTTTGAATAGAATAGGTGCTATTTCTTATTTGAATTTTTGGTAAAACTCCCTTGTGAAGCCATTTGGAAAGGGGCTTTTGTTTGCAGGTAGTATTTTATTATTATTATTATTGCCTCAATTTTTTCAGTAGTTATTGGCATATTCAAGTTTTCTGATTCTTCCTTATTGAGTTTTGGAATATTGTCTTTTTCTAGGAATACAGTAGATCTTTGGGTTAGATTGGAGATCCATTTCTATGGTGTGATGTAATGAGATTTTCACTGTAAGTCGGAACCCACCTACATAAGCACCTACGACACTCACATGGAGCACATACACAGCAGTAATGAAGTGAACAGTTAAAAAATAAAAATAAAAATAAAAGAAAGAACAATTCCTGACCTTTACTTGTGGTAAGTAAATAATAAAATACATAAAGCACATATGTCAAAATGATGGAACTTTTTTTTTAATATAAATAAATGGGAGAAGGTGATATAACCAGGAAACAATGTACAAGTCCAATGTAATCCTGAGGTCTGTATGTCTATTTTGTCCATGTTGACCTGAACTTGAATGACTTTTAATTTCACCAGGTTAGGGAAATTTTCTGTCATTATTTCTTCAAACAGGTTCTCTATTCCTACTTTGATTCCTCTCCTTATGATATGATTATTGTTACATTTGTTGTTATCCCAAGGCTCCTTTAGGCTCTCAGCCTACTTAATTTTTTTTTATTTGATGCTCTGACTGGGTGGTTTTTTTGTCTTCTAATTAACTGATTCGGTCCTCAGCTTTTTCTAGGTTACTGTTGAATCCTTCCAGAGTATTCTTTATTTCATCTATGTAATTCCTCCTTTCAAATTGATGCTTATTTAATGTTTCAAATCTTTTTTCAAGTTGGTCCAACTCTATTTAAATTCCTTATAATTCTCATTAAGTTTCTTATAGTGGTCACTGAATTGTTTGGGCACCCTTATTACCATTATTTTGAATTCTTTATTTGACAAATTGCTTGCCTCCATTTCATTTATTTCCTTATCAGGCAAATTCTACTTTTCTTTCATTTAGGGATTGTTTCTTTGTTTCCCCATTTTTGCTGTCCCTTTGCATTTGTTTATATATATTAAATCAAACTGCTATGCCTTCCAGGCTTTGTGAGGTGGTGTTTTGTAGAAGGTGTTTTGTGGGACCCTGTTGTACAGTCTCTTAGATCTCCTGAGCTAGGTGCTCTATGAAAGCCCCTTATTTGATTTATTTGTGTTCTCCTGCTATAGTTGGATATTGAATGTTATTGTACTATTCATGGATGGAGTCTCCTCTCAGGCTGGGTGAATATGTGACTCACCTCTGACCATGTTGTGCAAGCTGTTGTAGTTGTGATGACCAAAATACAATACAAGAAGACACAAAATGAAAGTAACAAAACAAAAACATACAGAAGATTCCTATAGCACCAACAAAAGCAAATACCAGAGAAGATAAAATTAGGAAAGAGAAAAGAGACCAAAAATGATAGAAAAAGAGAAGAAAAAATACAAGGAGAAAATAAAACAAGCAAAAAAAAGATCACAAACAAAAAAACAACAAAAAATTAGGGGCAGGGGAGGAATATGTAGATGCAGAGCTGAAATAAAGAAAATAATAATAAAGAATTAGGGAAATGGAGAACAAAGATGATGGCATAGGTAAACACCTATACTTGTTGCCTCCCACAACCACATCAAACTTACAACTAAAATACAGAACAACTATCATACAGAACTGCCAGAAAGCTGTCTGAATGGAAGTACTACAACTATAGAAGTAAAGAAGAAAGCACCCTGAAACTGGTAGAAGGTGCAGAGACGGGAAAGGTGTGCTGCTTTTTTAATCAGGAGAGAGATCACCTATGCGGATGCCATGGGGAGGAGCAAGGGGTCCCAACTCTACACTAGATGCCCAGCTCAGGGTTTCAGAGCTGGGGAAAGAAGTCCCTACAGGAAGTAAAAACTATGGACTGTAAAAACCAGTGCAGATTGGGTCTGAATGACACACAACTGCTGGAGACCCAGCTCTTCCTCTTAAAAGTCCAGCTCGACACACTGAATTTACTAGCTCCCACTTTCTCTGATCTCCAGTGCCAGGTGAGGCTCTGGGGGACTCAGACACATATGGGGAGAAACTGGACTGTCTAGCATCAGGGCAGGAACTCAGGGTGGTTTTCTTCCAGATGGAGGTGCCTTGCAGCAGTCATTGTTTCCGTAAGGCAGTGGTCGGCAAACTCATTAGTCAACAGAGCCAAATATCAACAGTACAATGATTGAAATTTCTTTTGAAGCCAATTTTTTTAAACTTAAACTTCTTCTAACGCCACTTCTTCAAAATAGACTTGCCCAGGCCATGGTATTTTTGGAAGAGCCACACTCAAGGGGCTAAAGAGCCGCATGTAGCTCGCAAGCTGTGGCTTGCCAACCACTGCCATAAGGGGACCTCCAAGGTGCAGGGCCAACTGGCAGCCATTTCTGTTTGCTCCACCATGGTGATTCTCAGAGACCCCACCCCACACAATTTACAACCCCACCCAAGTTGTGCATAGCAGCTCTTGCTATGCACAGTTCTTTTGCAGGCTAAAAATCTGTCAAACAAGCTGCAGCTGGGTCAGGGATCCCCAAATCCTATATAATGAAAGCCTAGGTCATATCACATCCTCCTGTGCACCCTCACATGATGGCATCACAAGATGTCTGCCACAAGATGGCCATCACAAGATGGCCAGCAGGGAAAAGCCATTGTGAGCTTGATCAGGCTGGTATAAGAGGGCAGTTGTGGCCAAACAGGCCAGCAGGAGTGGAGTTGGGGGTTATCAGGCCAGCAGAGGAGGGCAGTTTGGGGGAATTGGGCTGGCAGGGGGGGCAGTTGGGGGCAATTGTGCCAGCAGAGGAGCAGTTAGGCCAGCAGGAGAGTGCTTAGGAAAGTGGCTGGCAGGCAGAAGTAGTTAGGGGCAATCAGGCAGGCAGGCAAGCAAGCAGTTAGGAGCCAGCAGTTCTAGATTGTGAGAGGGTTCATGCCAGGCTGAGGGACACCTTCCCCCTTCTCCCCCCCCTGCTGCATGCATGAATTTCGTGCACCAGACCTCTAGTCTATCAATAAAAAGCCCAAGATCCGGCACCAGCACCAGCCTGCCTTGCTTTACAGCTGGACCTCATCTAGGCATTTCCAAACATGATACAAAGAGGAGAAATCTTCAAATCTCTATGTAGCTCCTGATGGATTGGCCCAGGCAGTAGCTAACTTTGCACCTCCCTGAGGACCCAAGAGCCAGTGTATCCAGTGATCATTGTGAGACCATACCAGATTATAACTCTTCACATGTATATGTGACACACTCAAGGGGCAGACTCAGTGAGCACCAAAGCCCCACTGAAGCAAGTCTTCCTCCATAAAGGTGTCTCCTATACAGCAGCTCTCCCACTGCAGTTGCAGCTGGTCCCCACAGCCAATTGGCCTGGAGGTCCATTCCTCCAAATGACACCAACAGCAATCCAGGCTCAACTACAACAAAACTGTGCTCACAGCCCACAAAGGGGTGCACCTAAAATGTTCACCTCAGGTGATTGGAGAGGCTGAGCCACTAGGCCCTATAGGACACATACTACATAAGGCCACTCTATCAACTCAAAGAGACTTTGCAGCTACCCAATACATGGAAAAGAAACAAAGGGAAGCAGCCAAAAAGCAGAGACAAAGAAACATGTCACAAATGAAAGAAATGGAAGAAAGCAAACTACTGGATGTAGAGTTCAAAACCTCAGTTATAAGGTTACTCAAGAAACTTCTAGAAACCTCTGAGGAACTTAGCAACACTTTCAAGGATTTTAGTGAGAATGTAAAAAAATATATATATATGGAAAAGAACCAGTCAGAAATTAAGCATAAACTGACTGAAATAAAGAATAATATACAGGGATTCAACAGTAGACTAGAGGATCCTGAGAACCAAATCAAAATCAATGATTTGAAACATGAGGAAGCAAAAATACACCCAACCAGAAGAGCAAAAAGAAAAAAGAATACAAAAATATGAACATAGTATAAGGAGCCTCTGGGACAACTTCAAGCATACCAACATCCAAATTATGGGGGTGCCAGAAGAAGAGAGAGAGCAAGATATTGAAAACCTATTTGAAGAAATAACCACAGAAAATTGTCCCTATCTGGTAAAAGAAATAGACTTACAAGTTCAGGAAGTGCAGAGTCCTAAACAAGAGGAATCCAAAGCGGACCACACCAAGACATATCATAATTAAAATGCCAAGGGCAAAAGACAAAGAGAGAATCTTAAAAGCAGCAAGAGAAAAACAGTTATTTACCTACAAGAGATTGTCCATATGACTTTCAGCTGATTTCTCAACAGAAACTATGCGAGCCAGAAGGGAGTGGCAAGAAATATTCAAAGTGATAAATAGCAAGAACCTACAATCAAGATTACTCTACCCAGAAAAGATATCATTTAGAATTGAATGTCAGATAAAGAGCTTCCCACATAATAAAAAGCTAAGGGAGTTCATCACCACCAAACCAGCATTATATAAAATGCTGAAGGTTATTCTTTAAGAAGAGGAAGAAGAAGAAAAAGATAAAGATAAAAATATGAAAAATACGAACAACAAAGTGACAACAAATACATATCTATCAACAAGTGAATCTAAAAATCAAAAGAGTCTCAGAGAGAAGAGAGTATGTGGGGGATTGTGGGAAGAGATTAGACAAAGATCTTATATGCATGTATGCATTACCTATGGACACAGAAAATAGGGTGGTGAGGGCTTGTGGTGGGATGGGAACTAGGTGGAGGGGAGTTATGGGGGGGAAAGAGGGTCACCTGTAATAATCTCAACAATAAAGATTTAAAAAATAAATATTTTTCTCTAAAAAAAGAATTAGGAAAATAGGGAAAGAAAAATGGTTTAAAATAAATGATGTTAAAAGGAAAAAAGAATTTAAAAGTACAATAAAGGAGAAACCAGGTAGAGCTAAATTTTAAAAAGTAAAAAGGTGAGAAAACAGGAGTAAAAAAAAAGAGACAATGAAAAGGGAAAATAAAAATTCTGACTGGTGTGGCTCAGTGGTTGTGCATTGACCTATGAGCCAGGAGGTCACAGTTAGATTCCTGGCCAGGTTGCATGTTCATGTTGCATGCTTGATCCCCAGGGGAGGCAGCCAACCAATGATTCTCATCATTGATGTTCTCTCTCTCTCTTTTCCTTTCCCTTCCTCTATGAAATCAATAAACATGTTTTTTAAAATTGAGTAGTGAAAAAAAGCAAAAATAAAAAAATGAATCAGAAAAGGGAAGAGGCAAATTAGATATATGTACAAAACAAGAGACTAGAATAAATAAAAAAGCAATAAACCAGATAGTTAAAGAAGATAAATTTAAGTTCTCTTTCACTCGGACACTTCTGTTCTGTCTGCTAATTCTGGGCTTCCTGTGAGATACTTAGGTGCTAATCACTGTCAGGAACTGTCCTCCTTTGGCTCTCAGCAACCTGCTTGAAGCTCCAAGCAATCCCCTGATACACCATTTGTGTTTGTCTCCATTGGCCTTGATTGCAAGCAGGAAATGCCAATCTGCCCTCTAACATTTGTTAGCAGCATGGGGCCTAGGACTGGGTCAGTAAATTTCCCCTGGTTCCTCAAGCTCCACCTCTGCCCCCCTTTGCCTGCTAGCCAGCTGTCAATCTTAGTTACTCAACAGTGCGTTTCTGAAAGGGCTTTAGGCAGGGGAGGTGCTATTTATTTTTCAGGGGATTTGGTGGGTGTTTTCCTGTTCCATATGTACTCCTCTGGGAGTGGCCCAAAATATTGCTCTGCCCTGAGCTGAGTCACCAGTGGGGTGGGCTGGAAACCTGGAGTTTTTATCAGCTTTCCTGTGTGGGTAAAGTACCAGTACCAGTCTTATTCCCAGGATAGTGGAACAGATGGTCCCTCCCCCAACCCAGTTACCTATGCCCCTGTGACTTTCCAAACCTGTAGGCTTGGTCTCTCCTTTTGTTTCCTCTGGAAAGATAAAAATTCAGGGTGTGGCATGCAGGGCTCCTGAAGATGGGATAAGCAGCTAACTCCTCTCAGGGAAAAAATGGCCATTTCATTTTGGGACCTAAGACCAAATAGTCCTGGCTACTGCTTTTCCACATCTCCCTGAAATACTTCCTACTCTAGCCTCTCTTTAGTCACTTCAAATCCGCATCTTCCTCCCTGCACCAAAGCCTCCGGTGAGAAACTGCAAATGAAAACTCCTGTGCTCTGGGTTTAAAACAAACAAACAAAAACAAAAAACAAAAAAATGAGACTGCTGCTTTCTCTTTGACCAGCTCTGGTCTAGGGGCTCCAAATTCCATTGCAGCCAGCAGCCTTGCCACCTATCACAGCTGGCTGTTACATGGGCCATTTGACCTTGGCTCTGGTGCTCAGGGCTGTGCAGCTCAATCCTCATTCTTCTGAGGGAACAGACCCTCTTGTAGCCAGAAGCTTCCTCCTCATTTTCAGCTTGATGACCTGCCATCCCTGGAAACGTGGTGAGCTCTCTTGATGGCACCCTTCCTACCTGTCTCCAGGTGTTTTCTGTCCTTCCTTGATGTAAGTCTCCTCATCAGCTGGACATCAATTAGTAATTGCAGGTGATTGTTCTCCAATTTAACTGCATTTCCAGTTTGATTGTTCTCCAATTTAACTGCATTTCCAGTTTGGCCCTGGGACAAGGTACAAGACAGGTCTGCCTATTCATTTGCCATTTTCTTGAACTCCCAATGTTAATTTCTTATTGACTGTCACATTATGGTTGCATGGCTTGTTCTAATTGGGGAAACTAGGTGAAGAGGCATTATATTTTCTGTACTATTTTGCAACTGCCTAAAATTATTTCAAAATTAAAAATTAAAAAAGTAACGTTCAATTTATGAGATTTCAAAAAGAAACCAAACCTGAGAATTCTAATTTCAACCTTGCTCCCTTAGAGTAAATCATTATAATTTCTTTAAGCTTTTTTCACCTTAAACATATTATTCATCTATTTTTTTCTGGTCTGTGTTATTTCCAGATATTTTTATCTTTTAATCTTTGGGGAGGTAATATTCTGATTGACACAGGGCAAAGCATGCAATATTAGCATCAATATTCACTTCACTCTGACCCAGGCTGCCACTCTGGGAGCCTGTCTTGAAATACTAATGAGATGAATGTTGAAGGAAGAAACCTCACAGTTCTAAAGTTCATATAAATGTAGACTACAGTAGAAAGGTTATAAGAAAAATAAAAGATAAGCCTGGAAAGAGCAGACCAAAGTGTTAAAAGTATGAATTATGTAGCTGTAGTCTATAAATTATTTATTTATTCATTTATTTATTATAATTTGTTTTTACACAATTTAATAGCATATTTTTTAAATTTAAAGTATAAAATAAACTTTCTAAAACATCTAAAATTTTCATTTAATCCTCAGCTACTTGAAAAATATATCAACATACTATTATAAAGTGAATTTACATAATCTATACTGAAGGAATCACTTTACCTTAAGCAACTGAAAAAATTAAACTAAGATAATTTCATACCAGAATGTATTATAGTGGAAAGAGTTCTAGTTTCTAGTTGGTGCCATCTGTCCCTGAAAAATACCTGCAGGAGCTCTTCACATATTCACTTCATAGTCTATTGAAAGCAGCCTTGGATTTGTACAAAAGTGTGGCCCTCCTATGATGCAATTAGCTAAATATTTCAAGTTTCTGAGAGCCTCAAAATAAACGGAAAAATGATAAGATGGTAGTCTGTAATTTAAAATTTATTTGAAAAGGAGAATTTATAGGCAAGAATCAGAGTTCTGAATAAGTAGGATAATTCCTGGCATGCCATGCATATGCTGATTTTCTTGAAATCTTCCTTATGGCTAGTTGTTTTTTATTTGGAGTAGAATATATACTCCAAATGTGTGTGTGTGTGTGTGTGTGTGTGTGTGTGTGTGTGTGTGTATTTTGCTGTATGTTAAATGTGCAGTTCAACATAATGTTTTTGAGATTTACCCTATGTTACATATAGCAACACTTTTAGGTTGCTTAATAAAATTTCATTGAAGATATATACCCCCTTTATTTATTCATTCTACTTATGATTAGGTTTTAACTCAATCTTTTTTTGTAAATATATTTTTATTGATTTCAGACAGAAAAAGAGAGGGAGTTAATTAAATGTTGACTTCATAATTAAAATCATTCTTTACATTAGTCTAATTAATAAAACACCTGGTGCTGATCAGAGATAAAGATAATGGAAGGGCACTATCAGAGCTGAATTCATGAATACAGACCCTGAAATAATAAATAGTATACATTTATGAATAGACTAAAATAATAAATAGTATACCTAGTAGTATATACTATTGATTACGGTCTTTAAATGTTCACTAGTGAGCTCTATGGTAGATAATGAAATATAATACATACATAACACAAACAACATTTTAAATATTTTAAAGTGAATTGCAGATAATATTAAACATTTTCTAATAGTAATTATGAATACCCAAGTCTAACTTGCTAAAAAAAAATATAATCTCTACATTAACGAGTCAACTTAGGGAGGCTGCTCTTCATGAAAGACTTGGGAATGTCTCTGTTTAATAGGTTAACTGTCCTAGTTTCCCAATCCTAGGACATTTCTAAAATATTAAAGTGTGGGGTCAGAACAAGGATGATGACCAGCAGGAAGGTAGGGAGGGAAAGAGTATGAGAGAGTGAGGGAACCATAGAGGAGAGTGTAGACATGTGTGATGTGTGTGTGTATGAGCTAGGGACAGTTAGATTCTGCAAGTCCTCCAAGGGGCTGCCAAACCAGGCAGTCTTAGACAGTGGAGCCCCACACACAAAGTGGACACTTCTGGGTAGCCAGTACAGGCACAGAGACCAGGCCATCTTGAGAAACAGAGATGCCTGAAACTAGGATCCTGGCCTAGCACCACCCAGTTAAGTCTCAGATGCAAACCAGGACCCTGCAGCTACTGGGGACAGAGAACTACAATCATAGCTTCAGACCAACAGACAACAAGAATCCAGACTTCCTGGCTGCAGATTTCTGTGAGCCAAAGAGCCTATCCCCTCCCCGCAGGATAGTGCCATAGTAACTGATAGACCTGCCCCTCACTCAGCTGCAGCGCCCCTACTGGAATTTGAGTTTGTGAGCGCACACATGGACCACAGCACTGCTATGAGAATTTGAGCTTGTGCATGAAGAAAGACTGGAATCTGCTCCCTGCCAGCCAATCGGGCGATCAAACCCAAACTCACGCAGGGCAGCAGTGCCACCTGACTTCGATTCTGGGAAAGCACACAGGGAACTCTGTTTCCACAGAGCACACAGAAGTCTGTTTTCCACAGCACAGGCACGCCACAGTACTACTGTGTGACCCAGTCCCTCATGGTGACCGGGACCCAGATTCTCCTGGCAAGAAGCAGCACTGAGCACCACTGACTTGACTCTGTTTCTTACCGTGTGCACCTGGGATCCCTGACTCACAGCACATTCACACTGAGAGCCAGTGACTCCAATTCTTGGTGCATATACACATGGGGACCCTGATTCTCAGCGAGAATCCAAGAATCAAACTCAAATTCCTAAGACAACAGAGACTCTGATACTTGATTCTTGGCGCAGACACAGAGAAACTCTGACTCCTGGCATGCACTAGGGGACTCATTTTCAGCACACTCCAACAGTGCAGTGCAGGCAGGGTCCATGATTCTAGGTGCACACCTGAGACCACACTGAACGCTAGTGACACTGACCCTGGGTCAGCCTGGTTCCCACCAACCCACGGCAGCCACACGTCCTAATGTTGGAGCACTTCAATGATACTCGGGTGGTGCAAAGCTCCCACAGCACATGGCCCAAGTCTAGGCAACTCGAAGTTTGAACCTTCTGGTGATAGTCAGAATGGGGAGACAACACAATCCCCAGAGGAAAATGAGGAGTCTCCAGGAAAGGAAATTAGTGAAACTGAAGCATGCAACATGACTGAAAAAGAATTCAGAGTAATGGTCGTGGAATTCATACATTGGATGGATGAGAAAATCAACAACCTATGCAAGAATCAGGAAGAAATGAAAAGTAATAAAGCTAAACAGGTGGAAGAGCATACAATGTTCATGGATTGGTAGAATTTATATCATCAAAATGTTCATACTATTCAAAGCAATCTACAGATTTAATGCAATCTCCATTAAAATACCAAACTGCATATTTCACAGATCTACAATGAACTTTCCAAAAATTCATCTGGAATGAAAAAAGACCCTGAATAGGTGCAGCAATCCTGAGAAAGAAGAAGAAAGTAGGTGGGATCTTAATAACAGATAGCGAGCTGTATTAAAAAGCCACTGTTCTTAAAACAGCCTTGTACTGGCACAAGAACAGACATATAGATCAATGGAATAGAATAGAGAACCCAGAAATCGACCCAAACCACTATGCCCAATTAATATTTGACAAAGGAGGCATGAACATAAAATGGACTCAAGACAGTCTCTTCAATAAATGGTGTTAGGAAAATTGAAGAGATACATACAAATAAATGAAACTAGACCATAAACTTACACTACACATAAAAATAAAAATTGAAAATGGATAAAGGACTTAAACATAAGACAGGAAACCATAAAAATACTAGAGGAATCCACAGGCAGCAAAATCTCAGACGTACACTGAAGGAACTTTTTCACTGATACTGCTCCTAGGGCAATGTAAGCTAAAGAGAAAATAAACAAATGGGACTACATCAAAATAAAAAGTTTTTTCACAGCGAAAGAAACCATCAACAAAACAACAAGAAAGCTCACTGTATGGGAGAAAATATTTACCAATATTATCACTGATAAAGGTTTAATCTCCAACATTTACAGGAAACTAATACAACTTAACAAAAGGAAGATAAACAATCCAATCAAAAAATGGACAAAGGACTTAAATAGATGCTTTTTGAAGGAGGACAGAAAGAAAGCCAAGAGACATATGAAAACATGCTAAAAGTCACTAATTATCCGAGAGATGTAAATCAAAATAATAATGCAGTATCATCTCATACCTGTCAGAATTGCTATCATCAACAAATCAACAAATGACAAGTGTTGGTGAGGATATGGAGAAAAAGGAACTCTTTTGCACTTCTGGTGGGAATGCAGACTGGTGCAGCCACTGTGGAGAATAGTGTGGTGTTTCCTCAAAAAACTAAAAATGGAACTCCCATTTGACCCAGTGATCCCACTTCTAGGAATATATCCCAAGAAACTAGAAACACTAATCATAAAGGCTTTATGCACCCCCATGTTCATACAACACAATTTATCATAGCTAAGATTTGGAAACAGCCTAAGTGCCTATCAGCAGATGAGTGGATCAGTAAACTATGGTACATCTACACAAGGGAATACTACGCTGCAGTAAAAAAGGAGTTCTTACCATTTACTTTAGCATGGATGGAACTGGAGAGCATTATGCTAAGCGAAATAATCCTGCCAGAGAAGGATAAATACCACATGATCTCACTCATATATGAAATATAATGAACAACATAAACTGATGAACAGGGACAGATCCAGAGACAGAGAAGTATCAGTCAGACTGCCAAACCTTAGAAAGAAGACAGGGGAAGGTGGGGGAAAGGAAGAGAGATCAACTAAAGGACTTTTATGCGTGAATATAAGCCTAACCAATGATCACAAACATCAAGGGGGTGAGAGCATGAGTACGGAGGGTTGGGGGTTAATGGAGGGGTGAGGACACATATGTAATACCTCAATCAATAAAAAACATTAAAAAAATAAAGTGTGGAAGCTAGTGAGCAAATCATTATCTGTTGTGATACAGCACATTGTTCAATTATAGATCCTGGCAATTAACTCTGAAAACAATAGGAACATATGCTATATTCAATGGCTTTAACAAAAATTTTTATTTCACTGGATCTGCAATTGCATGGGGTGAATCAAACAACTAAGAGTCAGATAATCTAGGCTGGGCTGACTCAGATCAACTCTATATGTCTCATTGGAGACCCGGGTTGAAAGTGCACCACCTGGGGGTATCCAAGATGGCTGCCAATGGAAAGGCAGGCTGCAAGATGGTGTGTGAATGAGAGAGGGAAAGGAAAGTGTGTGAACATGCAGAGAGTGTCTGTATTTGTGAGTGAGGGACAGCTATATTTCATTGGACAGTTGGGGACTGTTGGATCAGGCTCTCCTGGCTGGGAAGCCTCTACTAATGCTGAAATCTCTCCTGGAGCATCCAGCTCTGCAGCAGAGATTGCACCATCTTGAAGGGGAGACCAGCTGTGATCAGAAGCCCAGCCTTTCCTTCAACTGGGAAGATCTTGAATAACTTCCAGGACCCTACAACCACAATGCCCAGGAACCAGTTGCCTCAGTTGCAAATCCATGAACACTGAAACTACAGCCTCACCAACCTCAGGTGCCTAAAATGTCTGACCAGTGGAGACAAAGCAGCGCCCTCTCACAGAGCTGATAGAAGGAATAACTGAATCAAACAACACCCAGAATTGGCAAGTTAAACACAGTTGGCAAGGAAATCCATGGATGGGAAGATCAGATATTGCCTAAAGAAAGGAGGAATCTGGGATTCAGGCTAGAGGGAGAAATGCATGCAACAAGGCCTAGAGTATCAAAGGAAGATTGTGCCCCACAGAATCCACAGCTATTGGGGTCAGAGTAGCCACTGAATGTGGAAGGGAGTCCACAGAGCTGCTAGCAGAAGGGGATTCTCAATATTAGCCCAGAGCTGGGCTGGGCCCAGTAAGGCAACCTGAAGTTCTATATCAGCTGCACAGTGCCAGGGGGAAAAGAAGTGAATTGGTGTGGTTACATTGTCTTTTTTCTTTTTACTTCCTTGCTTTTGCTTACTAAGTCCAGTACATAGGATCTTCCAATTAAAAACACTCACTAAGACTGCAGGGGAAGGTTGTTTTTGTGGAAATTGGGGATCAGAATAAGGAGAGACGAGTAGGAAACCAGCTCTTGGCAGTCCATTCTTCCAACCCGATATTAAGAGTGGCGGGGAAAGAAGAATCTAAACCTTGGGTAGAGAGGCCATTTAGTCTTGAATAGTAATGCAGAAAAACTGCCACCCAGGGGTTGTGTCAGAAATTGACTTTTGTATAAATACAACTGAAAACAGGCTGAGAAATAAAGTGAGCAGAGACAACCCGCCTGCTTAAAAAAACAAGGTTGTGGCTTATGACACAGAGGAGTGGTAGATTACAGGGAACTTCAATACTGTGCTGACTACATGACAGGAAACAGATGTGCCAGGCAGAACAGCAGAGGAAGTGAACGACCTTCATTACTTCACTTTTTTATTTTTTTATCTTTTACTTAGGAAACTAATTTTTTTCCTCACTTGATTTTACTATTTTTTTTTGTTATAGTTTGAATTATTATTACTATTATTATTTTACCTTTTTTAAAGTTTTATTTTATTTTTTCTTTATTCTATTTTATTTTGGGATTAGTGTTCTACATTCTATTTTTACTTTTCTTTAGCATTATTTTACTCAATCTCAATTTTTCCTTTATGCCAACACTCTCTTCCTCACTTTTCCCCTTTTTTATCCTGTTTATCTTACCCTGTTCCTGCTCTAGTTTTTCTCTCTTTTCTTTTTACTCCCAGTAAAATATTGATCTTACTATTATATATCATTTCCTCTCCATTGCTCAAAGTCCATGCATACTTCTCTCTTTTCTTTCTTCATTATCCAAATTTTTCCTTTTTTCCTTTTTCTTTCTTTCTATCTTATTGTTGTTGTTTGATTGTTTATGTGTTTTTCTTTTCTTCTGTTTTTTTTTTCTCTTAGCTTGTTCTCTTCTTTTACTAATAGCTTCATAAATTCCAATTATCAGTTTAGATCTATCTACTCTCTATTCTCCTTTTCCAATAATAGACAAATACATAGATAGATATATTAAAGAAAGGGGGTTTATATGTATACACACACACACAGACACACACACACACACACACTGATTGGCCAGATTATTATGATATCTGAATGCATAATAATCTGGCCACTCAGTATATATCCTATATAATAAAAGGCTAATATACAAATTGTCCCCTCAACCAGGAGTGACCAGCAGGCCACTCAGTGTATATATTCATATATATATTTTTTTCCTTTTTTGTATTTTGTCTTTTACTCTTCCTCTTATACACTCATTAACTTTTTACTTCCTCTATACTGAATTGTGGATATTTCCCCACTCATTCAATTCCTTCACCTTACCTTCTGTAAATAAGCTATGCCTCCTCAGATTTACCTGGGTGTTTGTTGTTTGGGTGTTTGTTACTGCATTTCTTGCATTAGTTGTTGTTTTCTTGGAGTTTTTTTCCCATATACATACATTTCTTCCCCTTCATTTTATTCTTCTTTCTTTTCTCTCTTACATTTTTTCCTTTTCCCAATATCACTTTTGCACTACTTCTATACCCTAATTCTCAATTTTACTTGGGGTTAATAGTATCATGAACAAATTTGTATTTGGTGCCCTTTGCATTGTGTCTTGCAGTATTGTATTTTGTGCCTTTAAATCAATGCAGGAGAGAGAGCGCTACATAACCAGACACACTGAGAGGAGCAATCAGGGGGAGATAAAGAAACAGCCCACATATAAAAAGAAAAGGAGGAATCACCTGGAAAAGGGAGTAAACAAAATGGGGACAAGCAATTTTTCATAGATAGAATTCAGAGCAAGAGTGAGTAGGATGCTGAAAAGGATGGGAGGAAAATTCAACAATATGTGTAAGAACCAAGAGGAAATGAAGAAGAAGCAAGAAGAAATTAAAAATGACAATGATGCAATAAAGAACTCAATAGAAAGCATCAACAGTAGACTAGAAGAATTGGAGGACTGCATCAGTGATCTAGAAGACAAGTTAGGAAAAAATATCCACGCAAAGCAGCATCTAGGACAAAACAAAACAAAACAAAACAACAACAACAAAAACCCCTTAAAAAACAGAAAAAGATCCTAAGGGAATTTTGCAACAACACGAAAGGAAACAGCATCCACATAATAGGGTGACAGAAGGAGAGGAAACTGAACAAGGAATAGAAAACTGTTTGAAGAAATAATGACAGAAAACATCCCTGAAAAAAAAGCTCATACAAATCTAAGAAGCTCTCAGAGCCCCAAACAAGATCAACCCCAAAAGACTGACACTAAGACATATAATTAAATTGGCAAACACCAATAACAAAGTAAGAATCTTAAAGGCTGCCAGGTGGAGACAAAAAGTTACCTACAGCCGAAACCGGTTTGACTCAGTGGATAGAGCATCGGTCTGTGGACTGAAAGGCACCAGGTTCGATTCCGGTCAAGGGCATGTATCCTGGGTGCGGGCACATCCCCAGTAGAGGGGTGTGCAGGAGGTGGCTGATCGATCTCTCTCTCTCATAAATGTTTCCAACTCTCTATCCCTCTCCTTTTCTCTCTGTAAAAAATCAATAAAATATATTTTTTAAAAGAAGTTACCTACAAAGGATACCCCATCAGACTAATGACTGATTTCTCAACAGAAACACATCAGGCCAGAAGGGAATGGAATGCAATATACAAAGTCATGCTGCCAAAACCTGGTTTGGCTCAGTGGATAGAGTGTCAGCTTGCAGACTGAAAGGTCCCAGGTTCGATTCCAGTTGGGGGCATGTACCTTGCTTGCGGGCACATCTCGACTGTGGGGCGTGCAGGAGGTTGCTGATCAATGTCTCTCTCTCATCGATGTTTCTGACTTTCTATCTCTCTCCCTTCTCTCTGTAAAAAAATCAATAAAATATATTTTAGCACAAACTGGTTTGGCTCAGTGGATAGAGCGTCGGCCTGGGGACTGGGGGGTCCCAGGTTCGATTCTGGTCAAGGGATGTCCATTGGTTGTGGGCACATCCTCAGTGGGGGGCATGCAAGAGGCGGCTGATCGATGTCTCTCTCTCATCGATGTTTCTGGCTTTCTATCCCTTTCCCTTCATCTCTGTGAAAAATCAATAAAATATATTTTAAAAAAGTATATATATATTTTTTTTAATAAAAGAAAGCAAAGAGAGAGGACCCAAATAATCAGAATCATAAATGAAAGAGGTGAAGTAACAATAAATCCCACATGAATACAAATGATTATGAAAAAATACTATGAACAACTCTATTCCAACAAAATGGACAACCTAGGCCAATGGTTGGCAAACCCATTAGTCAACAGAGCGACAAACTCTAGCTCGTGAGGTGCAAGTGGCTCACAAGCTGCAGTTTGCTGAGCAATGATCTAGGCAAAAAGAACATTTTCTTAGAAAAATACCATCTCCCAAAACTCAGTAAGGAAGAATCAAAAAACCTAAATAGGCTAATAACTACCGAATAAATTGAAGCAGTGATCAAAAATCTTCCAGCAAACAAAAGGCTTGGTTCAGACGCCTTTATAGGAGAGTTCCACCAAGCATTTAAAGAAGAACTAAAACCTATCCTCCTAAGACTATTCCAAAAAAATTCAAGAGGAAGGCACACTTCCAAACTCTTCCTATGAAGCCAGAATTACCTTAACCCCCAAACCAGATAAAGACACCATATAAAAAGAGACCTATAGGCCAATATCCTTGATGAATGTAGATGCTAAAATCCTGAACAAAGTCTAGCAAATGGGATTCAGCATTACATTAGAAAAATCATACACCATGACCAAGTGGGATTTATTCCAACAATGCAATATCCACAAATTAATAAATGTTATGTATCACATACACACATCAAGATACAAAAATCACATAATCGTATCAATGAAGGAAAAGCATTTCACAAAATCCAATACCCTTTCTTGATAAAAACTCTCAGCAAACTTTCAACATAATAAAAGCCTTATATGACAAAACTACAGCCAATATTATACTCAATGGGCAAAAACTAAACTCATTTTCCCTAAGGATAGGAACAAGACAGAAATGCCCACTTTCACCACTCCTGTTCAATATAATACTGGAGGTGCTAGCCATAGAGATCAGATGAGAAGAAGAAATAATAGGCATTCAAACTGGAAAAGAAAAAGTACAGTGGTACCTCGAGATAGGAGTTTAATTCAGTCCGTAACCTTGAGGCGTGGAAAACTATGAGATGCTTGAGTCGAGGTAAACTGGTGGGTCATATGCAGCCGGCCGATCCGCACGATTACTCCTATCTCAAATGTTGCTCGTATTTCAAAGCAAAAATCGCTCACTCGACGGCTCGTATCTCAAAAATCTCATATGTTAGGGCACTCGTATCTCAAGGTACCACTGTAATTAAAAAAAAAAAAGAAATAGGAGAGAAACCAAGTTGGTGGCATAGGTAAACACCTAAACTGCTGCCTCAGACAATAATTTCAAAACTACAACCAAAAGACAAAATGGACACCACTCAGAACCACAGGAAAGCTGGATGAGTGAAAATTCTACAAGTAGAAGGAAAGATAAAAACACATTGAGATTCAGAAGTGCTGCAAAAGGCTGAGTTATGGAGATGCACGCAGAGAGGACTAGTAGCTAAGTGTGTGGCTGGCTTTCTCAAGCAGGAGGGAGACAGAAACTCCTGACTGCACTGAACTCCAGTTCCAGGTGAGACCTTGGGGACCCACACTCATTTGGGGGGGAGGGAATCTGGACTGTCAGGAAAAGAGAAAAGCACACTGAGACTCAGGGGAGTTGTGGAAGGCAGAGATCTGGAGGCACGCATGCGCAGAGAGGACTGACTGTTGATCACCCAGCTGGCTTTCTCAAGCGGGAGGGAGTTGGAAGCTCCTGACTGCACTGAACTCCAGTTCCAGGCAAGACTCTGGGAACTCAGACTGTTTCGGGGGTATCTGAACTGTCTGGCAGCGGGTGAAACTCAAGAGCGCTTTCTCTCAGAGGTGCTTGCAGTGATTACCAAGGGACACTGAGACCCAGGGGCCTCATACCAGACCTGATGGGAAGCCAAGACTGTCTGCTCTGCCCTGAGACTCCGCCCCATCCAAGTTGAGCACAGAGGCTTTTGCAATTTTGCAAGTCTTATCTCATAAGAGTGTCCCCAACACAGAAGTTCTCCCAGTGTAGAAACAGGTGATCCTCACAGCTAATTGGCCTGGAGATCAATTCCCCCAGTGATACCAACAACAATCAAAACTTAACTACAACAAAGGTGTGCACACAGTCCACAAAGGGGTGTACCAATAGTTTCTACCTCAGGTAACTGGAGAGGCTTAGCCACTGGGCCCTACAGGACACCTAGCACACAAAGCTACTCTACCAACTCAGGAAAGCAGCGAAAATGCAGAGACAAAGAAACTAATCACAAATAATAAAATGGAGGAAAGAAAATTACTGGATATAAAGTTCAAAACCATGGTTATAAGGTTTCTCAATAAATTCCTAGAGAAGGCCAATAAATTTACAAGAACTTTGAGGATATGATTGAGACCCTTGAGGATATGAAAAAGGACCAACTAGAAATTAAACATATACTGAGTAAAATAAAAATATTATACAGAGACCTAACAGCAGACTAGAAGACCATAAGAATCAAGTCAAAGATTTGAAATACAAAGAAGCAAAAAAAACACTCAATTGGAAAAGCAAAAAGCAAAAAGAATCCAAAAATATGAAGGCAGTATAAGGAGCCTCTGGGATAAATTAAAGTGTACTAACATCTGAATCATGGGGGTGCCAGAAGAGAGAGAGAGTAAGATACTGAAAAACTATTTGAAGAAATAATGACTGAAAATTCCCCCTACCTAATCAGATAAAGAGCTTCACAGATAAGAAAAAGCTAAAGGAGTTCATCACCACCAAACCAATATTGTATGAAATGCTGAAAGGTATTCTTTAAGAAGAGGAAGAAGAAGAAAAAGGTAAAGATAAAAATTATGAACAACAAATACATATCTATGAACAAAAGAATCTAAAAACGAAGTGAATAAAAAAATCTGATGAACAGAGTAAACTGGTGAATATAATAGAATCAGGGACATAGAAAGGGAGTGGACTGAAATTTCTTAGGGGGGAAGGGTGTGGGGATGCAGGAAGAGACTGGACAAAAATTGTACACTTATGGATAAGGACAGTTGTGGGGGGGGGGGTAAGGGCAAGGGGGGGATGGGAACCAGGTGGAGGGGAGTTATGGGGGGAAAAAAAGAAGAACAATTGTAATAATCTGAACAATAAAGATTTATTAAATTAAAAAATAAAATTAAAAAATAATTTAAAAAAGGAAGAAAAGAAAGTGCAACACCTGGCCAAAGCTCTCCCCTGCTAATGCTCAAGGTGCAAGAGGGAAGAAAAATGTGTGAGGCCTTGTAAGGTCTGGATTTAAAACTGATTCTCAGTCACTTCACCCACATATCATAGGGTAGACAAGTCAGCAGGTCAAGCTGAAAGTTAGGGAGGTGCCTCTGTCTATGATGAGGTCACTGTATGACCATGGGGGCAGCATGGAATACTATGCTTCGGTAAAAAAGGAGTTCTTACCATTTGTGACAATGTGGATGGAGATGGAGAGCATTTTGCTCAGTGAAATAAGCCAGGCAGAGAAAAATAAATATCACATGATCTCAATCATTTGTGGAATACACCTGTCACTCAGCTGTCACATTCTCCCACAAACTAAACATACTGTTATCTCTCCCTGAATTAAATATTTATCTTTTCATTATATCTATTAAAACATTATTGACCAAGAGGGAAAGAGACTTTATTTTTGATACAGATTTTTTTCATTTTGTGTACAAGCCTCTTGCAAATATTAGGACCTAATACAGATATGTTTTATAAAGTTGTATTCATTTTATAGTCAAATATTGAGCACATACTATATACACACCAAGTGAAGCAATGCGAGAAACACAAAGATGGGTCAGATGTAGATAATTTCTCAATTATCTTGAGGGTTTGGGAGTTGAGGAGGGAAGTGCAGCCGGGGTAGCAGAAATTGAGCAGGGTGGTTAAAACCATCAGTATGGGGCTTAAGCATTCTTACATTAGAGTTTCAGCCTCACCATTTTATGCAAGCTATTTACTCTCTCTCTGCCACAGTTTTGACCACTGATACCAAGACAAAACAAGACCTCATACCTTGTAGGCACAGAATTAAAAATATGTAAATATGCCCTACACTTATAAGTGTTCAGTTAGTAGCTAGCATAAAACTTTAGATTATGTTCTAATTGATGTTTCTCTTTCTCTGTATCTGTTTTTGTTCATCAGTTTATGATGTTCATTGTATTCTACAAATGATTGAGATCATGTGATATTTATTTTTCTCTGCCTGGTTTATTTCACTTAGCGTAATGCTCTCCATCTCCATCCACGTTATTGCAAATGGTAAGAACTCCTTTTTTTACCACAGCATAGTATTCCATTGTGTAGATGTACCACCGTTTTTTAATCCATTCATCTGTTGACAGGCACTCAGGGAAGGTAGGGGATGGTGAGGGTAAGGGAGAGAGATCAACCAAAGGACTTATATGCATGCATATAAGTCTAATCAATGGACATAGACAACAGTGAGGTGGAGGAATAAATAGGGGGTGGGGAATAATGGGGGAATAAAGACACATATATAATACAATACCTTAATCAATAAAGAAATTAAAACAAACAAACAAACAAACAAACTTTAGGTTACTTTCACCAGATTGGACACAACCTTCCACCTTCATTTCCTCCTCCATTCTGTTGTGTCTCAATAGTACTGTACTAATTTCTGTCCAGCAGCTGGCTTCGGAGACAACCTTCACAATAACAGGCTGTAAAAACCAACTACAGGGAGTTAAATC
Source organism: Lasiurus cinereus (assembly GCA_011751065.1). Lineage (NCBI taxonomy): Eukaryota > Metazoa > Chordata > Mammalia > Chiroptera > Vespertilionidae > Lasiurus > Lasiurus cinereus. The sequence continues at coordinate 11,779,602 of JAAGEH010000029.1, forward strand.
ATTTTCAGGGATCTGTTCTGTCACAAAACCCATGTAAACAATTTTCAATAACTTTCCCTGCAGAAACAATGAGCTGGAAAAAACAAACAAACAAAAAAAAAAAACCACCCTAGATAGAACACATGTCACCAACCTGATCTCATGCCCTATGAGACAGCGCAGTCCAGCTGGTTGTAGGGCCACCGAACAAGGTGGCCCACTGGTGGTACCAGAGTTGGTTTTCTGCATGTAGTTGATTTTCTAGAATCTTATTGACTGAGGAAACACATCCTCAATATCAATTAATCAAGGGCCATGAGAGCTCCAAGATGATAAAGCCAAATAAGCAAACACCTCATGTAATTTTAGGCTGCATTTATATAAGCATCCCTCCCTCTCTACACTGGACTTTGGTCCCTAGTGACCCCTAGGAGTATTAGTCCCTGACTTCCTACCCTGTAAAGGCAATAGGAGGCTGGAGCAAGGGAGCCTGGAGAGATTTACTTATAAGGATGTTTGCATCATCAAGAATGATGGAGGATAGAAAACAGGATCCAGGTGGAAAAGTCTCAGTGGTTGGACAGGATGAGGAGGAGAGTGGATGATGGGAGTCCTAGCTAATGTCATAGATGACTGGTATGAGGTTCAAAGGAGCAGAGGTTTTATTGTTATTGCTCAATTAAACCTCAGATGTTTTTCCTCCAAGATTCTATATCCAAATAATTTTTAAAATATGTGATTGAGAAATAGTATGATAACTTGTCTTGTTCTAGAGGTCTAATGTACAGCAATGGTGGTGTCCATTAACAATACTGTTTTATATACTTGTAATCTACTGATACATTAGCCCTTAAATCTTCTTAACTCAGACACTCACAATCGTAACTGTGTAGAGGTAATAGGTATGTTAACTAGCTTGATTGTGGTGATGATGTCATAATGTGTATGTATATCAAAATATCAAGGATACATTTCAAATATGCACAATTTTTATGTCAACAATATCTCGATAAAACTGTTAAAAATAAGTCTGGCCTATAGGAAAATGACTTTCAAAGAAACATCAAACAATAATCTGAAAAGATGGGCTGGACACTGGAGGGCTTGCTGTGAAGTGCATGGTCACAAAACCTGTGGCCAAGGTTAAAAGGGGGGAAGTCAGAAATGACAACAGCATCAGTTAAGCTCTCCTGCTCCAGAGAGGAGTGGAGCATGCTCCTGAAACTAAGGGCATTTAACTTGAGGGAAATTACTCTCCAAATGTTTGTGCACATATCTGCAAGAAATGAATACCACTTATATAGCAAGGGCCTCCCATTCTATACTATCAGGTAAAATGTGCATCCATTTAGCATTAGAGAGTCAAAGGGTCTAGCAAGGCACATGCCAGTTCTTCCTAAAGTTCAAGAATGGGGCTACTGTCTGTCATTGTGACATGTTCAATTGAAGTTACCCTGGCCCAAATGTGGACAAAAGTAAACAACAGGAAAGGGACTTTCACCATTATGTAGGAACACTCCATCTCTCTTTTGACTTTTTTAAATGGACAAAGAAAGCATCCTTGTGATTTCTACCTGGTAAACCTGTTGGTTGTAACTATTAACATGTGCAGCAAATACTCATGAAACAAGGTCAGGCTTTGTGAGGAGCTATAAACGCTTGCCATTACTTTGTATTCTGTAACTAGTTCTTCCAAACCCATGGAGTTTCCCTGGGGGCTACATTTGTAGGTGTCTTAGGAGCTGATCCAGGCACATTCTATCAGATAAATACATATTACTCTGCATTATCCAGATCCTTTCCAGACATAAAGCAGGGATGCCCTGTTCCTTGACTTCCACTGAGAGTTACTTACCATGCTTGCTTTCATTTTTAAACTTAGTAGATGGTATCAATTGATTAGTTGAACCAATGGGCTGGAATTATTAATACTAAATGAAAATAGCATTTCAGGAAAAGTAACTGTGCTAGAACTATGTACACATAACTGGAAAGTGTACATTTAGAGAGTGTAAACTCAGCCCTTTCTTCATTTTCTTTCTTGCTTTCTCTTCTCAACTCTGAAGTCCCAAGTCCTGAGACTCCTAACAGCCTTCCAGAATAACGCTATGATCTCAACTAGCAATGTTTTCCTTCACCCGCTCCCTCTTCCAAACTTTCACAGCATTTGTGGCTGTTTCTCAGTCACTGTTATAGGGGAAACCACCCTGATGCAGGAAATGACCAGGAAAAGCTTACTATGCATCAGAAAAGGCTTTCCAAACTAGAGTTTGGAATGAGGGATAAGGGGATGGGAGGGGACATTTGTGAGATTGTACCTTTAAATCAGTGTTTCTCAAACAGCAGCAGGCATCAGGATCACCTGCAGGACTGGTTCACAACACAGATTTCTGGGCTCCTCCCCAGAGTTTCTGATCCAGTAGGTCTGAGTGGGGGCCTGAGAGCCTGTTTCTTATGAGCTCCCAGGTGATGCTGCTGGGGCTCCTGGCCCAGGGAGCACAGCTTGAGAACCAATATTTTAAGACAAACAATGAAAGTGATTGCCTGGTTTGTCTTGGCATCCAAATGCCAGCATGAGCAAGACAGGCACATTCTACCCAAACCTCTTGCTCCAAATTTGGGGATTTATTCTGCATTCATTGTGAGAGTCACAAGCTGCTATTTGAGAGTAAAGTATATGATTTAGAAGATTTGTATTTGTTCTCTGTTTTGCTACTCTGGAAATTTCTTTAAAGTATATGGGCCTCACGTTTGTATTATAAAAAGGTAGAATAATAAATACTTGTTGGGGCTGAAAACACATGTGAAGATATAAAGGATCAAGTGCTCTACAGACAGCATAATTGTTCTACAGTAGTGGTTTCTCCATGGTAGCTATTAAAAAGGAAATTATGGAAGACCAAATTCTGTTTACAGAAAAGTTGACTACCTGTGTTCCCTGGGTCACCGGCAAAGTTAGTTTCCTAAAACTCTTCTGTCATGGGTAAAAAAAGAAATACTGTACTAAGCTTTGACATAAGGCTTGTTTATGCCCTGGAGAGCCACCCACATCGTGCAGATCTGTGGCATCCTACATATTCCAAGAGCAACCCTAGTCCCTGTTGTGGAAAACCCATAAGAACAACAACATGTGGAATTTTTCTTAGCACCAATACATTCAGAAAGCATCAGAATAGAGCTGCATGGACGTGATTCATTGACTATATTCCATTCCATTGTTTACCCTTCACCTTTCACATGACAACTAATAATTAGAGAAAAACGTATCTCTTGTGATTACAGCACACAGTGCAATGCATTCCACTTGTTAGACCCAAATCTCATTGTTAAAGCCTCAATAACTGCAGCCCCAGGAAATGTGCCCCTCTCAATGGACATCATGCCAGATCCAGAAACAGCTGGAGGAGCCAGTTAGTGTCCCTCTAACATTCTCACATCCTGAGCTAAGGCAGGAACAGGTGTGTCTCTGCAGGGGACCATTCTAACCCCTTGGAGTCATAGGAGCTGTACTCCACAGGCTGGCCTTTTCTCAGCTCATGAGGTCACTAACACTCAGGGTTTCCCTCTCACTCACATAAGAGCAAGTGACCACTCAGGCACTAAATAAGGGGACGCAATTCCATAGGGGGCCTTCAGCAACTGAGGCAATGTCATGGTCCCTCCACCTGTTGACACTAAATGAGGTTATACAATTCCACTTGCACAGGGGAAGCTCAGAAAATGAGGACGGACGGGAAGGTGAGAGCTACATGTACAGTCCCTACAGGTCCCTGCGTGTGTACTTCCTTCAGCGCCACAGTCCGCCCTGGATTTCCACACCGCAGCTCTCTCAGGGCTCATCTCTCATCAGAGCGGGCAACCCAAAGCGCCTGGGGCCAACAGGGGGTGTCCAAGACAGCATTCCGGGAGACAGCTCTATGGGGTCAGCGCAATTGCAGGGTTTGGGCCCCATCTTTTCCGGCTTTTAAAAAAGCCTAGCAGCATCTGTTTGTGGGACAATTGCAGATCCTCTCCTAATAGATGCAGACCCGCTGCTTTCTTCGAGTATTCCTACACCCAGCCAGGTAGGGGAGTGGGGAGAAGTGTATGATGAAAGACAGAGCTAGTGGGGAGGAATGAACGATAAACCATTTATTAGTTAGCGAACGAAGGTCATAAACCAGATCCCACTTCCAGGGGGAAGTGGGAATGAAATTTTGATGGCTGTTCCTCTGCATGGACGCACATCTCCTCACCTCCTGTGCGAGGATCCTTGGGTTGTGGGTGTCCGCCGGCAGCAGGGGGCGTGGGGGGAGGGATCAGCATCGGGAAGGAACACGTGTTAACAGGCGGCGCCCCTGAGGGCGGGCAGGCGGGCAGGAGGCCCGGGTGTCAGTAGAAGCAGAAGGTGTGCAGGAAGGGCTGGCCGCTCTGCTCCTCCAAGTCCAGTAGCAGCTTGGCGACGTCGCTGTCCACCTTGTCCATGAGGCGGACGCACTGGCAGAGCGCGGAGAAGAGGAGGGCCCCCAGGCGGGCCTCGCGGTAGTGGTCCCGGACGTCCATGTTGATCACGTGCACCAGCTGCAGGGTCTCCTGCTCCCTCGAGTTCAGCTCCCGAACCACCTGGTCGTACACTCTCTCCTCGCAGGCGAGGATCAGGTCGAAGGCCTCCTTGCAGCTCGGGCCGCCTCTTGATGCTCCCGTTTCTCCACAGCATGCGCAGGACGCCCTTCCGGGTGGACCGCTCCCCGTCTTCCGGAGGAGGTCCCTGTAGATGGCATCATATACAGAGTGTGGGGCCGGGTGCACAGTGTCCTGAGGCCCAGATCCTTAGCCGTGGACTGTGGGAGGCCTTCCCGCTTGGGCATCAGGCCTGTGCATTCACACTGCTGCTCTGGGTGTGGGAGGCGGAGGCCAATATTCTTCACAGGGTCTGCCCGCTGGCACTCTGGCTTTTCTTTATTGACTCTTTCTTCTCCCTCCTGAAGTGCTCATGTATTTTAGAGTTTTCTTCTCTACTCCTGTCGCTACCACCTACTCTCTGTTTGAAAATTCATTTGAGAATTTCTTCTGGTTATTACAAGCCATTAAAAAGATGTGGGAGGAATGCAAGAGTAAGGGACATGAGGTCTTTATACCTTGAGTTCACTCATTAAGTTGATCATAGAAAAACACAATGAAATAAACGTCACTAAGAGGGTCACTTAAAACAGAGGTGGGAGGCCATTGAGGAAGTGAAACCCGTGCACATTTCCTCTTAGATATTGAACTAATGTTAAATTAGTGTTAAGCTGACCTGTTTCTAAACTCAGTGCAAGGCCAATACCAAACATCCCGGATCAAAGATTGCTACATGGATATACATGGACCTTGCTCCTCCTCGTCATGGTGACCAGACCATCTGCAGTCTTCAGTCAGTTTCAGAAGCTAGCATCCTCCATATACAGGATGGACCTAACCAATCCCAATCCCTGCTGACCTAGCCCAAGTCCTCCATTCACCTGGAGGACCAAAATGAGAACAGCCCTTTTGGTTTGGGCCTTTATAAACCCTGTCTTTCTTTGTTCCCTCTGGAGCACATTTTATCTCTTTACCTGAATCTGTGTCCTAGATTGCAATTCCTCCTTTGCTCAAATAAACACTTTTTATTCTTTACCAGTGGCCCAGTGCATGGATTTGTGCACATTGAAAGGAAATTAATTAGAAGAAATATTTTAAATATATTTTATTGATTTTTTACAGAGAGGAAGGGAGAGAGATAGAAAGTCAGAAACATCAATGAGAGAGAGACATCGATCAGCCGCCTCCTGCACACCCCACAGTGGAGATGTGCCCGCAAGCAAGGTACATGCCCCAAACCGGAATCGAACCCGGGACCCTTCAGTCTGCAAGCCGATGCTCTATCCACTGAGCCAAACCAGTCTTGGCAAAGAAATATTTTAATATCGCTATTTGCCCTTTCTCTATAATATAGGTGTCAACCAATTTCATGATTGACAATGACAGACTGAAACACACACATGTGATTGGCGCCAGCAAGAGCTTTATATGCATCATGCATGTATGAATCAATGTTTATTTTTAAATTGCCAGTGTGTGTCATATGTACTGGCTGGTAGGTCGGACAGTTAGTCGGACAGATGGTCACTTAGCCTTTTGTATATATATAGATTGTAACCTAAACCTTGTTATTACTATTATTTATTTTTATTAGTTTTTTAAAGGTCAACAAATAGTTTATGTGCAACTACTGTGTAAAGGCCACTCTTCTAGGTGCTGGGCAGGCATCACTAAACAAAAGACAAAAAACAAAAACAAAAAACAATGCAGCCCCTCTCCCACAAAAAACAAACAAACAAAAAAACAAACACAAAAGACCAAATAAACAAACAAACAAAAAACAAACACAAAAGACCAAATAAACAAACAAAAAAAAACTGTCCTCTCTCAGAGTTTATAGCCTAATGTATTTATAATTTGGAACTAAACCCAATTTTCAAATTCTTCTTTTACTTCAGAGTATAAGAGTGAAATGTGTTTATTTTCAAGAGGAATAAATTTTAATTGAACCAGTATTTCTCCAAGTGCCTTGCAAGGATCACCTTCATCAGAATCCCTTAACATGCTAATCAAAACAAATACTAATGGGCTCCAGAGAAGGCCCACTCAATTAAGCTCTATGAGGGTGGGTTCAAGAGCCTTAACATTCTTACCATGAATATTTCCCAACCTTAAGATCTGTCAAACTGAAAAAGATTAGGCTCAAATAGTGAAGAATCAGGTTATTTTGTGCAAAAGAAAGTTTGAGATCTGCTGCTCAACCAAAGGGTTAAACTTAAATGGTGGAATTTCAGATACTAGCTGTAGCCCTCTTTCCTAAACTTCCCAATAAGATTCCTCAGGAGCACTTGCTAATATTGGAGATTCTTAGGTCCATTTCACAAAGATTCTGATCCAGTGAGTCTGGGATGGGGGTCACAGGAATTGTTTAGTAGCACAATTTAGGAAATACAGAGTTTTAGGATAAAATTACAAATCAGGGACATCAGATTGATTCCACACTCAGGGAAAACTACACAGGAGTGATATATTAGTCAGTTTATTTTTACCCAATTTAGTGAATTTTTTTTCTAACTTGTATTTGCCTTTTTGCTGCTCCATTTTCTTTCTCTGCTGAATTAGTCTTTAAATCTCAGCTGTGTGAGCCCTGGGCATGAAGGAACAAGCTTTCATCACAAGATTCTTAAATATTTATACTTCTTACCCTGGCTAATTCCACACTAAAATATTAGATCTTCAAGGGGAGAGACTACTCTTGTCAACCCACTACCCACCTAAGGCCTTTCCCAGTAGGTATACAATACATATTTACTCAGCACTAGCCTGTTTAATAGTATTCTGAAGAATTGGAATGTGTTTGGAACTAATTTCAACCACATTTTGAAATCCTCCTCTATTCCTGCAGTCGATTTTTCTTCCTTCAGTAAATGAAGCAGCATGTGGAAGTTTCTTTGCAGAACACACTATAACAACTATGGATTCTCCTGAATGTCTCTGTTCTCTCCACTCCAAGGACAATAGCAGAATACAGCAATGTGAGCTGATTAATGGAGATCAAAGCTGCACTTGAAAGAGATTGCACTGATTTTTTTTTATTGTTGACTTCAAGCTGGATAACCTCACCACTGCTGTATTATTTTAATATTAAATAAAAGTGCACTATGTAAAGCAAATGTGCTTACTTAGAAATTTTTTGACATTTAAATAAAATCAAATAAGCATCTTTTTCATTTTAATCAGTTGGTACATTGAGGTTTAAAATTTAAAAACGATTTGTGGACAAGGTTTAGGATTAAAATGTTAAAAATTTAAAGGAAACACAAAAGAAATGTGGTTTGAAGATATCCTTTTTGAGAATCTCTCTGTATGTCTTTTCTGAGCAGAAAATCCTGGCTGAGCAGAGTGAGGCAGCTCAGATAGGAGCAAAGACAGTTTGGAAAATGAGGAAAGTGGAAAGAGAACAAGCTTTTAGAGACCACTAAACCCAGGAAAGAATCCAGATTATTACACAGAATGACTATGTGATCCTGGACAATTCACCAACCTCTTGAAAAATAGAAAAGTGTCCCTAAAGGGTTTTTTCTAAAAGGATTCATTAGGCTAAATATGCACATGACTTGGCACTCCAAGTTTCTTCCCTCTTAATTAAGGTGATGTCAGATAAATTTTTAGAAAAGGAATAGTAAAGGACAGTATAATGGATTATAAACTTATCAATTGGCACAGAAAATATAGCTAGTATGGGCTATTAGCACTGATTTCAGCTAAACGAAGTAAACAAATCCTTACCTCAGTTGAAACTAATTCATCTATTAAAGTTAAGTGTTAAAAAAAAACAAAACAGAAGAGATGAAACTGGCAAAATCACTTTCACACAAGAGACTTTTAAATATGTCCTTTGCTATTTCATTTTGAAACTTAATATGCATCAATCATACTATTATGTCATTTTAAAAGTAGATCAACATTGAGTAGTTATAAAGTTTGAGTAGATATAAAGCAGAATTGCTTACATAGACTTTGAGGAGTCCATTAATCACTCTGTGCCTTTGGGATATAGACTTCCCTACCTTTTTTAGGCAAAACTTCATCAATATTCTCAACTACACAGTGTATTTAGATCTAGTTTTGGCAACAAAACATGGCTAAATCCCAGCCTCATGCCTCAAATCCAATTTGATAACTTGTTTTATGCTGGTAGATGGGAGCAATAAACACTTGAGGAGTTTCATAAATCCACACAGAAAATCTGTTTCAATCTAATAATCTATTCCTGAATTTGTTATTTGGCAAAGAGAGAGAGAGAGAGAGAGAGAGAGAGAGAGAGAGAGAGAGAGAGA
>JAAGEH010000029.1:11788469-11937657 GCA_011751065.1 Lasiurus cinereus
AGAGAGAGAGAGAGAGAGAGAGAGAGAGAGAGAGAGAGAGAGAGAGAACATAGTTCTACCAGTTTTCTCCATTTTTTGTTTCAAAATGAGATGAGTACTTATTTGCAAAGATGAATATTTTAAGGTGCTATGGGATGCTGGCTTCTAAAAATTTAGATAAATCCAGGGTGCTCTTATCTTGAAATTCAATAAATGTTTAGCTCTAGTTTTTCTTTGATAACTGGGGTATATATTCCATCTTCATGTGTAATATAGATTTTAAATAAGATTAACTGAATGATTATGAAGATCGTCTTGTGAAAAGAGGTCTTGTCCTTCTGAAAGCAGCATGTACCAATATAAACTCGAGACATAAGACAAGAAAACAACAACAATGTAGAACACCCTACTTGTCATTTAATTGGCCACATTAGAAATTATCTAGCTTGGATCTACCACATAAGAGCTAATTTATATGAAAGACTGATACAAACAGATGCAAAAGTATCTCTTTATTCCAAATGTGATCTCCTTTTTTCTTTTCTTTTTTTTTTGTCATTTGCACATCTTTTGTTTTTTAAAAAATCATTAGTGTTGAGAGTATTACAGATGTCTCACTTTTCCTCCCAATTGCCCCTCAACCCACTTCCAAACCTGCCTCAAGACTTCATCACCCTCTAATTTGTGTCCATAGGTAATGCATATCTTACATAATAAAAGACTAATATGCAAATTTAACAACTGGCAGAATGAACTGTCACTATGATGTGTACTGACAGGAGCTGCCCTCTGGTGGTGGTCAGTGCACTCCCATAGGGGGAGTGCTGCTCAGCCAGAAGCCGACAAGCTCAGTGGCAGTGGTAAGAGCCTCACCCACCACCATGGCAGTGTGCTAAGGATGTCCAACTGCCAGCAGCCATCAGTCGGACATCCCTCGAGGGCTCCTGGGTTGCAAGAGAGCACAGGCTTATCTGAAGGGACTCTCCCCAAGTGCGTGAATTTTGTGCACTGGCCCTCCAAGTATGCATATAAGATCTCTGGTTAATCTCTTTCTGCCCTCCTCCCCACTTCCCTCTGAGATTCATCAGCATATTCAGTGTTTCTATACCTCTGGTTCTATTTTATTTATCAATTAATTTTGTTCATTTGATTCCCTGTTCATTTATTTTAATTTTTAGATACAATTTTGATAGATTTGTATTTATTGCCATTTTATTGTTCATATGTTTTCTTTTTCTCCTTCTCCTCCTCCTCCTCCTCCTCCTCCTCCTCCTCTTCTCTTTTTCCTTCTTCTTCTTCTTCCTCTTCATAAAAAATACCCTGCAACATTTCATGTAACACAGGTTTGGTGATGATGAACTCCTTTAGCTTTCTCTTGTCTGGAAAACTCTTTATCTGACTTTCAATTCTAAATGATAGCTTTGCTCGGTAGAGTAATCTTGGTTGTAGGTCCTTGCTATTTATCACTGTGAATATTCTTGCCACTCTCTTCTGGCCTGCAGTTTTTGTTGAGACATCAGCTAACAGTCATATGGGTGCTCCCTTGTATGTAATGAACTTCTTTTCTCTCGCTGCTTTTAAGATTCTCTCTTTGTCTTTAACTCTTGTCATTTTTAAAAATATATATTTTATTGATTTTTTACAGAGAGGAAGGGAGAGGGATAGACAGTTAGAAACACTGATGAGAGAGAAACATCAATCAGCTGCCTCCTGCACGCTTTCTACTGGGGATGTGCCTGCAACCAAGGTACATGCTCTTGACTGGAATTGAACTTGGACCCTTCAGTCTTCAGGCAGGCCAAACCTGCGAGGGCAACTCTTGGCATTTTAATTATTATGTGCTTTGGTGTGGGCCTCTTTGGGTTCCTCTTGTTTCGGACTCTCTGGGTTTCCTGGATTGGAAGTCTATTTCTTTTACCAGGTAGGGAACATTTTCTGTCATGATTTCTTCAAATTGGTTTTCAATATTTTGCTTTCTCTCGTCTCCTCTGGCATCCCCATAATGCAAATGTTGGTATGCTTAAAGTTGTCCCAGATGGTCCTTGCACTATATTAATATTTTTGGATACTTTTTTCTCTTTGCTGTTCTGATTGGGTGTTTTTTGCTTTCTCATATTCCAAATGGTTTATTTGATTCTTAGCATCCTCTACTATATTATTGATTCCCTGTAAATTATTCTTCATTTCAGTTAATGTATCCTTCATTTCTAACTTGTCCTTTTTCATGTCTTTGAAATTCTTACTAAGATCCTTGAAAGTCTCACTAATTCCCTTGAAGACTTCATTAAGTTCCTTGAGAATCTTTATAATCATTGTTTTGAATTCTTTATCTCTAGTAGTTTTCTTGCTTCCATTTCATCAAGTTATTTTTCTGGAGATTTCTTCTGTTTTTACATTTGTGACATGTTTCTTTGTCTTACATTTTGTTTGCTTCCCTGTGTTTGTTTTTATGTATTAAGTAGAGCTGCAATGTCTCCTGGAATTGGTAGAGTGACCTTGTGTAGTAGGTGTCCTATAGGGTCCAGTGGCTCAGCCTCCCTAGTCACCTGAGCTGAGCACTCTTGGTGCACCCCTGTGTGGGCTGTGTGCACAGTCTTGTTGTAGTTGAGCAGTGATTGCTGTTGGTATCACTGGGAGGAATTCACCTCCAGGCCAATTGGCTGTGAGGACCAGCTGTGACTACAGTGGAAGATCTGCTATTCAGGAGACACCACTATGGAGCAGGGCTTGCTTCAGGGGGGCTTTGGTGTTCAATGAGAGTGCCCCTTGAGTGTGTCACCTGTGGATGTGTAGAGTTGTAATCTGGTATGTTCTATAGCTGTCCACTGGCCCTGTGGCCCCCCTGAAGTTGCAAAGTCAGCCACTGTCTGTGCCCTGTATGGGGCCACCTGGCACAAGCTACAGAGTGGTTTACAGATGGCTGCTATGGGACCCCTAGCTCCTCATAGAAGGCCTACTCAGCCTAGATATCCCTCCTGATTAAAAACAATGCTATATGTGGGTGTCAGATCAGCCTGTTCTGTGCCTCCGGCCCTCCTACCAGTCTTGATGTGTTTTCTTCTTTACTTTTCTAGTTACAGGATTTTCATTCAACCATTTTTCAGATGGTTCTGCATGATGGTTCTTCTGTATTTTAGCTGTAATTTTGATGTGGTTGTGAGAGGTGGTGAAGTACTAGCATTTACCTACTCCATCATCTTATAAGCCCTCTTTTCCTTTTATTGAATTTATTGGGGTGACATTTTTAATAAAATTATACAGTTTTAGGTATCCAATCTTTTTTAAATATGTTTTTATCAATTTTTTAAATTTTATTATTTTGTTGTTGTTGTTAATCCTTTTGGGTTGTTGATATTTAGAGACTGGAAGGAAGATGGAGAAAAACAGAGAGAGAAACATCCATGTAAGAAAGACACATAAATAGGTTTCCTCCCGTACTCTCCCTGACCAGGAATAGGGATCAAGCTTGCAACTAAGATACGTGCCCTTGACTGGAATCAAACTCAGGACTGTTTAGTTCACAGGCCAATGCTCTATCCACTGAGCCAAAATTGCTAGGGCATATGTTTTTATTGATTTTTAGGGAGAGGGACAGAGAAATAGAAACATCAATGATGAGAGAGAAACATCATCAGTTGACTTCCTCCTGCAGTCTCCACATTGGTGATCAAGCCCACCACAAAGCCATGTGCCCTGACCAGGAATCAAACCAGTGACCTGTTGGTTCATGGGTCAACACTCAACTACTGAGCCATACTGCCTGAGCTCAAGTGTATAATTCTATAATGCATATCTGTACATTGTATTGTGTGTTCATCACCCCAAGTCATATCTCTTTCAATCACCCAAAATCCCCCTTTACACTATCCTGCTTTCCCCACCCCCATTTTCCATTTTCCTCCGGCAATGACAATTTAAAAAAAAACACACCTCAAATGCGATTTATGACTTAGTAATGAAGCAGTATCCCTATCTGCTCCTTAAGTTATAAAAATAGCTTTAAGCATGTACTCACTGAGAAGAGCAACAAATGAAATAAGGCAGGGAACTTTCAACTTAATCCTTCCTTGATGTTATATTCTGCTAAAGTTAAAAATAAATTTTTCTTGCTTGTTAATACTCTGTAATGATAAGCACAGAGTTTTTAAGATCTGAAAATAGTATCAGGAGCCAAGTGGCCTTTTTGACACTTTTTTTTGTGTATGAATCCTCTCTTCTATAATTAAGTTGGAAAGTAAACAAATTGCTCCTATGGCAGAGGAAAATAATTAAGAATTCTAACCCTTGAACCAGAAATCACAAAATAGGTAGGAGACTTTTAATAAACCACTGTTTCAAGGATGGGATACTTATTTTCAACTCTGAATGCCCTCTATCTCCAATTTTGTTGTATGTAATACCACGGCAGATCTGCTTGTTGATGTTTATAGTGGGGGTTCATTTATTTCTTTTTTACTCCTTTTCTTGTTCTTATCAGTGAAGAATGAAGAATTTGTAAAAATGATGGGCATTGGGCATTTAAAGTTTTGTGAGGGATTTTGTGAGGGCTTGTGGAAGTAATATGCAGGATTTAAGGTTTATTGTTTTTAGACAAGTGTTCCTGAAAGCAAGTACCAGCTGTCATATCCCATTCTATGGCCTAGCAAAGTTTACAAGGTATCTAATTAGTGGGAGTTCATTTGAATCTATCTATGCTTATCCATGAATGACTGATGGCAGAGCCACCTGTTGCAAAACAATTTTCCATGGAAATCTTACATTTCTGCATGTCATTTGAACAGAGACACTGAAATATTTTATGCTGGACTCTGATTTCAAGGATGTTTGTATAAGCAAACAGTCTTGGATGACAGATGTAGTGTCTCATCTCTTGGTCCGCAGCCAGATTTGTTAATTATCTATATATGTAAAGATAATGTTTCTCTTGGAGCAAAGATTAGGAAAGTTTGTTGGCAGTTTTCTATAAAGGTTCTTTAGCTATGGAACAGACCAAAGCACCCACTGTAGCCATTCTACATCAATCTACTGGGACTTGGGGAAGAAAGGAAACCATAAGGATCATGCTGGTTACTGTACTGTGGGTAGTAAGTCCTTTGTCTCTGGTCTAGAACTAGTTTATCTTCTGCCAGCATTTATGCCAATGTGCCATACTAACTTGTCAACTTGTAAGTAGGGTAAAATTTCATGCTATTCGCTATTATTAACACTACTGTACCCAAATATGTTCCTTGTGGCTTGATCTTTACCCATTCTGCAATCTGTCTTTTTAATACCATTTCAAGGATATCCATCACTGGTGAATGCTCCAGGATGAACATTTCTCAATCTTGCTACTCAATCAGTCTTAAGGTTAACTGGATGTGTTGTTCTTCCTGCCAGTATATTTTCCACATTGTCCATAAAATAATGAAATTTTGTCAGGATTTCTGAAAAACATTAAGGTGTACTATGCCTATACATTCACCCTGATCTGTCCAGTCTTTAACACTAACCATACAGTTTGGAGAACAAATATATCTTACTAGGGGCCTGGTGCACAAAAATTTGTACACTGGAGGGGGTTTCCCTCATCCCAGCCTACCTTCTTTCACATTCTGGGAACCCTTAGAAAATTTCCTACTGATGTCCTAAGCCGCAATCTGGCTTCCCTCTATGGGAGGGGATCAGGAGGATCAGGGGAAGGTGTCACCCTATCACCCCCGCTGCTGCTGCCAAAGCTGCCACCATGGCTGTGGAACCTCAGCCCTGCCCACTTGTGTGTGGGGGGGGGGGGTTGTCTGGGGCCAGGACGGCTGTGGGAGGGGCTGTGGGAGGTTAAAGCACTGCAGTAGCACCCCATCCAGCCTCTGCAGAGGCTCTGGACTGCAGCACTGCCGCCTCTCCCAAAGCAACCTCTGCACGTGGGACTTGCCTGGGTCTATTGGCATGCCTCTCCCAGCGCTGCCTCTGTGGAAGGAGGATCTGTTGCCACTCCCAGGGACACCTCTTCAGAAGGAGGGGTTGTGCAGTGTGGGTGAGACAAGCCCAGGCTCATGGCGCCGCTGCCTCTCCTGTGCCACCAGCCCTTGCAGCCATGGCAACTGCCAGCCCTTGGCCCTTGCAGCTGCTGTGGCTTTATCTGGAAGGACATCTGGAAGGACATCCAGAAGATGTCCAGTCTAATTAGCATATAACCCTTTTATTAGTATAGATAACTTAATAGATCTTCTGTTAGCACTGTATTCCTTTATAGCTATATGTATACTCAATGTGTACTCATGAATATGCACATGCACATGGAGACTTGTAACTATATTATATTATTTAACTTTTTTACTAATATAATTTATTTTTTACATTTTGTATTTTTTGAAATCTTTATTGTTGAAAGTATTACAGATGTCTCACTTTCTGCCCCCACCATTGCCCCACTCAACCCAAATCCCACCCAAACCCATACCTTTACCATCCTATTGTCTATGTCTATAGGTAAATATATGCATATAAAATCCTTGGATAATCTCTTTCCACCATCCCTCTCCCTTTCCCTTGGAGATTCATCAGTCTGTTCCATGTTTACAGGACTCTGGTTCTATTTTATTCATCAGTTTATTTTGTTCATTAGATTTCTTGTTCATTTATTTTGATTTTTAGATATAATTGTTGATAGATATGTATTCATTGCCATTTTATTTTAATATTTTTGATGTTTTGTCCTTCTTCCTTTTCTTAAAGAATACCCTTGATTTTTAGATATAATTGTTGATAGATATGTATTTATTGCCATTTTATTTTAATATTTTTGATGTTTTTCCTTCTTCTTCCTTTTCTTAAAGAATACCCTTCAACATTTCATGTAATATTGGTTTGGTGGTAATGAACTCCTTTAGTTTTTTCCAGTCTTGGAAACTCCTTATCTGACCTTCTATTCTAAATGATAGCTTTTCTGGGTAAAGTAATCTTGGTTGTAGGTCCTTCTTTTTCATTACTTTAAATATTTCATGCCACTCCCTTCTTGCCTGAAGTGTTTCTATTGAGAGGTCAGCTGATATTCTAATGGGTAGTCCTTTGTAGATAATTTTCTGTTTTTCTCTTGCTGCCTTTAAGATTACTTCTTTGTCTTTAACGTTTGCCATTTTAATTACTATGTCTCTAGGTGTGTGTCTCTTTGGTTTCATCTTGATTGGGACTCTCTGTGCCTCCTGAACTTGTATCATTTTCCTTCACCAGGTTGTGGAGCTTTTCTCTCATTATTTCTTTAAACAGGTTCTCTGTTTTTATTTGGTCTTGTTGTGTCTTGTTGTGTTCTCTTAGTACCTGTATAAGGGCTGGCACAGTGACATTGGGGTCCTTCCAATGAACAGAACATTACAACCAAAGAAGAGAGGTCCTTCCCATGAACAGAACATTATAACCAAGTCCCAACTATAACAGGGGAGCTCAAATAACACACATAAGGGGCATTCCTAGAATATCTAGATCAGGAGTTCAAAGATACTGCACCACTGGATCCCTCAAGACATTTTCCACATAAGGCTATCCCAGAAAGATAGCCTTGCTCATCTTCTTTCTCTGCTGTTATTCATTCCTATGATACACGTATTGTTACGTTTCTTGTTGTCCCAGAGATACCTTACGCTATCTTCCTGTGCATGTGTGTGTGTGTTGTTTTGTTTTTGTAATTCTGTTTTATATTTGCTGCTCTATTTGGACATTTATTTCTACTTTGTATTCCAAATTGCTTATTTGATCCTCTGCTTCCAATCTACTTTTAATTTTTTCTAGTGTGTTCTTGATGTCATATATGTTATTTTTAATTTCTGTGTGGTTATGGATCATGGTTTCTATGCTTTTTACATGCTTTAGTTCCCACTGAGTTCCTTGTAATTTTCACTAAGCTCCTTAAGTAGCTTTATAAAAATTATTTTGAACTCTTTGTATGATAAGTTGTTTGCTTCCATTTCATTTAGTTCTTTTTCTGGAGATTCCCTCTTTATTTTCATTTGGGGCTGTTTCTTTGTCTCCCCATTTTAGCTATCTCTTTGTATTTGCTTCTATATATCAGATATATATGTACTGGCTCCCAGTCTTTCTGCGATAGCCTTATGTGGAAAATGTCTTGAGGGATCCAGTGGTGCAGTATCTTTGAACTCCTGATCTAGATATTCTAGGAATGCCCCTTATGTGTGTTATTTGAGCTCCCATGTTATAGTTGGGACTTGGTTATAATGTTCTGTTCATGGGAAGGACCTCTCCTCTTTGGTTGTAATGTTCTGTTCATTGGAAGGACCCCAATGTCACTGTGCCAGCCCTTATACAGGTACTAAGAGAACACAACAAGACACAACAAGACCAAATAAAAAACACCACAAAAATCAAGCTATGTAATACAATAATATGAAAGACTACAAAGGAAAAAGTAGTGAAAGAAAAAATAAGAATACTGAAAGACATGTGACCAAAGACTTAGAGGGGATATAAGGAAAAGGGAGAAAGAATGAAGAAAACAAAGTGGCTATATTGAAGCAAAGAATAAGCTAAAAGAATTAGTATAGGGGAAAAAAGGAAACAGAAAAGAAATGAATAATAATGAATTTAAAACATAGAAATAATGGATATATTAAGATATAGACAGGGAAAGTAAAATGGGGAAAAAAAGGAAAAAATAAAAAACAAATAAAATAAGAAAAAATAATAATAACAATAAGAAGAGACAAAAGGAGAATAGAATAAAAGGAGAGAAATAAGAGATCTGCAAGAAAAATAAGAAATAAAAAAGGGGAAAAATAAACAGACAACAAAAAACAAAATCAAAAATAGCCACACACACGCGCGCGGGCGCACACACACACACACACACACACACACTCCAGAAAACAAAACCACATGCACTCACACACTCAAAAACCCTTGGGTCCACTATTTGTTGAGGTCACTGGATTTTGCTCTGATGTTGTTGAATCTGGTCTCTTGATGTGTCTATCCTGGGCTTCCTGGGAGCTTCTCTGCTGCAGGACAATGTGAGTCACTGCATTTTTAAGGCCCTGGACAACCTGATTGAGGTCTAAAAGTTTGAGGCCCCTAGTAGTCCAGTGAATGGGGCCTCCTTAGCCCAGATACTGGTTCTGCTTTGAGTCTCATGACTCCATTGTCCCTGTTCTTAGCTGTACTTCTTCCCCCATGGAGCTGGGCTACAGAATGGTATTCTGGTCTTGGCTGGGAGTGGTGCCAGTAGCTTGTAGGAGTGGCGGTACAGGCTTTTCCTCTCCTTCTAATGCCTCAACTGTGCCTGGTTTGCTCTTCTCTCTCACCTGCAGGGTCAAAAATTTCCTGCCCAGAGCTGTTACCCCTTGCTTCAGGTCACTGGAGTCAGGTCAGAGCAGCTGCTTTTCTGGTGAGAAAGTGGGGACCTCCTCTGCTTTCCATGTGGGCAGGGCTGATCCTCTTTCCTAGACCTATATTCCAGCCCTCTTTCTGCTCACCAGCACAAGTTCCTTCAAGAAATAGAAGGCCTCCTAGATTCAATGATGGGTGTGTCCTTTAGATCCCTACAGTGTAGGCTGGCCCTGAGCTCAGTTAAATGGCCCTTCCCACTGGTCAGAGGAACTTCCCAGGCTGCATGATGGTGGGGTGCTAGTGCTACTCTATACAGGAACTCCAGTCCCAGGCTTCCACTGCTGCACTGACTCTGCATTTTCCACAGCCAGTGCCTCTGGGGCCTCTTCTCTCAGTCCCAAACACTTCTGTCTCACCTACAGATCTGCAGCCTCTTCAATCTCCTCTGCTCCTTAGTTCTAGTAGGTCCATGTCAGCGGAGGCTACATCCACCTCCTGGCCTTCAAAGAAGGTCTTGTCCCCAAGCCCTGGTAATGGAGCCAAGCAGCTGGGTCCTAGGGTGGCAGTGGCAGCACAGTACCAGTGTCAATAGGTGAGTACACACTAGGGACAAGAGTCCTACTGGGTCAGTGACAGTCACACAGAGGTGGCGCAGAGTCCAGGCTGGGTTCGCATCAGGCCCATGGGTTAAGGCTGGGTGCATACTAGGCACTTAGAGGTCATGCTTATTTCCTCGGCAGGCACCTGATGCCTGTTTTGTGACCTCTATGGACATGTGGGCTCCAGGGCAGGGTGAACATGGGTTCAGGTCTAGGCCATGGTGAATTCAGGTGATGGTGAGGCTTGATGCATAGCCTCTGCAGGTCCCCGCAACCTCCTCCCCAGGAGGTTTCTCTCTCTCTCTCTCTCTCTCTCTCTCTCTCTCTCTCTCTCTCTCTCACACACACACACACACACACACACACACACACACACATCTGTGCACATACATACACTAGCCCTCTTGCTCCCTCACTGATTGACACATACTCTCTCCCTCACTCTGGTCCTGCTGGCCACCATGTTGCAATCCGGATATTGGTATTTGGAGAAATACTTAAAGGTGCAAGACAACCTCTATGTAATAACTTTTAGGAGAAAATGAAATAACCATCCAGCTGGTGTTGCTCAGTGATTGAGTGTCGACCCATGAACCAAAAGCTCATTGGTTTGATTCCAGGTGGCCAGGGGAAGGGCAGGAAGCCCCATCCAGCAGCCAGCAGTTGCTACGGACCCTACCAATACACAGATGTCATGCACTGGGCCTCCAGTATAAAATAAAATATAGTGTACTCTCTTGCACAATATTTCTAAATGAAATGACTAATTGCTTTTTTTATTTTATAAATCACTATGCAGAGGGAAAGGACTTAGAAAATTGGATTCTAGTCCTCTTTATTCACTGACCTACAAGATTGCCTTGATGCGATCATTAATCTTTGCACTGAAAATTCTACTTTCACAAACAACCAAAAAATTGAATAAAATCAATATTAGCAAGGACCTACAAAAATTATGGATACAAACTGAGGATTCAGTTCAAACTTAGATATACATACACAGCAATGAAGAATTGAAACACTGCTATGTACCAACTGCAAAGATGAATCTCACTATATAATTTTGAAAGAAATAAGGCACATGATGATGTTTACAATATTATTGAAGTTATATAAATGTGAAAAACAAACACAGTTCCACTGGCTGGTATGGCTCAGTTGGTTGAGCATCACCCATGTACTGAAAAGTCACTGGTTTAATTCCTGGTCATGGCATATACCCAGGTTGCAGCTTTTATTCCAGGTCAGGATGGGTACAGGAAGCAGCCAGTCAATGTTTCTCTCTCACATCATTGTTTCTCTTGCTCCTCTCTCCTTTATTTTCTCTGATATCAATTTTTAAAAGATGAAATAAAAGGTCGCTAATTAGTAACATGAAATATACAACACACTGGCAAAGATAAGCATACAGTCAGATTCAGAACACTCTAATACCATAATAAGGTGGTGTGTTAAATACATACTATAGTATGGAGGTTAAAGGACAAAAGTATTAAGAATAGTAACTACATTAATTTCTTAATGGACATACAATATAAAATGCAATTATGACAATAAAAACTTAGAAGAGAATAAAATAGTTTTGTTTGAAATTAAAGTTAAATTGTTATTAGTGTAAAATAATAGACTGTTATGTCTATAAGATGTTTTACATAAGCTTCATGGTAACAAAAAGCAAAATCTACAATATATACACATAAGAAAAAGAGAAGGCAATCAAAGCATACTACTATAGAAAATCACCAACTCATGAAGGAAGGCAGCAAAAGAGGAAGAAAAAAACAAGTCTGGCTTGGAAATTGGTGTGATGCACAGAGGTAACACTGTTAAGTAGTAAAAACATGGTGAGAATTTGCTTGCTTTTTTCATACATTTGACAAGTCTGAGTTTCTAATAGTGATGGCATATGCAGTAAAGAAAAATGATATTTAGCACACACAAAAATTTTGATATTTACTTCCCACCTCAGATGTACCAGATCCCCCAATTTCAGTACTGAGGATCTATGATAATCATAGAGCATTAAAGGAAATAAGGAGGCCAATTGTGCTGGTAAACAATGTGAGGAGATAGCCATACATGAACATCTCAGATTGACAAGCACAGATCATTTAAAGTTGAAGATAGTAGTGAGTTCCTTCTATTTGGGGCCTTCAGTTTGACAACTCATTTACTTCATGTAGCTTAATGAAATAAGTCTAATAGCTCAGTCTATTCTGAAATGATAAATCCTATGATATAACAAGAGTTTTCTGTGGGATGCATAAAGCCTTGCTTTCTGAGTTCAGTCTTGCTAATAGTGATATTTAACAGTGGACTTTCTTCTAAAGTAAAACACACTCCCCCTATGTGTAGCATTCTCAGTGATGTTTGGTTTATGCCATATTTTGGTATGGAGGCCAGAGGGTAAGGTCACACCTCTGTGAGAAGAGGGTAGGGTCTTCCTAGAAGATTCAAACATTTTAGAGGGATGCTTGAATAGGAAATTGAAACTTGGAATTTGTGCTTTAGACAGGCAACAGTAGGAAGTTCTCTCAATCTCTGTCTTATCCTCATATGTTTGGAATTGGGGAGTCTAAATAAATATGCCTGAAGATACTTTTTGGAATAATGACACCTACTGTTTATTGTGTGAGTAAATTTTTTCCAGTGACTGTGTTGAGTCGACTTTTTTTTATATTGGACCACTTAATTCATCTGGTAAGTATATAAGCTAGATACTGAATTGTCTACATTTTGCAGATCACACACTAAAATGTGTGCCAGAAACATTCAGACATTGAGAGTGTCACCTTTAACCCCATTTTCTAGTATCTTCTTTAAGTCATTCAGTCACCTAGAAGTCTCTCAGTTTGTCTTGATCTGTAGGATATAGTTACTCTGAAACTGTGATTGCACAGGAAGCCACTCCCTGGCCTGTAATATCTGTGATGATATTCACCCTTTAAAGTTGCTTTTCCTATCTAATAAAAGAGCAGTATGCAAATTGACTATACCTCCGGTACACCCACAAGCCACGCCCATCAGCCAATCAGAGCAAGTTTGCAAATTAACCCAACCAAGATGGCTATGGACACAGAAAGAGCAGGAGGGAGGCTTGGGGTGCCTCTGGCAATGGATGAAGCCAAGCTTTCCACACACCCTAGGCAGCAGGCCTCCAGTTAAGGCAACAAACAGAGTGAGGCTTGGGTTGCCTCTGGCGATGGAGGAAGCCAAGCTTTCTGCACACTCTCACCAGCAGGCCTCCTCTCAAGGAAACAAAGTTTCAATGGCTGTGTGACCAGAAGGCTTGGATCCACTCCAGGCTACAAAGTTTCAATTGTAGAAGATAAATAAATTCCAGATACTAAGGCCTCTGCTTGGGTCACCAGGGTGTGTGGCCGGCCTGCAAACCACCACAGGCCCCTTGCCCAGGCCACCCCAAACCCCAAAGGAACACCCACCCTAATCCAGGACATTCTTCAGGGCAAACCAACTGGCCCAAGCCCATGCAAAAGGCCTCTATCCTATCTAATGAAAGAGTTATATGCAGATTGACCATCACTCCAACACACAAGGTGACTGTCCCCATGTGTCAAAAGATCCTGCCCCCATGTGGACACAAGATGGCCACCACAAGATGGCCATCACAAGATGACCATCAGGGGAGGGCAGTTGGGGGTGATCAAGCCTGTAGGGGAGGGCAGTTAGGGGTGACCAGGCCCACAGGGTAAGGCAGTTAAAGGTAAACAGACTGGCAGACGAGCAATTAGGCATCGATGAGGCAGGCAGGTGAGCAATTGGGAGCCAGCAATCCTGGATTGTGAGAGGTAGATGGGGCCTAAACGGGTAGTCTGACATCCCGCACAGGGTCCCAGATTTGAAAGGGAGCAGGTTGCACTAAAGAACACCCCCTCCGTGCACAAATTTTGTATATTAATAAGTAACTTTAAGTGCACATTTCTTTGTGAAAACTCACTGGTTTAGTAAGGTGATTAGGTAAGATTTTTAAATTATAACTAAGATTGTGTGTACTTCTTTCCATTTATTATATTTTATTTTATTTATTTATTTTTATTTTTTTATTTTTTAATTGTCTAAAGTTTTATATATGCCTCCTTTTTCCTCAAATGATCCCACCACCAGCCATTCCCACCCTGTGCAAGGTCCTACCACCCCAGTGTCTGTGTCCATTGGTTATGCTAATATGCATGCATACAAATCCTTTGGTTGCTCTCTAACATCCTCCCTCTCCTGCCATTTATCTGTGGATCTATTCCTATTCATCAAATTATATTGATCATTATATCCCACATATGAGTGACATCATGTGATATTTATCTTTCTCTCACTGGCTTATTTCACTTAGCATTATGCTCTTCATTTTCATCCACACTGTTGCAAATGGTAAAAGTTCCTTCTTTTTTATAGTGGCATAGTACTCTATTGTGTAGATCTACTCCAGTTTTTTAATCCATTCATCTGCTGATGGGCATTTAGGCTGTTACCAAATCTTAGCTATGGTAAATTGTACTGCTATGAACCTAGGGGTGCATATATCCTTCTGATTGGTGTTTCTGGTTTCTTAGGATATAGTCCTAGAAATAGGATCACTGTGTCAAATGGGAGTTCCATTTTTAGTTTTTTGAGGAAACTCCATACTGTTCTCCATAGTGGCTGCACCAGTCTGCATTCCCACCAGTGGTGCAGGGGGGTACCTTTTTCTCCACATACTCCGCAGCACTTGTCCTCTGTTGATTTGTTGATGACAGCCATTCTGAGAGGTGTGAGATGGTATCTCGGGGTTGTTGTGTTTTTTTTTCACTTTTTTAATAAATCTTTATTTTTCATATTATTAAAATTGTTCCTCTTTTTCCTCCTATATCTCCCATCCACCTGGTTCCCACCTCACTCTCTGCCCTTACCTCCCCCCTATTGTCCTCATGCATAGGTATATGATTTTTGTCCAGTCTCTCCCTGCACCCCCACCCCTCTTTCCCCCTGAGAATTATCAGTCCACTCCCTTTCTATGCTCCTAATTCTATTATATTCACCAGCTTATTCTGTTCATCAGATTTTCAATTCACTTGTTGATAGATATGTATTTGTTGTTCATAATTTTTACCTTTACTGTTTTCTTCTTCCTTTTCTTAAAGAATACCTTTCAGCATTTCATATAATACTGGTTTGGTATTGATGAACTCTTTACTTTTTCTTATCTGTGAAGCTCTTTGTCAGACCTTCAATTCTGAATGATAGTTTTGCTGGATAGAGTAATCTTGCTATTCATCACATTGAATATTTCTTGCCACTCCCGTCTGGCCTGCATAGTTTCTTTGAGAAACCAGCTGACAATCGTATGGGTGCTCCCCTGTAGGTAATTAACTGTTGTTTTTTTTTTTCTTGCTGCTTTTAATGTTCTCTCTTTGTCTTTTGCTCTTGGTATTTTCATTATGATGTGTCTTTGGTGTGGTCTTCTTTGGATTCCTTTTATTTGGGGTTCTGTGTGCTTCCTGGACTTCTAAGTCTATTTCTTTCACCAGGTGGGGGAAGTTTTCAGTCATTATTTCTTCAAGTAGGTTTTCAGTATCTTACTCTCTCTTTCTTCTGGCAAGCCCATAATTCTGATGTTGGTATGCTTGAAATTTTCCCAGAGGCTCTTTACACTATCTTCACATTTTTTATTCTTGCTTTTTTAGTGGAGTGTTTTGCTTCTTTGTATTTCAAATCTTTGACTTTATTCTTTCATTCCTCTAGTCTGTTGTTAGATTTCTGTATAATATTTTTTTATTTCAGTTAATGTGTGTTTAATTTGTAATTGTTCCTTTTTCATCTCCTCTTGGATCTCACTAAATTTATCCATTTTTTCTAGGAAATTCTTAAAAAACCTTATAACCATAGTTTTGAACTAAATATCCAGTCATTTGTTTTCCTCCATTTCTTTCATTTGTAATCTGATCTTTTGTCTCTGGATATTTTGCTGCTTCCCTGAGTTGGTAGAGTATCATTGTGTGCTAGATGCCCTATGTGGCTCAGTAGCTCTGCTTCCCCAGTTACCTGAGGTGGACACTCTTGGTGTACCCTTTGTGAACTGTGTGTACAGTTTATTGTAGTTAATTATTGATTGTTGTTGAGATTTGACCTCCAAGCAAATTGGTTGTGAGGATCAGCTGTGTCTGCTCATGTGAGCTTGCCTCCAAACCTCTGCTTTTCGTGAACGCGTTTTTGCTAGCTTCCAGATCTCTGCTTTTCAGTTCCCCTGAGTTTCCTTGCACTCTATGGACCTGTATGAGACTGGGTCCCCAGGGTCTCACCTGAAACTGAGGTTCAGTGCAGTTGGACCTGGATTTCAGTGCTGTTGTGAGGTTCTGTTTTCCTCACGCTAGAGAAAGCCAGTGACAATCAGCAGTCAGCCCTCTGTGTGAACACTTTTGCGAGCACTTATGCAGGCACTTTCGCGCCCCCCACATTTCTGTTTTTCGCTGCTCCCCTAAGTTTCTGTGCACTCCTTCCTTTTCACAACAGTCCAGACTCCTTGGTATTAGTCTCCCCTGGAGCTGGGGCTCAGTGGAGTCAGGATTTTCCGTCTTGCTCCCACTAGAGGAAGCCAGCCCGACCCTCCTCCGCTTGTCCTCTCCATGAGCTGGTCTCCTTACCTCAGCCTTTTTCAGCTCCTCTGAGTCTTCATGAGTCCCTCTCTTTACTTCTAGTTGTAGAATTTCCACTCAGCCAGCTTTCCTGTGGTTCTGGATGGTGTCTGTTCTGTCTTTTAATTATAGTTATGAAATTGTTGTGCGAGACAGCAGTTTAGGTCACCACATTTACTTCTACATAAGAAGGGTGTACACACATGATCTGGAAGGGCATGCACCTCATTATAGTTTTGACTTGCATCTCTCATATGATTAGTGACATTGAGCATGCTTTCTTATGTCTCTGGGCTTTCTATATGTCCTCTTCCAAAAAGTGTATATTTATATCCTTTGCTCATTTTTGGTTGTATCATTTATCTTCCTTTAGTTAAGTTGTATGAGTTTTCTGTGAATTTTGGAGAGTAAAATCTTATCAGAAATATCATTGGCAAATATGTTCCCCCAAGCAGTGGGCTTTCTTTCTTTTCTTTTTCTTTTGGTGACCAATCAAGAAAATAGTTTATTTTTTTGAATTTTTATTTTTTTAATGTGTTAGATGTGAACATATCTCCCCCCCATATTCCCATACATGCCCTAACACCCCAGTATCTTGTGTCCATTGGTTGTGCTTATATGCATGCATACAAGCCCTTCGGTTGATCTCTTATCTACCTCATCTCTCCCTAACCTTCCCACTGTAGTTTGACAGTTTGATGCTTTAGTGCCTCTGTATCTATCTTTTTGTTCATCAGTTTATAATGTTCTTTATTATCCATAAATGAGTGACATCAGGTGGTATTTTTCTTTCATTGACTGGCTTATTTCACTTAGCATAATGCTCTCCAGTTCTATTCAGGTTGCTGCAAATGGTAAGAATTCCTTCTTTTTTATGGCAGCATAGTATTCCATTGTGTAGATGTACCATAGTTTTCTGATCCAGTCATCTGCTGACAGGCATCTAGCCTATGAACATAACAGTGCATATATCCTTTCTGATTGGTGTTTCTAGTTTCATAGGATCTATTCCTAGGAGTGGTATTACCTGGGCAAATGGGAGTTCCGTTTTTAGTTTTTTGAGGAAACTCCATATTGTGCTCCACAGTAGCTACACGAGTATGCATTCCCACCAAAAGTGCACGAGGGTTCATTTTTCTCCGCATCCTTGACAACACTTATAATTTATTGATCTGTGTAAGATTGCCATTCTGACAGGTGTGAGATGTTATTGCATTTTCATTTTCATTTGCATCTCTCAGATAATTAATGACTTTGATTATTATTTTCATATGTCTCTCGGCCTTCCTTCTGTCTTCTTTCAAAAGATTCTATTTAGATCCGTTGCCCATTTTTTTATTGGATCATTTATCTTCCTTTTGTTCAGGTGTATAAGTTTCCTGTAGATGTTGGAGATTAAACCATTATCAGTGATAACATTTGCAAAGATGTTCTCCCATACAGTGGGCTTTCTTGTTGTTTTGTTGATGGTTTATTTTTCTGTGAAAAAGCTTTTTATTTTTATGTAGTCCCATTTGTTTATTTTCTCTTTAGTTTCCATTGCCCTAGGAGCAGTATCAGTGAAGAAGTTCCTTCAGCATAAGTCTGAGATTTCTCTGCCTGTGGATTCCTCTAGTATTTTTATGGCTTCCCATCTTACGTTTAAGTCTTGTATCCATTTTGAGTTTATTTTTGTGTATAGTGTAAGTTTATGGTCTAGTTTCATTTGTGTGTGTGTGTGTGTGTGTGTGTGTGTGTGTGTGTGTGTGTATCTGTCCAATTTTCCCAACACCATTTATTGAAGGGGATATCTTGACTCCATCGTATATTCATACCTCCTTCTTGGTGAACATAGCTAGAGGTTCATCTATCTTCTTTATCCTTTCAAAGAACCAGCTCTTGGTTATGTTGATCTTTTGTATTTTTTCTTTGGTCTCTATGTCATTTATCTCCACTCTGATCTTTACTATTTCCTTCCTTCTGTTTACACTGGGATTTTCTTGTTGCTCTCTTTCTAATTCTTTCTGATGTAGGTTTAGGTAATTTATTACTATTGCGATTTTTTTGTTAGTATTTTGGGATTTTTGTTTGTTTGTTTGTTTTTTTGCAATAGGCTTGTAGAGCTACTAACTTCCCTCTCAAGACTGCTTTCACTGTGTCCCATAGATTTTGGATTGTTGTGTTTTCATTGTCATTTGTTGCCATGATGTTTTTTATTCCTTCATTGATCTATCTGGTAAGCCAGTCATTGTTTAATTGCATGCTGTTTAGTCTCCATGTGTTTGATTTTTGCATTGTTTTCATGGTAGTTCATTTCCAGTTTTATGCCACTGTGATCTGAGAAAATGCTTGATATGATTTCTATCTTTTTGAATTTGAAGAGACTTTGCGTATGACCCAACATATGGTCCATCTTTGAAAATGACCCATGTGTACTTGAGAAGAATGTATATTCTGTGGCTTTGGGGTGAAATTTTCTGTAGATGTCAATTAATTCCATCTGGTCTAGTGAGTCATTTAAGATTGATGTTTCTTTGCTGATTTTTTGTTTAGAGATTTTGTCCAATGGTGATAGTGGGGTATTAACGTCTCCTAGTAT
Source organism: Lasiurus cinereus (assembly GCA_011751065.1). Taxonomy (NCBI): domain Eukaryota; kingdom Metazoa; phylum Chordata; class Mammalia; order Chiroptera; family Vespertilionidae; genus Lasiurus; species Lasiurus cinereus. The sequence goes on from JAAGEH010000029.1 coordinate 11,807,567, forward strand.
GATTGTATTGCTGGTAATTTCTCCCTTGATATCCTTCAGGAATTTTTTTATGTATGTAGGTGCTCTTGTTTTGGGTGCATATATGTTTACCAGAGTTATTTCTTCTTGTTTGATTACTCCCTTTAGTATTATGAAGTGGCCTTCCTTATCTCTTCTTATGTCCTTCACTTTGAGATATAATTTGTCAGATATAAGTATTGCTATGCCAGCTTTTTTTTATTTCCATTTTCCTGAAACACCGTTTTGCATCCCTTCACCCTCAGTTGGTGTTCATCTTTTCTCTGAAGTAGGTTTCTTGTAGACAGCAGATATATGGGTCATGTTTCCTTATATAATCCATTACTCTATGTCTTTTGATTGGAGCATTTAATCCATTTACATTTAAAGTTATTGACAGGTACTTATTTGTCACAATTTTAATTCTTTACCCCATGTTCCTTCTTCCCTTCCCATTTCTTTCTTCCTTTCTTCTTCCTTTCTTTCTTCCTTTTATTCTTTTTGTCTTTCTTTCTTTTCTTTTCTTTTCTTTCTTTCTTTTTTTTTTACAGGAGACCCTTTAGCATTTCTTAAATTGCTTTTTTGGTGGTAATAAATTCCCTTAGTCTTTTTTTGTCTGTGAAGCTCCTGATTTCAGCTTCAATTTTGATTGATAGCCTTGCTGGGTACAATATTCTTGGATTCAGACACTTCCTTTGCATGGCTTTGTATACTTCATTCCATTCCCTTCTGACCTGATGAGTTTCTGTTGAGAAATCAGTCGCTAGTCTGATGGGGTTCCTTTGTAGTTAACTTTCTCTCTCTCTGGTCGCTTTTAAAATTCTTTTTTTAAATATATTTTATTGATATTTTACAGAAAGGAAGGGAGAGGGGTAGAGCATTAGAAACATTGATGAGAGAGAGACATCTATCAACTGCCTCCTGCACGCCCCCCACTGGAGATGTGCCTGCAACCAAGGTACATGTCCTTGACTGGAATTGAACCTGGGACTTTTCAGTCCAAATACCAATGTTCTATCCACTGAGCCAAACCAGTTTTGGCCACTTTTAAGATTTTTACTTTGTTGTTGGTGTTTGCCAGTTTAATTATATTCTGCCCTGGTGTTGGTCTTTTGGGGTTCATTTTGCTTGGGCCTCCATGAGCTTCTTGGATTTGTGTGGGTATTTTATTCCCTATATCAGGGAAGTTTTCTGTCATTATTTCTTCAAACAGGTTTTCTATTCTTTGCTCAGTTTCCACTTTTTCTGGAACCCCTATTATGTGGATGTTGTTTTGTTTCAAGTTATCCCAAAGTTCTCTTAGGCTCTCCTTTTGTTTTTGTTTTTGTTTTTCCTAGAAGCTGCTGTACTTGGATATTTTCTTTTACCTTATTTTCCAGCTCATTGATCTGGTCCTCTGCTTTTTCTAGTCTACTTTTCATGCTTTTTATTGAGTTCTTTTCAGCAGTGATGTCATTTTTCATTTCTTCTTGGTTCTTCTTCATTTCCTCTTGGTTCTTACTCATATTGTCGAATTTGTCTTCCATTCTTTTCAGCCACCTTATTACTATTTCTATGAATTCTTTCTCTGGCAGGTTGCTTGCCTCCATTCCGTTTACTTCCTTTTCCGATGATGCTTGCATTTCTTTTATATAAGGGCTGTTTCGTTGTCTGCCCATGGTCTCTCCTGTGTTAATTTAAAGGGAATAAAAACAACACAACCATGTACAATGCACAAGGCACTGAACAGAAATGTATTCACAATATTATTAGCCACACATAAAGGTGACTGCCAGACAAATTAAGGGATAGGTGAGAAAGAAGAAGAGATAAAGGAAGAAGGAAAAGAAAAGAAAAGAAAAGAATAGGAAAGAAAAGAAAAGAAAAGAAAAGAAAGCAGTGCCAAAATGAAATTGGGAAAAGGGAGAAAAAAGAAAAAGAGAAAAAAATAAGAGAAAAGAAAGAGCATAAGAAAGATAAGGGGAACAAATTATATATATGGGGAGAAAACTACAATAGAATATCACTAATCCCAACTAATGCCTGCAACAAGTACCTGGAGATTAATATAATCTACAAACAACAACTAATATCAAGGAAAAAGAGATAAAACGTAAGTAAAAAACTAACAAAAACAAAGCTAACAAAAACAAAACAAAATAAGAAGAATAAGCAAAACAATCTCATAAAATTGTATAAAAAACAGATATAATCAACATGCAAGCAAACAACCGAAGGACAGAGAGAAAAAAAAATTGTTTGGATAGTGAAGACAGAAAAGAGAGAGGTATCTTTGGACTTGGATTAGGGGTTGAAAATTAGATATTTAAGTGGGTTGAAATTTTAATGGGCTAAAAAGAGAAAAGGGAAAATCTACAGTAGGAAAAGGGTAAGAGAAACAGGAAAACAACAGGGGAAAAGTTAGGAGAGTAAAGGCACAAAGGGAGAGTTGAGATAGAATAAAATGATACTAAAAAAAAGATGCAATTAGAATGTAGAACTCTAATACCAAATTAAAATAAAGAAAAAATAAAATGACACTTTTTTCCCAAAAGGTAAAATAATAGTAGTAATAATACCAATTGAAAATAAAAATATAATAATTAAAAAGGTAAAATCTGGGGAGGAAAAAAGAAAAAAAATAGTTTCTTAAATCAAAGATAAAAAAATAAAAAATTAAAAATAAATAAAAAATATATAAAATTAGAGTTTGCAGTAGCGAAGATCATTCACTTCCTCTCTTGATCTGTTTGACTCACCTGTTTCCCAGTTAGGACAATATTGCAGTTCCCTGTGTTCCACTAGTTTTTAAGCTGGCGGTGTGTCTTAATCTCTTTATTCTTTTTAATTACACAAGAGTCAATTTGTGAGTCAGCCCCTTGATGGCAGAGTTTCAGAGTTGACCTCCAAGACTATAGGTTCTTCTCTAGCCTGTGCTTAGATCCTGCTTTCCTTTTGTCACTCAATACTGGTTTGTGGGAGTGGGCTGCCCCAGAGCTGGTTCTCCGATGGTTACTCCCCACTCTGATCCCCAGGCTCCAGAAACACACCTTTCCCCTGTGGTCTCCCTGGGTGTCCCTAAGTGGGTGATCCTTTGTATTGGGCTTACAAATCAGAAGCAAGGATCTGAAGAGGAAAAAGCACAAGTCTGAGCAGTCCCCTTTCCCCACTCCTGACCAAGCAGCTGGCACACTTTAATAACTCCCAGGCTGTCCTTCTGCCTCAAATCAGAATGGGTTGCTTTCTAGAGATCCCCTCTGTTAACAGCTCTGAGGGACCCCTTCCACATATAGGGATCATGCCCTGCCCAACATCCAAGGATTTCTCCAGGTGCAGATTTCCCCTAGTCCAGTTCACAGTGCATGTACCTTTCTGTTCTGTGGGACCAGAGACCCCACCTTATCCCAGGTGAAATCTGACCTTTCTGGGTGTCCTGTGGACTCCTCTGAATCCCAGTGTTTGCGCCGATTGGGAAGTGGTGTTCTGGGAGCTGTTCGGTGGGTGCTGCAGCTGTAGATTTTCAGACTTCCGAAAACATCCACTTTCCCCTTCAAGATAGTGTGGTCTCCATATCTGAGCTGGCGACTCCAGTAGCAATGGGGCCTGCCCAGTCAAGAAAGACCTGTCTAGTAGTCCACCACCCTCTCCTGGAATATAGTATACCTTAAATCACCAACAAACACTCCCTGTGCAAGCCTCAGCTGTTCTCTCTGCCTGCTCACAGAGAAGACTTGGACTCCTCTGTCATTCTGTCGCCATTTTTCGTCAAGTAACTAGTTTAAGGACTCACTGCTAATTAGTAACGGAGATGTTCCAGCTTCTAGTTCAGTGCTCTATTACACCAGAGTATCTCCAGGCTTTAACCTATGGGCAGCGAGAGGGCCGTGGGAATCACTGAATAGGGGAACAACTAAATAAAAAAAATGTTTTCAGAAATAACATATATTACTTCAGAAAATAATAATACCTACGAAGTAGGTATTATTACTTTACACTAAGAATAAAATCTGAGTATGGTTACATTTGCAAACTAAATGAAAATGCAAGACTCCAGGTTATTCTGGCCATTTTACCCTCCAGAGTAGAAAAGTCGCAGTGGGCTTCCTTGTTTTTTTGTGGATGCTTTATTTTGCTGTGTGAAAGCTTTTAATTTTGATATAGTCCCATTTTTTTATTTTCCCCTTAGTCCCCATTGACCTATAAGCTATGCTAGCAAAGATATTGCTATAACATAGGACTGCTATTTTGTTGCCTATAAAGTCTTATAGGATTTTTATGGTATCTCATCTTACATTTAAGTCCTTTAGCCATTTTCAGTTTGTTTTTGTGTATGGTATAAGTTGGTGATCTAGTTTCATTTTTTTTTTTTTTGCATGGATCTGATCAAATTTTCCAGAACCATTTATTGAAGGAGCTGTCTTGACCCCATTGTATGTTCTTTCCTCCTTTGTAAATTATTAATTGAGCATAACGATTTGGATTGATTTCTGGGTTCTCTAATCTGTTCCATTGGTCTATATATCTGTTTTTGTGCCAGTACCAGGCAGTTTTGAGAACCGTGGCTTGGTAATATAGCTTGACATCTGATAATGTGATTCTTCCAACTTTGTTTTTCTTTATCAGAATTGCTGTGACTATTTAAGGTCTTTCTTTATTCCAGATGAATTGTTGGAGAGTTTGTTCTAGATCTTTGAAATATGCCATTTGTATTTTAATGGGGATTGCATGAATCTGTAGATTGCTTTGGGTAGTATGGACATTTTAATGATGTTGATTGTACCAATCCATGAACACAGTATGTTCTCCCACTTGTTTATATCTTCCTCTATCTCTTTTTTAAATGTCCAATAGTTTTCTGAGTACAGGTCTTTTATGTCCTTGTTTAAGTTTATTCCCAGGTATATTAATTTTTTGGTGCAATGGAAAATGGGATTGTTTTTGTTTATGTGTGTGTGTTTGTTTGCTTTTATTGTTTTTTTCTTTATTTCTCTTTCTGTGAGTTTTTTTATTGGTGTATAGATTTTGGGTGTTAATTTTGTATCCTGCTATATTGCCAAATTCCTTCATTAGGTCTAGTAGTTTTTTTAAAAAGTCTTTGGGGTTTCCTATGTATAGTATCACGTCATCTGTGAATAAGGACAGTTTTACTCCTTTTCCAATTTAGATGTGTTTTATTTCTTCTTCTTGTCTGATTGCTATGGCTAGCACTTCCAGTATTATATTGAACAGGAGTGGTGAAAGTGGGAATCCCTGTTTTGTCCCTGTTCTTAAGGGAAATTAGATTAGTTTTTGCCCCTTTGAATATGATGTTGGCTGTAGGTTTGTCATATAAACCTTTTATTTTGTTGAATTCCCACATTGCTGAGAATTTTTATCATGAAAGGGTGTTGGTTTTTGTCAAATACTTTTTCTGCATCGATCCATATAATTATGTGATTTTTGTTTGTTTATGTGATGTATCACATTTATTGATTTGTGGATATTATACCATTCTTGCATCCTCAGAATAAATCCTACTTCGTCATGGTGTATGATCTTTCTAATGCATTGCTGAATCCAATTTGCTAGAATTTTGTTGAGGATTTTAGCATCTATGTTCATCAAGGATATTGGCCTATAGTTCTCTGTTTATGTGGTATCTTTATCTGGTTTTGGGATTAGGGTAATGCTGGCTTCATAAAACGAGCTTGAAAGTGTGCCTTCCTGTTGAACTTTTTGGAATAGTTTAAGGAGGATAGGTTTTGGTTCTTCTTGGAATGTTTGGTGGAACTCCCTTGTAATGCCATCCAGACCAGGACTTTTGTTTACTGGAAGATGTTTGATCACTGCTTCAATTTCTTTGGTGATTATTGGCCTATTCAGATTTTGTTCTTCTTGATTACGTTTTGGAATCTTGTGTTTTTCTAAGAATATATCCTTTTTGCCTAGGTTGTCCATTTTGTTGGAATAGAGTTGTTCATAGCATTTTTTTTCATATTTGTTTGTATTTCTGTGAGATCAGGTGTTATTCACCTCATTCATTTCTGATTTTGTTTTTTGGGTCCTCTCTCTTTGCTTCGTGGTGAGCCTGGGTAGAGGTTCATCAATCTTGTTTATCCTTTCAAAGAAACAGTTCTTGTTTTATTGATCTTTAGTATTTTTGTTTTTTTGTTTTTTTCAATGTCATTTATTTCCACTCTGATCTTTATTATTTCCTTCCTTCTGTTCACTCTGGGCTTCTCTAGTTGCTCTCTTTCTAGTTCTTTAAGTTACAAGGTTAGATCATTTATTACCATTTTTCTAGTTTCTTTTGAGGTAGGCCTGTAGACCTATGAATGTTCCCCTCAGGACTGCTTTCACTGTGTCCCATAGATTTTGGATTGCTGTGTTTTCATTGTCATTTGTTGCCATCATGCTTTTTATTTCTTCTTTGATCTCTTTAGTAACCCAGTCATTCTTCAATAGCATACTGTTTATCCTCCAGGTATTTGGGGTTTTTTTTAATTATTTTTATTGTAGTTTATTTTTACTCTTATGCCATTGTGATCTGAGAAAATGCTTGATATGATTTCTATCTTCTTGAACTTGAAGAGATTTTGCCTGTGTCCCAATATGTGGTATATCTTTGAAAATGACCCATGTACACTTGAGAAGAATGTATATTCTGGGCTCTGAGGTGAAATATTCTGAAGATGTTGATTATTTTCATCTGATCTAGTGAGTCATTTAGGATTGATGTTTCTTTGCTGATTTTTTGTTTAGAGAATTTTTTCAGTGGTGTTCATGGGGTATTAATGTACCCTACCTACTATGCCCTAACCAATTTGGTTCAGTGGATAGAGCATCGGCCTGAGGAATGAAGGGTCCTATGATTCAATCCAGTCAAGGGCATGTACCTTGGTTGTGGGTATATCCTCAGTCGAAGGTGTGCAGGAGTCAGCTGATTGATGTTTCTCTCTCATTGATGTCTCTATCCCTCTTCCTTCCTGTCTGTAAAAAACATCAATAAAATATATTTAAAAGTTAAAAAATATAAATATAAAAATAAAGTCCCCTATGATGACTGTATTGCTGTCAATCTCTACCTTGATATACTCCAAAAGGTTTTGGTTTTTTGTTTGTTTGTTTTTGTTTTTATATTTCGGTGCTTCTGTGTTGGATTCATAAATGTTTATCAGAGTTATATCTTATTATTGCATTGCTCTCTTTAGTATTATGAAGTGGGCTTCCTTATCTCTTGTGAAAAACCTTTTTCCATCCCTTCACCATCAGTCTGTGTGAGTCCTTTGTTCTGAAGTGGGTTTCCTGTAGACAGCAGATATATGGGTCATGTTTTCTTATCTACTGAGCTACCCTATATATTTTTATTGAGGCATTTAATCCATTTACATTTAAAGTTATTATTGATAGGTTTTTGTTTTTCCCCATTCTTATTCTTTATGCCTGTGTTTCTTCTTTCCTTCCTATTTCTTCTTTTTACAGCAGACCCTTTATCATTTATTGCATTGCTGGTTTGACTGCAATAAACTCCCTTAGTCATTTTGTCTGTGCAGCTCTTGATTTCACCCTCAATTTTGATTGATAGCTTTGCTGGGTAAAGTATTCTTGGATGCAGACCCTTGCTTTGCATGACTTTGTATATTTCATTCCATTCCTTTCTGGCCTGATGTGTTTCTGTTGAGAAATCAGTTGATAGTCTGATTGGAGATCCCTTGTAGGTAACTTCCTGTCTCTCTCTGGCAGCCTTTAAGATTCTTACTTTGCCATTGGTGTTTTCCAATTTAATTATAATGTGTCTTAGTGTTGTCTTTTGAGGTTCATCTTGTTTAAGACTTTGAGCTTCTTGGACTTGTGTCAGTTCTTTCTTACCAATATCAGGAAAGTTTTCTGTCAATATTTCTTCAAACAGGTTTTCTATTCCTTGTTCAAGTTCCTCTCCTTCTGGTACCCCTATTATGTGGGTATTGTTTTGTTTCATGTTGTCCCAAAGTTCCTTTAGGCTTTCCTCCTGTTTTTTTTTTTTTATTATTATTATTTATTTTACCTAGATGTTGCTTTGTTTGGGTATTTTTTTCTACCTTTTCTTCTAGCTCATTGATGTGCTCCTCTGCTTCTTCTAATCTACTGTTGATTTTTTCTATTCAGTTCTTTATTACAGCAATGTCATTTTTCATTTCTTCTTGGTTCTTAAACATATTGTGGAATTTATCTTCCAACCATTTTAGTGTCCTTATGACCATTGCTCTGAATTCTTTCTCTGACATATTGCTTGTCTCCATTTTATTTTGTTCCTTTTCTGATGAATTCTTTTTTATCATATGTGGGCTGTTTCTTTATTTCCCCATTATTGCTCCCTCGGGGTGTCTGGTTATGTAGCTCTCTTTCATGCATTGATTTAAAGGCACAAAATACAACACAATAAAGAACTACACACAGGGCACCAAACACAAATGTATTCAAGATACTTTCTCTGGGTGATATCTGACCTTTCCATTCACGGATTGCTGTACCAGCTGTGTTTCATTTGCCAATTCTGGGTGGGTGTTTTTTGATTTATCTCTTCTTTCTGCCTTCTCTGTGAGTAGGCACAAGGCCTGTCCACATATTTGGTGCCACTTTATCTCCCCTTGGACAGATTTTTTTAGGTGCCAATGGTCTGGGAGGCTGGAGTCCCCGTGTCCGTAGGTTCACAGCTGAGGCAGCTCATCCCTGGGCCTTGTAGTTGTAGGATCCTGGAAGGTATCTGAGGTCTCCTGGTTGAAGGTAAGGCTGGGCTTCTGATCATATCTGGTATCCCCTTCAAGATGGCATGGTCTCGGTGGCAGAGCCGGCCACTCTGCAACAGATTTCTGCAGCAGTAGAGGCTTCCCAGCCAAGAGAGCCTGGTCCACCAATCCCCAATAGTCCTGTGGAATATAGCTGTCCCTCTCTCACAAATACAGATACTGCCCACACATCTATGAACTCTCCTTTCATTCTCTCACTCATACACTATCTTGCAGCCTACCGTACTATCAGCAGCCATCTTAGATCTTCAAAATTGTGTTTATTTCTTAAATTCCATGTCCTCTTTTTATTACTGTCCAACTTTTGGCTAGTTACTTAACATATCTGAATCTACAGAACAGACCCTGATATGTGATGGTAGCATACTGAGACCTCAAAGATCTGCTTTGAGGACAAAATGTGTATATTCAGGTAAAACTTTTGAACTGTGTTTGGCCAAGAGATAGTCCTCAAAATATTTGCATTTTTCTTATTTCCCACTGGAATAGAGATTGTTCTGATGGTTATTGGGCTGATGAATGAATAATAAAAGGAAGGGACAGAATTATTGGAGCCTAAGCCAGTACTCACTGAGGGGAGCCCTAGATTGGGTTTCATTGTACAGTGCTTGGGAAGGCATCCAGAATCATATGAATACTGGATAATTGAAAGGGTGAGAAATTCAGAAATAGAGATTGATTGGGAACATATAGCCTGTCTCTCAGCCCTGGCTCTTCGACTACATCTCATTAGCACAACATTTTCTAGTAATTTTTGTTATCTTTTCTTAACATCCAGCAGACATCTAAGATTTAGAACCATATAGAAATCAAAAGGTAATGGAAAATTATTTTTAAAAATCACTCAAAACTAGTTTGTAATTATTACTTACATCACAGTACACCATAATACCAAGTTGCCATCAACTACTAAAGCTGAGGAGGCTATTTGTTCTTTGAAACTGAGATATCTCATTTGACCATAATAGCTCTCCTCTTTCTTTCAAATGCCCTTATCTTTTCAATATACATTTCTCTTATTTGAAGAAATGAACAAATACCCCAGTAGAAGATATAAGGACAAGGACAGGCCTTCACAGAAGAGGAAACATTATATTAAAATATGTAAAAAGATGTCCAGCTGCATTAGTGACCAGGGAAATGCAAATTAATGCCAATATAAGAAGTCATTGTGCACACATTTTATTGGTGAAAGTAAAAAATTCAATAATACCAAGTGGAAAATTCTAAGTGTTGGAGAAGATCTGGATTGCCATTATTCCTTAGACATTGTGGGAGGAGGTATAAATTAGTACAAACACTTTGAAAAACAATTGGCAGTGTCTTGTGGAGATGAATATTCATATGCCCTATAACTTGGCAATTTCTCTACTACTGATTGAAATTCCTGCACAAACTGCACAGGGAGATATACAGAAGGATGTTCACTGTAGCTTTTTTTTTTGTAACAGTGAAAAATCTAAAAAGAAATATCAAAAGGGGAATTAATAAATATAAATAAAATTCATATAATGTAAAATTACATAGCAATTAAAAATGGGAAGATACTTCATGCAAGGATATAAATGAATCTTAGAAATACAATTTAGAATCAGAGAAGTAACCTTTGAGATTACATAAGTTTATATCATTTTTATTAAGTTACTACTAAATTGGAGGGGTACATCCTATATTTCTTTAGGATAAAGTTATGAAAAGGGAAATGAGGGGTATTATGAGCACAAGATAAGGGATTGTTAATGTTTCAAATTGAGAGAGTATTAAAGTTATGAATTTCTTTGTGACAGATTATCTTCAAACTAAGTTAATTTACAAAACAATTCTTTTGACTAACCAGATTTTTAGTCCAAATAAGATGACTTAAATTCATGTCTTTTTGTTTCCCTCCACTAAGTACAACTATATTCTATGGTACTAATGTAACAGAAAAACAAAACAGAACTCTGAAAGGTAAAAAGAGAAGGGAAAACTGGTTTTGGACTCCATAAATAAAGAAAAAACATAACTTTGGAGTGTTTTATGACCCTTCCACCCAATAGAAAGATGTTGTTGAGACCCAGCATTTCTTGATCTCCTAAGCTAAGCTAGCCACTAAAGGCATCCTAGGTTAGTACAATGCCCATTCCCACACAGTTCTCAATGAAAAGAAGTCCTACCAAAAAAAAAAAAACATTTGAAAAGGGCAGCACTGACAAAGGGGTTTAGAGAGGGAGGCTCCAATAACAAATTTTCAGAGAAAGCTTACATCTTCTTTATTTGAGTCATGAATCCCCTCTTCTACCCAGAGATACTGCATAGTCAAAATTCACCAGCAAAGGAGACCCTATTACCACAAGAAACGTGGCTCAGGAAGCCTATTTTTCCCTTGGGGCCTGACAACCATCCAGAGACATTAAGAGGGTACCCAGGGGGGCACAAGGGTTTATCCATGATTGTCCACCCCTTGTTTTCCAATTACCCAAATCATACAATTAATCCATTTAGAAAAAACCAAATGTTAGTACAAAGGGTGAAGGGCCAGGACTCATATGTGATCACCAGCCAATCCTCTCTGAGTTCAGCCCACTGGCTGCTGTGATTCATTCTTGTTTCCAGTAAGATAGTATCAATGTTGGGTTGAATAGCAACTGCAGTCCCTGTGGACAGTTTGCCTTGACTAGATTCATCTGCATATAAGGTATCAGTGGGAATTCTCTCTCTCACCTTCCTTCTCCAGTCTTTACCACAGCCTGAAATTGTTCCTGGGATTTTTTAGACTCCCCCAGGTCAGCAATGGATTGCCCCAAATCATGAATTTCTTGTCCCATGACTGGGCTCAGCATGGATATCAGTGTCCCATATCAGGTTCTGGGAGCGGACTGGAGTATCTTGGTTTTATTCATGTAGTGAATGTGGCCTGATCGGGGCCTTCAAAGATAGGGGTATAGATGGCCTGTCTTATTCTCAACTCTCTAAAAATTTGTTGTACCTCCTCTGTAGGTTTCCAGGGTCACATGCCCAGGGAGATCTGCCTCATTGTGCCAATCTCTGCAGGCTAAATTAATATAATCTATAAAGGAGTATCTTGAACATCAAGCAGGTGATACCAGAGGGAAAGATATGTGGTGATGTTGCTCATTTTCTGTCTCTTGCCTGGACAGAGAAATGCTATCAACTCTCCCCCATCACCACCAATCTACAGGCACACTAACCATGCCTGGACACTTTCCCTGACTTTTTGCTAAAACTTGGCAGCTACATCAATAAGCACAGCAAGAGTATATTCTTTTGTCATGAACATCCTGATATGGGGTATGTCCTGCCGGCTGCAGTTGTTACTTGCTTTTGCTTTCTTTTGTATTAATTAGGGGTTGGGTAGCACAGGGTATTTTTTTCTTTTTCACTTTCAATCACCACATGTTTCTCTTCACTCTCCTCACTTTCCCAGGTATTCTGCCTCTTAGCATCCCAATCACGTTTTGTCACAATCACTTACACCTTAATCCAAGGAAACCTGTCATCCATTTGCAAAATGCACCATAAGGTGTCCACAACTTACCATGCTGCCTTCCTACCTTATCTGCCAACTCCAAAGCTAACAGCATAGTGGACAAATGCATTCCTTTCTCTAATCTCAGCTCTTCTTCCAACTTTCTAACTCAAGCTTCAGCCTCTAGTTGGGCATCAGTGGTCAGCTGAGCTGTCCACAGGAGAGGCAAGCTCACTGAGTAACCATCCCTTTCCTTTTCTTGCTGCAGTGAACTATGTGCAGTTCTTTAAACAAGTGCATTATATCAGACTAATGCAGCAGTCCACAAGCACCTAACATATGGGGCACCTCTCTTCACATAGAGGTGGATGGCCAACATGGCATCTTTCCAAGGCCCATTTCTTCTGTCTTCTGGATGGCTCACAAATTATTAGTTCACAAACTGGTCCCCATACATGGAGAGCAAGAAGAGACTAAAGGAAGAGTTAGACTACTTGAGATTGGTATGTCTCAGATTTAATAAATGGGGTAACTTACTAATAGGTGGCTTTTCCTGGGCAACCACAAGACAGGTACATCTTCATATCTTCTTACTAAAATGTAAAAGTTTATATAGATACTTTAATGGGGTTCAGTCACATATTCAATACAGATGATCTCAACAGCACCTTACTATTTCAAGGTTGTGTCATTGGGAGAGCTTTCAGTGTGGGCAAGACAAGTGGGTCACACATTCCAAGAACAGAGGAGGGGACTTAGAGCCTCCTATTGCCAGGTCAATCAGTGATCATGTCCTCTCCAAGACCTCTTCTCACAGCATGTGACATTTCAAGCAAATAACTCACAATCCTAAATTTCAGAACAGGTGAAACTCTTTTTAGAAATGAAGTGGAATGGAAAAACTTTATCAGACTAAGGAAAACTAAAAGAATGTGTTGCTTTAAGACCTATTCTTAAAGAATGTCTAAGGGGAAATTTTTAACATAAAGGAAATAATAATATTAAGAAATTAAAGCATCTAGAAGAATATAAAAATAACATAAAAAGATAAGAAATATTAATCTAATAAATTAGTCTTCTCATGGCATTTATAAATCATACTTAATGACTAAAATTAACTTAGAACAACATCTGATACTAACATTTAAAAGTAAAAAAAAACAAAGAGATCCAAATAAAAGTGAGATTTGCATTCTTCAGGCAGAATGGTAAAATGTTAATACCAAAAGAGTTTTATATAGGTCATACATATTGCAATAAATAGAACAAGAGTTAAGAAAATTACACTAAAAAAAGCTGTAATAATAAAAATGAAATCCTAAAATCATGCAAGTAATCCATCAGAAAGCAAAGCATAACAATCATAAATGTGTATGTGCTAGAAAACTTCAAAACATAAATAGCAGAAATGATAGATCTAATAGAAGAAATAGCTGGGATGGTGTTGCTCGGTGGTTGAACATCTACCCATGAACCAAGAAGACCCCAACTCAATTCCTGGGAACATACAAGGGTTTCAGGCTCAATCCCTAGCTTGGGCCATGTGGGGAGACAATCAACCAATGTCTCTCTCTCTCATAATGTGTCTATTTCTATATCCCTCTCACTCTAAAATCAATAAAATCAATGTTAAGAGAATAAATAAACAAATCCACATTTATAGTTAAGAATTAAACACCCCCCCCCTCTCAGCAACTGATAAAACTAGAGAGAAAATCATCAAATCCCATAGCCACTAAAGAATTTGAATATTTTATTTAATGGCTCCTGAAAAAGAAAATTCTAGGTCCATGTGGATTTACTGAAGAACTTTTCCAAATTTTAAAGAATAATTTTTAAAAAGTTTATATAATTTCTTCCAGATAATAGAAAAGTGGGGACACTTCTTAAAACAAAGCAGTATTACTCTGATACCAAACCTGCAAAACATAATACAAAAAAACTACAGTGTAATATCTGATAATGTTAGGTGCCAAAAACCTCAATAATATATTACTAGACTGATTCTAAAAATGTCTAAAAAGAATGATATTCAATGGTCCACTGGCTCTTATTTCAGATATACGAGGCTGGCTCATCATATGGACATGAACAGGCTAAAAATATGTAATTACATAAGTTTAATAATTGATGCTGAAAAAGCATTTGAGAGTAAGAAAGAAAGAAGAGAAAGAGGGTGGAAGGGAGGTTGGGAAAATCAGAGGGAGACACACACAAAGAGAAAAAGAAAGAGAATTTGATTACGGAATTTAAAAACTCTCAGAAAGTTAGAAATAGAGAGAAAATATATTAATTCAAGTAAGAACATTTATGAAAAACATATAGTTAACTTTATATCTAAGTGTAAAAGACTGAATGCATTCTATCCACAATATTGGGAATAATGCAAGGATGTCTGCTCTCATAATTTCTTATTAAACATAATACTGTAAATTCCAGTCACTTTGAAAAGGCAAGTAAAAGATATGAAAGGCTTACATGTTAGAAAGGAAGAAATGAAATTATCCCTGTTTACAAGTAATCCAATTTTATTTGATGAACACTGTGAGGAATCTATAAAATAAATTCTAGAACTAATAAGCATTTCAACAAGGTCACAGGATACTAGATCAACACATAGAAATGAATTATATTCCTATTTGAATTGCACAAAACAAATTTAAAATACAACATTATTTATATTCACTTCAAAAATTATATATTGAATATTAAGTTAACAAAACATATAGGATATACATACTGGAAATTACTAAATACTGATGAAAGAAATTAAAGAAAACCTAATAAATGAAGAGACACTGTGTCTATGAATGTAAAGTCTCACATAGTAAAGATTTTAATTCTCTCCAAATTGATCTATAGGTTTAATGCAATTCTTATTAAAATCTCACCACGGTTTTTGAAGACATAGCAAGTTTATTTTGGAAAACAGTTTAGGAAAGACAAGGTAGAGATAGCACCCATTCAGAGCAGAAAATGGAAAAAAGTTAAAAGCAGGAGGAGAATCTAAGGGAGCTTTGGGACAACATAAAACATGACAATGTTTGCATCATAAGGATAACAGGAGGAGAAGAATCTGAGGAAGGAATAAAGAACCTACTTGAAAAAATAATGGCAGAAAATTTCCCTAACATTTTGAAAGAAAAAGTCACTCAATTTCAGGAAACACTAAGTTCCAATCAATATGAACACCAAAGACTCACACTGAGGCACATGCTAATTAAAATGACAAACATTAAAGACAAAAAAAAAATGTAAAGGCTGCAAGAGAAAGACAGAAAGTTACCTACAAGGGAGCTCCATTAGACTGTCAGCTGATTTCCCAATAGAAGTACCTCAAGCCAGACAGGAGTGGCATGAAGTATACAAAGTAATGAAAACGAAGGAATGAATTCAAGAAGGCTATCAGTCAAAATCAAAGGTGTAATAAAGAATTTTGCAGACAAAAAAATTAAAAGAGTTTATTACCAACAAACAAGCACTTCAAGAAATGCTAAAGAGAATGTTGTAAGAAGACCAAATAGAAAGAAAGAGAAAAACACAGGCATAAAGAATAAGAATGGAAGACAATAAGTACCTATCAATAATAATCTTAATGTAAATAGCTGAAATGTTCCAAGCAAAAAACATAGGGTAGCTTAATGGATAGGAAGACATGAGCCATATATATGCTGTCTACAAGAGATACACCTCAGAACAAAGGAATCACACTGAATGAAAGTGAAAGGATGGGGAAAAATGTTCTAGAAATAAATGTAAATGAAAAAGGCTGGGGTAGCAATACTCATATCTGACAAAATAGACTTCAAAGTGAAAGAAGAGACAATGCAGGCCATTTCATAATAATAAAGGGATTGATACAAGAGGATATAACTTTGGGAAATATATATATATAAAATCTCCAATATGGGAGCATCCAAATTTAAAAATAATTCTTGAGGAATAAGACAGGGATGTCTGTTTTCACCACTCTTATATAACACCAGGGGCCCAGTGCACAAATTTGTGAATCTTGAAAGGAACTGTGGGCTGTGAGACAGTAGTGGGCACTGGATTTTGTCTCAGACCATCCTTTGTGCTCCTGCCTGGTCCCTCCCACTGCAGCCCCCGGTCCCCTGTCTTCTGGCAGCCCTGCTCCCACTGCCGCTGCTCCTATGCGCTGATAGCACAGGCATTGCTCACATCCACTGATGTCACAGAGTAATTGGGGTCAGTGCCAGCAGCAGGTGTTTGCTAGGCCAATGCCATCAGCAGGTGTGAGCAGCAGCTGCTGCCCTGGTCACTCCTCTAGAGCAGGGGGAGGTGGAGAAGTTTTAAGGAGCAATCAGAGCCCACAGCGCCACTCGCACCTGCTGGCAAAACTGAGCTATCAGGACTGGTGCCGTGTGTTGGCAGCAGGTGTGAGTGGCATGTCCAGTGCCAGCTGCAGGTGCATATGAGGCCAGTGGTGGCAGCAGGTGCGAGCACCCAGGCGGACTGCAACATGTGTGAGCAAAGAATTTACAGTAACCACCAGAAGCTCACCCTGATGACAGCAACTGGCAGTGCACCTTGGTCTGGTGATCCTGCTCACCTGCTGCACCATCCCACTGTGGCCCACACCCACCATGTTCCACGAGCCCCCTGGTGGTCAGTGCACATCATAGCAACTGTTTGTTCATTTGTTCCACTGTCCATTCTATTTTATATTAGCCTTTTATTATATAAGATAGTACTGGAAGCCCTAGCCACAGCAATCAGATAATATAAACTTAAAAGACATCCAAATTGGAAAGGAGGAAGTAAAACTGTCCTTACTTGCAAATGACATGTTATTGTACATAGGAAACATTAAAGATTCTATAAAAAACACTACCAGGCTCAATAAATGAATTTGGCAACATAGCAGGATGCAAAATTACCATCCATAAATAAATAACATTTTCATATACCAAAATAAACTCTCAGAAAGAGAAACTAAAAAAAAACAACAACACTGCAACAAAAAAAATTAAGATACTTAAAAAGAAACTTAACCAAGGAGGTAAAAGACCTATACTCAGAAAACTATAGACCACTGAAAAAAGAGACAGAGAAACATATAAACCAGTGGAATAATATACCATGTTCATGGATTGGTATAATCAACATAATTAAAATGTCCATACTACCCGAAGCAATGTATAGGTTCAATGCATTTTCTATTAAAATATCAATGACATATTCCACAGATATAGAACAAACACTCCAAAAATTTATATGGAACCAAGAATTTAAAAATACCCCAAATTGCTGCAGTAATCTTGATAAAGAAGAACAAACTTGGAAGAATCACAATACCAGATATTAAGTTACACTACAAAGCTACTCAGAACAGAGTAGTATTGGCAAAAGAATAGGAATATAAGTCAATGGAACAAGAACAGAGACACCAGAAATCAACCTAAGCCATTATGCTCAATTAATATTTGACAAAGGAGGCAGGAGCATAAAATGGAGTAAAAACAGCCTCTTCAATAAATTTTATTGGAAAAAAAATTGGACAAGTGCATGCAAAACAATGAAACTAGACCACCAACTTACACTATACACAAGAATAAACTTGATATGGATAAAATAATTAAATATGATTTCTGAAACCATCAAAATCTTAGAAGAAACCATAGGTAGCAAAATCACAGAAATCTTTTGCAGCAATATATTTGCTGTTACAACTCCTAGGGTAAGGGAAAACAAGGAAAAAATAAACAAATGGGACTGCATCTAAATAAAAAAGCTTCTGCACTGTGAAAGAAACCATTGATAAAATGAAAACAGATCCAACTACATGGTAGAATATATTTTGGCAATGACATATTAGATAAAGGGTCAATATTCAAAATATATGTTACTCATACAACCTGATGAAAAGAACACAACTAATCCAATTAAAAATGGGCAAAGGTCCTAACTAGACAATTCTCCATAATGAACATAACAGAAGTCCAAGAGACATATAAAAAATGTTCAAAGCCACTCATCATAAGAGAGATGTAAATTAAAACAACAATGAGGTACCATTTTACACCTGTCAGAATGGTTATTATCAACAAATCAACAAATGACACATGCTGGCGAGGATGTAGAGAAAAGGGAACCCTTGTACACTGCAGGTGGGGATGCAGACTGGTGCAGTCATTGTGGAAAATAGTATGGAGTTTCCTCAAAAAGTTAAAAATAGAACTATTTGGCCCAAGTGATCCCACTTCCAGGAATATATCTTTTTAAAAAAATATATTTCATTGATTTTTTTACAGAGAGGAAGGGAGAGGGATAGAAAGTTAGAAACATGGATGAGAGAGACATCAATCAGCCACCTCCTGCACGCCCCCTATTGGGGAGGTGCCTGCAACCAAGGTACATGCCCTTGACCAGAATCGAACCTGGGACCCTTCAGTCCCCAGGCTGATGCTCTATCCACTGAGCCAAACCAGTTTTGGGGAGGAATATATCTTAAGAAAGCTGAAACACCAATCAGAAAGAATATATGTACCCCTATGTTCATAGCAGCACAATTTACAAAAAGATAAGATGTGGAAACAGCCCAAGTGCCCATCAGTAGATGAATGGATAAAAAAAAAGCTGTGGTACATTTATACTGTGGAATACTAAGCAGCAGTAAAAAAGAAGGATCTTTTACC
Source organism: Lasiurus cinereus (assembly GCA_011751065.1). NCBI lineage: Eukaryota > Metazoa > Chordata > Mammalia > Chiroptera > Vespertilionidae > Lasiurus > Lasiurus cinereus. The sequence goes on from JAAGEH010000029.1 coordinate 11,826,436, forward strand.
CTTTGACATGGCACAGAGGGATCTAGAGAGTATTATACTAAGTGAAATAAGTCAGTTAGAGAAAGATAAGTTTTACATGTTCCACTCAGCCACAAGCTAGGCTGATGGCTGCAAGCACAGCAGTGGTGGCAAGAGCCTCTTCCACCTCCTCTGCAGGACTAAGGATGTCCAACTGACGGCTTAGGCCCACTCCCCACAGTTGGACATCCCCCAAGGGTCCCTAGGATGTCAGAGGGATGTCTGACTACCAGCTTAGGTCCAATCTCCTGGGAAGTGAGCCTAAGCCTATAAGTGGACATCCTATGTGGGGTCCCAGACTGCTAGAGAGCACAGGCTGGGCTGAGAGACCTCTCCCAAAGTGAATGAATTTTCATGCAGTGGGCCTCCAGTATTTACATATGCATAGTCCATGTACACAGACAATACATGAAGGCTTGGGAGGGGCACATGCAGGGTTGAGAGATCAATGGGAAAAAAGGGGGTCATCTGTAATATTTTCAACAATAAAGATACATTAAAAAAAGAAAATATCAAAATTATATAATAATATTGGACTTAATGATCTCAAAATTTTTCTAATTTTTCTACACTTTGATTCTAAGAAATAATAATCCAATCATAAATTTATTTTTTCCAATATACTTTATAATCTGGCTCAGTATCCAACTCATTCTACAAAAACTTATTTATCTTCCTACTCTATCCAAAGTACAGTACCAAAAATCCTAGCACTATGAAATACTAGAGGCCTGGTGCACAAAATTGTCCCTCAGCCTGGCATGCATTTTTTTTTCTTTTAAATATATTTTATTGATTTTTTACAGAGAAGAAGGGAGAGGGATAGAGAGTTAGAAACATCAATGAGAGAGAGACATCAATCAGCCGCCTCCTGCACGCCCCCCATTGGGGATGTGCCCGCAACAAAGACAGGCCCTTGACTGGAATCAAACCTGAGACCTTTCAGTCCAGAGGCCAATGCTCTATCCACTGAGCCAAACCGGTTTGGGCACTGTCATGCATCTTCTTGCAGTCCTGGAGCCTTTGGCAAAGCCAGCCTAAGACAGCAGTTGGACATCCTTAGCACTGCTGCAAAGGCAGGAGAGACTCCCACCACCGCTACTGCACTCACCAGCTGTGAGCCTGGCTTCTGACTGAGCAGTGCCCTCCCTGTGAGAGTTTACTGACCACCAGGGGGCAGCTCCTGCATTGAGCATCTGCCCCTGGTAGTCGGTGCACTTATAGTGGCCAGCTGTTCTGCCATTTGGTAAATTTGCATATTAGCCTTTTATTATATAGGAAAGATTGCCTTGGAAAAATGATTTGGAAATTCCATCTTGATAATTCAGGCATATATCTACATCATATACAACAGGTAGGAATTTACAAATCGTTAAGGATAAGAAAGTTTAGAACCAGTAGGATGAACACCATGTAGGAGCTCCTTAGAAATAAAGAATCTCAGTTTCCACCCCATATTTACTGAATCTATATTTTTAAAAGATTTTCAAGTGCATTCTGTACATATTAAACTTTGAGAAGCATTAGCATGGGAGTCATCTCTAGTCTGCTGGAGCCTACTTTCCCTCTCTTCTAACTGGCTTTCTAAACACCTAGTTTCTTTTATTTTGACAACTATTTCCAATGAATGATCTACTGTTCCATGTACCCTAAGCCATCAGTAGTTGTAGATTACCAAAGTTTTTCTTCTTATCCTTCATCCTCTAAAACTTGAATTTAAAGAAGAAAATGTAAAAACTCGGATTTTATTGGGAATTAAAATACTGAAGTATAATTCATCTACATTTAGAAAAACAGCTGGATTAACTAGTTCTTGGCATTGCAGTGTAATGGCACAGAAAACATTGTGAGAAGGGTATTTGAGTAAGAAATGAGAATGGAAAACAAGGAGATACTCTTGCCTCTGTTGGCTGTCTTTATACCAGCAAAATATAGCCTATTTATCTCACCTCTTCCATTTCCCTTCACTACTACTACATATTATCCTGTAGCTATCACTGTAGGCTAATTCTGGGTTATAATAAAAAGCTGGACCTATGAAAAAGAAAAAGGGAAATTGCCTCATGAAATAAAGGTCTAGGGAGGATGAGAAAAACAGAGCATAATGAAAACTTAAACCAGCTATGTATGAAATGAAAAATATCCCTATGAAGAAAGACTATGAGTCATCCATCTGATTGTCTGTTTCTGTGCAGTTTTTTATTCAAAGTCCATTAGTTGATCAAAGAGGTACTATTTATTACCATGAACAATAAACTTTTCCTGGCATGGAACATTTTGGAGACATTGCCTTGCAGTGGGCCATTCAAAGGACAGAAGTAATTTTTCAGCAAGGAGCCTAAGACATTAATAGTTCCTACCTGAGTGAACTTACATTTACTACAGCTTCACATCATTTAAAAGTGTATTTATAAACTAGGGACTCAAGTGCAATATATGTCAGCTCTTTTTAGGTTTAGTTTGGACAATATTTTGTTTTTTTATATATTTTAATAAGCATAGATAAAATATAGGTTCAAATCTAGTTAAAACAGCATCAAGTAAATGATTGCCTTTTGTGTTTTTGTTTTTTTAATTTGCAGGTTTAGTACACAGTTCAAAAGTATTTCCAGAGTTCAGCAAATTATTGTGGCATGTTCGTTTTGACTCATATTTCAGTACAATTACAACTCCTGTTTAATACCCAGGGGTGGTTGTATATTGTAGAGGATGGTTTATTTTTGTTACTTAAGTTTGTCATACATTCTAATCTATAACATATGAAACCATGTTTTTCTTTCTCAGTAGCCTACTGTTTAATCCAAACTGTTTAAACAGAAACCCAAAGTTCCGTGTGCTTGCCAAAACAAGGAAGAATCTTACATTTGTCAGCTCTTCAAGAATCCAACTAACAAGATGCCAGAAAATGGCATAATGTTTGGATTTTTATCCTGGTTGTGTCTGCCTGCCCTGAAACTCCACAAAGCAAATAATAATAGAAGTTGTCAGATTTTCAAAGCTTAAAATGTCACCTTTGAATGATAGAGACCTAAATATGTTGAGCGAATACCTAAATGTGCCTTAGCAACTACCAGTCACATAAATTCATCTGGACCCACTTTATCGCGCTTGTTATGTGGTCGCCTTTCTTCCTCTTAAACTTCTGGAAACTTATTTGATTTTGTCTTTAAACCATAGTGCTTGCTTTCACCTTCTCTGACCTAATTTCTATTGGACTTGATTTAATGTTTCACATTAAATTTCTCCATGTTGGTTTTCTCTATCAATATTTATAGTATAATATGAAACATTTCCCAAAAGTGTGCCTTTGTCCTATGCATTGCATTATGTGTGAGGTTATATCATTCATAAGTTTTTTACCCTTCCTCAACATCAAGCTCACTACTTATGGTAGGTCTCTATAGTGCCCTCTTGCCATTTTTTTCCCTCTTACTTGACCAACTTGTTTAAACCTCAGATCTCTACACAATACCAACTCTTCAGAGAAACTTTTGCTAACTCTTTCTCATTTGGCTAAGGTACTTTGCCATGTGTTCCCATTTTATGCAGAAATATCCATACTGAGTTTCTTATAACACAGATTAATAATCACAGGTACTATGATTGCACCTGAAAGGTTCTTAAATAATGAAACTCTCCTACTCTCAGACCATAGTATAGTGGTTTTTGAATTATGGTCCCCAGATCAATAGCAACAGCATCATCTAAAGAAATGAGAGTCATTGTTAGAAATTAATACAGTTTAGTTAAAAGACTAAAGGAATGGAGTTTGGTATTCAGATGTTAAACCCCTGTTTCTCCTGTAAATAATGTGGAAATGATACCGGTAGCCAGTGTATGGGGAGAAGCAGAAAGGTCTCTGTGAACATAAGGGAAATAATAATGGTCCTCTGAATATTCCTCAAAGATACATAATACAGTGGTACCTCGAGATACGAGTTTAATTCCTTCCGTAACCTTGCTCGTATATCAAATCACTCGTATCTCAAAGCAAATCTCCCCATTGAAATCAATTGAAATGCCGTTAATCCGTTCCAGCCCCCAAAATGCCACCCCAGTTTTTCTTGTTACGTGTTTTTGAATAAGAAAAATGTATTTATAAATGACAAATATTGTATAAAAACATAATAAAAGAGAATGTAAAGGAATAAACTGGTTTTATAAAGTGTATTTACCTACTCGTTACACTCTTAATGCTACACTTTACCCCTAAACTGAATGTAACTTAACTAATCTTCACTGAACTTAATTGCTACTGGTCTTTGCATTTTTGGCCGATTTAAAAAAAAAACAACAACAAAAAAAAAAACGTGTCCAACGAGGTTTGCCTCTTCCTCCCTTTCAGAGTGTTTCTGAAATGGGTGAGGCAAGTTTCATTGAACAGCTCCGATGCACGACCAGTAGCAACTTTTTCGGGGTGTTTCTTTTCCACCAAGTGTGACACCCTCTCCCACATTCCTAAGATCTCCTTTATCTCACTTGTAGAGATCTCCTCCACCTCTGGCTCCTCCTCGAAACCAATTTCTTGGAGAACCTCCGCATGTTGCTGAGACTGCAACTCTTGTAACTCCTCCGTGGTGAGTTCCAGAGAGTGCTCCTCGACGAGCTCGTTCACGTCTCTCTCATCCACCTTCAGGCCCATGGATTTTCCCAGAGACACACTATCTCCTCCTCCACTGGCACCTCGGGTTCGAATCCTTTCGGCTACGGCCTCAGGCCACAGCTTCTTCCATGCAGAGGTCACAGTCCTCATTGTAACGCCCAGCTAGGCCTGATCAATAATTCTGAGGCATATCACAATGTTAATGTGGTTCTTCCAGAACTCTGGAAGGGTGAGGTTTGTGTTCTCCGTCACCTCAAAGCAACGCCGGAACAGATGCTTGATGTACAGCTTTTTAAAATTAGAAATCACCTCCTGATCCATGGGCTGCAGGATAGGAGTGGTGTTGGGAGGTAGGTAGACAACCTTTATAAACTTGAACTCTTCTAGGAGTTCATCTTCGAGGTTCGGTGGGTGAGCAGGAGCATTGTCGAGGATGAGGAGGGCCTGCAGGGTTAGGTTGTTTTCCTGTAGATATTTCTTAACAGAAGGGCCGAAAACCAGGTTTACCCACTCCACAAAGAACTGCCTGGTGACCCATGCCTTCGGGTTTGCCCTCCACATAACTTGCAGTTTATCTTTTAAAATCTTATGTGACTTAAAGACTCTGGGGTTTTCCGAATGGTATACTAGCAGAGGCTTGATCTTGCAGTCGCCACTCACATTGGCGCACAGTATGAGATTTAGCCTATCCTTCATGGGTTTGTGGCCTGGCATCGCCTTCGCCTCTGCCTTTATATAAGTCCTATTTGGCATCTTCTTCCAGAAAAGCCCTGTCTCGTCACAGTTGAAGACTTGCTGGGGGATATATCCTTTGGCTTCTATCAGTTCGGAAAAAGTTTTGAGATAATCCTCAGCTGCCTTCACATCTGAACTTGCTGCCTCACCATGCCTGATGATGGAGTGAATGTCGGACCTTTTCCTGAAGTTATCAAACCAGCCTCTATTGGCTTTAAATGAGTCTTTCGCTGCTTCATCCGTGGAAGTGCATGGGGTCTGCTCCAGCAAATCACCGTAAATCACTCGTGCCTTCTCGCATATGATGCCCTGTGTTAATGTATCTCCTTTAAGCTGCTTCTCCATCACCCACACCATCAGTAGATTCTCCATCTTTTCATGGAGAGAGCTATGGAGCTTAGAAATTATTGTAATGGCCTTAGCTGGCGTTATACCCTTTATCGACTCCTTCTGTTTAAGCACAGTGCATATTGTTGAAGTACTATGCCCGTATTGCCTCGCCAAGTCAGCCACTCGCACACCTTGCTCATATTTTTCTATGATTTCACGCTTTAATTGAATAGACATCATCCTCTTCTGAGCATTGACCTTTCCACTCGCTTTCTTTGGACCCATGGTTATAAAAAGAAATGTGATAAAGTCTGTAAATGCACAAAAGATGCTTTGACAATGAGGTAAAGGAGCACACTGACTGAGGAGTGGGAAAATATGAGACTCTCGAGTCACGGTAAACTGGTGGGTCATGTGCAGCCGGCCGATCTGCGCGACTACTCCTATCTCAAATGTTGCTCATATTTCAAAGCAAAAAATCGCTTGCTCAATGGCTCGTATCTCAAAAATCTCGTATGTTAGGGCACTCGTATCTCGAGGTACTACTGTAAAGAGAATATGCTTTAATTAGAGGTGAAGCAGGTCAAGAATGGATGTGTAAAGCAAGGAGAGACCAATTTTGGCAATGATTATCTAAGCTCTATCCACGGATGGCACCATTTTGGCCAAGGAATATGAGCCATTAAATTCCCATTGGCAAGCCCACTATTTTGATGACTAACTCAAACTGGTGAATGCCATTAACTACTCATAGTATATAACTACTTTTTTGTGTTATGTTAATTCTGCTTTGATAATTTTGGTGTTTTTGTTTATCTTCTCATGCATGTTTATGTACCTAGGACTCATCTCTTAAGTATGTGCTTCCTCTGCCTAAAAGTAGGATTTAGTTCATGTTTGTGGGTCCTGATGAAAGTGACTTATTTTCTTTTTTGTGTATATTTATTACACTTCACCTCACTGCGAAGGACAGAACACAGGAAATTCTTGTTCTGAAACAGATGATTAGGAAATATCAGACAGCCTTTGAAACAAGAACATGAAGATGAACAAGATCTTCTGAGATGACATATTACAGACAGCAGAGTAAACTAACACCAAGACTACTGATTTATGAGAAGGCTGAAAGCAAAGTCTAGAGTTTAAAGACAAAATCAAATGACAGTTGCCAGAAGTTTAAAAGGAAGAAAAGTGACCACATAACAAGCCAATAAAGTATATCCGGATGAATTTATCTGCCTACACTGGGAAAATAAAAGTTTGTTCTCCCCAGTCTTTTGAGTTATACTCTTTGGAGCCTTTTTGTCATATTTTTCTTCATACAAATCCTCTGAGACAAGTACTGCTCTTACCTTTGTATATGAGTAAACTGAGATTCAAGAGGTTAAGTATATGTCCAAACTAAACAGCAAAAATAAATAAATAAAATAAAATAAAAATGGAAGACTATGTACTTGAACATAGGCCAAGAAAGGAATGGAACTCATGAATGACATAGAAGTGAAATGGGAAGGTATGAACAGAAATGTTATTGAATGTAGGAAGGGGTAATAGAAACTTAAGACAAGTAAAGACAACATGAGAGCAACAGAAACTTCCATGTTGAACAGTTTTCTATATTTAAAGTAGACCATAGCCTTTTGAGATACCTTCATATTCACATTTTAAACCTAATTTGACCTTCAGTTGGCCAGAGTTTCTTCATTCGAAATAAAAGGAAAGATGTATTAATGACTTCCAATAGTATTGGTATCACCTTGAGCATATGTTTGGAAACTGTAATGACATTTTTGTTGCTAGAATGATTGGAAGGTACAGTTGGTTTTTAGTGGAAAGAATCATCAAGGTTGTACACTGGGTAGCCCTGCCCATCAAAAACTTCTCACATTCTCTACATAAATTTAAATCATATTCCTGAATATTCTTGCAAATGAAAATTCAGTTTCTGGTTATCTGAGTCTAGAACTTAATATAGCCTTCATCAAAGACATAATGTGCTCAGTGGTTCACTATTTTCAAATAATTATATCATCCAAGAATATGGCAATCATAATTAATTCAGCAAATCTGTTTCAGGAAACATGGTCACACATAGTGATTCTCAGTCTAAGAATAAACATCTAGCTACAATCATTAGGTCTTCCAGTCTGGTTGCACTGGGGAAAGAAACATAATATTTTTATTATGAATTTATTTATGTATTTATGTTATACTTCATGTATTAACATACATACAAAATTATGTTAAAATTAGATTCTATTACCTCAGAATGTTATTTTAAGATGAAAAAATAGATGTTTTAAAATCGAGGCATTAGTTCTGATGGGTTTAGAAAACTATCTTGGTACTCTAATAAATATCATTACATCCAGCAAATATCTTTACATAATTTTGATTGATGAATCATAACTTTAAACAAATAATGCAATAAAAAAGACTGCACTGCAAAAGGAAAAAGACACTTCTATATAAAGATATAAAGTTATATCATCTAGATTTTGTTTATTTGTTAGGTTTAGAATAAAATTTTCTATATTTCAAATTTAGTCCATGGGTATGTTGTTTATAATTGAAGAAAATTTTAATCTGACAACTCACCAACATCCCATAAAACATATCCACCTACTCCCTCAGAAATACCATGTGTATGCTTCCAAAATATAGAGGTTTTCTTTTTTCTGCCTTCCTCCATTTAGCAGAGTGAAATTAAAGTAGTCTTCATATGGTAAAAGACAAATTATGTGTGAGGGATAATTCTACTCTTTAGGTCTTCAGACCCTCTAACTGCAGGCTTGGATATTATTCTTTGATGAACTTGACAGGATAGCTTCTTCCCAGGTATCAGGAGCAAAGGGAGAATTTAGTTCATGTTTTGAGATCCTGATGAAAGTGACATTTTGTTTTTTTTGTGTGTGAATATTTATTACCCTTCACCTCACTGCAAAGGACAGCACAGGAAATTCTTGTTCTGAAACAGATGATTAGGAAAAATCAGAAAGCCTTTGAAACAAGAACATGAAGATGAACAAGACCTTTGAGATGACATATCACAGAGAGTAGAGTTAAATAGCACCAACACTACTGATTTCTGAGGGGTGTAATTATGTCAGATAAGATGAACACCCTTGAGAAAGTAAGAAAGTGAAATGCAATAAAACTTTTCTGGGATTTTTCATAAGTATGTGTTCTTAAACCTGGTTGCACAGTAGAGTTACCTGGAGATCTTTCAAAACTACCAATACCTGGTGCCCAATCCTAGAATTCTGATATAAGCACTTTGGGGTAGGGCTCAACTACTCTAAAATTTATCCAGGTTTAAGAACCGCTGACAAGCCAATTCATCAGTACCCTTGCCAAAAATCACCTATGAGAAATTACTACAAATTTGGGAATTTACTTTAATGCAGCTATACCTTTTGCTCATAACTTGGGGTTATGTGACCAATTTCCCTCCCTCCCTTCCTCCTTTCTTTTCTTCCTTCCTTTCCTCCTTTATTTCCTTCCTTCCTTCCTTCCTTCCTTCCTTCCTTCCTTCCTTCCTTCCTTTTTTCCTTCCTTCCTTCCACTAATGTTTACTAGTGTTTTGCTGTTGTTAGTACTATGCCAACCACTGTGCTAGGCACTAGAAAAATAAAATCTAACAAGCCCTCCTCTCTGTCTCTGAGCTGCTCACAATCTACTTTGGAATGAACAGAGATAGACCAGGTTATATTGTTCAAATTCTTATCTTAAGTTACTTCAGATATTGGAGCTTGCTATCAAAAATAACAAATCCATGCCCAGCCTGCATGGCTTAGTGGTTGAGCATTGGCCTATGAACCAGGAGGTCACAGTTCAATTCCCAGTCAGGGCACATGCCTGGGTCATAGGCTCCATCCCCAGTGTGGGGCATGCAGGAGGCAGCCGATTGGTGATTCTCTCTCTCTCTCCCTCTCCCTTCCTCTCTGAAAACAATAAGTATATATATTTTAAAAATATAAAATAACAAATCCATATGCTCATCTCATTTTTTCAGAAAAACTAAGTTTCTGTATCTTGTTGTTTTTTTTTATCTTCATAATATATTTTGATGGATATTATCTTATTTCTAAACTGAATTTATGATAATTCATGACAAAGAAGGAAATATCTCAGACATAATATAAAGAATACTTAGAATCTGTATCTGTGATTTTAGGAAGTAATTTAGTGGTACCTCAAGATTTTCATAGGTAGATGTACCCTTCCCAATTAATTTGAGATTGAACATGGCATCATGTGCTATTAAAAAGAAAGTTTCACCCTGACCAATTTGGCTCAGTGGATAAAGCATTGGCCTGTAGACTCAAGGGTCCCAGGTTCGATTCCAGTCAAGGTCATGTACTTTGGCAGCTGATTGATGTTTCTCTCTCATCAATGTTTCTAACTATCTCTCCCTCTCTCTTCCTCTTTGTAAAAAAAATCAATAAAATATATTTAAAAATTAAAAAGGAAAGTTTTTTAAATCTTTACTGAGGCTATATGACAGTTATAAGTTAGAGGCCTGATGCATGGAATTCATGCACGGGTGCACTCCCTAGGCCTGGCCAGCAATCAAAGCATGAGGGTCTGGCATGGACAGGAAGGTCTCAGCTGACTTCTGGGCCTTGGGCAGCACTTGGGCCCCTGAGCTCCCATGCAATCCTCTCTGCCTGAGTCATTGGGCCCCTGCACAGCTCCCTCAGTGCCAACACTGGTCACTGTCTGCAGGGCGATAGTCAGGGCAATCTGACCCTGCTTGCGCCTGCCTTGGCCTGGTGCTGCTCATTCATCTGCTCCACCATTCCACTGCAGTCCCACACTCATTGGGGCTCATCGTGGCTGGCAGCACCTCCACTGCCACCTGCAGCACCATGTCACTGGCACACTCTACGTTCCATGCCACCCCTGATGATCAGCACTTATCATAACAAGTGATCAAACTCTTGGTCGAGAGGACAATTTGCATATTAGGCTTTTATTATATAGGATGTCTAGATCACTTAGAAGTGGTTATCCTATCTAATAAAAGAGTAATATGCAAATTGACCATACCTCCACTACACTCACCCTGGGTCGGGCCTAAACAGGCATTAGGACATCAATCAAGGGGTCCCAAATTGGAGAGGGAGCAGGCTGGGCTAAAGGACATCCCCCTTACCCCCGTGCACAAATTTTGTGCACCAGGCCTCTAGTTTTAGTTAATAAATGGGTATGCCTACTTCCCTTCTCAATCAGTGCTTTTTGTTTTTCATTATTTATTAATTTTTGTTCTCCCTTCTATCTAATTTGCATGCTTTCCACAAATATGAAACTTCTTTGAAATAAAAAAGATATTTCTATTGAAATAAAAAAGATATTTCTATTGCCTTTATTGTGGTGATGTTGTTATGAGTGTTTGCATATATCCAAATCCACTCAACTATCAAACTATATACATTAAATATGTGCAGTTCTTTGTGAAGGGGTTAAAGAGAATAAAATGGGGCAGAGGAAAACTTATTGTGCTTAGCAGATATCTTGCAGAAAGCTTACAACCTTAAGCACTGCATAACCCAGATAACCACTATTCATCTAACACTGGGAGGAACCAAGGACAGACTGGACCCTTATGTCAGCAGAATGACTTGCAGCCAGCAAGGATTAATAAAAACTTATTTTTCCCTGCCCTCTTCACTGACTCTATTTGGTTGGACTCAGCCCACCTGCACCCAGGTACCTGGAGTAAAAATCTCTTTTGATACATTATGGCCTCATGTCATAGGTGCACGACCGCAGCCCACTCCAAACCATTTACTTTGTATATCAATTAAACCTCAATAAAGCTTTTAAAATTAATCGATCAACCAACAAATGAAACAGAAGACAATAAAAATGATAGTGATGCCAATAAAAATAATAGAAAAATTAGTTTAGGGTAGAGTAGAAACAGGTTTAACATGATGAGATGATAGAAATAAATTTCTACAGAACACTTTAGAAGCAATAAAGAAAGATAAGTACTCTCAGGTCTTTAAACTGCACTGCATTTCATTTGATACAGGGATTAGGACAGATGTTTCTACCTCAAACCACTGTTCTGATATGTTCTCATGTGCTGGAACATAGCTAAAGTCAATTGGCAAAGGAATTGGAATTGCTAACTCAGTTGTTTCCAGCAATCCCCCAAATGAAATTCTACAATTCTACAATAATAAGAACTCAAGTACCCTGCTAAGTTCCCTGAAACATTTAAATATTCTCATCACACACACACACACACACACTTATTCTGACATCTTGAATCTGCTTATAAAACACATAGTCATCTTTGTGTTTGTATGTTTTTTCCTCTGTAAATTCCATGTAGAGTCTAGTTTTATTTCTCTTTAAAGACTGAACCAATCAATTATCCTTAAATCCATGCATCACTAAGCCAGAACTCAAAATTTTTGGTTTCGGCAAGTCTCAATACTTTTTATTTGCAGAAACTAAAAATCATTTGTCCATGTGGGTTTTCTCTAGCAATATTTATAGTATAAAATAAAAACAAAATCATATAATTATTTATTTATAAATTTAACTAGAAGAGTTTCTAACCCTATAGACCTCCTGCAGAAGTATCAGAGATCTCCATGTTTCTATAAACCAACTTTAAGAATTTCTGAACTAAGTAATCAATGCTACCTCCACTTGTAATATCCCACATTTTGATATGCAGGTCTAGTTCTAAGCTGTTGTTATTTCACTGGTCTATTTATTTCTTGACCCTTGGTTGTATAAATTGGATGAGAAAAATAATAAATTATATAAAATTTACAACAATGTATCACAATTGGGCCTGGTGTTTCAAGAATTTTATGTGATTATTTGTGTATATTAGTTTATTTACCTGTAAATTAGGAGATGAAGGGGTTTTTAAATACCTTCCTGTTCTCTCATTTTTTGGTATAAATAAATTCCAGCATTAACCAATAGCATAACTCACTAAACACTGAGCAAAATATTCATTTTCTCTTCTACCAACTAGTTTTTGTTTCCTCATGAATGTTAATTTATATTCATCATTAATGGTAATTTACATAGATGAGTATTCTGCAGATTAAACAAATCCTATCTAATAAAAGGGTAATATGCAAATGGACCATAAGCCAACACACAAGATGGCCACCCCATGTGGTCAAAGATGGCTGGCCCCATGTGGACACAAGATGGTTGCCACAAGATGGCCAGCAGGGGAGAGCAGTCATGGGTGATCAGGTCAGCATGGGAGGCAGTTGGGAGGGACCCAGTCCTGCAAGGGAGGGCAGTTGAGAGGGGCCAAGCCTGCAGGGGAGGACAGTTGGGGGTGATCAGGCTGGCAGGCAGAAACAATTAGGGGCAATCAGACATACAAGCAGGCGAGCGATTGGGAGCCAGCAGTCCTGGACTGTTAGAGGGATCCCAGATTAAAGATGGAGCAGGCTGGGCTGTGGAACACCCCCCCCCTCGTGCACAAATTTCGGGCACCAGTCCTCTATTTAAGATGTAAAACACTTAGGACAGTTGATGGTAAAATTTGTGAAAAATATCAAGCCCAGCTGGTTTGGCTCAGTGGATAGAGCATCTGCCTATAGACGGAAGGGTCCTAAGTTCAATTCCAGTCAAGGGCACATACCTGGGTTGTGGATTTTGATCCCCAGTATGGGATGGGCAGGAGACAGCCAATCAATGATTTTTTCTCATCATTGATTTTTCTCTCTCTCTCTCCTTCTCCTTTCCTCTCTGAGGATTTATATATATATATGTGTGTGTGTGTGTGTGTGTGTGTGTGTGTGTGTGTGTGTGTGTGTATCCCTGGCCAGCTTGGCTCAGTGGATAGAGTGTCAGCCTGCTGACTGAAGGGTTTCAAATTCTATTCTGGCCAAGGGCAATGCCTGGGTTGTGGCTCAAATCAGAGTGGAGGGATGAGCAGGGGGCAGCTGATCAATGATTCTCTCTCATCATTAATGTTTCTATCTCTCTCTCCTTTTCTCTTTCTCTTTGGAATCAATAAAGAAATATATTTAAAAAATAAGATAAAAATACCAAAATCATAGAACCAATGCATAGAATAGAGGTTGTCAGGGGCTGGGGATTGAGGGATATGGGAGATGTTGGTCAAAAGTTACAAACTTCCAGTTAAATTATGAATAAATTATGGGCATCTAATGTAGAGCATGGAGATTATAGTTAAGAATACTGGTTCATATACTTGAAATTTGCTAAGTAGAGCTTAAGTGTTTTCTCCACACATACAAAACAATTACAATTATTTGAGGTGATGGATATTTTTAATTATGAGTTACAAAAATTAACTGCTGCCACCAACTAAATATTAGGAAAAATTCTAGTTCTTCCCTCCTATGTGTCTTTCTCCTTTGCTTTCACTTTACTCCTGCACTTCAGTTCACCAAAAGTAGGTGGGTTTGTGTGTTTTTTCTCGCACCAGATGGTGTCCTACAATTTAACTCAAGTTTAATGCTATCTACCTGGAGATAGAGTCATATTCCACAGGTTAAGAGTTCATCATCACAAGACTGACCTCCCTTTCAGATGTCAATCACAAATCTACAGTATCTTGCATGCTTCTGACCCAACTGCTATAAATTTGACTTTCTCATGAACCCTTCCTTGGATTCAATTAATTTGTTAGAGAGGCTCACAGAACTCAGGAAAACTGTTTACATACTGTTTACAGTTTGTTATAAAAGAACATGTAAAATAAAGGATGAAGTTGAACATTAAGATGGAAGAGATAATTAGGGAAAGGTATGTGGGGAGAAGTGTTGAGTTTTTACTCCCTCCCCAAGCATACCACTCTTCCTACACCCCCACCTGTTCACCAACCTGGAAGCTCTTTTAAACCTTTGGGATTTTTATAAAGGCTTCTTTACATAGTCATTACTGATTAAATCATGAGTATTGATTTGATCTCCAGGATCTCTTCCATCTCTGGAGATCATCCATTAATCCAACACTCCATATACGTTGTTGCCTATGGTGTCTAAGCAAATGGATAAGGGCTGGGACTCAGTAGTCAACAAACTTGTCCACTGCCCTCATGGAACTTTCAGTATAGTTTGGGATAGAAGGAAGGACTGGCACAGATCCCAAGAGGCCTAATTGAAATTATGATAAAGTCTATGAAAGGGGGATCTAGCATAGTCTAGGGATAGGAAGGTTTCCCAGAGGAAGTGACTTTGAAACTGAGATATAAAAAACAAACTGGAGTTAGCCATGTGTTATGGGCTTAATTGTGTCCCACCCTCAAATTCAGATGTTGAACTCCTAATCCCCAGAACCTTATAAAATGAATGTATTTAGAGATAAGCCTTTAAAAAGGTGATGAGTCCCTTTGGGCGGGCCTTGATCTAATCTGATTGGATCTTTATAAAAAGAGGAAATGTAGGCACAAAAGGAGAGCCCTGGGATGTGAGCATATAGAAGAGAGATTATGTAAAGACACAAGAAGGAGACTACCTGCAACCACAGAAAGAGGCCTCAAAAGAAACTAAACCTGCTAACACCTAGATCCTGGACTTCTATCCTCCAGAAATGTGAGAAAATAAAATTCTCTTGTTAAGCCAAAAACAAAAAACAAACAAACAACAAAACAAAAGCAGTTTTAGTTATAATGATCTGGGACAATTTTTAAAGTACAATTTTTAAAATATGATTCCTAGGGCTCATATCAAACCTAATAAATCAGAATCTCATAAGCAGGGCCTAAGAGCCCTAGTTTCAATAAGATTTTCAGGTGTTGCTTTTCTTCAGAACTGTAATCCAACAGCCCTTCTCAACTAGGATTGCTTAAGAGAATAAAAGTCTTTCAGAAAAATATTTGTTACTATTTTATCAGTTCACCCAAAGATGTTACAGTATCATTCTCTCTATATATAGAAGATAATTTTATCCAGTACATTCAATGGATGTCTTAGGGAAGTGGGGCTTAATTATGTCAAGAAAACCTACTGGATAAGAGCTACTATAATGCAAAATAAATGGCACAGTAATAATTTACCATGAATTACCCAAACAGTAATTACAATTACTAGTCAGCACTTTGAGATTAACCAGCCAAGTATCATTAAAAAACTCACTGTGGGAACCATGCCAGAGTCACTGGATAGTCAAGGCAACAGAGTATGAAAGGCCTTGTTGATAGTATGCCACATGGCCAAGGCCACTCTGAACATGGGAATCTTAATCAGAATGTTCAAGGCTAAGATGACATACACAGATGTATGGATACAACAATCTCACAGTATACTATGCAAACGTGCCTTTCTGTAGCCCAATTGATGTCACTGTTGGTAACTGGCCTCTTTTGTCTAAGTTATATAATACCTTACTGACTAGGGAGTGCACTGCTGTGAGAGAGCGCAAGAAAGGCTGGAGAGAGAGGAGAGGCCAAAGAAGCAAGAGTGGAGAGCTCAGGTTCCGCTATTGTGTGAGGCAGTGAGTCTAGGGCCACACGCAGCTGCTCAAATAATAGCTATGGGTACAGAATATACTGCTGCTTTTATGGAAAGATGTGTTTTGTTCACCAGCTGGTGTTCAGGTGTCTGTATGAAACTTTTATGTAAAGAACTGTTTTGTGTGATGGCTATATGGCCACTGGCTTCTATAATAAAGGCTTTCTTATGTACATCAACAACTTCTCTGCCTAAGACCTGGCATTCAGGAAGGTCCAGTCCCTGGCAGAGGGCTCAGAAGACCCAACAGTTAGTATAGCAAGCAGGGTTGGAGAAGAAACCTGCCCTGACAGTTGGTGTAGTCAAGGAGAATTCGGAAAAATAGATAGACTCAGAACCACGGTGCTCTTGCTGTTCTGACACTCACCTAACCACTTTAAATATATATATATATATATATAATTGAATTCAAAGAGGAAGAAACACCAATGCTAACAGAGAATAATTGATCAGCTGCCTCCTGCAAGCCCCACATTGGGGATCAAGCCCACAACTCGAGTATGTGCCCTGACTGGGAATAGAACCTAAGACCTCCTGGCTCATAGGTTGACACTCAACAACTAAGCCATGCTGGCTGGGCCACCTATTTCCTTTTAACCTATTTCCTCAACTGAACTATCAGTGGAATTAACAAATGACCATTAATAAATTTAGTAACTGTGACCATTTGTTCATGGGACAAATAATTTTATTGTCCAAAGGTAGTGAGTTCTAAATAAATAATTCATAAAAGTCTGATTATACTTTTGTTTTCTTGCTGTGTCTATTATCTATATAGGATGTCCCCAAAATGTTTACATTCACTTTGAATAAAGGCAGAGTTTATTAAAATACATTTTGTTTTCAAAATTGAGCTATCAGCAATTAAAGTATACATTTTTGGGGACACCCTGTAGTGTGATTCTACAAGTAATATTTAAAAGCTCCAATATGCCCAGAAGTGAATATTTTATGCCACATGGGAGGGAAAATAAGTTTCCTCCTATCTGTTTAAGTTCTTTTGACTGGTTTAATAATCAAATTGACATGAAACAGATTTTCCGGAGAAAATAACCAAATTTACCACTGATGTACATATGGAGGTAAGAATATGGGTCAAGATGACAAATTGAGCATTTGTGGCTTACAAGCCATCTTGAGTTAAGAAAAAGAGGGAGAATAGGATGAAAAAATGGTGGCTGAATAGGCAATAGCGTCATGCACCTCTTCTTAGGGCCAGGCCAGAAAAGCAACTAGAGAACATTCACCTTGAATTAAAAAAGTAGACACAGCTAAGGAGACAATATTCAATAAGGAAGGTCAGAGGACATCTAGAGAACGCTGCTTGCCAGCCATAACCTGCATGGAATTACCACCTTACCCCAGCAGACTCCTAGATGTCTGCAGGGAGCATGCATTGCCAGAGTGAGCTCCCACACCAGGCCTCCTCAACAGCTCACTGGGACCCAGCATCCTAGGATCTGACTCCAAGACCCCGTAGTGAGTGCAAGCCAGGAAGAACCCTGTGTCCCACCTCTGTCCAGGACCCTGGAACTGTGCTGCCAGCCTGACTTGTTCCTTTTCCACCCTGGCCCCCTATAAAGCCCTGCTGGGGTGACTTGGAGAAACACATGCTTGCTTCACCCTGGTCTGGGATCTGGGAGAGGCCACTCAGAGAAGCCAATACATGCCCCACTCAAGGCCACAGGGGAACTCTTTTTTTAAAAATATATGTTTTATTGATTTTTATAGAGAGAAAGGGAGTAGGATAGAGAGTTAGAAACATCAGTGAGAGAGAGACATCGATCAGCCACAACCAGAATACATGCCCTTGACCAGAATTGAACCTGGGACCTTTCAGTCCACAGGCCGAGGCTCTAGCCACTGAGCCAAACCAGTTTCAGCTCACAGGGGAACTCTTAACTCTTTGACCCAAAGAAACCTGTTCCCATTCCACCCCAGCCCCCCAGACAGCCCTGCTGGAGTGACCCAGAGCAACCCATTCCCATTTCACCCCAGCCTGGGAAGGGAGACCATAGCAATTGAGTGTACGTCTCACTCAGGGCCATAGAGAAGCAGTGACTGTGTGAACCAGAGCAACCCACTCCTGCTCCACCCCAGCCCCTGGGACAGTCTTGCTTGGAGTGAGGAGCAACCCAACATGCACCTCACTCCAGGCAACAGGACAGCATGTACTGAGAGATCAAAGGCAACTCACACCCACTCCACCCCAAGCCCAGAATCTTGCTGCTAGAGCAACCTGAAGTAATCCAGCGCATGCTCCATTCAGGCCACAGGGGAGTTCTGACTGTGTAACCCAGAGCAACATGCACCTGCTTCTCCCCAGCACCTGGGATAGTCCTACAGGGGCTACCCAGAGCAACCCAGCACACATCTCACTCTGGACCACAGGAGAACACTCTTGGGCAGACCCAGAGCAAGCTGGTGTGACCAGCCAGGGGCCACAGGACAGTACTGCAAGTGCACTGCCAGATGACCTAAGATGCCACCCTGCCACAGGCTAGGACCACAAAGTGAATTGCAAGGCAGAGGACTCTAGTTCCTGACAGGGAATCACACACCAGAGGAACTGTGCAAGCACACCCCCCACCCTGAGAAATGGAAGCAGATAAGTGAGGGACCTGATCCATGGGGGAAAGGAACACAACTCAGAGAAGAGACAAAAAAGGTGTGAGACTCATGGCAGACCCAGAAACTAGGCTTACAATTTCTGGACCATTTCCCTAATAGGGTCTTTGACCTTTTAAACCCCAAGCAGGGTGACCAGGGCCAGAAAATAACAGATAAAATGGGGAGACAAAGAGAAACCCCCAAGGAAAGAAAAAGAGGACTTGCCAAAAAGGGAATTAAATGGAAAGGAGGCATGCAATATGTCAGAAAAATAATTCAGAGTAAGGGCCATATAGTTCATAAACCGATGGATAAGAATATCAACAACTTATATAAGAATCAAAAGGAAATAAAAAACTACATAACTACAATAAAAAACAAAACGTAAGGTTTCAACAGTAGACTAGGAGAAATGGAGGACCAAATTAGTGAGTTAGAAGATGGGCAGAGAAACACTCCCAATCTGAACAGCAATTGGAGAAAAAAAAAATAGAAAGCAGGAGGAGAGCCCAAAGGACCTTAAGGACAACATGAAATGAAGGAACATATGTATAATAGGGGTGCCAGAAGGATGAGAAGAGGAAGAAGGATTAGAAAACCTATTTGAAGAAATTACAGAAAAGTTCCTTGATTGGGGGAAGAAAAGTCACACAAAAACAGAGTCACAAACAAGATGAACCCAAAAAGACCCACACCACGACATGTCATAATTACAATGGCAAATGTTAATTACAAAGAGAGAATCTTTAAGGCTGCAAGAGAAAGACAGAGAGTTACTTACATAGGATCTCCCATTAGATTATCAAATGATTTGTCAACAGAAACACCTAAGGCAAGAAGACAATGGAATGAAGTATACAAAGAGATGCAAAGCAAAGTACTGAATACAAGAATACTTTATACAGCAAAGCTATCATTCAAAATTTAAGGGGAAATCAGAAGATTCACAGACAAAAAAAGACTAAGGATATTTATCACTACAAATCCAGAAATGCAAGAAATGTTAAAGGGACTGTTGTAAAAAGGAGAAATGGAAAGGGAAGAAGGAATAATAGCATAAAGAATAAAAATAGCTACAAACAAGTACTTATCAATAATAACATTAAATGTAAATGGACTAAATGCTCCAATCAAAAGACATAGAGTGGATGAATGGATAAGAAAATGTGCTGCCAACAGAAGACCCACCTCAGATCAAGGGACTCACACAGACTGGAAGACAAGGGATAGAAACATTTTTCAGGCAAATAGAAATTTTAAAAAAGATGGGGTATCAATATTTACATCCAATGAAATAGTCCTCAGGGTGAAGGCCATAACAAGAGATAAGGAAGGCCACTTCAAAATACTAATGGGATCAGTACAAGAGGATATAAGTGTTGTAAACATATATGCACCCAATGCAGGAGCACCCAAAAACATTAAAAAACAAAACAAAACAAAACTTCTGGAAGACATCAAGGGAGAGATAAACAGCAATACAATCATAGTAGAGGACTTTACTACCCCATTGACATCACTGGATAAATTCTCTAGACAAAAAATCAGCAAAGAAACAGAAACCCTAAATGATTTACTAGATCGACTTAATCAACATCTTCAAAACATTTAACCCCAAAGCTACAGAAATGTGTTCTTCTCAAGTGCACATAGAACATTTCAAAGATAAACCACATAATGGGACACAGGCTAAGTCTCTTCAAATTCAAGAAGATTGAAATCATATCAAGCATCTTCTCAGATCACAATGGCATATTACCTATCTATATAAAAGCTAAGTAACTGTCACAACAAAACGGACAACTGAACAGGCTGCATGGGGTGACCAGGTTGGCTGTGAGGTTAGTGAAGGGTGACCAAATGACCAAGAATCAGACTTTGTGGGGTGACCAGGTCAGTGGGGTGGGAGCAGTGAGGGGTAACCAAATTACCAAACAGCAGGCTGCATGGGATGACCAGGCTGGCAGAGGGGGAAACTGGGGTAACCAGGCTGGTAGAGCCAAGCAATTGGGGGTGATCAGGCCAGCAGGTAGAGGCAGTTAGGGGCGATCAGGCTGTCAGGGGGCAGTTAGGGGAGAACAGGCTGGCAAGGGGGGCAGTGAGGGGCAATCAGACAGGCAGGCAGGTGCGAAGTTAGGAGCCAGCAGTCCAAGATTGTGAGAGGGATGTCCAACTATTAGGATTAGGCCTAAACCAGCAGTCAGACATCCCCTGAGGGGTCCTGGATTGGAAAGGGTACAGGCTGGGCTGAGGGGAATTTTGTGTGGTGGGCCTCTAGTCTACCTTATAAAAGAGTAACATGCTAATTGACCGTGCCTTTGCAATGTCCACCATCCAATCAGGAGTGAGGATGTAAATTAACCCAACAAAGATGGTGAGTTAATTTGCATATGCAGGTGCTGAGTGGCAAGAGGGCAGGGCGGGATGCTTATATCATTGCTATGGTGACAATGCAGGCATTTCTCACCACCCCCAGCACTCCAGGCCACTGGGCAGTGTGGGAAGGCAGAAAGGCAGCTCCGGGCTGGAGCAGAAAGGCTGCTCCAGACAGAGCAAAGGTAGTGTTGGCAGCCAGGGGAAGGAAGGGCCATTCTTGCAGGACTCTTCATGTATCAGGCCACTACTTAGAAATAAACCACAATAAAAACAATAAAAAACATCAAACACTTAGAGACTAAATAGCATGCTATTAAACAATGATTGGGTTACCACAAAGATCAAAGAAGAAATAAAAAATATCCTGGAAACAAATGACAATGAAAACACAACAATCCAAAATCTATGGCACACAGTGAAAGCAGTCCTGAGAGGGAAGTTCATAGTTCTACAGGCCTACTACAGGCACACACACACACACACACACACACACACACACACACACACAAAGAATTAGAAAGAGAGTAACACACACACAAAAAGAATTAGAAATAGAGTAACAAGGAAAGTCCAGAGTGAAGAGAAGGAAGGAAATACTAAAGATCAGAGTGGAAATAAATGGCATGGAAACAAACAAACAAACAAAAAACACAATGCAAAGGGTCAATAAAACCAAGAGCTGGTTCTTTGAAAGGATAAACAAGATTTATTAACCTCTAGCCAGGCTCATCAAGAAGGAAAAAGGACCCAAATAAACAAAATCAGAAATGAAAGAGGCAAAATAACAACGTACCCCACAGAAATACAAAAGATGGTAAAAAAAAAAATACTACAAATGACTCTATTACAAAAAACTGGTCAACCTAGAAGAAATGTACATATTTCCAGAAAAATATGACTGCCCAAAACTCAATCAGGAAGAATAAAAAATCTTAACAGGCCAATAATTATGGAGGAAATTGAAGCAGTAATAAAAAACTTCCAGCAAATAAAAGCCCTTGGCCAGATGGCTTCACATAGGCGTTTTACCAAACATTCAAGAATTAACACCTAGCATACTCAATCTATTCCAAAAAAAACTCAAGAGGAAGGAACACTTCCAAGATCTTTCTGTAAATCCAGCATTACCCTAATCACAAAACCAAATAAAGACACTACAAAGACAGAGAATTACAGGCCAATATCTCTGATGAATATAGATGCTAAAATCCTCAACAAAATCCTAGCAAATTGGATGTAGAATTACATTAGGAGGATCATACACCATGACAAAGTGAAATTTATTCCAGGGATGCAAGGATGATACAATATCTGTAAATCAGTTAATGTGATACATCACATAAACAATTGAGAGACAAAAATCACATAATCATATCAATTGATGCATAAAAAGTATTTGACAAAATTCAACAGCTTTTCCTGATAAAAACTCTCAGCAAAGTGGTAATAGAAGGATCATACCTCAACATAATAAAAGCCTTATATGACAAACCTATAGCCAACATCATACTCAATGGTCAAAAATTTAAAACATTTTCCCTAATAACAGGAATAAGACAGGGATGCCCACTTTCAACCTGTCTAACATAATACTGGAAGTGCTAAAGATAGTGATCAGATAAGAAGAAGAAATAAAAGACATGCAAATTGGAAAAGAAGTAAACTGTCAATATTTGCAGATGACATGCTATTGTACATAGAAAACCCTAAAGACTCCATCAAAAACTACTAGTTTTAATAAATGAATTCAGCAATGTAGCAGAATACAAAACTCACACCCATAAATCTATTACTTTTTTATGCTTCAATAATGAATTCACAGAAAGAGAAACTAAAAACACAATCCCATTTACCATTACAAAAATAATAATAATAAGATACATAGGAATAAACTAAGGAGGTAAAAGACCTACATTCAGAAAACTACAGGACATTGAAAAAAGAGATAGAGGATGACATAAATGGAAGAACAAACTGTGTTTATGAATTGTTAGAATCAACATCATTAAAATGTCCATACTACCCAAAGCAATCTATAGATTCAATGTACTTCCCATTAAAATACCAACAGCATATTTCACAGACCTAGAACAGACTCTCCAAATATTCATATGAAATGAAAAAACCATCAGACTAGCTGCAGCAATCTTGAGAAAGAAAAACAAAGTAGAAGGGATCACAATACCAGATATCAGGCTATAGTACAAAGCCACTGTTCTCAAAACTGCCTGGTACTGGCACAAGAACAGACATACTGTAGAGATCAGTGGTCGGCAAACTGCGACTCACAATCCGCCACGGTTTGCCACTCTGTTGACTAATGAGTTTGGCGACCACTGGGATAGGGGCTTAATCACAAGGAACAACAATAGCCTGTAATTATTGGAATTGAGAGTCTAGGTCAGTGGTCAGCAAAGTCATTAGTTATCAGAGAGACAAAATGCGGCTCGCGTATCACATGTGGCTCATGAGCCGCAGTTTGCTGACCACTGGTATAGACCAATAAAACAGAACAGAGAACCCAGAAATTGATCCAAGCCATTATGCTCAATTAATATTTGACAAAGGAGGCAAGAGCATACAATGGAGAAAAGACAGGCTCTTCAATCAATAGTGTTAGGAAAATTGAACAGATACATGCAAAAAAATGAAACTAGACCACCCATTTACACCATATACAAAAATAAACTCAAAATACGTAAAAGACTTAAACATGAGATGGGAAACCATAAAAATCTTAGAAGAATCCATAGGCAGCAAAATAGTAGACATAGCTCACAGCAATATCTTTAGTGATACAGCTCCTAGGGCAATGGAGCCTACAAATGGGCCTACATCAAAATAAAAAGCTTCTGCATGGCAAAAGAAACCATCAGTGAATCAACAAGAAATCCCACTGAATGGGAGAACATATTTGTCAATGTTATCTCTGATTAGGGCCTAATCTACAAAATTTATAGGGAACACATACATCTTAACAATCCAATAAAAAATAGGCAAAGGATCTGAATAGACATTTTCAAAATTGTACATAAAGAATGGCAAAAGACATATGAAAACATGTGCAAAGTCACTAATCATCCAAAATATGAAAATAAAAACAACAATGATGTATCATCTCATACCGGTCAGAATGGCTATCATCAACAAATCAACCAAAACAAGTGGTGGCTAGGATATGGAGAAAAAGGAACCCTCCCCTCATACACTGCTGGTAGGAATGTAGATTTGTGCAGCCACTATGGAGAACAGTATGGAGTTTCTTAAAAAAACTAAAAAGTGGAACTCCCATTTGACCCAATAATCCCAGTTCTAGGCATATATCCCAAGAAATCAGAAACACCAATCAGAAAGGATATATGCACCCCTATGTTCATATCAGCACAATTTACAATAGCTAGGATTTGAAAACAGCCTTAGTGCCCATCAGTAGATGAATGGATTAAAAAACAGTGGTACATCGACACAATGGAATACTATGCTGCTGTAAAAAAATAAGGAACTTTTAACATGCACAACAGCATGGATGGACATGGAAAGCATTATGCTATGCAAAATAAGCCATTCAAAAAATGGTAAATATCACATGATCTCACTCATTTGTGGAAAATAATGAACAACATAAACTGGTGAACAAATATAGATCCAGAGACATAGAAGCATCAAACAGACTGTCAATCTTCAGAGGGAAGGTGGAGGAGGGGGCATTGAGGGAGTAACTAAGAGATCAATCAAAGGACTTGTATGCATACATATAAGCATAATCAATGGCCACCAACAGTAGGGGGTGATGGCATATGCTAGATTGTGGGGTTACCTGGGGAGAGGTCAATGGGAGGAAAAGGAGACATATGTAATAATTTAAACAATAAAGAATTTAAATATATATATACATAAACATATATATTACACATATACATATACATATATATAAAATAGAGGAATATGCAAATTAGCCAGGACTCTGTAACTTGAAGACCAAACAGCAGGGACCTGAGGCTGCATGGTGCCTGGCCAGGGCGAGGGACCTCAGGCCTTACTCCCTGCCCTGCGAGGCTTGACAGGGGATCTCAGGCTGCGATCCCCCCACTCTGCAGGGCTTAAAGAGGGATCTAAGACTGTGCCCCAAACCAAGCCCTGGGTCAGGGGACATGAGGCTGTGCTCCATGCCTGGAGGGGCTTGATGCGTGTGGGGTAACCCAGATGTGGGTCTCACCCAATGGGGGTGGGGCCAACTGGGTCTGGGTCTTTGGTGTTTTTGAAGTGAGTGTGGATATTGGGTAGGGGACTTGACTCTAGGTCCCGTGGTGTGCCCCAGACTCTGACAGGAGGAAGATTTTCATATATATTTTACTAATTTTCTTTCCTCTCTAACACTTCTATTATAAAGAAAGGGCAAATAGCAATATTAAAATATTTAATCTAATTAATTCCCTTTTAATGTGCATGAATTTCATGCACTGGGCCACTAATGTGTGTGTGTGTGTGTGTGTGTGTGTATACACACATAAAGAGGAGAGAGTAGTGGTTTTGTTATAGGCACCTCTCACTGACACCAGAGAGGTGTTGCCAGACACCTGAGTCAGTGGGAGAGGGCTATTACCTACTTTGATCCTTATCTTCTCATATAAATGAATTTATACACAAGAAACCTTGACTGTGTTGTGAAAAGCCAATTTATTAAAACATGCACCTTTGTGGAAAAAGTAAAGTAAGCAAACCTATTTATCTTGCTTATGAAACACAGATGGGCTCTCAGCTAATCTGAAGAGGAAGTTGAGTCAGGTTCTGAGGCATTATATACCCCCTTGACTGTAGGTCTCAAAATCCCTAATGCTGACTATTTTGGTACAAATTAATTCTCAAGGTCCCTGTTACTTTGTTGTGGTCTTCCCAAAAATCATGAAAAGCAACTAGCAACTTTATCTTGGCAAGCCTTGATACTTCTGGCTACTCTGCTTAGGAAGTAAACAGTCCCTGTTTTTCCTCTCTCCTTTCCTTTTCCCTTTCTGCATTCTCTCATTAGGGAGATTTTTTTTGTTTTTTAAATTATTTTCTGTGTCCTAGGCTCCGGAAGATAATGGCTTGTTAGTTACAAGCTGGCTGGAAATTGGCCACACTGTTTGGCCTTATTTTAAGTTACCTGTCTCTGTTTTCCTTCTGCCCTGGACTCTTGTAATAGTTTGGACTTAGAAGGGAAGGTAGACAATACACAGGAAGATGACATAGAGCTAACATGTAGTAAACAAATCCTTGCTGAGCCACCCAGAATAATGGGGTACAGAGGGGAGAGGGGTGCCCAACAGATTTTGCTAGGTTCTTCCTGTCACCCTTAATTTATGTTATGCTAAAGTGGTTTTCCTTCCATTTAAGCAGGTTTATCTATCTGAATTCACTTTAGGCAGGTAAGGGAAGAGTAAAAGACTCTTCTTGAGTTTTGTTTCTTGAAAATAAGCAGCTTAAAATAATCAATATCCGCCAAGACTGGTTTGGCTCAGTGGATGTCGGCCTGCTGACTGAAAGGTCCCGGGTTCAATTCCGGTCGGGGGCATGTACCTTGCTTGCAGGCACATCTCCAGTGTGGGGTGTGCAGGAGGCGGTTGATCGATGTCTCTCTATCATCGATATTTCTGACTTTCTATCCCTCTCCCTTCCTCTGTGTAAAAATCAATAAAATATATTTAAAAAAAATAATCAATATCCAAAAAAGAGGCAAATTTTGGGGTGGCAAAACTCTGTTTCCTTTCAATACTAAAACCAGAAAATTCTCTTAAAAAGCAGTAATTAAGTTTTGTGTTTTTTCCAAAATAGACATACCAGAATATTTTTATTTCTATATTTGAGCTCAGTCTAGGTGAGAGAAAAAAAAAGAAGATTCCCAAGCAGTAATACACTTCCTTATTAAGTTCAAAATTCTCAAATGGGTTAAAATTATTCTCTCCTCACTTATTTATCATAGCACTCAAAGGGCTTTGTTCTTTAATAAGCATATTCACTGTTGATATTTTGCATATTGTTTTCCTCTCATGGTAATGCACATATTTTTACCCCCAAGTGGGTGGGGCTTGTTTTCAGTGAAAGAAAAGAGTTCATGTTTTGTTCCTTGATGTGTGCATGGGGTATCACAGCTGCATAGAAGACAGCTTACTTCAAAGCATATTATCAGAGCTTTGAAAATTAAGCAGAAAATATTAAATACATTTAATCTTCCATCTTTTTTGTTGGGTTGCTTCAGATGGTGTATTATTCAGGGTTCCACAGAGAAACAGAACCAATAGGATCTGTATATGCATAGAAAAAATGTCCTACCTAATAAAAGAGTTATAACCCCAACACACAAGATGGCCACCCCCATGTGGTCAAAGATGGCTACCCCCATGTGGACACAAGATGGCTGCCACAAGATGGTCTGCAAGGGATGGCAGTTGTGGGCGATCAGGCCAGCAGGGAGGGCAGTTGGGAGGTACCCAAGCCTAAAAGGGAGTGCAGTTGGGGCAGACAGGCCTGCAGGGCAGGGCAGTTGGGGGCAACCAGGCTGGCAGGGGAGGGCAGTTAGGGGCAATCTGGTCAGCAGTGGGGGGCAGTTAAATATCAATCAGACTGGCAGGGAGTGGTTATGACTTTGTGAGGCACCGAGACCCGGCCTGGCCCCAGCAGCCCATGCTCTCAGCCCCGGCACCACCAACACTTGGGGGGACACGACTGGCCCCAAGATCAGTCTGGCAGGCAGAAGCTGTTAGAGGCAATCAGACAGGCAGGCAGATAAGCGGTTAGGAGCCAGCAGTCCTGGATTGTGAGAGGGATGTCCGACTGCCCATTTAGGCCAGATCTCCATTTAGGCAGTCAGACATCACTTGAAGGGTCCCAGATGGGAGAGGGTGCATGCTGTGCTTAGGGACATTCCTCCCCACAACCTCCCGTGCACAAATTTCATGCACTGGGCCTCTAGTATTAAAAGAATATGGCTCATATGAATATGAAGATTGGCAAGTCCAAATCTGCACTGTGGAATCACAGGTTTGAGACTCAGGAGAGCCAATTATGCAGATGAAGTCTGAATTCAGTCTGCTGGAGAATTCTTTCATCTCCTACTCTTCAGACCTTCAACTGAGTGGATGAAACTCATCACATTTTGGAGGCCAATATGCTTATACAAAGTTCACCTATCTAAATGTTAATTTCATCTAAAATCACCCTCCAAGTTGACATATAAAATTAACCATCACAGATAGTATGCAATAGGAAATAAAATTGTCAACATTTATTTTAAAGGAATATGCAACACAGAATTTTTTAATGTATAGATTAACAGTTATTAATTCATAATTCATAATCTATTGTTGACTTGTTGCATGGTGACAATAAAATCTTATGCACAGCCAAAACCAGTTTGGTTCAGTGGATAGAGTGTCAGCCTGCAGACTGAAAGGTCCAGGTTTGATTCTGGTCAAGGGCACTTTCCTTGGTTGCTGGCACATCCCCAGTGAGGGTTGTGCAGGAGGCGGCTAATCAATGTTTCTCTCTTATCGATCTTTCTGACTCTCTATCTCTCTTCCTTCCTCTCTGTAAAAAATCAATAAAATATATATATTTTTAAATCTTATATACATTTGAGGATCTTAGCTATAGATGGGCTTTTAAAGTTAGATTAAATGAGAAGTAACTAGGAAGTCCATGGTGAAGCCCTAATTACTTCTTCACCATGCACTATGCCTCCTCCTCCCCCTAGACCAAATCAAACTTTCTATCTCCATTCTTCACATATGTATCGATTCTTTGTCTAAAAGGTATAAAAGCTTCCTGCTCCAGTCACTTTGGATCTTCACTCTCTCTGGAAGGTTCCTGTGTATATGTAAACATTAAGGAAAAAGTGGTATGCTTTTCAAAAATAAATAGTTATATTGAATGAGATTTGCAAGGGATAAGCATAGTTAAAGAAAAGAACAAATCTGATACCTGAGTTATAAGACTTTTCAACACTTAGAGGTGAAGGAATTCCAAACAAGGTGACAGGAGCAGCACAAATGAAGTAAGATGATAAAATATGATTGGTCTATGACCTTATTGCCAAATTAAGTTCAAGGAGGTGATCAGTAGTGTCAAGTTCTACAAGAGGATAGATGGAAACTGAGTAATGATCATTGGATTTCATAATATGGTTACAATCTATAACCTTAAAAATGCATTTTCTGTGAGTGTTAGAAATAAGAGAATTGTGCAACTAACCAATTCTGGGGCTGTTGGCCTCCCTATCCTTATTTGGTGTTCTTGTTTATTTTTTGACCAGTTGGCATATAAGAAGCTCCTTAATAAATAGGTTTATAATTCAGATATGTTTAGAATCACTAAATACCACATCTCTCCTTAGACAATTATGAAGCAAATTAGAGGCCAGGTGCATGAATCAATGTACCAGTGCGGTCCCTCGGCCTGGCCTGCTAGGTTGGGCTGAAACTGAAGGGTCCCAGATTGTGAGAGGGACCCCACCAATGCATGATCAGGGCTGGGGAAGGACATGGGAGATTAGCCAGCCAGGGAGGGACCATGGGAGGGGTCCAGGTTGTGTCTAGTCCATCTCACTCAGTCCTGATCAGCCAGACCCATCAACAAGCTAACCTACCAGTCTGAGCGTCTGCCCCTGGTGGTCAGTGTATGTCATAGTGACTGGTCAATGGTATACTGTCTGTCTCCTAGTAGTCAGTGCACATAATAGTGAGTGGTTAAGTGGCCTTTGCATATCATTAGCATATTACAGTTTGATTGTTTGAATGGCCAGCTGGTTGACTGGACACTTAGCATATTAGGCTTTTATTACATAGTATTAGCATATTTTAATGATCTAAAATTTCTGAAAATAAACTGTTTACTGCCATTTCACCTAGAAAACTTTTTTTCATAAAACATGTGTGTATGTGTGTATATTTGTGTGCATGCATGTATGTATGTATTATCACATTCATGATTTCTGACCTAGGCATCTGAACTAAAAGTCAAAAAACATAGTCATCTTTGGAGTAAAATATCAATAAGTAGAATTTCAATATCAATAAGTAGCATTTAAAAATTTTAGCAGATGGTTAGCCCCAAAGGATGTATGAATTTATGACATAAGAAAATAATATAGGTGCATGCTTTATAAAATCATTCCAAACACAAATCTCTTATATAATTTACATATAAATTTTATTTTTAAACAGGTTTAGGTTCACAACAAAACTGAATGAAAAGTCCAGAGAATTTCCAGAGGATGTATTCCCTCC
Organism: Lasiurus cinereus; assembly: GCA_011751065.1. Classification (NCBI taxonomy): domain Eukaryota; kingdom Metazoa; phylum Chordata; class Mammalia; order Chiroptera; family Vespertilionidae; genus Lasiurus; species Lasiurus cinereus. The sequence continues at coordinate 11,856,840 of JAAGEH010000029.1, forward strand.
CCATCACCTACACCAGAGTAGGAATTGATGAACCAACATTGATTCATCATTATCACCCAAAGTCTTCTTTAAGATTCATTTGAAGTATTGTAAATTCTGTGGGTTTGGACAAATGTATAATGACATGTATCCACTATTACAGCATCATACAGAATAGTTTCACTAACCTAAAAATACTTATCCTCCACCAATTTATCCTTCTCTCCCTTCAAGCCTCTGGAAGTCATTGATCTTTTTACCATTTTCATAGTTTTGTCTTTACCAGAATTCTATGTAGTGGGAATCACACAGTCTGTAGCCTTTTAAAATTGATTGTTTTCACTTAGTAACATTCATTTAAGGTTCCTACATGTATTTTCATGGCTTAATAGATTATTTATTTATAACAATGAACAATATTATCTTTATGTACCACAATTAATTTAGCCATTTATGTACTGACATTTTTGCTCAAGTTCTGGCAATTATAAGTAAAATTTTTTTAAATATATTTTATTGATTTTTTACAGAGAGGAAGGGAGAGAGATAGAAAGTCAGAAACATCGATGAGAGAGAGACATCAATCAGCCGCCTCCTGCATGCCCCGCAGTGGAGATGTGCCCGCAAGCAAGGTACATGCCCCTGACCGGAATCGAACCTGGGACCTCTCAGTCCACAAGCCGACGCTCTATCCACTGAGCCAAACCGGTCTTGGCATAAGTAAAATTTTGATAAACATTTTGTGTTGACATATGGTTTTAAATCATTTGGGTTAATACCAAGGAGTGTGACTTTTGGGTCCTATGGTAAGAGTATGTGTAGATTTGTAAGAGACTGTCAAGCTACCTTCCAAATTGGCTGTACCAATTTGCATTCCAACCAGCAGTGAATGAGAATTCCTGTTGCTTTACATCCTTGCCAACATTTGGTATTGTCAATGTTTTGGATTTTAGCCATTCTAATGGGTGTGTAGTAGTATCACATTGTTTTAATTTGCAATTCTCTAATGAAGTACAATGTTGAGCTTCTTTTCATATGTTTATATTTTATTTGTGTATCTTTTTTGGTAAGATGCTATTTTCTGTATTATAAAAATAAAACTGAAAGTAATTAAAGTAACAAAAAATACTAAAAAATATATAATTTTGAAGGTGAAGGTGCTTCCTCATAAAACAAAAACTTAAAATCAATGAACAATTTAAACAATTACCATATGCCTATTTCTTACCACACTATATTTAATGTTATGGGAGATAGCAAAATAAATCAATAAAATAGTTGTGTGGCTTCCTTGGAGACTATAGCTAATAGGATACTCATTACTTTATAGTAAATTAACCAAAGTAGAGATCTCAAAGTTCTAGGTAAGAAAAGACCCTGCTCTAGGAAAAGTAGTGCTAATCAATTTATGTAAACCATCTCTGTTGGGATATTGAGTTCATTCAAATCGATCAGTCAGAAATAAAACAGCCCATCTGGTATGGCTCAGTATTGAATGTTGACCCCATACACAAGAAGTCACCAGTTCAATTCACGGTCAGGACACATGCCCAGGTTTTTAGCTTGATCCCCAGAAGGAGACGTGCAAGATGCAGCAGAGATGTTGATGTTTCTCTCTCATGGATGTTTCTATCTCATCACTCCCTCTCCCTTCCTCTCTGTAAAATCAATAAATATTAAAAAATAAAACAAAAATCCTTGCACTTTTATAAACTGTCTCTCTAGTTGCTATAAAAATTTTTTCACTAAAATGTAATGAACTGTCTCCACATTACAGGGAGATTCAACAAATGCATTCAAAATTTCTTCATTAACCAAGACCTAGCACTAGGAAATTCCACAGGAATTTGTGGTAGCTTTGGAAATAGCAAGCAGTTCAAATAACTTATTCTCACTTAGCTGACACGTGGCCCCTGGGAATGATAGAGAGATTCAGGATGGGACTTAAAAGGGACAAATGAGAGTCTCCAATTAAAAAATGAAATACATATACATGAATGAAATGAAATATGGTAAAATTAAATTAATTGGGGGCCCTCAGCATATAATAAACACAAGCCAGAGAGGGTGTATTCCTCAGGCATTAAAATATTGGGTGACAGAAAGGCATCCCTACATCTACTCATTCTCATTATATTTGCTATTGTGGTCACACAACTTTCAGATACTTTTCACACTTAATCATTCTGCTTGGTCTGGTGAATCCTCTTTGGCATAGTTTGTAACTAGTTGAAAGTTCAATGAGTTCTGATTAATTCAGGGAAACTGCAGAAGTCTCAGGATGTCAGGCAGAAGGAAGAAGGCAGGGTTTAAGTGATTCCGGTTCTGGGAAAGCCCACATGTTAATGAGCCTCCATGTTACATCAGTGTGCTGGCTTTGAAGAAATAATCTGACATTGGTACTTTTTTCAAAGGAAGAATGCATAAGAATACCATACTAAAAACTAAAAAACAAAACAAAAAAGAAGCCATTTTGAGAAATGTTTTCACCAACAATATGCCATATATAACAATGACCCATTTTAATGCTATAACTTGAATTGTATCTACAGGTGGGTATTGACTGATGATAGAAAGCCTCTGAAAGGACATGAGTGTGGCCCCTTTTGCCACTGTTTTGTATTGCTCCTTCCTATCTCTCAGAATGCAGCACATCTTATTTTAATCCTAGGTTAAATATATGACCACTGCATGAAAACAATCTATTGAACTGTCTGAATCATACCCTGCCTTTCCAGGAGAATATCAAGAAAAAAAATAGATCTAACCATTCTGTAAAACATACTCATTATATAAATTAAATTTGATAAGTAATGAGCAGTTGGGGGGAAGAACCATACATCTGCCAGCCATCTTGATTCACTGGAATGGCAATAGCAACCAGGATGGGATGCTGAACTGAAAGATGAAGGGAGTTGGTGGAGGACAAAAGATGTGGCTCCTCTCCCTGAAACTCTCATCCTATCTAATAAAATAGTAATATGCAAATTGACCATACCTCAGATATACTCACAAGCCATGCCCACCAACCAATCAGGAGCGAGTATGCAAATTAACCCAACCAAGATGGCTGTAGCCACGGACTGAGCAGGAGGCTTGGGTTTTCCTGGCAATGGAGGAAGCCAAGCTTTCTGCATACCCTGGCCTCTGCTCAAGGCTACAAAGTTTAAATTATACAAGATAAATAAATTCTAACAAAAATGGCTGCAGCCAAGGAGTGAGCAGGAAGTTTGGCTTCACTCAAGGCTACAAAGTTTCAATTATAGAAGATAAATAAATCCCAGATACCAGGGCCTCCCCTTTGGTCGCCAGGGTGCATGGCTGGCCTGCAAACCACCACAGGCCTCTTTCCCAGGCCACTCCATGCCCCAAGGGAACCCCTACCCTGATCTGGGACACCCTTCAGGGCAAACCAGCTGGCCCCCACCCATGCACAAAGCACCTATTCTAATAAAAGAATAATATGCAAATTGACCATCACTCCAACACACAAGATGGCTGCCCCCATGTGGTCAAAGATGGCTGCTCCCATGTGGACACAAGATGGCCACCACAAGATGGTCAGCAGGAGAGGACAGTTGGGAGAGACCAGACCTGCAAAGGAGGGAAATTGGGGGTGACTTGGCCTGCAGGGTAGGGCAGTTAGGGGCAAACAGGCTGGCAGGGGAGCAGTTAGGCATCAATCAGGCTGGCAGGGGAGTGGTATGGGGGTGATCAGGCTGGCAGGCAGAAGCGGTTAGGGGCAATCAGGAAGGCAGGCAAGTGAACAGTTGGGATCCAGCAGTCCTGGATTGTGAGAGGGGTCCCAGTTTGCAGATGGTGCAGGCTGGGCTGAGGGACACACACACACACCCATGCACGAATTTTGTACACTGGGTCTCTAGTGACAGATAAGAGGCCTTTGGCTTTACAAGACATCCTTTGATTGATTCTAAACATTATTCCAAGAGACCACATTAAAGACTGTATTTTCTTGCGTTACATGAGAAATCCTCTGTTATTCACTTTTAGGTTTCTTGGGAGTCAAGGAATTTTAAAGAGATGATAGATTAAAACCTTCCAAACAACGATTGGCAGCTTGTTTCCCCATCTAGTTTCTGTGGAGTTGGGTGGTGCTGTAGGAAGAGCATGGTCCTTGGAGGAAGAGGTGTGCTAGGAGAACTTGGCTCACTATGCAATAGACTCCAATCAACCTGGACACTCAACTTTCTCATCTATAAAGTGAAAGTATTTCTCATACTGGTCTCACAGAATAAATGTAAGAAACACATGAGATAATGTGAAAGAAAGCTATTTGTACAAATAAACCACAGCACAGTCATTAGAAAGTATTTTAAAATGTGTGGTAAAGCAGGACAAAGATTTGACTAAGATACAGACTTAATACTCCCAGAAAAAAATAAGTTTAAACAGTTGTTTTGTATTTTTGTATTATTTCCTCCCTTCAAGGACTTTCTTTAAATATTATACTCATTCTCTTTGCTAATCTTTAATTCACATTCTCCCAAGGATCCTAACCTCTGTAACTCGTTGTCTAGACATCTGAATGACTTTCTTTCATCCTTTGTTTTCTAATACTATTAGTAACATATAATTGATTTGCAGGATCTCAAGAAATAGTCTACTAATCATTCCCATTGTATAAGGGCAAGGTGATGCTTTTCCAAAATGCCTTGAAAGGAAGGAAAGGTGCAAGGTTAGAAGGTACTTCAAGGATTTTCTCTACTGTTTATTTTGATCTTCAATCAAGAAAATATTTAAATCAGTCTCAAACACGGATTGTAATTTAATTTTTATAAATCTGTTGAATAACAGAAATTCAACTGAATAAATTTTAAAGATTTAATTTGTTTTATTGAATTATTCATGAATTGGGAACCATCTCATCTAGAAAGTAAGAATGAGCTCCAAAGGGCTATAGAAAGTGATAAGATTTTAAAGGCTAAGCTGGAGTGGAACAAGGAAGTCATGAACAGCAGCAACAAAATAATTATTTCAGGCAAGGTCACTTTCCTTTGGGGAACAATATGGTTTATTTGGAGGATTACCTCATTGGTGCTGACCAGGAAATTCCAGCCTGACAGGTTAAGATTACATTCCTGGGAAAAGTTGAAACCACAAATAGGTTAGGTATTAATCTTTGGTTTGCTGATATGAGGCTTAGCACAAGTGATCAAGTGATACAATTTGTGGCCTGTTATTTATTTTTAATAAACCCATGGGAAACTAGATCACAGACACACACACACACTTTTTCTAATTAACAATTTTAAAGACAAAAATTATAATATTTGTGTCTAAATGATAAGAAAATTATAAGGTGATGTATATCACTATACCTAATAAATTGTGCTAATTTTATTATACTTTACTTCTAGAGAAATTTTAGGTTTGTAGCAAAATTAAGTGGAAGGTATTTCCCATATAATCCCTGCCTGCAGACATGCATAGCCTCCCCCTATTATCAATATCTACATGAACTTTTTATGAACATATTGAAAGCAAATAGATAGAAATAATGGTTTTAAAAAGGGGAGATAGATCACAGAAATATAATTTGGGTTAAGAAATGAGGGGGAAATATTTGATATAATATCAGAGTGAAAAATAAGCAAGGACATAGATAGGCAGGACTTTCTGCTTTTCCTACTTTTACATGTGTATTATACTTTAATGGTTCATATCTGAGATTAACATTCTTTCTGAGAATGTAAGAGATGCAAGATTCTAAATATACTAACCGGAGTTTATTTTGTCCAGGCCCAGTTCACCAGTACTCGCAAAACTGCTTCTGCCTGCATCATAGAACTTAGCTATATTTGTTGTAGATTTACATAGTCGTACTTATGCAACCTTCTGGAGGCTCTACCAATGTAACTAATTATTTTCATTTTTCCAGTTATACTAATTCAGCCTTCTAAATAAAGAATGCACCCCCACTCCTGACAACTACAAATCTGTTCTCTGTATTTCCTCTTTCTTTTTCCTACACTAAATCATACATCCTCATGACTTCTATACTACCATACTAATTTCATAAACTCTTTGAGACTCGTTTTCCTCATAAATTATGTCCTCCATAAATTTTTTCTTGTGAGAATTAAATGAGACAATAAATTATTTGGCATGCCTAGAATAATTAATGCCTAACACCTGGTTGTCAATTATTATTTGGAACTTTTATTATTGCTAAGCACTAGTTTTGTATTGCTGGAAAAAAGGAAACAAACAACAAAGAATGCATCCAGAAATTTCCTAGAGAAATAGCCTTCAGACTAGATAGAACTGTAAGTTGTAGAAGCTTGGAGGTCATCTCAGCGGAAATGAAAGAGCCCAGAGTTCAGAGGGAATGCTGCAGAGAGCCATAAGAATGTCAGAGGGGATGGTGGTCCTTTTAACTAGATCTTATCATGAGAAGGTGCAAGAAAAGAGTATGTCTCATTACTGGCAATATTAGCCTTGATTTGTTAGTTAAGGTGGTGTCTGTCAGGTTCCTTTACTGTGAAGTTATTATTTTCCACTTTTTATTAAGATGTCTTATGTGGAGATACTTTGAGACTAGGCAAATACGTGTTTCCTGTTATATCTTCTCCTATTAATTTAACATTCAATAATAATTTCTGGGATTTACCTAACGGATATCTTCTAATTCCACCATTCCGTAGGCAATTGTTAATTAGAATTCTATGTTAGAAAGGGTTGTTTCCTCTTCACACTTTATTTTATGATTTGGTTTCAAAGAAGGTGAAACATTAGAATTCATCAAGTATATTAGAAAGATCAATTTATGGAAATACTATGTCAAATGTTTTCTATTAACTGATTCTCTTGGATTTTTACATATCTGTTTGTATGTGTGGAGGAAAGTATAAGATACACATACATATATGTCCAATGCATACATGCTCATTTGCTTTCGAAGTCATGACTGAAAAAAAAGAAACAAATGCCACAAATTTGACATATCCAAGGGGAAGAATAACCCAGCAATGCAGACTTTCTATTGTGTGACATCATATAACATGATAAGAGAGACAAGCCAAGTATAATGTGTCCCAATATAGTCAGGAGAAAAATTGAAAGACAAAAAAGGGAAAATTTCTTCTGGGGAAAAGTGAAATAAAATAAACTGTAAAACCTCAGAAAAACAATTTTAATTAATTATTTATATTACATATATAAAGTATGAATAGCATTTAATCTGGAACTTTCTTTCAAAAGTACTCGTACTCTGAAAGTGTGAATTAATGTTACAAAATCTTACTCTATAAAAGAAAGTCTTAAGTGACCTCCAAATTTCAAGTGAACTATCTTTGCTTTACTGAAACTACAAATGAGGTACCATTTCACACCTGTCAGAATGATAATCATCAACAAATCAACAAAGGACAAGTGCTGCAGATGATCAGAAAAAAAGGAATCCTCCTGCACTGCTGGTGGGAATGCAGACTGGTGCAGTCACTGTGGAAAACAGTATGGAGTTTCCTCAAAAAACTAAAAATAGAACTCCCATTTGACCCAGTAATCCCACTTCTAGGAATATATCCCAAGAAACTAGAAACACCAATCAGAAAGGATATATGCACCCCTATGTTCATAGCAGCACAATTCACCATAGCAAAGATCTGTAAACAGCCTAAATGTCCATCAGCAGATGAGTGTATTATAAAACCATGGTACATCTACACAATGGAATACTATGCTGCCATAAAAAGAAGGAGTTCCTACCATTTACAGCAACCTGGATGGAACTGGAGAGCCTTATGCTAAGTGAAATAAGCCAGTCAATGGAAGAAAAATACCACATGATCTCACTCATTTATGGATAATAAAGAACATTATAAACTGATGAACAAAAAGATAGATACAGAGGCAGTAATGCATCAAACAGACTGTCAAATTAAAGGAGGAAGGTTAGGGAGGGGGGGAATAAGAGATCAACTTAAGGACTTGTATGCATGCATATAAGTATAACCACTGGACGCAAGACACTGGGTGGTGAGGGCATGTATGTATGGGAGTGGGGTGGGGTGGCAATTGGAAGATATGTATACATGTAATACCTTAGTCAATAAAAATAATAAAATAAAATAATTAAGTATTCTTATTGAAAAAATAAAAAAGAAGAGAGTGACATTATGGGACTTAGTCTGCACCCTACATTAGTTTAAACAGTACACAGTTTCTTAAGTTACAAATTGTCTTAGTATAAAGTCTGATAAAAATTGGGCATTGAGCTAGAAAATATGCTCACATTTCTACCTCACAAGGGAAGCAAAATACTGTAAGTATATTTTTCTGGCCAAAATCACACATCACATTCTAAAGATTATGTTGTTGTATAATTTTCCCAAAGGTGCTTCTGAAGCTTCAGGTGCCAAAAGAATTAATTTGCTTTTTACAGCCAAACCCACACTTGACTGAAAAAAAAATAGGTTCATTGTTTCAATTTATTCAGAGTGCTTTGAACTTGCAGTCTAACAGGTAAATACATAGCTGCAGTTATTGTGGATTGACTACTCAAAAGCTATTTACAGCCCCTTCTCCCTTGCCTTTCTCGACTATAGAGAGTGGAAAGCTAAATTAGTCACTGGTCCTGCCTCTGAAGTCTAAACATACAGTTTATACAATGCAGCAATTATCATCCTTGGAATTTATCCCAGATAAATTAAAGCAGATCTACAAAAAAAAAAAAAAAAAAAAAAAAAAAAAAAGAAAAACCCTGTATATATTGTTTATAGCAGATTTGTTGGCAATAATTGTATACTCAAAACAGCTATAATATCCTTCAATGGGTGAATGGTTAAGCAGACTGTGGTATATCCATACTGTAAAATACTATTCAACAACGAGAAGAAGGGGACTTTTGATACAACATTTTGGATGGATCTCAAGGGTATTATTTTGAATGAAAAAAAGCTAGTCTCAAAAGGTCTCATACAGTACGATTCCATTTACTATAACATTCTCAAAATGGCAAAATTATAGAGACAGAGAACAGGTCACTAGTAGTTAGGGATTTTGGTGTGGTAGGTGCATTTATAAAGGGGTAGCATCAGGAAGAGCTTTGCCATGATTAAATACTTCTGTATCTCGATTGTGGTGATGGTTACACTGTTCTACACATGACATATATTGAAAGAATTATACACCAATATTTTATCAATACAAATTCCCTGTTTTTGATATTTTATTCAAATTTTGCAATATTTAACAATTTGCAAAAACTGGGTGAAGTGTACACAGTTATTTTTAAATGTTAAAAAGTAGAAACTATAGAGAGAGAATCCAAGATGGCAGCATAGGTAAACACCTACTGCCTCTCACACGATTTCAAAACTACAACGAAAAGACAGAACGGACATCATCCAGAACCACAGGAAAGCTGGCTGAGTGGAAGTTCTACAACTAGAAGGAAAGAGAGGGGCTCACAGAGACCCAGAGGAGCTGCAAAAAGCTGAGGTACGGAGAGATGCGCAGAGAGAACAGGTGCCGGAGAACCTGGCTGGCTTTCTCTGGCAGGAGGGAGACAGAGACAGAGACTCTCAATGGCATTGAATCCCTTATCCTACGACACTAAACCCCAGATCCAGCAGAAACTCATACAGGGGGAGTTTGGACTGTGAAAAGGAAGAAGTGCATGGAAATTTAGGGGAGTCGCAAAAGATCCGGTGGTGTACACAGCACTGCGCGCAGAGGGCCGACTGCTGATTGTGCCGCTGGCTTTCACGAGTGGGTGGGAGAAAGACCCTCCCAACTGCATCACTTCTAACTCCACTAAACCCTGGTTTCAGGAGAAACCCTGGGAAGCCAGACTCATATGGTCCTGGAGTGCAGGGGAGCTGGAAAGGCAGCAGTCTAGAGGCACTGCGAGAGCATGCACACACAGGGACCTATCAAGTGATTACCCAGTCATGTGAGACTCAGGGGCCATGGAGGGCAGGGCCAACTGGAAGGCAAGGTGGTCCATTAAGCCCTGAGACTCCACCCATCCCAAGCTCAACAGAGAGGCTTCTGCAGTTTTGCAAGTCTGGTATCATAAGGCTGAATCCAACACAGAACTTCTCCTGGCATAGTGAAAATGCTGAGACAAGGGAAGGGAACACAAACAAAAGAAATGGAGGAAAACAAATGACTAGATATAGAGTTCAAAACCACACTTATAAGGTGTTTCAAGAATATCCTAGAAAAGTTGAATAAAGTTAGCGAGACCCAAGAGGAGATGAAAAAGAACCAACTGGAGATGTAAAAGAACCAACTAGAGATGGAAAAGGACCAACTAGAAATTAAACATACACTGACTGAAATAAAAATTATTATACAGAGACCTAACAGCAGACTAGAGGAAGGCAAGAATCAAGTCAAAAATTTGAAATATAAAGAATCAGAAAACACTCAACTGGAAAAGCAAGAGGAAAAAAGAATCCAAAAATGTTAAGACAATGTAAGGAACCTCTGGGACAGCTTCAAGCATACCAACATCAGAATTATGGGGATGCCAGAGGAGAAAGAGCAAGATACTGAAAACTTACTTAAAGAAATAATGTCTGAAAACTTCCCACATCTGGTAAAAGAAATAGACTTACAAGTCCAGGGAACACACAGAACCCCATATAAAAGGAATCCAAAGAGGACTACACCAAGACACATCATTATTAAAATACCAAGAGCAAAAGACAAAGAGAGAATATTAAAAGCAGCAAGAGATAAACAGTTCATACCTACAAGGGAGCACCCATACGACTGTCAGCTGATTTCTCAACGGAAACGATGCAGGCCAGACCAGAGTGGAAAGAAACATTCAACGTGATGAATAACAAGAACCTACAACCAAGAATACTCTATCCAGCAAAGTTATCATTCAGAATTGAAGGGCAGATAAAGAGTTTCACAGATAAGAAAAAGCTAAAGGAGTTCATTAACTCCAAATCAGTATTATATGAAATGCTGAAAGGTACTCTTTTAGAAGAGGAAGAAGAAACAGATAAAAGATAAAAAATTAGGAACAACAAATACATATCTATCAACAAGTGAATCTAAAAATTAAGTGAATTAAAAATTTGAGGAACAGAATAAACTGGTGAATAGAATAGAATCAGGAGCACAGAAAGGGAGTGGACAGATAATTCTCAGGGGGAAAGGGGTGAGGGGTGTACAGGGAGAGAGTGGACAAAAATCATACACCTATGGATGAGGTCAATGGGAGGGAGGTAAGGGTAGAGGGAAGGGTGGGAGCCGGGTGGAGGGGAGCTATGGAGGGGAAAAAAGAGAAACAAATGTAATAATCTGAATAATAAAAATTTAATTTAAAAAAAGAATAAAGAAAAAAAGTAGGAACTATATATGGCGTTAGTTCTTAAATTAAAAAATGAAAATTATTAATTTTGATATAAGGTGTATGTCCATGGTGCCTACTGGAAATATACTTTGTCTCTATAGATATAAATAAGTTAAAGCAAAAGATGAAGAATATTATATGAGGCAACATAAGTTAAAAGGAAATTTGAGCAATGATATCAATAGTAGACAGGATTTCAGAGCAAAGAATATTCAGGGATAAAGAAGGTAGTTTCACAATAACAAAGGAGTTAAGACTATGCAACGATCTTATATGTTCATGCATCTAATAACAGAGCTTCAAAATACATTTGCCAAAATTGATAGAGCTACAAGGAGAATTAAATTATCCAAAATGATAGAGGTTTCAAAGCCTCTCTTTCAATAATTGATACAGCAAGTTTGACAAAATCAGTAGAGATATAGAAAAAAACAACATTATCAACAAATTTGACTTCACTGATATGTAACAGAGCACTCTACTCAATAACAGCAGAATACAAATTATTTTCAAATGCATAGTGAGCATTTACCCAGAAAGATGATATTCTGGGCCATAAAACAAATCTTGATATATTTGAAAGTATTCAAATAATAGAAAGTATGTTTTTTACTACAGTACCTGAATTCAAGACGTACATATAGCTACAGTAATAAGCATAATGGGACTTGGCATAAAGGTTGACAAATAAATCAATGAAAGTGAGTGGATATTCCAGAATTATAGTCACACAAATTTTAAAAAATGACTTATGATAAAAGAACAAAAGCAATGTTGTAAAGAAAAAAAATCTATTCAATACATGCTGTTGGCATATATCTATATGCCAAAAATGAAATTTGATCCAAACTTTGTGCTATTCACACCCACACAAAAAAATAATTCAAAATGCCTCACAAATTTAAATGTAAATCCTAAAACTATAAAACTTCTACATGAAAACCATTGTGATTTGGGTTAGGCAAAGATTTCTTAGATATCACACCAAAGGCATGATCCTCAATACAACAAATTGACAAATTGAATTTCATCAAAATAAAAAAATTATGCTCTGTGAAATATTCCATAAAGAGAGAAAAAGTCAAGCTACAGACTGGGATAAATTATCTTTTAGTCAGACAGCTAATAAAGGCCTTGTGTCTACAATATGTAAGTAACTCTTAACAGTCAATGATAATACATTTGAAAAATCAATTAAAAATGGACAAAGATTTGTACAGACACCTGGCTCAAGAAGGTATACAGAGGTTAAACAAGCAAAGGAATATATGTAAATCTGCAACAGTCATTCCAAAAGTGCAAGACAAAGTCACAACAGTATGGTATCACATAAATTTAAGAATAGCTAAAATATGTACTTAAACATGATAATACCCAATCTGAGTATATGCAAGAACTATAACTCTAATGTACTACTGGCAGAGGTATATAATAAAAACAAATACTTTGGAAAATAGCTTAGCAGTTAAAAATTAAACAGATAACTATCCTATCTGTTCTACTCCTAGATATTTACCCAAAAGGAATAAAATTATAGATATGTATAAATAATGATATATGAACATTTATAGCAGCTTTATTTATGATAGCTCTTAAATTAAAACAGTTACAGTGTTCATCAATAGGTGAAGAAATAAACAAATTGTTAAGGTATATATAATGGAATACTATTCAGCAATAAAAATGAATGTTTTTTTTAAGTAGTTTTAGATTTACTTTAAAAAATTGCAAGGATAGTTCCCATATATCTTATACCTTGCCTCTCCTACTATTTTTAAAATTAGCTTTATTAAGGTGTAATTCACATTTTATTATTTATTTATTTATTATTGAATGTACTAGGGAGACATTGGTGAGTTTGGCAATATTCATATATCTGTAGAACTGTCATAACAATCAAGATAAAGAATATACCCATCACCTCCATGAATAGGTGAAGGAATAAATAAATTGTCATATATCTATTCAGTGGAATACTATTTAACAATAAAATTAGTACATTATTGACACATGCCACAACATGGGTGAATCTCAAAGTAATAATGATGAGTGAAGAAATCCAGACAAAAGACTTCCTTTTTTATTATTCTATTTATATAATATTATAGAAGTTGTAAAATACTAAACACTGAAAGAAAGGTCAGTGGTTACCTGGGTCTAGAGGAATGGGTTGGGAAGTAACAAAAGGGAACAGGAAAGAGGGAGGGATTTTAAAATACTAGAAAACTTTCAGGGTTTATGGATCCATTCTTTATTTGACCATGGTAATGTCTTTGCAGTTATATATAAAAACTTAAAAATAAAATTGTACAGTTTAAATATATCAAGCCTATGGTATGTCAAATTATACTCTAACTAGAGGCCCTGTGCACTAAATTAATGCACAGAGGGGGTTCTCCTTCAGCCCAGCCTGCACCCTCTCCAATCTGGGACCCCTCAGAGGATGTCCAACATCCCTCTCAGAATCCAGGATTACTGGCTCCTAACCATTTACTTGCCTGCCTGCCTGATCAGCTCCTAACCGCATTTGCCTGCCAGCCTGGTCACCCCCTAACCACTCCCTTGCCAGACTGATTGATGCTTAACTGCTCCCCTGCCAGCCTGATCAGCCCCAAAAGCTCTCCCCTGCTGACTTGATTGCACCCAAATGCCCTCTCCTGCTGGCCTGTTCAGCTACAGTTGTCCTCCCCTGCTGCCTTGATCTCCCACAACTTCCCTCCCCTGCCACAACCCACCTCTTCCATGCAAGGCGGTGGAGACTCTGGGATCAGACTCCTCTGTGCTGTGTGGAACCGTGGGACCCCCAGGCCTCACAGCAAGGAGCAGCAAGGAGCTCCACCACCACTGTGTACACAGCCATCTTGTGATGACATCGTGCAAGGGCCACCTAGGCTTTTATTAGTATAGATGAGCCTACTTTAAAAATAACATTAAAACTTCAAACCAAATGGGCAGGTACCCAGAGCCCATCTATCCACAGGGTGTGATCTTAGACAGACAAGGGACACACTGCCTCCCACAGTAAAATTTCTTAATTTCTTCTGCCTGAATAACTGCACAAAGTCACCCCAGCTGTGTAACTCCAGATGCAAGGCCCCTCAAAGTGCATCAGAGTTCTGCACCAGCAAACTCACCACTACAGATGTGCACATTTCCAAAGGGTAGGCACCCTGAGCCCATATATCCACAGGGTCCTCTGGGGAGCTGCTTTTTGCCCCTGCTGTGTGTGATGCAGTACAGACAAGGATGTGCTACTCCACAGTGGAAATTCTGAATTTCCTCTGTCCGAATAACTGCCCACATACATCCCAGCTCTTAACTTCAGCACCAGGGCCTCTCAAAGTGCATGAGAGTTCTGCGCCAATTGCACTACCAGTCTGCATACACATTTTTAATGGGCAGACACCTTCAGCCCATTTATCCACAAGGCACTTGTGGGAGCTACTGTGATTCCTTGCCAGGTGTGATCTTGGACAAAAAGGGACACACTTGCCCTGGCAGTAGAAATTCTGAATTCACTCATCCTGGATACCTGTATACAGACACCTCTATTACATGACTGCAGTACCATGGCCTTCAGAGTACTTCAGCACCCCTTGCTGGAAAATGCACCGCAGGTGCCCCTGTGAACCTCCACTGGGAGTGTGTGCATATCCACCATAGATGCAGCAGCAAAATCTGAGTCTGCCCATCCCAAAACTACAGAACTTGGGACACCACAGTCATGCTTTTCCAGAACACAGGCATCCTGAAACCCATCATCCCAACAGACAATTCCTAGTGGACATGCACAATTTCAATCAAGGGCACAAGACAGCAAAAATTGGGACACCCTTCTCCATGGCTGCTGACATCTAGACACTGCACTTGTACCTGTCCAGGTCACAGTCCTACATCAAGAGAACCCAAATAGCTCAAGTAAGGAGCTACACTAGATTACCAAGACAAGGAGATATGAGAGATCACACCCGTAGGACCATCCTCAAAAGAACCTGAATATCAAACCAATTGAACCTACAATTAGAACATTACAGCAAAACATGGGAAGACAAAAAAGCAATCACAAAGGAGAGAAAAAGAGGAATCATCAGGAAGGGAGTTAAATGAAATTGAGGCTAGCAGCATATCAGAGAAAGAATTCAGAATAATGGTTATAAGGATGTTTAAATGGCTGAATGGGCAAAACTGGTTTGGCTCAGTCGATAGAGCATCGGCCAGCAGACTGAAGGGTACCAGGTTCAATTCTGGTCAAGGGCATGTACCTTGGTTGCGGCCACGACCCCAATGGGGGGTGTGCAAGAGGCAGCTGATTGATGACTCTCTCTCATTGATGTTTCTAACGCTCTATCCCTCTAACTCCCTCTCTGCAAAAAAAAATAATCAATAAGTAAAATATATAAAAAAAAGAAAAATGACCCTTAACATAGCAATAAATAAATGGCTGAATGATAAATACACACAACTCAATGACAAATAAAGACAACTCAATGAGAACTATAAGGAAATGATGAGAATGTCAACAACATGAAAAGGAATCAAGAGGAGATGAAGAATGACATAGCTGCAATAAAGAACACAATGGAAGGCTTAAACAGTAGACTAGAAGAGACTGAGGACTGCATCAGCAAATTAGAAGACTAGGTAGGGAAAAACACACAAACACAGCAGCAACTGGAAAGAAGACTTAAAAAGCCAGAGGAGAGCCTAAGGAAGCTTTGGGACAACACAAAACAAAACAATATTTGCATAATAGGGGTATCAGAAGGAGATGAAGAGAAGCAAGGAATAAAAACCTTTTTGAAGAAATAGTGATAGAAAACTTCCCTGATATTGTCATGAAAAAAAATGCAAGTCCAAGAAGTACATAGAGTCCAAAACAAGATGAACCCCAAAAAGTCTGACACTAAGACACACTGTAATTAAATTGACAACCAATAGCAAAGAATCTTTAGAGCGTCCAGAGAGAGACAGAAAGTTACCCACAAGGGATCTCCTATTAGAATATCACTTGATTTCTCAACACAAACACACCATGCCAGAAGAGAAGGGAATGAAATATACAAAGTGATGCAAAGCAAGGTACTGAATCCAAGAATACTATACCCAGCAAAGCTATCATTCAAAATTGAAGATGGAATCAGGAGCTTCACAGACAAAAAAAACAACAACAAAAACTAATGGAGTTTATTACCACAAAACCAGCAATGCAAGAAATGATAAAAGGTATGCTGTAAAAAAGGAAATAAGAAGCAAAGAAGGAACACAGGGGTCAAAGAATAAAAGTGGCAATAAGCCAAAACCGGTTTGGCTCAGTGGAGAGAGTGTTGGCCTGCAGACTGAAAGGTCCCAGTTTTGTTCTGGTCAAGGGCATGTAACTTGGTTGTGGGCACATCCTCATTAGGGGTCATGCAGGAGGCAGCTGATCAATGTTTCTCTCTCATCAATGTTTCTAACTCTCTACCCTTCTCCTTTCCTCTCTGTAAAAAAATCAATAAAATATATTTTAAAAAATGGCAACAAGCAAGTACCTAACAATAATAACTTTAAATGTAAATGGATTAAATATACAATCAAAGACATAGGGTAATGGATTGGATATGAAAACATGACCCATATATTCTCTGTCTACAAGAAACCCACCTCAGAAAAAAAAGATGCACACAGACTGAGGGTGAAGGGATGGAAAAAATTTTTCAGGCCAATTCAGATGAAAAAAAAGCTGGAGTAACAATACTTATATTTGACAAGTTAGATCTCAAAATGAAAGACATAAAAAGAGATATGGAAGGCCACTTCATAATACTAAGGGGAGCAATACAAGAAGAAGAAATAACTCTGATAAACATATATGAACCCAATACAGGAGCACCCAAATACATAAAAAAAAACTCCTGGAGGATATCAAGGGAGATATTTGTAGCAATACAATCATAGCAGGGGACTTTAATACCCCACTATCACCATTGGACAAATCCTCTAAACAAAAAATCAGCAAAAAAACATCAATCCTAAATGACTCACTAGACCAAATGGAGTTAATTGACAACTTCAGAAAATTTACCACACAGACACAGAATATACACTCTTCTCAAGTGCACATGGGTCATTTTCAAAATAGACCATATATTGGGTCATAGGTAAAGTCTCTTTAAATTCAAGAAGATAGAAATCATATCAAGCATCTTCTTAGTTCACAATGGCATAAAACTGGAAATCAACTGCAATAAAAACAATCTAAAAAAATCAAATACATGGAGACTAAATAGCATGCTATTAAACAATGACTGGGTTACCAGAGAGATTAAAAAGAAATAAAAAACATCATAGCAACAGATGACAATGTAAACACAACAATCTAAAATTTATGGGACACAGTGAAAGTAGTGTTGAGAGGGAAGCTCACAGCTCTACAAACCTACTGAAAAAGAAAAACAAGAAAGAATGATAATAAATTACTTAACCTTACAACTCCAAGAGTTAGAAAGAGAGCAAAAAGAGAAGTCCAGTATAAGCAGAATGAAGGAAATAATAAAGATCTGAATGGAGATAAACGACATAGAGTCAAAAGAAAAACAATAGAAAAGATTGAAAAACCAAGAGCTGGTTCTTTGAAAGGATAAAGGAGATTGATGAACCTCTAGCTAGGCTCATGAAGAAGTAAAGAGAGAAGACCCAAATAAACAAAATGAGAAATGAAAGAGGAGAAATAACAGACCCAACCAAAATACAAAGGGTTGTTAAAAAACACTATGAACAACTCTATTCCAACAAACTGGACAACCTGGAGGAAATGAACATATTCCTAGAAAAATACAACATTCCAAAACTCAATCAGGAAGAATCTAAACATCTCAATAGGCCAATATGGTCAATTAATATTTAACAAAGGAGGCATGAACATACAATGGATCCAAGACAGTCTCTTCAATAAATGCTGTTGGGAAAATTGGACAGATACATGCAAAAAAATGAAACTAGAGCACCAACTTACACCATACACAAAAATAAACTCAAAATGGATAAAGACTTAAACATAAGATGGGAAAACATAAAAAAAAACTAGAGGAATCCACAGGCAGAGAAATCTCAGACATATGTGGAAACAGTTTCTTCACTGATAGCACTCCTAGGGCAATGGAAACTAAAGAGAAAATAAACAAATGGGACTACATCAAAATAAAAAGCTTCCACACAGCAAAAGAAACCATCAACAAAACAACAAGAAAGCCCACTGCATGGGAGAACATAATTGCCAATGATATCAACGATAAAGTTTTAATCTTTAACATGTATAGGGAACTCATACAACTTAATAAAAGGAAGATAAATGACCCAATAAAAAAATGGGCATAGACCTAAATTGAAAATTTTTGAAAGAAGATAAAAGGAAGGCCAAGAGACATATGAAAACATGCTCAAAGTCATTAATTATCCAAGATATGTAAATCAAAATGACAACGTTGTACCATCTCACATCTGTTAGAATGCAATTATCAACAAATCAACAAACGACAAGTGCTGGCAAGGATGCAGAAAAAAAGGAACCCTCCTGCACTACTGGTAGGAATGCAGACTGGTGCAGCCACTGTGGAGAACAGTATGGAGTTTCCTCAAAAAAACCTAAAAATGGAACTCCTATTTGACTCAGTAATACCATTTCTAGGAATATATCCCGAGAAACTAGAAACACCAATCAGAAAAGATATATGCATCCCGATGTTCATAGTAGTACAATTCACCATATTTAAGATTTGGAAACAGCCTAAATGCCCATCAGCAGATGAGTGAATTAGAAAACTATGGTACATCTATACAATGGAATACTAGGCTGGTATAAAAAGGCAGGAATTCCTACCATTTGCAGCAGCATGGATGGAACTGGAGAGCCTTATGCTAAGTGAAATAAGCCAGCCAATGAAAGAAAAATATCACCTGATCTTACTCCTTTATAGAAAATAAACATTATAACCTGATGAACAAAAAGATAGATATAGAGGCAGTAAAGCATGGAACAGGCTGTCAAATTACAGTGAGAAGGCTGGGAGTGTTGGGGAGAGGGGGAAAGAGATCAACCAAAGGATTGTATGGATGCATATTAGCACAACCAATGGACTCAAGACACTAGGGTAGGTAGGATGAGGACATGTGACAGGGGGTAGGGAAGGCTGGGGGAGGTCAATAGGGGGGAAAAGGTGATACATGTACTATTATATGTAATACTTTAAACAATAAAATTAAAAAAACACACACATTAAACTAATACCACAATTTGAAGAAGCTTGGTCAGGAAAGTTGGCAATGCAGAGACTTCTGAAAATGCAAGTGACTCAACAAAAACTGAATCTAAACACTGACTCTAATTTTGTGTGCCCAGGAAATAAAAATGGTAATTAGTCCAATTACTCTTATTGGGTAATTAGACATATGAGCCCCTCATTGCCAATTAAGCTCATATGAAAAAGGAACTACAGACCCTCTTTTGATTTCAAACTTGCAGCACATAAGATATTCACTTACTGAAACCATAGATTTTAGCAGAAACAAGAAGTAATACTTATATTTGGGATAATGATTAAATCTAAGATGTGAGACTGTATCCTTTACAAAGGGCATATTGCTAGTATATTTCAAAAATCTGCTTTCTCTGAGGCATATATATGCTTCCCATTTCTTTTTATGTGTCCCTTCTAGGAAACGAGTCGCTATTTAGTATTTGAAAAAGAGGCTCTGAATACTGAAATTATTGCATTCATTTATAAAATAATGTTTTCTAAATGGAAAATCTCTGGGCAAAAGAGTGTTAAATGAGACAAAAAAAGGCATTTGCTTAAGTGTTAAGGAATTGGAAAAAAAAACAGGTAGAAGAAAAATAAGTGCATCAGCCAGAATTTTAGATTTTTAATACCAGATTTATATATATATATTTGTATGTGTGTCTGTGTATGTTTGAGTTATTGACAAACATAAATATGCCTGTATCAAACTGCAAGTTTTCATAAACTAGTAATAAATAGTAAATTGTAAAGTTTTTTTTAAAAAATATAACCAATTATACCAAGTTCTAAAGATATATTAACCCAACAGAAAAAATGAGCTTAAATTTCAAATTGCTTCATGGGAGTGACTAAGTGTACCTATGATATTGCAAGGATATTAGGATGGAGAAACTTATACTAAATATCCTTTCTTTACATATTCAGATACTTGCTCAAAGTGGACATTCTACCATAAGAAGGAGTTAATGTATTTATCAATTATGGATCACAGATAAATTTTTCTAAATGACTGAAGTCACCAATAATTAATCACTCCAAATGAATTTAGGCACAAACAAGAATTTATCTATAACTTTAACAGAATTTTTATGTGTATCCTTGCAGTATATAATCTATCATTGATACAGAAGAGATAACTAAAAGGAAAAAAAGTGTCCAAAATTTTCATAAGAGATAAAAGTGTTATCATTTTTTTCTTTTCACAGGTGAGGGGCTCCTAAACTATTTAAGCTGTGTTCCCCACAGTACTTATAAACTCTATCCCTCTCCAAACTAAAATATCAATATTCCCTCTTCATGTAAAGTAAGACCACAAAGCACCAGAGGAACAGAACAAAACAGAGAGATGTGAGTTTCAGAGAGGTATTTAAGCAACCATTCACACCAATATTTATTATGTTATCCAAATAAAAGAATCCTCCTATGTATCCTTTTAAAAGGGCATATTGCTAGTATATTTCAAAAATCTGCTTTCTCTGAGGCATATGTATGCTTCCCAGTTCTTTTTCTAGTTTCCTTCTAGGAAATGAGTCACTATTTAGTATTTGAAAAATTGCATTACTTAAGAAAAAGTTAAAGGGTATGAAACCAATGGAAATTGAATAAGAATAACTGTAAAACATCAAATTCTTGGCTAGTCATATTCTATTAATCACAGAAACTCAGACTGCAAATGACCCCCAAAGAAACCAAGAATATAACCTCTGAATTCACTCTTCAGAGTTGCTTTCCTTCAACTGTCCTTTCATGGCATAATTTGCCTGTTTATCATCCCTGGAGGCAGCATAAATATAAAAGGTTTTTCTGTTACTTCTACATTATTTTTTCATTTAATCAATCATGTACACATCTTAACATTATTTAATGCATGTCCATTATAATCCATCATGTTAAGTAATCTTACATAATAAAAACATAATATGCAAATTGACCAAATAGACAAACAAGGGAACGACTATCCAGACAACCATCTGGACGACCATCTGAGACCATGCTATGACACTCATTGGCGCCAGGCCAACCACCGTGGGTGCAATGCAATTGGTCGGGGGCTTGACCATTGCCTCATGATCACCCCACAGAGGGAGGCCCAGGCCACTGGCTGGAAGAGCCATCAATCAGGGGGCTCCACGATCATCCCAAAGAGGGAAGCTCAGGCCATCGACTGGCAGGCTGCAATGGGTGGTGGGGCCTCCCTCTGCAGGGAAACTGGTGCCAGCAGTTGGGGGAAGGAAGGCCTAAGCTTGCACTAATTTCATGCATCGGGCCTCTAGTGGAGATATAAATATGAAGGAAATACAGAACCCCATCTCTTCCCTCTAAGTTCACAGCCTATTAGGAATATTAATCTTGGAGTCACAAAATGGGCTAACTTTTATTGAGCACTTCAAATGTGCTGCTTACTATGTTAACTGCTTCCTACATTAACTCAGTTAATCCAGCCAATAGACTATGAGGTAGATATGATCCCTAACCTCATGTTACAGATTCAGTTATTAAAATTTAAAGAAAGGGCTTGTTCAAAGAGCAGATAAACTGTGGAGCTCACACTGCAACCTTGGCATTCTGGCTTCCATATTGCATGTTCCCAGCTCCTGGTTCAGAGGACAGAGCATGTGTCACCTCTAATCCCAGTGTCTCCTAGAACTTCACTAGGGAGTCACTCAATTCATATCTAAAAGAAAGAGGAGACACTTGCAAAGAGGTTTTAGGACATTTAGGTGTCTCTAAAAAGAACTAAAATGGCAGCCTTGAAGGGTAAAAGAAGTCACTAAAATTATGGATGAAAGTGGTATCCAGGCCCTAGCTGCTTTGGCTCAGTGGATAGGGCATCGGCCTGCAGACCAAAGTGTCCTGGGTTCAATTTACAGTCAAGGAAAATACCTCAATTGCAAGCTACTCCCCAGCCTGGGCAGGAGGCAAACAATCAATGTGTTTCTCTCACATCAATATTTCCTTCTATCTTCCACTCCCGTTAAAAATCAATGGAAAAATATCCTCGGGTGAGGATTAAAAAAGAAAAGAACAGCATGTGGAAGAGTGGGCTTTGGGAAAATAAAAAAGGAATAGGGAGTTTGAAAACAAGTAGGTGGATGCTTATGAACAGGGTCTTTGTACACTTAGCTGTGACCTGTCCTCACCTGTCCTCTCGTGAGACGCCCTTCAGAAGTTGGGCTGGGTACTGCTGTTGCATGATTCCTCCCTCCAGTGCTTGGTATTTTTTGCTTCTTCTTCTGAGCTCTCTGGCTATAATCAGAGCCCATGCTGCTTCTGATGGTTATCACTCTCTCTGAGGTGCCACATCTCTATTCTGTGAAGAATTTAAAGATCATTTCTCTTCCCTTCTATGTTATATACAATTATGTAGGGCAGGACGTGTACAAGTCAGGGAATGCAAAAACTCCACTGCATTCTACCCTTATTTTATAAAGAGGCTCTAATAAGAGTGTACTCACCTCCCTCAAGATCAGAAAATGAGTTCATAAAGGTCTGCCCTTTAGTGACATCTGACTACCATCCTAACCTAGAATTAGAATTATTCTGCTGCTAACAGATAAAGGCTCAGCTTGACTACTTGACTGAGGTTTCTTTATGAAGGATCATCTCCAAGAAATTTTCTAAGTATTTCTTGTAATTAGAGCTCTTTTAGCTCATGTGGCTAGTTTATTAGTCTTCCTGGACAGGCATGAGTCCTGTAACACACAAAGCACAGTTTAAATCACCTCTGCTACTCACTGAATACTTTTCAGTCTTTTGAGAGAAAAAACAAATAAACAAACAAAAAAGCAAAACAAAACACAAATATCAAAGGGGATCAAAACCAATTGTGATAAAATATAAACTATTAGGTATGTACTTAGTAGAGCAATAGCACTAACGTGGGGATAATCAATTGTCTGGAGAGAGGACCATGAGTTGATAGGAAAAGCAAATGTGCTATTTAACCAGAGTCTTGAAGGATGAGTCAGAGATAACCAGTACTCGGGGCAAGGGTGAAAGGGGGTAGGGCTAGGGCAGGAGGAAGGATTGCCAGCTGTCTGAGAGACAAAAAAGAAGATCCAAAGGCACATGGATGCTTAATAAATACTGAATGGGAAAAGAAAGTGTGAATGGGTAATCATATGTTAGGGTTTTTTAATTTAATATTTTATTGTTTAAGTATTACATATGTCTCTTTCCCCCCAATTGACCTCTCCCCAGACACTTCCATCCTCTAGCACATGCCCTCACACCCCTACTGTTTGTGTCCATTGGTTATGCTTATATGCATGCATACAAGTCCTTTGGTTGATCTCTATCTCTTACCCCCACCCTCCCCTGCCTTCCATCCAAGGTTTGAGGGGCTGATTGATGTTTCCCTTTCTCTAGATCTATTTTTGTTCATCAGTTTATGTTGTTCATTATATTCCACAAATGAGTGAGATCACCTGATATTTATATTTCTCTGACTGGCTTATTTCATTTAGCATAATGCTTTCCAGCTCCATCTAGCTGTTGAAAATGGTAAGGGTTCTTTCTTCTTGACAGCAGCATAGTATTCCATTGTGTAGATGTACCACAATTTTTAATCCATTCATCTGCTGATGGGGACTTAGGCTGTTTCTAAATCTTAGCTATTGTGAATTGTGCTGCTATGAACATAGGGTGCATATATCCATTCTGATTTGTGTTTCTGTTTTCTTAGGATATATTCCTAAAAGTGGGATCACTGGGTCAAATTGGAATTTCATTTTTAGGTTTTGGAGGAAACTCCATACTGTTCTCCACAGTGGCTGCACCAGTCTGCATTCCCACCAGCAGTGCACGAGGGTTCCTTTTTCTCCATATCCTCGGCAGCACTTGTTGTTTCTTGATTTGTTGATGATAGCCATTCTGACAGGTGTGAGATTGTACCTCATTGTCATTTTGATTTGCATCTCTTGCATGATTAGTGACTTTGAGCATGTTTTCATGTCTCTTGGCCTTCTTTATTTCTTCTTTCAAAAAGTGTCTAATTAGGTCCTTTGCCCATTTTTTGCTTGGATTGTTTATCTTCTATTTTTAAAATTGTATGAGTTCCCTATGAACTTGGAGATTAAACTCTTATTGGATATAAAATTGGCAAATATGTTCTTCTATGCAGAGGGCTTTCTTGTTGTTTTGTTGATGGTTTCTTTTGATGTGCAGAAGCTTCTTATTTTGATGTGATCCCATTTGTTTATTTACTCCTTAGTTTCCATTGTCCTAGTAGCAGTATCGGTAAAGATATTGCTACGACATGTCTGATAAATGGATAAAGGATTTAAATGTAAGATAGGAAACCATAAAAAAATTAGAGTAATTCATATGTTTTATAATACTTTACTGCTTCCATAATTATTGCATAATTATTTATTTTTCACAATACTCATGTAAAAAGGCAGGCTTTTTGGTCATATTTCACAGATAATGAACTTGAGGTCCTAAAAGATACAAATGACTTAGTGATGCCATTAAAATGCTACCCAGGCCCCATAGCCATGCCATTGCCACTTCAATGACCACAGAACATCCATCAGAAGTGCATTGGGAGCAGGGGTGGTCCCTGGGTCCTCCATCTGTGTGCTAGCTTCAACTTCCACTTCAGCTTTCAATTTAGATACAAAATAGCAAATATTTTGTCTTGAATGCTCTCAGTTAAGATTCTTGACATCACACCCAGCTACCTGAGAAGCCAGAACAATTTGGGTGGACATTTTAACTTTGAGGGAATCCTGTGGCCACATGTGTGTTCTGAAATGTTCTTATGAAGCCAACAATCTGTAATCGTAAGTCAAATTCTAATATCAAATTTGATGTGATAAAGCAGATTACTACTTCTACATAAACTGAATGCACAACAGTTTATTCTACTGAAAGGTATTAACATTAATGCCTCTGGGTGAGAACAATCCACTTTGTCCTCTAATAGGTTCCACTTTCTTTCCACTGAATTGACATTGACACCCATTGTTGATAAATCTTGCAGATAACATCAATAATTACGGTTGATTTGAATGTCATCATTAAGGTCAGCAATGGTTGGCAACAAATCCAACATCTGAAATTTGTTTGCAGAAAGGGAGCAATTGAACTCAAGAAAGTAAGGCAGAGTAATTTGTGTGCATGTCAAAATTCACTTTAAAGAACAATGTAATATAAAAAGAAATAAATGAAATCTGGTTGTGGAGTCAATCTGATAACTCCTCTGGTTAATGATCAGTTTTGTCAGAAAAATATACATATTATAGAGGACACACTGATAAAAATGCTGCATGACCTTTGTCTCATTATGTGTAGGATATATTATGAAGCCAGAAAATGTAAAAATTAACTCAAAATTCATTCCAGGGAAAAGGATCACTCAGACTAAGTAGAATAGCAAAATTATCTATTGGAACAGAAAGAACTGACTTTACATGGAAAGATTGATGCCAGGATTACTTTGAAATATCTGTATTTCTTTTATACAAATGAATAATTGCAGCTTTATAAAGTGTTTTATTTATCCTGAATATATAAATTGCAAAATTATGCTCTTCTTTTAGTTTTTCTGATGTTATCTTAATAACATTTATCTCATACCAATTCCATGTTCCACTGACTCTATGGAATATTGAAGTTTTCTGCAAAGGAGCTTTCATTAAAAAGAACAGGCCCCCTGCTTTCTGGGACCAAAAGTATTTCCAGACCCATACAAAGCATGTTTAAAGGAAATATCACCTTTTAAATTGGCTAATAGAAGCAAGGAATTATTTTTTATGGAAGGGCCTTTCACGGTGCTCTTAAAATTTTACTATCTGCAACCACAATCATTTATCTACAGAAGATTGAATCCGATTAATGCATGAAATTAATGCATGACAATAGCATTGGCAATGAAGTCATGAGTTTTAGCTTAGTCTTTGAAATGAGAAAATTTAAGACCATTCATTCAAAAAACATTTATTGAATATTTATTTTTTTGGGTCCTGAGGGTAAATGGAAATAGAGTATGTTTCACTCTAGCAAGCAGAGCAGGACAGAGAAAAATGGGAACCCTGTAGTCTTTGAATATTATCATAATTTCATTAGAAATGGGTGAATCCAATATTTTTGGCTACAAGCTTTTATTCTCATGTCTTTATATTTAAAACTGGAGGCCCGGTGCATGAAAATTCATGCATTGGAGGTGATTTTTCTCAGTCTGGCCTGCCCCCTCTCACAGTCTGGGAGCCCTCAGGGGCGGGAGGCAACCTGATGATCAGGGGAAGGTGATGCCCCAATCACACCTCTGCTGCTGCCACTGCCAGCAGTACAAGCCTTGGCCCGCCCTTGTTACCTGAGCCTCAGGTGGCCTGGGTTGTATGGAAGCCAACAGCGGAGGCTTGCCTGTACCTCAGGCCTGTCCTGATGGCTGGACAACCAACATCCAAGGCTTGTCTGTGCGTCAGGATGGCCCTGGGCAGCTGAGGGGCTGAGGGCTCCAGGGGACTCTGGATACAGGTGCCCCAGTGGGGATGAAGGGACTAGGCACCACCATCTTGTGACTGTGGGCACTGCCATCTTTGAAGGGTGGTGCAGTCAATTAACATATCCCCTCCTTATTGGCTGTGGGCACCACCATCTTTGCGACAGCATGAGGGTCAATTAGCATATCTCCTCTTTATTAGATAGAATGAGAAATCAAATATTGGATATATTTTTATTTAATTGGAATTATATTTTATTCCTGATACAACTGGATAGCATTAATTATTTTCACTAAGGATAAAAGTATCTTACATGGATATAATTAGAAAATCTAGATCAAAGTATGCTTAAAACATTTTCCCCCTTATTTTCAATTTCACAAAATAGTCCTGAGTTTTACATAGGCTTTCTAATTTCTATTTCTCCATTTTTATTTCTATTCATCATTTATATTAGCACTTTAAAAATACATTAAAATATTTTAAATACTGTAAGAAAATAAATCATTCATTCCCAGAAAAATAAAATACTTTAGTTTTGCATAGCATCATTTCAGAGTCCCAATGGTTGTAGCTGCTGACTACACACATCTACTAGATAACCAGTATTAGGAATGGTAAGAAGTCTTGTAGCTATACCATGAAATCACATGTGAATGACATGAAACATAAGAATCGCAAACTAACAAAAAGATGCTCTTTTTTTCCTCTCCTTTCTTCCTTCCCTCCTTCCTTCCTTCCTTTGTTTCTTTCATTTTCCTCCCTACCTTCTTCCCACCTCCCTTCTTTCATTTTTTTCTTTTATCATTTCATTTCTAATCTTCACTCTAGGGATCAACCTATATCAGTTTATAGCACATCATTTGTTTAAGAAGTTTTTGGCAAGCCTAAATTAACTATAAATTCAATTAAAATTTATTACAGTGGTGTTTTATTACACACTTATATCTTGACACTCTTCAGGAATGAGCTTGATGGCCCATTCCTTGATCAAATTCTGAATAATGAGAAGCCCATAAAGAAAAGAATAACTATAATACAGCATGTGAGTGCTTTAAAGGAACTATGTGCAAAAAAAAAAATGTTGTGGGATAAAAGAAGGCAATTGATCCTGAGAGAATTTGGGAGACTTCTTATAATATATTTGTAAAGAGAAATTTGCCAAAGAGACAAGCTGGGGAGGCAGGGTATTCCATTCAGAATTGAAAAGGGAGAAGTGTGGCTCATCCAATTAAAACAAATTACTTGATTGAACATTTTCTTTTTGAAATATTGGTTTTTTGTAATGTATTTCTATAGCCTGAGTCAAATCTTACTTGGTATTTTATGGAGTTGAGACACATAAAGGCACATTCAAAGGATGCTATACTTAGTCTGAGAGGACAATAAAGTACTGCTGACAATCTGATAATATTGTTTACATGGTGTATTCAATGTCAGGGTGACATGAATTGCCCTCAACATAACAGAGGAGATCCTGGAAATGCCAAAGGGTAATAATGGTGAGATGTTGGGGAATCATTCTGAAAATTAGCATTCATAGATGTGTATATTCTGATTTGTTAGAGTCCTCAGAAATCTTATACTGTTTTGTATCTGTTGTAATTTCAAATGTCTTGTGTTAGGTATTATTTGAAACATTCATATATTCTATTACATCTCCAATAATTTTGATGAAAACCTTCAATTATATGTGGAATTTTCTTTTAGGAGCAAGGAAGAGGTATCCTTTATATTTATATCAGACTAGAGGCAAAGTGCACGAATTCATGCATTAGTGGGGTCTGGCCAACCTGGCCTCATTTGGGGCTGATCAGGGCTGGGCTGATCGGAGCTGGGCCTGTAAGGAGGAGGAGATGGCAGGAGGTTAGTCAGCTGACCCTCCCCAATCTGACTGATCAGGGCCAGGCAGACTGGGGGAAGAGGCTGCAGGTGATTGGGCACTGGTCCATGCCCCAATTGGGGTTGAGAGGATGATTGGGAGCAGGGCCAGCCATGGGGAGGGGCTGTGGTCTGGCCACTCCTATTGGGGTGGGGTTTCCATTTAGGGGTGGAAGATGCCAATCAGGGGCCAGCAGCCTGGGGCAGGAACCATGGGTGGTTGGCTGGCCAGCCCTGACCCTGATTGGGGTGGGGGCACTGATATGGGGTAAGTCCAGGTGAAGGAAGGGCCTGAGGGTCAATCAGGGTGTTTGGGGTCCATAGGAGGCAGGGCTGGTTGGAAGTAGGGGCTGTGGGAGGCTTGCCAGATGACCCCACCCCTTACTTAGATGGGGGATGGGGATCAAGAATGGGGCTGGCCAAGGGAAGTGGCTGCAGGCCAATCAGGGTGGTGGGTGGCCATCAGAGGTATGATGGCCAGCTAGAGGTAGGAGCTGCACAGGTTGGCTGGCCAGCCCCTTCCCCTATTGGGGTGAGGGATACCATCAGGGGTGGGCCAGCCAGGGGAGGTGCTGTGGGCCCATTGTGGTGGGGCAGGTGATCAGGGGTGGGGCTGGCCAGAGGGAAGGGAGTGAAAATTTGGCTGGCAAGCCCTGCTCTTGATTGGGATGAGAGAGTCCAATCAGGAGCAGGCCAATGGGGGAGGGGCCGTTAGGTTGGTTTGTAGCCTTACATACTGATCAACCCAGTTTGCTGACTACAGTGGTTAAGGTCAGTTAAGGTCATTATGGCCATTACAGTCATTGGCTTTTTATATATAGAGATTTCCTATACTATTGGTATCTATACCCAAATATTTTACATACCTCACTTTGCATACATTATGAGTTAATTTTTTTGTATAAGTGTACTTTATATATGACTGGTTATTTTCATATATATAAACACTGGAACTGTATTAATAGGACAGGTGTGTAGGTACATAAAATCATGAAAAAATGTTATTTCAATATTTCCTCTTTATTGACATAAAAATTGAATTTCATAAACTCAGGAGTAAAATGATCCAAAATCATCTGAATGACATGAGATCCAAATGTTTTAAAATTGTAGAATTTTAAGGCTGAATGTCACCTTAAAAATGCTTTATATCAGTGTTTTAATATTGAATCTAGAAAAGTGAGTTAAATGGTATAGCTTCCTCCAGATTCCACAGTTATTGTAAAAATCCTGGAATTAGAATATCAGCTTCCCAATTCCCAGTCTCATAGATCTTACCTAGATCTTTGTTGGTACCTCTAGATAATTCACTTTTTTTTATAATATAACCATAAAACAAATATTTGAAAGGGCCCTCAAAAATCACTTAGTGCTCCTGTTCTTTCAATGGGTAGAATTATTGTTTTCTACACAGACTTCAAGCTATTAACTTATAAAGACATGAATATATTACAAATCTCTCTATATAAAACCCTAATATGCAAATAGATCAAAAGTTGGAACAACGGAACAACTGAACAACCAGTCAATATGATGTGTGTTGACTACCAGGCGGTGCAGGTGAAACATGGTAGGTGTCAGCAGTAGGCAACAAAGCATGGAACATGGTGGGCATTGACCATGGCATGATGGTAGAGCGGGTGAGCAGGAACACCAGACCACGATTGGGTGCTGGTCAGTGTCATTGGAGTGAGCCTCTGGTAGTTACTGAAAATTCTTTGCTCCTGCATGCCACAGTCCCACCAAGCTCTTGCACACACTGCCGGTGCGGGCTCCACTCATACCCATCACCAGAGTCAGAACCACCACTTGCACCCTCTGCTGGCACCCAGCACCAGACCTGATTGCTCAGCACCATCAGTGGATGCAAGCTGTGGCTGCCAACCCTGATCATCCCTGAGGGCTTCTCCACCTCCTCCTTCTTCAGCAGCAGCTGCCACTCATACCTACTGACGGTGCTGGCCCCACTTGAACCCACTGCTGGCGCCAACCCTAATCATTCCGAACCCACATTCAGTGTGTGGGAGCAGTGGCAGTGGGAGTGGGGCTGCAAGCAGACAGGAGACCAGGGATGGCACAGGAGGCTAAGGGGGTGCAGAGGATGGGCCGAGACCCACCCCTGTGCTTACCACAGCCTTGTGGCCCAGAGTTCCTTTCAAGGTTCACTAATTCGTGCACTCAGCCCCTAGTAAAAGTATAATTCAAATGTTATCCCCAAATTATCATCTTTTCTCTTAAATAAATGAGAGAGTTTTGTTCTCAAATGGAATATTATCATATCTTGACACAAATATTACTTTGATATTACATTAAATTCAATGAAAATGGGGTATAATGCATAGCAATGATACAGGGAAGTGTGCCATCAACATAATCATTTTAAGTAAAGGACCCTCATTACTACCCTGAAAAAAAAGCACTATAACTAAAGGATGCTTATAAATTGTTTCAATTTCAAGGATTCATCTAATCCAGCGGTTCTCAACCTGTGGGTTGCGAACAGCTAGCAGGGTCTCCTAAGACCATCAGAAAACACAGATATTTACATTAAAATTCATAACAGTAGCAAATTACAGTTATGAAGTAGCGACAAAAATAATTTTATGTTTGGGGATCACCACAACATAAAGAACTGTATTAAAGGGTTGCAGCATTAGGAAGGTTGAGAACCACTGATCTAATCCAAATGAGTCATTATGTTGTATGAGTTTGTTTCCCCACCTCCCAGGAATTTTGCTGTAAAAAATCAGTCTAGATATTCCCTGCAAAAGAACAAGCATACTACTCAAGCCATCAGTTCCCTAAAGCTGGTATGTCAACTCACAAAAGCACCAGAATCAGGCTCACCCATGTAATCAGACATTTACCAGATAACCTGCACATCTGCTGGAGTTGAATTTTGGTCAAATGCACATAGCTGACATTTTTACATTATTCAATAAGTATCTGATTGCCCCCTAACTGAATAATATGTGAGGAGAACTGTGCAATGAATACTGTTGGTCAAAATGGGCTTTAGTTTCTATCAGGCTTCATGCTATCTTAGGCCACCTTCCCCTACATCTCAGAGAGAGGACTTTGGAGGCAAGGTGCCCGGGTTCTAATCCATGCTTATGCACAAGCTAATTCAGCAAACTCCATTCTAATCCTCAGGGACCTTATCTGTAAGAAAAAAATAATATCTATCTCGCAAGATTTAGGGAAGGTAACATAACATAACATAACATAACATCATAACATAACATAACATAACATAACTAGAGGTCCGGTGTATGGAATTAGTGAACTGTGGAGGGTGTCCCTCAGCCAGCATGCATCCTCTTTAATCTGGGACCCCAATCTGGAACTACTGGCTCCTAACCACTAGTCTGCCTACCTGATTGCCCCCAAACTGCTCCCTTGCCAGCCTGAATGACACCTAACTGTTCCTCTACCATCCTGATTGCTCCCAACTACCCTCCCCTGCTGGCCTGATCACCACCAAGGCTTTTATTAGTATAGATATGACTCTTCACAGAAAATTTTACTAACTCTGCTTTACAATAAGGGCTTGACAATTGAATCATTGGGACTAGACACCAAGATTTCCTTTCTTTGGCCAGTGGAGGGAATAATTATCTTGTCTTTAAGTTGCCCTGAAATTAAAATGAGATAATGACTTAGAAAAGTATAAAAGCACCATATAAAGACAACTGTCTTTTTCATGTATTGAAAAGACAATAAAGTGTTAAAGTGAAAAACATTATTTTTATTCTCCCCCTTCCTTCCTTTTCAGCCTTTATTTAAACTTTGAAAATTTATAAAAATTTCACTCCAATTTTTATTTCTTTACATTCAATATTATTTTGTATTGGTTTCAGGTTTTATATTAGTTACGGAATAGTGGTTAGACAATCATATATTTTAGAAAGTGTTCCCAGATATTTCCTGTACCCACCTGGCATCATACCATCATTACAATATTATTGACTACATTCCCTATTTAAGTGACAATGGGTTTACAGGTTCCTTCCAGTCTTTCTTTTGTGTTGTTCACCTTTCCTTTTCTTTCTCACTGCTCCCCTCATTTTCCTTATATAGTATCTC
The DNA here is from genome assembly GCA_011751065.1 of Lasiurus cinereus. NCBI lineage: Eukaryota > Metazoa > Chordata > Mammalia > Chiroptera > Vespertilionidae > Lasiurus > Lasiurus cinereus. The sequence goes on from JAAGEH010000029.1 coordinate 11,889,848, forward strand.
AATTGGCCATCAAAGCTCAGTGAAGTCACTGGGATACGCTTAATCCATTTTACAGACCAGGAAACAGGCCAATTCCAGTTGGCTGTGGAATTTGACTCAGCACACAGGGAGCCCTCAGAGCCATGCTCTCTGCCCTTCCTAAGGGGAAGCTGCTGGGCAAACAGAACAAACCTTCCCATCAGGTTTCCGAGCATCTTTCTCAAGCACCTCTTCATTCTTTCCTCTCCCCAATCCCCTGCCCCCATTCTTTATTGCCCCCTCTTCTCAGGAGCAGGAGGAAGGCTTTGGACTTATCACCTGGGTGTGCTGTGCCATGGGGTAGGGCGGCATGGGCTTGCTTTTGGGTCAAGGCGGGAGCAGGAGTCTCGGCCTCTACAGTGCAAAGACTGCTTGGGCAAGGCCTGTTAGCACTGGGAGCCTCTCTGAATCATGTCAGTCAGTCCTGTACCTTGCAGTGCTGCAACCCTCCACTGAGGTGGCACCGTCCCTCAACTCCCACCTTAGGGCTGCAAGTGCTTGCCCCTCCACTCGGGGGTCCTGCCACACCCCTTGATCCATGGCCAGTCACGCCTCGCACCTCTTCTTCCACATTTCCACATTCAGCCTTCATCCATCCCTCCCTCCTGCAGTGCTTGGGCCCCATGACCAAAAAATAAATAAATAAATAAATAAATAAATAAATAAATAAATAAATAAATAAATAAAAAAGAACTAAGACCAAGAAGGACAAAGCCCAAAAGAAGTGAGTCTTGAACCCCCACAACCCATTCTCTGGATTTCCTCCCGCGTCTCCTCTCTGTGTCACATCTTGAATGGGAACCCTGTGGCCCAGCCACATGGCCTCTGGGCAGCCTGGTAGAATTGGTCTCCCTGAAGCTATGAATCCGTGGCTAGAGGTCTGGTCTGTGTCTCAGCAACCCCATGACTGCGATGTTCCTAGGGCCTGAGGCGGGCTGGCCTCCCCTCCCCCCAGGAGGAGGGGGATCAATGTTCACGGGGCCCCACAGGAGTGGCTAAGGAGGCCTGGCCACTCCTCCCCAGGTTGGCAATGTTCCCAGGGCCCCACCGACATGGCTAGGCAGGCCCACTGCCCTCCCAGGGCCTGCGATGGACCCGGACCCCACGGGTGGTATCTGGCACTGCTCACCCTGCCCCTTAGGCCCCAATGGACTGGTACCTTGTGGGCGGCATCTGGCACTGCCTGATGGCCTCCCCCTGTCCCTGATGGACCCAGACTCCCAGAGGTGGGCCATAGCACTGCCTGACCCGCCTGTGGATGCAAATTTACCTGCCATCTTAATGGGTTAATTTGTATACTCACTCTGATTGGCTGGTGGGCATAGTGGAATGATGGTTAATTTTCAAGTTTCTCTTTTATTAGTGTAGATATTGTAAAATACCTAAGGACTAGAGGCCTGGTGCATGACATTCTTGAACTGGTGGGGGGAGTGTCCCTCAGTCTGGCCTGTGCCCTCTCACAGTCTGGGACCCCTGGAGTTATGTCTTACTGCCAGCTTAAGCCCACAGTGAGACATCCCCTGAGGGGTCCTTACCACTGCTGTGGAGGCAGGAGAGAATCCTGCCGCCACTGCATTTACTAGCAGTAACCCCAGCTTCTGGTAGAGCCGTGCTCCTCCTGTGGGCATGCACTGACCATCAGGGGGCAGCTTCTGGATTAAATGTCTGCCCTCTGGTGGTCAGTGCACATCACAGCTACCAGTCATTCCACAGCTTGGTCAATTTGCATATTAGAGTTGTATTATATAGGATAGTAACTAGAATATAATGTGGAATTGGAAATGCTTAAGCACCAAACATTGTGATTCACTTTGGTTAAATTAAAACCATAAACCAAGTACTTTAATAGTACTTAATGAGAAAACTTTAGGGGGAATAATCATTTTTCATACAAGTGTTTTTGAGTATCTAGGATAAGATACTCACATCATTAATCTTTATTGAAAAGATAATAGAAAGTTTGGAAAATATTTATGGATCAATTAATATAAAGGAACAAGAAATAAAGAGCATTAAATGTGTACTGACTTAACTAAATCTACACACATTCTTTTTCTATCATCATAAAATTGATTTCAGGGTAAGTTTGCTGCAAATGAAAGAAATTCTTCTGTAGCTTTCTGTTTCCATTTTCAGTTTTATTTTTATGTTTAGTGAAATATAATCCTTAACTTAAAGACTATAATTACTAGGAACTTGTTGTACATGCTATTTTTTAAATAAATCTTTATTGTTCAGATTATTACAGTTGTTCCTCTTTTTCCCCCCATAGCTCCCCACCAGGTTCTCACCCCACCCCATGCCCTTAACCCCATTGTCCTCATCCATAGGTGTAAGATTTTTGTGGAATCTCTTCCCATACACCACCACACCCCCTTCCCCCCGAGAATTGTCATTCCATTCCCTTTCTATGCCTCTGATTCTGTTATATTCACCAGTTTATTCTGTTCTTCAGATTGTTATTGACTTGACTTTTAGATTCACTTGTTGATAGATATGTATTTGTTAGTCATAATTTTTATCTTTACTCTTTCTTCTTCCTCTTCTTAAAGAGTACCTTTCAGCATTTTATACAATACTGGTTTGATGGTGATGAACTCCTTTACCTTTTTCTTATCTGTGAAGCACTTTATCTGATCTTCAATTCTAAATGATAGCTTTGCTGGGTAGAGTAATCTTGGTTGTAGGTTCTTCCTATTCATCACTTTGAATATTTTTTTGCCACTGTTTTCTAGCCTGCATAGTTTCTGTTGAGCAATCAGCTGACAGTCATATGGTAACTCCCTTGTAGGTAACTAACTTTTTCTCTTGCTGCTTTTAAGATTCTCTCTTTGTTTTTTGCTCTTAGCATTTTAATTATGATGTGTCTTGGTGTGATCCTCTTTAGATTTCTCTTGTTTGGGGCTCTCTGTGCTTCCTGGACTTGTAAGTCTATTTTTTTCACCAGGTAGTGGAAGTTTTCTGTAATTATTTCTTCAAATAGGTTTTTAATATCTTGCTCTCTCTCTTCTTCTGGTGTCCCCATAATTTGGATGTTGGTACACTTTAAGTTGTCCCAGAGGCTCCTACACTGTTTTCATATTTTTGGATTCTTTTTTTTTTTCTTTTCCAGTTGGGTGATTTATGCTTCTTTGTATTTCAAATCTTTGATTTGATTCTTAGGATCCTCTAGGCTGCTGTTTGATCTCTGTATATTATTCTTTATTTCAGCCAGTATATGCTTAATTTCTGATTGGTCCTTTTTCATATCCTTGAGGGTCTCACTAAATTTCTCAGAGCTTTCTAGAATATTCTTGAGTAACCTTATAACTGTGGTTTTGAACTCTATATCCAGTATTTTGCTTTCATCTATTTCTTTCATTTGTGACTTGTTTCTTTGTCTCCTCATTTTGGCTGCTTCCTTGTGTTTGTTTCTATGTGCTGGGTAGCTGCTAAGTCTCCTTGAGTTGATAGAGTGGCCTTGTGTGGTAGGTGTCCTATAGGGCCCAGTATCTCAGCCTCCCCAGTCACCTGATGTGGATGCTTTTGGTGTGCCCCTTTGTGGGCTGTTTGCACAGTCTTGTAGTTAACCCTTGATTGCTGTTGGTATCACTGGGAGGAATTGACATCCAGATGTGTCTACACTTGGAAGATGTGTTTCACAGGCGACACCCTTATAGGGCAAGATTTCCTTCATTTGGGCTTTGGTGCTCACTGAGTATGTCCCTTGAGTGTGTCTCTTATGGATGTGAAGAGTTGTAATCTGGTATGTTCTCACTCTGACCACTGGGTAAACTGGCTATTGGATTTCCAAGGAGGTGCAAGGTCAGCCACTGTCTGGGGCTGCCCAGCAGGAGCTACAGATACATCTGCAGATTCCTCCTCTTTGTATGGTGTTTGGAAGTTCCCAGATGAGGCCCAGCTTTGAAGCAAGGCTGCTGCTGCTGCCAGGTTGCGGGCCTTATTTTGGAGTCTCTGAGGCTATCTGACCCAGGTGCAATTTATTTTAGGCAAAAGGACATGCCATTCTTATGCAAAAGCCAATGCACACAGCTTGGGTGGGGTTGTAAATTGGGTGGGGTGGGGTCTCTGCGAATCAACAAGATAGAGCAAACAGCAATGGCTGTCCTGCACTGGATAAGTCCCTGATTCTCCATGCTCCACACCTCCGTGCAAGAACAATGATCACTGTGAGCATCTCTAAGAGTACACAGCCCTCTCATTCCTGTCCCGATGCCAGACAGTCCATTTTCTCCCCATGTGTGTCTGGGTCCCCCAGAATCTCACCTGGAATTAGAGTTCAGAGCAAGAGGAAACTTGTATCTCCCTCCTGGCTTAAAGACCAGCACATCCAGGTGCCAGCACTTTCCATGCCTTTGCATCTCTTATTGGTCTCAATGAGCTTTCTTCACCTCTCTAGTTGTGGAACTTCCACTCAGGCAGCTTTCCCGTGGCTCTGAGAGGTAGTTGTTCTGTCATTTAGTTGGGGTTTTGATGTGGTTGTGAGAGGCAGCAAATATAGGTGATTACCTATGCCACCATCTTGGTTTCTCCCTGTTATATATGCTTTTTTATAGAAAATGTTATCTGTTAGAGTATTTATTATGGGAAATTGTATTTACTCACCTGATTATAAACACACACTAACTTTCTGATATTTAACTCAATATCTATGTGTGTCCTTGCTAAAAGTGGTAACACATCGACTATAATGTGAAATTGATTTACTTATCTATTAGAAAGCTTTTTAGTTTTAAATTTCCTTTCAAAACTCTTTGCAAGAGTAAATTTGTGACTCTTAACACATTATCTAAATAAAACAGAGATTATTTTTTCTACAGTGAATGGTAAACACAAATTCACTGTTGACTCTGGCTAGTAAGATTAGTACTTTCATTACTTACTCTCTTGAACTATTTGGTAACTGCCCTGAGACTTATACAATAATTAAAGTAGGTTAATTTTTCCTTCTTTTAGCGTAAACCAAAGTTTGACATACCAGGGCTTAGAATTGAGTTAATTATCCAGCTAGTATCCGAGCTTTTATCTTTATTCTTATCCCTACCTTCCCATAATAATTGGGTACAAATACTGAGAGCCCCTTTAGAATCTGTGGCCAGATCTACTCTATCCATTTCCCCTACTAACCGCTGGTGTCCTGACAAAACTGGAAATTATGGCTCATTTTTGTGCCAAGTCTGAAAATCAACACATGTCAAATAATCACCTTACATTTTGAAGGATAAACTAAAAACTAATCTGTGAATTTACTCCATGCTTCACTGATGGCTGGTGTCCAGCACCTGCTGAGTGTGCTTCCCAAGTCCCAGTAGCTTTTGTCCTGTCTGCATCTTTGAATATGATCTCCCCCAAGATTTCCTGAGCACTTGCCTGTCAAAGAAATGACAACTAAATACTGGCTTTTGTGATATTGTGCCTTGATTATACCCCATCATGAATAAAACCAAGTGTAAAATCCTGCAGGTTGAATCATGCACCTGTTATTGTTGTTACTGTTGAGTGTAAAGACCTCTTAGCTTATGGCATCATGACAGAGGCATCAGGTTTGAATTATCATGGAGATCACTTTGTATATTATACTAGAGGGGGGAGGGTGTCCTTCATCACAGCCTGCTCCCTCTCCAATCTGGGACCCCTTGAGGGATGTCTGACTGCCCTTTTAGGCCTGATCCTATATGGGTAGTCAGACATCCCTCTCACAATCCAGGACTGTTGGCTCCCAACTGCTAACCTGCCTGCCTTCCTGATTGCCCCTAACCACTTATGCCTGCCAGACTGATAACCCCCTACCCATTCCCCTGCCAGCCTGATTGATGCCTAACTGCTCCACTGCCAGCCTGTTTGCCCCTAACTGCCTTACCCTACAAGCCTGGTCACCCCTAACTTTCCTCTACTGGTCTGGTCACCCCTAACTGCCCTCCCCTGCAGGCTTGATCACCCCCAATGGCCCTTCTTTGCAGGCCTGGTCCCTCCCAACTGCCCTCCCCTGCTGGCCTGATAGCCCACAACTGCCCTCCTTTGCAGGCCTGGTCCTGGCCAACTGCTCTCCCCTGCTGGCCATCTTGTGGTTGCCATCTTCTGTCCACATGGGGGCAGTCATCTTGTGTGTTGGAGTGATGGTCAATGTGCATATTATTACTCTTTGAATAGATAGGATAGAGGCCTGCTGCTCGGGTGGGAGCCAGCTGGTTTGTCCTGAAATGTATCCTGTATCAGGGTGGGTGTTCCCTTTGGGAGTGGGATGGCCTGGGCGAGGGGCCTGTGGTGGTTTGCAGGCCAGCCACACCCCCTGGCAACGCAAGTGGAGGCCCTGGTATCTGGGACTTATTTATCTTCTACAATTGAAACTTTGTAGGCTGGAGTGTAGCCAAACCTTCTGCTAATACAGCCATTGAAACTTTGTCATCTTAAGCAGAGGACTGGGCTGGCCAGGGTGCGTGGAAAGCTTGGCTTCCTCTATCACCAGGGGCAACCAAGCCTTCCTCCTGCTCTCTGTGGCTGTAGCCATCTTGGTTGGGTTAATTTGCATACTCACTCTGATTGGCTAGTGGAAGTGGCTGGTGGACGTGGCTTTTGGGTGTACCGGAGGTATGGTCAATTTGCTTATTACTCTTTTATTAGGATAATTATCTAACTATTATACTGTATACATGGAACTATTATAACATATAATTGAATGTCAACTGTATTGCAAAATGAAATTAAAAGAAAAAGAAAGTGTCAGGTTATTAATTGGTTAATCTTGGGAACAGAAAAGTAAGGATAAATTCAAATGGTGAACTTGCTATTTCTTGTTATCTTCACAAGTGAAAACAGCAGGGGTTTAATTGTGATGAGGTTAAAGGCAGGTCATCCCAAAAGATGCCAATTTGGCAAATTGATTATTTTGAATTAAGATTACTTGGAAAGCAGCTGGTGCAAAAAGGACACTATAGTGCTCTTATCTTTCCCCTGAAAGCAAGAACTGAGTCTTCCATGTAAAAAACTAGTGGCCTGGTGCATAAAATTTGTGCACATTAAAAGGGAATTAAGTAGAGGAAATATTTTAATATTGCTATTTTCCATTTCTCTATATTAGAAGTGTCAGAGATAAAAGAAAATTAGTAAAATGTATATAAAAAACTTCTTCCTGTCAGAGTCCGGGACACGCTGTGGGACTCAGAGTCAAGTCCCCGCAGGCTGGGGAGCACAGCCTCAGGTCCCCAGTCAAGCCCTGCTTGGTGAGAGGTGTACCCTGAGGTCCCCCATCAAGCCCTGCTGGGCAGTGGGGCATAGCCTGAAGCCCCTATCAAGCCTTGCTGGGCAGGGGTACAGCCTCAGGTTCCATGGCCTGGTGCCATGTCATGAGGCACAGCCTCAAGTCCCCTGGCCCAGTGAAGGGGTGAGAGGCACAGCCTGAGGTCCCTCAGCCCAGTGCTGGGGAAGGGGGCATAGATTGAGGTCCCCCCATCAAACCTTGGCCTGAGGTCCCTTGTCAAGCTCCACCAGATGGGGGACATGGTCTGAGGCCCCCTGTGAAGCCCCATTAGGTGGGGGGAGTAGCCTCAGGTCCCTACTGATGCTTGTTAAGGCTCCTTACAGGAACTCAGCCTCTGCTGTGGGTGCAGCCATCTCGTGTTACAGTATCCCTGCCTCTGCTGTGGGTGCAGCCATTTTGTTATGGTGTGATGGTCAATTTACATATTCCCTCTTTATTAGATAGGCTATCCTCCCTGAACCAGGAGGTAAACAAAAATGTTTGTTGGCAGAAACAGGGAATTCAGGGCCAAGAAGGCTGTGTAAAACAAACTCTATTTAGATTCTTTACTAATTAAGTTTCTTTGTCCTCAGAATTCCTCATAATTTTATAGTTTTTTTCATCTAAAAAGTATAAAAGCTGCCTGCTTTGGCTACTTCCTAGGTCCCATATTTATGAGACAATTATAAGTATTAAAGTTGGTTTGTTATTTTCTCCTATTAATATGTTTTATGTCCATTTAATTATTAGACCAGCCACACAAAGTTAGAAGGATAGAGGGAAATTTTCCCTTCTCAACAACAGTCAATATATAAACTATAATTAAAGGGCAAACACAGTTTTAAAAATATAGCAGAGACAAACCCACAACATGACTTCAATGTCATACTAGTATTTCAACAAATGAAGGCTAAGTCACTGAAAACAGTAAGCATTGACCACTGGTTTTAGAGGATGATTTCTTTCCCATAAATATTGCTTTAAGAGTTCTAAGATGTTTTTGGAAAAACACAATATTCATTATTGTGCAAAGTCTGAAAATTCATACACATCAAATAATCACCTTACATTTTGAAGGATAAACTGAAAGCTAATCTATAAATTTACTTCTTGCTCCACTGCTGCAAACATGGGTTATCTCATTGTGGTTTGGACCCTAGCTGCCTAAATTCCCACAAGTGGCATAACCTCATTGGCCCCAGTCAACCCTTTTGTAAAATTACTAGTATAGTATAAAAAATAGGACGCTTGAGGGACTACAAAGCAAAAACATATGTGAAGTGCCCTGCAGGTGTTAAGTCCACGATAATCAGTTCATGACATCACTGTTACTGACCACAGAGCTGTCACACATACCTGGTCTCTGTGTATCATACCTATGTACTCTCTGTCCCTTAAGCTCTAAATTTGATCTCTTCACTCCTCTACTGTAGGTAGCCCCTAGTTTCATCACACAATATGTTCCATGATTTCTACTGGACACATTTCAAGAAACCTAAATTTGCACTATGGGAGTCTTCTCCCCTATTATAGGGAGGCTGCAGCCTCAGTAAGTTGGGAGTAATGCTACTGTGAACTGTGGATACTCACATCTCCTCTTGGTCGCCCTCATAAATCAATCTGTATCCTTGACAGTCAGCCTTTGAAAAACTCAGTGGGGAGATGAGGAAAAAAAAATCCTGCAGTCTTTCAGTTTGTTTTTTATTTTGTTTTTGAGAGTATTGACTTTTATCGGAACCCCATGCTCCTGGAAAACAGCAGTGGTTAGAGAGATTCATCCCCTCCCAAGTTTGTTTTCAGCGAATGGCTTATTACAAAGAACCATCCTTCACATAAGACTTTGATAGGACTTACACATGCTTTCCATATGTCCCAAAGAGGCATATTTTGGGGGTGGTGAATTTTCCTTTTATTACTACAACAGTTAAGTATATCAACTTAATGGTCAATACTTGCAAATATTCTGTGTTAGTGAGTATTGTGCTATTGTTGGGTGAAGTGGCTTACACATAAACACACATAACCATTAGGCCATATTGGTCAATGGTATTCAAATCTACTAGTACAGTGGTCAGCAAACTGCAGTTTGCTAGCCACATACAGCTCTTTGGCCCCTTGAGTGTGGCTCTTCCACAAAATACCATGGCCTGGGTGAGTCTATTTTGAAGAAGTGGTATTAAAAGAAGTTTAAGTTTAAAAATTCTGGCTCTCAAAAGAAATTTCAATCATTGTACTGTTGATATTTGGCTCTACTGACTAATGAGTTTGCTGACCACTGTACTAATATATCCTGATTAATTTTTTTGTGTAATTCTTACTAAGAAGAGAAGTATGTTAAAATTTCACACAATATCTGTGGGGTGCATTCACATCTCATTGTAATTTTGTATATTTTTGCTTCTGTGTGTGTACCAGGGTATGTGTGGATGTGTGCGCCCATGCATGTACAAAGGCATATACATGTGTGTGCATTGAGGCTATGCTATTATCTTCCTGAGTAAATGAATCATTTATCTTTATGAACTAACCCTATCAGTTGTAATACTTTTGCCTTAGCAAATCTATAGTAGAGCTGTTTATGACCATTTATAATTGATTTTTAAAATTTTTATCTTTATTGTTGAAAGCATTACAGATGTCCCCTTTGTTTTATTTCCTATTGACCAACTCCATCCCACACCCACATCTCCAAGGCCTTCACCACTCTATTGACTGTGTCCAGGGGCTGTGAATATACGTATATAACTTCTCCTGTAATCATTACCCACCCACACCACCTTCCTTTGCCTTCCTTCTAAAATTTCTCAGTTCGTTCCATGCTTCTATGTCTCTGGATCTGCTTTGTTCATCAGTTTATCTTATTACTTAGATTCCACATACAAGTGTGATCATAAGATACTTATCTTACTCTGATTTATTTCACTTAGCATAGTACTCTCCAAGTCCATCATGCACAAATGGTAAGAGTTCCTTTTTACAGCTGTGTAGAATTCCATTGTGTAAATGTACCACAACTTTTTTATCTTCTCATCTGCTGATGGGCTCTTTGGCTGTTTCCAGATCTTTTAGCTATTGTAAATAACACTGTTATGAACATGGGGATGCAAACATTCTTTGTGACTGGCATTCCTGGTTTCTTGGGATACATTCCTAGAAGTCAGATCACTAGAGCAAATGTCAATTCCATTTTTAATTTTTTGAAGAAACTCCGTACTATTTTCCACAGTGGCTGAATCAGTCTGCATTCCCACCAGCAGTGATATTTGGGTTCCCTTTTCTCAATATCCTCTCAAAGACATATTGTTTGTTAATGTAGTTATCCTGAGAAGGTATGAGATGAGACTTCATTATTGTTTTAATTTACATCTTTCACATGATTAGTGACTTTGAACATTTTTTCGTATGACTCTTGGCCTTCTGTATGTCCACTTTGGAGACATGTCTATTTAGGTCATTTGCTCACTTTTTAAATTGGATTGTCTTCCTTTTGTTAAGTTGCATGATATCCTTATATATTTTGGAAATTAACCCCTTATTGGATATACCCTTGGCAAATATGTTCTCCTATGCAGTGGGCTCTCTTTTCATTTTGTTGATGTGTTCTTTTGCTTCTATAAAAATAGAAGATTTTATTTTTAAGTAGTCCAATTTGTTTATTATTTTTTTAAATATATTTTATTGATTTTTTACAGAGAGGAAGGGAGAGAGATAGCAAGTCAGAAACATCGATGAGAGAGAGACATCGATCACCCGCCTCCTGCACGCCCCACAGTGGAGTTGTGCCCGCAAGCAAGGTACATGCCCCTGACCGGAATCGAACCTGGGACCTTTCAGTCCATAGGCCGATGCTCTATCCACTGAGCCAAACCGGTCTCGGCCAATTTGTTTATTTTTCCCATAGTATCTTTTGCCCTAGGAGATATATTGCTAAAAATTTTGTACTAGAGATTCCTGAGATTTTTCTGACTGTGGTTTCTTGTAAGATTTCTTTGGTTTCATGAATTACATTTAAGTCTTTTGTCCATTTTGAATTTTTTCTTGTGTAAGTGTAAGTTGGTGGTCTAATTTCACCTTTTTGCATATCTGTCCTATTTTCCCAGCACCATTTATGGAAGAGACTGTCTTGACTCCATTGTAAGCTCTTGCCTTCTTTGTCAAATAGTAACTGAGCATAGTGGCTTCGGTCAATTTCTGGGTTCTCTGTCCTTTTCCATTAATGCATATGTCTGTTTTTGTGCCACTATCAGGCTGTTTTGTTTACAGTGGCTTTGTAGTATGATTTGATATTTTATATTGTGATTCCTCCAACTCTGTTCTTCTTTCTCAAAGTTGCTGTGGCTTATTTGGGGTCTTTTTTGGTTACATATAAATTTTTGGAGTAATTGTTCTAGATCTGTGAAATATTCTATTGGTATTTTAATAAGGATTGCATTGAGTCTGTAGATTGTTTTGGGGAGTGTGGACATTTGAATGATGTTAATTCTACCAATCCATGAACATGGTATGTTCTTCCACTTGTTTATATCTTCCTATTCCCTTTTTTTTTTTTTTTAAATTATATAGTTTTTCAAACACAGGTGTTTTACACCCTTGGTTACATTTATTCCTAAGTATCTTAATTTTTTATTTCAATAGTAAATGGGATTGATTTTTTTTTCTCTTTCTGAGAGTTCATTATTGCTGTATAAAAATCCAATCAATTTCTGGGTGTTAATTTTGTATTCTACTACATTGCTGAACTCATTTATTAAATCTAGTAGTTTTTTGGTGGAGTCTTTAGGGTTAGCTATGTGCAATATCATCTCAAATGCAAATAATGACAGTTTTATTTCTTTCTTTATGATTTGGATGTCTTTCTTCTTCTTCACTGATCGCTATGGCTAGGACTTCCAGTGCTATGTTGAATAAGAGTGTTGAATGTGAATATCCCTGTCTTGTTCCTTTTCTTAGGGAAAATGGTTTTAGTTGTTTCCTCTTGGGTCTGAACTTGGCTATAGGTTTTTCATAAATGGCTTTTATTATGTTGAGGTATGAATCCTATATTCCCACTTGGCTGAGAGTTTTTATCAAAAAGAATGTTAGATATTGTCAAATGCTTTTTCTTCATCAATTGATATGATCATATATATGACTTTGGTCTTCCAAAATGTTTATGTGATGTATCACATTTATTGATATGCAAATATTTGCTTCCCCAAATAAATACCACTTGGTCATGGTTTATGATCTTTTAAATATATTGCTGGATCCAATTTCCTAATATTTTGTTGAGCATTTTAGCATCTGTGTTCATCAGAGATATTGACCTATAATTCTGTTTCTTTGTAGGATCTTTATCTGATTTTAGAATTAGGGTACTGCTGGTCTTATAAAAAGAGCTTGGAAGTATTCCTTTCTCATGGATATTTTGGAATAATTTGAGGAGGATGGGTGTTAGTTCTTCTTTGAATGTTTGATAAAACTCCCCAGTGTAGCTGTATGGACCAGAGCTTTTGTTTGCTGATACATAGTTTTTTTTTTTTTATCAGTGCTTCAATTTCATCAGTAGTTATCAGCCTATTCAGGTTTTCTGCCTCTTTATGAGTGAGTTTTGGAAGATTGTATTTTTCTAATAATATGTCTATTTCATCCAGGTTGTCTAATTTATTGGAATATAGTCATTTTGTAATATTTTTCTACAATCCTTTGTATTTCTGTGGTGTCTGTTGTTACTTCATCTCTTTTGTTTCTGATTTTGTTTATTTGGGTCCCATCTTTTGGTTTCCTAATGAGTCTGGCTAGAGGTTCATCAATCTTGATTATCTTTTACATTATGCAGCTCTTGGATTTATTAATATTTTATATTATTTTTTAGTCTATTTCATTTATTTCCACTTTGTTCTTTATTATTTCCTTTCTTATATTTACTCTGTGCTTTTCTTGTTGTTCTCTTTCTAAGTTTTTAAGTTGTAGGGTTAGATATTTTATTATAAGTTTTTCTTTATTTTTGATGTGGATCTGTAATGCTATGAAGTTCCCTGTCAGGACTGTTTTCACTGTATTCCATAAATTTTTGAGTTTGTTTTGTGCTCATTTTCATTTGTTTCCAGGATATCTTTTTTTTTCCTTCCTTGATCTCTTTGGCAACTCATTAAATGTTTAATAACATGCTATTTAGCCTCCATGGTTTTTAATGTTTTTGAGTATTTTTATTGTAGTTGACTTCTAAGTTCATGCTATTGTGATCTGAAATGTTGCTTGATGTGATTTCCATTCTCTTGAATTTATAGAGACTTAGTTTGTTTCCTAACATGTGCCCTATTGTTTAAAAATGTCCTTGTGCACTTGAGAAGAACATATATTCTATAGATTTGGCATGACATGTTCTGTAAATATCAATTAATTCCATCTGATATAATGTGTCATTTAGGATCACTGTTTCTTTGTTGATTTTTTTTGTCTAGAAGATTAATCTAGTGATGTCAGTGTCATAATAAAATCCCTTACTATGATTATATTGCTGTCCCTCTCTCCTCTAAAATCCTCTAGAACAGTGGTTCTCAACCTTCCTAATGCTGCGACCCTTTAAGGCAGCTCCTCATGTGGTGGTGACCCCCAACCATAAAATTATTTCCGTTGCTACTTCATAACTGTAATTTTGCTACTGTTATGAACTGTAATGTAAATATCTGATATGCAGGATGTATTTTCATTGTTACAAATTGAACATAATTAAAGCATAGTGATTAATCACAAAAACAATATGTAATTGTATATTGTGAAATATTTATTTCTAATTACAAATAAATGAAATTTTGTCTTGAATCGTGGTATAGCATGGGTAACAGTCTTCATATGACAACAGTAAACTACATTGCTACATTTTGCTACACAGAGGAGCAGTGTGTTGGTTCCTAAGACCATGGGAAATAGGTGTTTTCCAATAGTCTTAGGCGACTCCTGTGAAAGGGTCATTCGACCCCCAAAGGGGTCACGACCCACAGGTTGAGAAACACTGCTATAGAAGTGTTTATATATATATATATTTGGATGCTCCATTATATTATGCATAGATGTTTACCACAGTTATATCCTCTTGTGGCATCAATCCCTTTAGTATTATCAAGTGGCTTTCATTACCACTTGTTATGGCCTTCACTTTGAAGTCCATTTTATCAGATATGAGTATTGGTAGCCCAGATTTTTTTTTTCATTTCCATTTGCCTGGAAACTTTTTTCCATCACTTCACATTTATTCTGGGTAAGTCCTTTGTTCTGAGGTGGGTCTCTTGTAGACAGAATATATATGGGTCATGTTTTCTTATCCTTTCAGCTTCCTTGCATCTTTTGAATAAGGCTTTTAAGCCATTTACATTTAGAGTTATTATTGATAGGTATTTATTTGTTGCCATTCTTTAATATTTATGCCTGTTTTATTCTGTTTCTTCTTCTTACAAGAGTCCCTTTAGTATTTTTTTGTAGTGCTGGTTTGGTGGTAAGAAACCCTTTTAGCCTTTTATTTTGTATGCAAAGATTTTATTTGACTCTAGATGTTTTATGATAGCTTTGTTGGATAGAGTAGTCTTTGGCTCAGTCCCTTGGTTTTCATTACTTTGTGTACTTCATGCCATTCCTTTCTGACCTAATGTTTTTCTATTGATAAATCAGCTGATAGTCTATATGTAACTTTCTGTCTCTTTCTTGCAGCCCTTAAGATTCTTTGTTTGTCTTTAATATTTGCCATTTTAATTATTATGTGCCTAATTGTGGTTTTTTGGGGGGCTTCAGATTGATTGGGACTCTGTCTTCTCTGAATGTGAGTGACTTTTTCCATTACCAGGATAGGGAAATTTCCTGTCATTATTTCTTCAGACAGGTTCTCTATTCCTCATTTGGATTCTATTCCTTCTGGTTCTCCTATAATAAGAATGTTGTTTTCCCAAAACTCCCTTAGACTCTCCTCCTGCTTTTAAATTTTTTTTTCCATTTGCTTCTATGAATGTGCATTGTTTTCTACCTTTTCTTTTAATTCACATATTTGCTCCTCAGCTTTTTTCCAGGGTACTATTGAATCCTTCCAGCATCTTTATATCAGAAATGTCATACTCTATTTCTAATTGATTCTTATTTAATGTTTCAACCAATCTTTACTTATTGGTGAGCTTTCACTAAGTTCCTGTGATACTCATTATGTTGCTTGACATTCTCACTGAATTGTTTGAGCACTCTTATTAACATTACTTTCAATTCTTCATTTGACAAATTGCGTTTAGTTCCTTTTCTGGTAATACTTACTTCTCTTTCATTTGGAAGTTGTTTCTTTGTCTCCTCATTTGTGCTGTCCCTTTCCATTTGTTTCTGTATATGAGGTCAAATCAACTTGTCTTATGTAGTAAGGACCCAATGGTGCAGTCTCTTAGATATCCTGAGATGCATGTTCTAGGAAGCCCTTACTTGAGTTATTTGGGTTCTCCTGTTGTAGTTTGGTCTTGAATGTTATTGTTCTATTCATGGATAGAGTCTCCTCTCAAGCTGAGTGATTATGTGGCTAACCTCTGATCATATCATGGGAGATGTTGTAGAGGTGCTGATTAAACAGAAGCAAATACAACACAATAAACATGAAACAAAAGAAACAAAACAAAAACATAGACCAGACCCCTACAACACCAACAAAAGCAACCACCAGAGAAATAAAAATTATGAAAGAAATAGAGAACAAGAATGATGGAAAGAAAAAAGAAAGAAAAATTACAAGGAGAAAACAAAACAAACAAAAAGAAAGCACAGACAAACAAAAACCAAAAAAGTGGGGGAAGGAATATGTAAATGCAGAGCTGCAATACATTAATAATAAATAATTAGGGAGATAGCAAAAGAACAACAGTTAATGAAATGACTGGACTCAGGACAACATTTTATTAGGATATGTATATATATATATACAGTGGTACCTCGAGACGCTCGTATCTCAAAAATCTCGTATATTAGGGCTGTCGAGCGAGCGATTTTTGCTTTGAAATACGAGCAACATTTGAGATTCAAGTAATCACGCGGGTCGGCCGGCTGCACATGACCCACCAGTTTAACGGGACTCGAGCGTCTTATAGTTTCCCACGCCTCAAGGTTATGGAACGAATTAAACTCGTATCTCAAGGTACCACTGTATGTATATATATGTGTGTGCATGTGTGTGTGTGTGTGTGTGTGTGTGTGTGTGTATTAGTTGTAGGTTTAAAGTAGTTTCTTATGAGAAAAGTAAAGTTCTGATATAAGAACATAATACTAATTAATAGCAACTCTGGGTACAGAGATGCACAATATTTTTCTGTTGCTGGAAGCTCTAGAACTGGAGCAGGTAAAATAGAAAGGGGCTTCTGGCCAGCTGAATATCAATGATTCAAAAACAGGACTGTGCATTAGAATCAACTACAAAGTTTTTGAAATATATACATATAACTTTCTCACTACAAGCATGCAGATTCAGGATATCTGGGGTAAGTTCCATACCCCTGTATATTATATGTTTTATAATATAAACAAAGCTGGGAGCATGTGTAATGAACTGCCAATATGCCTCAAATATTACCTTCCCTGGACTGCCTTCCAGCAGCTCTTTCCTGGTTTCTTTCAGCTCCTGAAGACCATCTTGCACTGTTTTTCACACGTTTGTGGGCTTTAGTATCATCTAGGATACTTGTTAAATGCAATTATCAGGTGCCACTTCCAAGTTGCATGAAATGCTTTGTGGACACTTGATAATAGGTAATTAGTAAATGGATATGAGCTAGAATTTGATCCAAAGCCTACCTTTATTATCATCTGAAAGTGGGGTTTCAATCCTTAGTCATATCACATCTTTGGCTGATCTTGTGTATATGCCGAAAAGAGCTAAAGTACAGCAAAAGGAATATAGTCAATAATCTATACTTATAATAGGGTAATATGCAAATTGATTGGGATGCCGTCACATAATGACCAATCAGCAGGCTGCTGCAAATGCTCCAGGTGCAGGTGGGTGGGGACTTATAGCATTGGAAACGGAGGCAGGGACTTGTGCTGCCCCAGACATAAGGCTGCCTACCAGCTTGGCACCTGGCTGGGGACATGAGGCTGCCTCATTGGCTCTTCATGTGAAAAGTGAGCTTGGATCCTCATTCCTATTCAGTATAGTGGAGCATGGGAATTGGTTTATAGGATTCAGTCCCACTTAGGGAAATGTTACTACATTCTGAGAGTAGATGTAAAATATGGATCATATTTATTTGCTCACAGGCTTGCTGTAGAACAAACAGAGTCACCATCCTCACAGAATTCAGGATGCCCCATATGCAAACCTAGAATGAAAAGTCAGCAACACTCCATGTCACCAAGAACTAGAAACTTCCCTTTGAAAGGAGCCTATGAAACAGAACTGTGAGTACTGAGAGGGTGAAAAGGAAAGCTGTCTTTGCAGTTAATTTAAGAGTTTAAGGTACAAAAGTGGCATCAGAAAGTAGTGGCATAACACCAAGGCCATTAAGTCATGTGGCAGCACTGAGACCATGGGACCCTTGGGACAAGCGGTTTCTGACACTGTGGGAAACCCTTGCCCCCACTCTTGCCTCTGGGTGCTGGTTACAGATGACCATGTGTACAGGGATGAGGGCTCCTGGCCTGCAGTGGCGGGGTTAGGCGACAGAAGATCTCCCATAAAGTCTCCCTCAGCCTGCACAGCATCAGGCTGTATGGCATATGCCTGCTGATGGCATCACCAGGTGACCTAGAGGGGCTGCTCAGGTGGTTTCCCTGAAAAGGGGTGCACGCCCAGCTCAGAGGTGAGGAGGTACAGGCTTGGAGGACACGTGACCTCCTGCAGCCCTTGCAGTGTGACCAGAGCTAAAACTGCAGGTCCAACTGGCTGTCGCAGGGCCTGGACATTGCAGTGGCCCTGGCACTGGAAGCGAGTGCTGGGCACATGAATCTGGGGAGCCACCCAGATCCATGGACCTTCCCAGCTAGACTGCTCCCCTCCTGCATTTCTCACCAAACCCGGATCTGACCCTTATCCTCCCTACCAGATCCCAGAGGCCCAACCTCCCAAACGGTGACCTTAGACTGCACACCCTCACCCTCACATGTCAGTCTCAGAAGCTAACACCTCCCTTAACTCCCTCACCTCCAATCTAACCTTTAACAGAAGCCATTGCCAACTATACCTGGTCCAGTAGCACTTTCCCCACTCTAGCCCCCCACCTTCCTCCATGGAAGCTGCTAAAGCTTCCCATGAACTCAAACAAAATAACATTAATCAAAGAATATGTCTGAGAAAAGACCTTAAACTAAAGAAAAAATAAAGTAACTAATATACATGAGAAAAGTTAACTTCAAAGGTTATCAAGTAATTGCAAACGAAAAATACCTGGAACATTTGAAAAAATCACAATATTCAATACTGGAGAGGGTGTGATGAAACAGACACCTGATTACACTGCTCCGAAGTATAGGGGACAGCATTTCTGGAGACAGTTTTATAGGATGTAGCAAATATTCAGGCTCCTGGGCTGAATGATTATATTTCCAGGAACTTATCACACATAATAATCAAAAAGTTGGGCCAGACATCATCCTATCTAATAGAAGAGTAATATGCAAATTGCCCATCACTCCAAGACTCAAATGGCTGTCCCCATGTGGTCAAAAATGGCTACCCTCATGTGGAACAAGATGGCCTCCACAAGATGGCCAGCAAGGGAAGGCAGTTGGCAGAGACCAGGTCTGCAGGGGAGGGCAGTTGGGGGGTACCCAGTCTTGTATGGGAGGGCAGTTGTGGGGGACTTAGCCTGTAGGGGAGGGCGGTTGGAGGGCATCAGGCCTGCAAGGAAAGGCAGTTAGGGGTGATCAGGCCTCCATGCAAGGGCAGTTGGGGGTGACTGGGCCAGCAGAGGAGGGCAGTTGATGGAGACCAAGTTGGCAAGAGGGGGCAGTTAAAGGTTACTGGGCCAGCAGGGTAGGGCACTTAGGGGTGAACAGGCCTGCAGGAGAGGGAAGTTAGGGGCAATTGGGCCAGCAGCGGAGCAGTTAGGCATCTATCAGGCTGGCAAGGGAGTGAATAGTGGGTGATCAGGCTGGTAAGCAGAAGCGGTTAGGGGCAATCAGGCAGGTAGGCCAGTGTGCGTTTGGGAGCTAGCAGTCCTGGATTGTAAGAGGGATGTCTGATTGTCCACTGGGATAGGGCCTAAATGGGCAATTAGACATCCCTCAAGGGGTCCCAGATTGGAGAGGGTGCAGGCTTGGCTGAGGGACACACACCCCCATGCATGAATTTCATGCACTGGGCCTCTAGTCATAATAATAAAAGGCTAATATGCAAATGGTCATTACACCATGAAACTGTAATGACCAAACAGCAGGAGCCTGCGTGTGAGGCGGACATTGGTGGGTAGGGACTTGCAGTGTCAATGGGTGGGGACTTGTGCCAGCCCAGGACATGAGGCTGCCTCCCAGCTTGGTGTTTGGCCAGGGACATGAGGCTGCCTTCCCACCCAGATCCAGATCAAGGGGATGTGAATAGCAATATTAAATTATTTCCTCTAATTAATCCCCTTTTAATGTGCATGAATCTCATGCACTAAGCCACTAGTATTGTCATAATTATCTATGGTGCCAGATGGATATTCAATTTAGCATAGTGTCACTTCATAGGATATAGAAATGTGTAGTGACTATGGTATATACCAGAAACTAATATAATATTGTATCTCAACTATAATTATAAAATTAAATAAATAAAATTACATGGAAAAACAAAAAGGAAAAATAAAGGGACTTTATAGATGACCATGACAAAGTTGATTTATGCCTTAAAGCTTTATTTACCCAAGAGAGTGTCTCCAGTAGTTGAACCTTCCTTCTTTTGGAGGCTGTAAATGGTTTGTTGCCTGGTCCTGGCTTTGGAACATAGACTGGCAGTGAGTAACAAGAGAGCATATTTGTCTGTTGGAGTATTTGGCAGTGGCATGAAAAAAACATTTCCAAAAGTACTTTTGAGCCTGCCCCCTGGAAACATGAACTGTCTCCCATGTCTGGAAAATGAGCTGTTTGCTCAGTGGAGAGTTTGAAATCGCTGAATTTGCTAATGGATAAATGTCGGTTTGGAGAACAGAGAATGCTTTCCAAGCACAGTCTGTCTCTCAATAATTCTCAGACAACACAGATGGCCAGCAAGTCTGGTCCTCAAAAGCTCTGGCATTCCAGGGGTTTGTAGAAAGTTTAATTATTTTACAGGTAAAACAGGGAGCAGATGTATAAAAACAGTTCCAGCAGTAATGTGAACATTAGTATCAGCCCAAACCATCACTATTTTTGCTCCTTGTATGAATCCCGTGAATACATAGATAGGAGACCAACATTTTGTGTGGTGAGCTCCGCAGCCTGTACTGCCAGATGAGGCAGGTGAGATCATTAGGAGAAAGGCCCACCAATCTATGTATATGTGTTTCTATATTATGAATCCTAGTGTTATTTACCATGCTTGGGTTTATACTGAAGGCTGTATTGTTCATATCTAGCGGTCTTGTGTTGCATGTGTTTGTGTGTGTGTGTGTGTGTGTGTGTTCAGGAATCTTAGGGACTGTTTTTAAGTTTGGAAATAATAATTTTTAAAATAAAATTTATTTTGAAATAATTCTAGATTTATTGCCTAGTTTCTGTATAACCACTCCCTAATTTATTTATTCATGTATGTATCCATTCAATCATTTATTTATTATATCAGTATAGACTCAGGTATATTTTATATACGTTACATATATTATATACATAATGTATGTGTGACTGTTTTTGAGTTAATTTTTTTATTTCTTTCATCAGTGTTTTGTATTTTTTCACATACTAGTATATATCCTGAACATACACTATTTTGTTAGATTTGTACCCAAGTACTTCATTTTTGGCATGCAATTATAAATTGCATTACCGTTTTTTAATTTAAATTTTAATTAGCAATTATTCTTTGCCGCTATATAAAAATACAATTTACTCTTGTCTATTGACCATATATTATGTGACCTTGCTGAATTCACTTACTGGTTGTAGAAGTTTTGTATTAGATATTTTGCATAGACAATTGTGTTATTTTAAAGAATTTTAAAAAGTATTTCTTCCTAATCTGTATATCTTTTATTTCTTTTTCTTGCGTTACTAATCTAGATAGTAGTTCTAATAAATATTGAATAGCAGTGATCAGAGAAGGCAGCCTTGATTTAGCCCAAACCTTAAAATGAAGGCTTTATAACATTTGTATAATGTTAGTTGTAGTTTTTTTTTATTTTTGTGGGTTTATTTTGTACATACTAAAATTAGGCTGAGAAAACTCTTTTCTGTTACTAGTTTTTAAGCACTTTTATTATGAATAGATGTGGAATTATGTCAAATGATTTCCTGCATCTATTAATATGATCATATTTTAATTTAGTGTGTTAATATGCTGAATTATATTAGTTGTTTTTGTATGTTGAATAGACCTTGAGTTCCTGTGATGAACCCCATCTTTAAATGTAGATGGATTCGGCTTGATGTTATTTTCTTACGGGTTTTTGCATCTTTATTAATAAGAGATACTGGTATGTAGTTGCATTTTATTTTAATAACAATGGAATAAAGAGCTGTGGGACATTTACACTATGAAATACTATACAGCTATAAAAAAAGAGGGAACTCTTACTCTTTGGGATAGCATGAATGGACCTGGAAAATATTATGCTAAGTGAAATAAGCCAAACGGAGAAAGATAAATATCACATGATCTCATGAATTTGTTGAATCTAATGAATTGACTAACAAAATAAGACCCGAAGCAGGAAGGCATGGAACAGATGGAAATACCTCAATGAGAGGCTGAGGGTATAAGAAGAGATAAACCAAAGAACTTACATACTTACTAGAAGCCTGATGCACGAAATTCATGCAAGGGCCCTGGCCCTTACAGCCCTGGCTGCCTTGGCTGGCCCTTGCAGCCCCTTGCAGCCTCAGCTGGCCTCTATAACTCCTTGCAAGCCTTGGCTGGCCCTCACAGCCCCAGCTTCATCCACAAGGTCATCCAGAAGGTCATTCAGCTGTCTGGTCTAATTAGTATATTACACTTTTATTATTTATAGACTAGTGGCCTGGCGCATGAAATTCATGCATCAGGGAGAGTGCCCCTCAGCCCAACCTACACCCTCTCTAATCTGAGACCCTTCAGGGGATGTCCAACTGCAGGTAGTCGGACATCCTTCCTGCAATCTGTGACAACTGGCTCTTAACCACACACCTGCCTGCCTGCCTGATCACCCCTAACCACTTTGCGTGATGTTCTGCTTGCCTCCAACTATAACCCCACCAGCCTTCTCACCCCAAATTGTCCCTCCTTTGCTGGCCTGATTGACCCCTACTACCCCCCCCTGCTGGCCTGATCACTCCCAACTGTCCCAAATTGCTGGCCTACTCACCCCCAACTGCTTCTCCCTGCCAGCCTGCTCAGCTCCAATTGGCCCCCAAATGCCTGCCCGCTGGCTTGATCAGCCCCAACTGCTTTCTGCTCCTGGCCTGATCACCCCTAACCATTTCTGCCTCAGCCCTGCCACCATAGCTTTGTCTGGAAGGACGTCCAGAAGATCTCCCAAAAGGTCTCCTGGTCTAATTAGCATATTACTCGTTTATTAGTATAGATAGAGGCCTGGTGCATAGGTGGGGGCCAACAGGTCTGCCCTGAAGCGGGTTCTGGGTCAGGGTGGGGGACCCTTTGAGGGGCAGGGCCAGCAGGGAGGTTTTCAGGCTGGTCATGCCCCCATCAGGGTGGGGGTCCTCTTTGGGGTGCAGTGCCATCCTGGGTGAGAGTGTGGAGCAGTAAGCAGGCCAGTTATTTCCTCCATTAGGGTTGGGGTCCCTGCTGGGGGCAGGATGAGCCTGGGCAAGGGATTGAGGGCTTTTTGGAGGCTGGCCACATCCTCATGGGGTAAGAGTCCCTGCTAGTGGTGTGGCCAGCCTGGGCAAGTGGCTGATGGTGTTTGCAGGCTGTCCATACCCCCATGGGGTGAGGGTCCCTGCCGGGGGGTGTGGCTGGCCTGGGAGAAGGCCTGAGGGCTGTTTTCAGGCTGGCCACACCCACTTCAGTGTGGGGGTCTCCACTGGGGAGCATGGATGGTGTAGGTGAGGAGCTGAGGGCCATTTAGGGATGGTTTGCAGGCTGGCCAAGCCCCCAGCTTTGTCCTGAAGGTTTCCTGGAGATCTGGTCTAATTAGCATATTACTCTTTTATTAGTATAGATATGCATAGCCCATGGACATGAGCAATAGGGTGGTGAAGACCTGGGAGGGTAAGTAGGGGCTGGGAGGAGTGGGGTAAGGGGAGAAAATGGGAAACATCTGTAATACTATTGACAATAAAAAAATATTAAAAAAAAAACTTTGGTTATTAAGGTACCACATATTCTACATATTCCATATAACTATATATTCAATTTCTTTGATAGATTTCGGAATATTAAGGTTACCTATTTCTCCTTGAGTGACTTTTGATACTTAGTGACTTTCAGAAAACTACTTTTTTTCATTTAAGTTTTTGAATGTGTGGGCATAGCATTGTTAACAGGATTCCCTTATTATTACTTTAGTGCCAGTGGAGTGAGTGTGTGTGTGTGTGTGGCCATTTCCATTTTGATAGACATCTAAATTCTCTTTTCTTTTTCTTTTTTGTCATTACAAATGACACAGAAATGAGCATCCAGTACTTATATACATGTGTGTATTTTTTGAAGGATAATTACTGAGCCAAAACATGTGTGTTTAACATTGTGATAGATACTGTAAAAATTATCTTTTAAAAGTTTCCCGGTAACAGTATATGAGAGTGCTCTTTCCTCTACACTTACATAAATAATATGTTTTACAACATTATTGTCAATCTTAGAGGTGAAAAATACTTTATTCTTCTTTGATTTTGAGTTTCCCTGATAATTAATGAGATATAATATATTTCATATGGCAATCTAACATTTATGTTTGATTTTTGTGAAATTTGTGTTTATATTTTTGTGATATTTCTATTGAATTGTTTGGCTTTTTAAATTTTATTTTTAAATATTTATTGTGTATTCTGGATATCCACCCCTGTTTGATAAGTATGATAAAATATTGTCTCAATCTTGTATCTTCAACTTTTATTACTTTGTCATACAAATGTCTATTTTAATAAGCAAAATGTGTCACTCATTTTTATGTATTTTAGATATTGTGGGTTTTTTTAGAAATAAATATGAGCTTAATACACATCTATAATAATAAAAGGTTAATATACTAATTAGACCAGGCATCTTCTGGACCTCATTTCGGATGTCCTTTCTGACAAAGCTGGGGCCAGAGTGAAGCCAGCCAGGGTCCCAGGTGCCTGCAGGTGGCCTGAAGGAAGCTGGCCCAGATCCCAGGTACCGGGTGCCTGTGGGCAGCTGGAGGAGAGAAGCCTGGATCCCTAGTGTCAAAGGGAAGCCGCTGCCAGAGGGAAGCTGATGCCAGCAGCTTGGTGCCTACTCTTGCACGAATTTTTGTGCATTGGGCCTCTAGTATTAACATAAATATGCAACAAATAAAAGAGAAGTTTACACACCAATTTTATGACAACAGTTACATCCATGGAGGAAAATATAGACAGAGGCATAAAGAGTAGTTTTTAAGTTTGCTTTGTGCATAATTGTCATGCAATATGTAGATATTTTATAAACTAGTGTATCTATGGATTAGTTCTATAATAAAAACCTTTAAATGTTAGATGCAAAAATGTATCTTTTCTTTTCCTATTTTATACATTTCCATTGTAATTATTTTTACTTTATCACCCCAATGATGCTGCCCTTGCCAATATTGTCAAATATCTCATAATTCTCAATGCGGTGAGCACAGCTGTAATATTTCCTGACTTTACTATGCGTTTGAGTCTAGAATTCATCCCCTTCTTGAATACTATCAAATTTGATATTTTGTAGTACCATTTTTAAAATATATATTTTTATTGATTTCAAAGAGGAAGGGAGAGGGAGAGAGAGATAGAAACATAACTGATGGAAAGAATCATTGATTGGCTACCACCTGCACGTCCTCCACTGGAGATTGAACTAAACCCTGGGCATGTGCCCTGACTGGGAATCGAAACAATCTCCTGGTTCTCAAGTCAATGCTCAACCATTGAGCCATGCCAGCTGGGTTGTAGCACTATTTTTAACAATTTATCTTTTTGTTGAAAATATTACATATGTCCACTTTTTCCCCACTTACCCCCTCCACTTCACAACTGATCCCTACAGGCCTTCACCACACTATTGTCTGTGTCCACAAGCTATGTGTTTATGCACATAAGTTTCCCAATTAATATCTTCTCACCCACCCACCCACCCTTGCCTTTCCTCTGAGATCAATCATTCTGTTCCACATTTCCATGTTTCTGGATCTATTTGTTCATTAGATTGCACATATGAATGAGATCATGTGATACTTATATTTCTCCAACTGGCTTATTTTGCTTAGCATAATACTCTCCAGGTTTCTCTATGCTGTCTCAAAGGGTAACTGTATTCCATGGAATAAATGTACCACAGATTTTTTATCCATTCATCTATCGATGGGCACTTGGGCTGTTTCCAGATCTTAGCTATAATAAATTGCACTGCTATGAACATATGGGTGCATTCATTCTTTCTGATTGGCATTTCTGGTTTCTTAGAATATATTCTCAGAAGTAGGATCACTGGGCCAAATGTCAGTTCCATATTTAACTTTTTTAGGAAACTCCATACTGTTTTCCACAGTGCCTGCACCAGTGTGCATTCACACCAGCAGTATGCTAGGATTACCTTTTCCCCATATCCTCTCAGCACTTGTCATTTGTTGATTTATTGAAAGGTGTGAGGTGATACCTCATTGTCATTTTAATTTGCATCTCTCTGATGATCAGTGACTTTTAGCATTTTTTCACATGTCTCTTGGACAACTGTATGTCCACTTCGTAGAAATATCTATTTAGGTCCTTTGCCCATTTTTTAATTGGATTGTTTACCTTCCTTTTGTTACATTATATGAGTTCCTTATGTATTTTGGATATTAACTCCTTACAAGATCTATCATTGCCAAATACATTCTCCCATACACTGGGCTCCCTTTGCATGTGACAAATATACAGCCAACATCATACTCAATAGGCAAAATCTAAAACCATTTCCTCTAAGAACAGGAACATGATGGAGGTGTATCTTTTATTTTCCTATTTTATACATTTCCATTGTTATTATTTTTACTTTATCACCCCTTGAACCACTCTTATTCAAAATAGTACGGGAAGTCTTAGGCACAGCAATCAGACAAGAAGAAAACATAAAAGTCATCCAAATTGGAAGGGGAAATGTAAAACTGTATTATTCACAGATGGCATGATATTGTACATAGAAAACTATAAGGACTCTATCAAAAAAACTACTAGCTTTAATAAATGAATTTGGCAATATAGCAGGATGCAAAATTAACATACAGAATTTGCTGGCATTTTTATACACCAATAATAAATTCTCAGAAAGAGAAACTGAAAAAAAAAACAACCTCATTACCACTGCA
Organism: Lasiurus cinereus; assembly: GCA_011751065.1. Classification (NCBI taxonomy): domain Eukaryota; kingdom Metazoa; phylum Chordata; class Mammalia; order Chiroptera; family Vespertilionidae; genus Lasiurus; species Lasiurus cinereus. Next base: position 11,916,698 of record JAAGEH010000029.1, read on the forward strand.
ACAGAAAAATTAAGGTACTTAGGAATAAACTTAACCAAGGAGGTGAAAGACCTGTACTCAGAAAACTATAGGACATTGAAGAAAAGGGTAGAGGAAGATATAAACAAGTAGAAGAATATACCATGTTCATGGATTGGTAGAATTAACATGTTTAAAATATCCATACTACCCAAAGCAATCTATAGATTCAACACAAGCCCTATTAAAATACCAATGGCATACTTCACAGAACTAGAACAAATACTCCAAAAATTTATATGGAACTAAACAGACCCTGAATAACTGCAGCAATCTTTAGAAAGAATAACAATGTTGGAAGGATCAAAATACCAGCTATCAAGTTATACTAAAAAGCCACTATAATCAAAGCTTGATACTAGCAGAATAGCAGGCATATAAGTCAATGGAACATGACAGAGAGCTCAGAAAGCAACCCAAGCCATTATGCTCAATTAATATTTGACAAAAGATGCAAAAGCATACAATGGAGTAAAGACAGTCTGTTCATTAAATGGTTTTAGGAAAACTGGGTAGGTTTTCCCAAATGGTTTTAGATTTTGCCTATTGACATGCTAAAAAATGAAACTAGTCCATCAACTTATACCATATACAAGAATAAATTCAAAATAGATAAAAGATTTAAATGCAAGCCAGGAAAACATAAAAATCCCAGAAGAAACCATAGGCAGGAAAATCTCAAACATTTCTCATAGTAATATATTTACTGATACATCCCCTATGGCAAGGGGGAAAAAAAGAGAAGATAAACGAACAGGACTATATCAAAATAAAAAGCTTCTGCACAGCAAAAGAAACCCTCAACAAAATGCAGTACCATTTTATTCCAGTTCTTTTCCAGGTCCTCTAATCACTTTTGACTTTTCACTGTTTATATCTGAAGATTTTATTTCCCTGGAATTTCTTGGAATATGCCTTATTTATTCTTATACAGCAACTTCTAATTTTCTGACTTTTTCTACAATAGTGTATTAACAGCCGCTTATATCTCCATGAGTTTTAAATCTAAATCTCTATTACAGATATGACTCCTGACTGACATATCCCTCTATATATTCTATAAGGGCCTTAAACAACATGTCCAAACCTGAGTTGTTAGTTCCATCAAAATTCCACTCTTATGTAATATTTATTATTCTGTTTGAGGATATTATCATGCAAGGAAACTTGGATTCATTCTGTTCATCTCCTTCTTCCTATTTTATATCAGGTTCCAAACTCACTCACCTATTTTTCCATCTCTCACATCCATTCTGTTACCTAAATCATTTTGAACCTGACTTAATGGAAGCCCTAATTATTTCCCCTTGGCCTCTTTACTTTCTTACTGCATCCACCTTACTTCACTGCAGTTCTTCTCTATACTAATTTACACTCCATATCTAGTTAAGAAAAAGTCTAATCATATCACTTCTTTGCTAAGTATTTACTTGTCCATCATTATCTGCAATAAAACTCAAATATCTAGATGGTAGACTTCTAAGTCATCAATTATTATATACCTCCTTTTTAATCCAAGGATTTTGCTTCTATTGAACTACCTATGATTACACATGTTCCATTCCTTCCTATTTTGCATATGTTCATTCTTAGAGGATCACTATTCCTTAGCTCTTCCATGGGTTAAATCTTAATCCTCTTCCTGATCCAGCTTAATCATTCTCTTCTCTATAGTATTTATTCCCTACTGCCTTCAAACCTCAGACACAGCTGATTTCTCTTCCAAGTGATAATTGTATTTGGAACACATCACCTTATTATAATAATTATTTTATCTGTTAATCTACCCTCTGAAAACTCTTAGTTGAAGTATGATGGCACCTTTATCATATTATTTCCAGCACATAGCATGCCACTTGGCATATAGTAAGTGCTTAATAAATGTTTCCTCAATGAATGAAGAGATTGAACACATCTTGTTTCTATTTCAGTGTAGGTATTGAATGAGACATAAAATTATATATGACTTTTGTATGTTGCTATGAACTGAACTGTGTCCTGCCAAAATCCCTATGTGGAAACTCTAACCTCCAGCACCTCAGAATGTGACTGTATTTGGTGATAGGACTTTTAAGGAGGTGATTAAGTTGAAATTAGATTCTTATGGTGGGACCTAATCAAATCTGATGGGTGTCCCTATAAGAAGAAATGTGGACACAAAGAGAGAAACCAGGGATGTGTGCATATAGTGGTACGATCATGTGAGGACACAGCAAGAAAGTGGGCATCTGCAAACCAAGGAAAAGGGCCCCAGAAGAAATCAAATCTGCTCATACCTTCTTCTAGGACTTCTAGCCTCCATAACCATGAGAAAATAAGTTTTGTTGTTTAAGCCACCTAGTCTATGTATTTTATTATGGCAGCTCTGTCAAACTAATAGTACATAATAATACTAATATTTACACATTTTTATTCCTTGAATGTTGTATTAGCTTCCTATGGCTATTAAAACAAATTGCCACAAATTTTGTAGCCTAAACTAATAGAAAATTTTTTCACATTTTCGAAGGTCAGAAGTCCAAAATCAGTTTCCTTTGGCCAAAATTGAGGTGTCCATACAGCCATGATCTTTTTGAAGACTCTAAAGGATAAACTGTTTTTTATTTCTTCTAGCTTTTGGAGGCTGTTGGAAGTCCTTAGTTATTGCTTCAATCTCTTCCTTCCTGGTCACATTGCTTACTTCTGTTCTGTGTGTATTATCTTCCTCTACCTCTCTCCATAAAGACACCTGTGATTACATTTAGGCCTGGCTGGACAATTCAGAATAATCTGCTTATCTCAAAATTCGTAATGTAATCACTGCTTATTTTTCATCTAAACTAACATTTACAGGTTCCAGGAATTTAATCTTGATATTTTTGGGGGCCATTATTGATCAAATTACATTTGTTTTATTTTCCTTTTCTTTCTTCCTCCCACCATTATTGTATTACTAGAGTACTAGAGGCCTGGTGCATGAAATTCATACATGGGGGGGGGTGTCCTTCAGCCTGGCATGTGCCCTTTCAGAATATGGGACCCCTCAGGTAAGGTCCCAAGGTTTGGCGGATGATCAGGGCCTATCAGGGTTTTCCTTCCCCTGGTAGCTGGAAGCTGGCCCCACCTCTGCCACTGACACTGCTTGCCATCTATGCAGCGGTGCCCCCTCCACCCTTCCACTGGTCGCCTCCCTCTGTAGGCAACAGGTGTGGGGTGTGATCTCTTGGCTGGCTGGCCTGGGTCTCCCTCTATGGGGCGATCAATCATGGATTCCCCATGTCGATCACCCCGCACACCCACTACATCACTTCCAGGTGGGGCTCCTGGGCCTCCTTCTGCAGGGCAATTGATCAATGGCTCCACAGGGGGAGGCCTTGCCTACCTGCTGCAGGTAGCCTGGGCCTCCCACTTTGAGGCAATCGCAGACCCCTCCCAATCGATTACCCCTCCAGTGGTGGCCTGGACCCCCTTCTGTGGGGCCTCCATACCAATTGCATCACACGTGCATTGGCTGGCCCTGTGCCCGTGCATGTCATAGAGTCGTGTCCGAATGACTCGTTCTGCTGTTTGGTCGATTTGCATATTACACTTTTATTATTATAGCTTTCCTTCTCTTCCCTTTATGTTTTCTCTCCTTCTCTCCCTTCCCTACCTACCTTTCATTTTCAGATTCCTTCCCACCCTCCTTTCTTTCTTCTGTGTACGATGATAAGGCAGAAGAGGCTGAAAGAGGCTAAATGATTTTTTCCATGTTCTTTCTTTTTATTTATTTAATAAATCTTTATTGTTCTGATTATTACATTCCCCCCATAGCTCCCCTCCACCCAGCTCCCACTCCTCCGTCTGCCCTTAGTCCCTCCACATTATCCTCATCCATAAGTGTGGGAAACTTGTTGTGCTTGACAGCGATTTTGTAGTACGCTCCAGCACTAACCTCAGGCTAGGTTTCTATTACTCCAAACCCTATCTCTTTCCCATAATCCAGGTGTTTTGCCTTAAGGGCTAGGCCAGGTGTTTTGCCTTAAGGGCTAGGAATTTTCACTAACTTCCTCATTCCTCCTTCTCCCTATAAATACCCCGAACTCTTCCTGAATAAATGAGACTTGATCAGAACTTTGTCTTGTCTCCATTCCTTGTGTCTCTTGTCCCTTTCATCCCCACTCCCCCTCTAGGATCCTCGTTTACTTAACCCGCAGGTCAGGACACATAAGTATATGATTTTTGTCCAGTCTCTCCCTGCACCCCTCTTACCCCTTTCCCCCTGAGAATTGTCAGTCCACTCCCTTTCTATGCCCCTGATTCTATTATATTCACCAGTTTATTCTATTGATCACATTTTTAATTCACTTGATTTTTAGGTTCACTTGTTGATAGATATGTATTTGCTGTTCATAATTTTTATCTTTACCTTTTCTCTTTCTTCCTTTTCTTAAAGAGTACCTTTCAGCATGTCATATAATACTGGTTTGGAGTTGATGAACTCCTTTAGCTTTTTCTTCTCTGTGAAGCTTTTTATCTGCTCTTCAATTCTAAATGATAGCTTTGCTGGGTAGAGTAATCTTGGTGGTAGGTTCTTTCTATTCATCATTTTGAATATTTCTTGCCACTCCTATCTGACCTGCATAGTTTCTTCTGAGAAATCATCTGACAATCGTATGGGTGCTCCCTTGTAGGTAATTAACTGCTTTTCTCTTGCTGCATTTAATATTCTCTTTGTCTTTTGCTCTTGGTATTTTAATTATGATGTGTCTTGGTGTGGTCCTCTTTGGATTCCTTTTATTTGGGGTTCTGTGCGCTTCCTGGACTTGTAAGTCTATTTTTTCACCAGGTGTGAAAAGTTTTCAGTTGTTATTTCTTCAGATAGGTTTTTAGTATCTTGCTCTGTCTCTTCTTCTGGCACCCCCATAATTCTGATGTTGGTATGCTTGAAGTTGTCCCAGAGGATTCTTACATTATCTTCACAGTTTTAGATTCTTTTTTTTCTTTTTTTCTTTTTTTCCAGTTGAGTGTTTTCTGCTTCTTTGTATTTCAAATCTTTGACTTGATTCTTGCCTTCTTCTAGTCTGCTATTAGGTCTCTGTATAATATTTTTTATTTTAGTCAGTGTATGTTTAATTCCTAGTTGTTCCTTTTTCATCTCTAGTTGGTCCTTTTTTATCTCCTCTTGGGTCTTGCTAAATTTATCCATCTTTTCTAGGAAATTCTTGAAAAACCTTATAACCGTGGTTTTGAACTCTATATCCAGTGGTTTGTTTTCCTCCATTTCTTTCATTTGTGATCTGTTCCTTCCTTTGTCTCTGCATTTCCACTATGTCAGGAGAACTTCTGTGCTGGAGTCAGTCTTATGATACAAGACTTGCAAAACTGCAAAAACCTCTCTGTTCAGCTTGGATGGGGTGGAGTCTGAGGGTTGAGCAGAGACAGCCTTGGCTTCCAGTCAGCCCTGCCCACACATCCCCTGGATCTCAGTGACCCTCGGTAATCACTGCAGCCCTCTTTGTACGCACACTCATGCCTCCAGATCTCTGCCTTTCCAGTTCCTGTGTGCTCCAGGGACCCGTATGAGTCTGTATCCCCAGAGTCTCACCTGAAACTGGGGTTCAATGCAGTGGGAAGTGGTTTTCAGTGCAGTTAGGAGGTTCCGTCTCCTTCCCGCTAGAGAAAGCTAGCAGCACAATCAGCAGTCAGTCCTCTCTGTGCTCAGTGGTGTGTGTACCTCCAGACTTCTCCCTTTTCATGGTTCCTCTAAGTTTCCATGCACTCCTCCCTTTTCACGACAGTCCAGACTCCCCCAGTACAAGTATCACCCGGATCTGGGGATCAGTGCAGTCGGATCTGGGGTTCAGTGCAGTCAGGCATTTCTGTCTTCCTCCCACAAGAGGAAGCCAGCCAGGTACTCTGCTGCCCATCCTCTCCACGCACATATTTCCATACCTCAGCTTTTTGCAGCTCTTCTGAGTCTCCATGAGGCCCTCTCTTTCCTTCTAGTTGTAGAATTTCCACTCAGACCGTTTTCCTGTGGTTCTGGATGATGTCCATTCTTTTATTTTTAGTTTTGAAATTGTTGTGCGAGGCAGCAGTTTAGGTGTTCACCTATGCAGCCATCTTGGTTTCTCCCATGTTCTTTCATTATAGTGAAAGAGTCTACACAATCCAGGTTATTTTTTCACTACATTTCATATATTTTCTGTAGTTTAAGTTTTCATAAAATCAAAGAGAACCAAGCTGTCACCGTGGCACTGAATGAAGCTTCTCATTTCTCTATGCATTACTCTGAAATTATTGCAGCTCAGGAAATCACTGGCACTTCACACTCTGCTGTATCACAGGCATAGAAAAAGCTTGACTGTGATAGTCATTAAAAGGAGAGGCATGAGAGATTGGAAACAGGTTTGTTAATAAGTGTATGTTCAAAATTACAATATGTGTGGGCTATCAACATAGGTGTTTTCAAAATTGGCTGCTCTAAATTTCAATTGTACATTTTCTTTGTCACTCTGTCTTTGTCACACTTTGGCTATATCCTCACAGCACCCAAATGTTAATTTTTAAAATATTTCCCATACAAATTTACTTGCTTATGTATGTTGGCTTATAAGAAATTGTGCTTTCAGAAACATTTTAAACTTTTTATTTTTTGCCTTTAGTAATGATTTTCATTTGACGTAATTTAATTTAAAATACAGAAAATGAGAGATTTCACACAATGAAGGTAATGTGGGGACCAGTAGCTTATGCTTGAGTCTTTTGTGGGTTTGTTGTTGTTGTTGTTGTTTTTTTTTAGTGACAACCAGGAAAGATTATTTAAATTTTAAATAATCCAGAATTATCTATTACTCATTTAATGATCTACATAACACATGACAAATGAGTTGAATATTTTCTAAATCTGGCAACTTTACATGTGGTATTTAGAACAAAAATTATATCTAATGGAAATATGTGGCCATTGCTCATCAAGGCTTTCCTTCATCTTATAGAAAGTGCTGAAACTGCAACAACAAAAGAGACAGCAAAATAAAAAATAAAGAAAAGTAGGTAGTTGAAAAGAATATGCCAGTATAATCTGCCTTACAAATTGTTGCCATGACTTTAATAATTAGGGAATATAGCGAAGTTGAATTTTGTGTCTTGAAAGAAATAAATTGCTTATGTCATTATAACCACTCAAAAGTTGAATGAGATGTGATTGAGGAGGTGATGAGACCACTTATAGTGTTTTGCTGGGTTTGGTAGGGTCCAACATGACGTTATCCTAGGAAGAGTCAATGTACTATTAAGACTCTATATATGATTGAGTTTGGGAAATTACTCTTAAATATGCATGGAGGTTTCCATTGGCCAAACAGAGCTGGGGCTTGTTAATAACACTTTAATCAAGGCTTTCCTAATGGGCCTTCAGGATTACTGCAGGAGACAGAATTATGATCCCATGTAGGAACTAGTAGAAATCTATTTTTTTAATGACTCACCTACCAAATTTAAATAAACTTTAAGTTAAACATCCCTCCTTTCCCATAGTCTAGGAACTTCTGAAAGTGATATTTACATGTATTGTCATAATGTGTTATTTAATGCTTTATTACTTGTCACTTTTTGGTTTCTTATTATGTTAATCAAAAAAACTCATGTTAAGTGAATCACCTCACTTAAATAAATCACCTTGTTATTTTGTTTTCTTATTTTTTACTTAATACTAAAGTTCTTCATATTAAAGAATTTGAAGCAATTTGATAAACCCATTGGCCATGGACTTCCATTGCCTTGTTGCCATTCACTCCATTTATTGACTAGACTTTTTAAAAGGCTCTCTTTCTGTTTGCTTTTTCTTAAATACTTATTTTTTTAATTGAGATATAGTTGATACATAACATTGCATAAGTTTAAGTGGTACAATGTGTTATATCACAACACTGTGATATATAAATATATTAGCTAACTTCTGTGTGTTATCTAACTCCTTGTTTGCTAACTTAGGGAAGGGAATTGCTCTTTGGAATCCTTATTAATAGAGTTGTAAGAGTCTATACTAATAAAAGAGAAAGATGAAAATTGGCCATACCTCTGTGTCACCCATCAGCCAATCAGGAGCAAGTTTGCAAATTAACCCAATAAAGATGGAAGATTGATTTGAATACACAGGTGCCTAGTGGCCTAGGTCCCAGGAACATTCTACAGACCCAGGCCGCTCCGAGCCTATAGGCCCTTGAGTAGGCCCTGAATTGCTGGGATCCCAGAGTCTCCCCAGCCACATCTGGCCTATGGGCCTTGGTGCTGAGTGTCTGGGGGCAGAGTAGCAGAGGCTTGAGCAGGGCCTGAGCGGAGACAGGGGGCCCTGCCCAAGCCACAGCATAGGATTGATCAGAGCTGGGGGCCCTGCTCAAGCCACAGTGGAGGCTTGAGCAGGGCCTGAGTGGAGCTGGGGATGTCCAGCCAAGCCACAGCAGAGGCTTGATTGGAACTGGGGAGTCCTGCCCAAGACAAAGTGGAGGCTAGAGCAGGGCCAGAGAGGAGCCAGAGGCTACAGAGGAAACCCTTTTCTGACCGTTCATTGGCTAAGCTCCCCATAAGCTACTCACAGTGTTCTTGGTAACTTGGGTAATAAGAATCCAAAGGTAATCTTGGGTTTTTCCACCACATTTCTGGAGGAAAAAAACTGAGGTCCACTGCTGGAGGGGCTAAGAAATGTCATATTCTGCCCTAGCTGGTTTGGCTCAGTGGGTAATGCCTTGACCTGGGGACCACAGAGTCTGAGTTTGATTCTGATCAAGGGCATGTACTTAGGTTTCAGGCTTCTTCCTGGCTGGGGCCCAGGTCAGGGCTCATGCAGGAGGCAACCAATCAATGTGTACCTCTCACACTGTTTCTCTCTGTCTTTCCTTCTCTCTTCCACACTCTGAAACTCATTGGAAACATAACCTCAGGTGAGGATATGAAAGAAAGAAAGAGAGAATGAGAGAGAGAGAGAGAGAGAGAGAGAGAGAGAGAGAGAGAGAGAGAAGAAAGGAAGGAAGGAAGGAAGGAATAAAGAAAGGTCATATCCTATGAAAGACACATCTTGAAAGTACCTAAAGAAAGTTGTCATTTTTTCATGGTGAAGGGACTGGAATGTGTGTTGATGAAAACACCTTGGCTGCTGTGGTGACTGGCAGAGGCTGCAGCAGCAGGGTGGTGGGGCTGGTGTCTTCCCCTGATCAGCCTGGTTGAATCCCCCAGAGGGAAGCCTTAAGTAGGACATACGCTGAGGGCTCCCAGTCTGTGATATGGGGCAGGCTGGGCTGAGGGAACCCTCCCTCCCTCAGTGCACAAATTTCATGCACTGGGCCCCTAGTTTCATCATAAACCTTGTGTTGGGCTCATAATAAGCATTTTGAGAAGCTTAACTATTATACTATTAAGTATATACAACTTACTTGTCTTCTCCCAGTGGATTGATTCTTGTCATAAAACAGGGAGTATCCATAGCAGGAAACAGTTTCCTATCTGGATTTGTTTGATCTTTTTAATAATTGTTTCCTCTACCTCCTTGAAAACTATCTTTAAAACTTTCCTTATTTTGTATGAAAACTTGCTAAAAGAGTAAACAATGTAATTCTGACCTTCTGTAAAGTCAAGTTTCCCATTTCCATTTAGACGTAATTATTTTGCTTAGATTATTAGTGTATTTAATGTATCACTTTACCAAGAATACTCACTCAAGAATATTCAGTCAGTATTCTAGTCTTTTTATTTTATTTTATTTTATATTTTATTTTATTTTACTTTGCATGTTTTTATTTTGAGTTTCCACTCCATGCCACACACTATATTAAATTAAAATAATACATTTTTTTATTTTTTTTTTATTTCAACCTTTACTGAAAGGCTGTTGTAACCGACTCAGTGTGGTACTACTGGTAGAGGGACAGACATGGACCCTGGAACAGAAAAGAGAGTCCAGAAACGATCTCACATCTGCGGTCAAATGACTCTGACAAGGCGGCTAAGACAACCCAGTGGGTAAATGAGTGGTGCTGGGAAAATGATGTCTGTATGCAAAAGAATGAAGCTGAACCTGACCTCACACCATATACATAAATTAACTAAAAAAAGCAAAGACCTAAACCTAAGAGCTAAAACTATAAAACTCTTAGAAGAAAATATAGAGGGAAAGCTTCCACAACCTTGGATTTGCCATGATTTTGGGGATATAACACAAAAAGCACAGGCAACAAAAGAAAAAACAAATAAACTGATTTCTTTGAAATTAAAGTTTTGTACATCAAATTACTCAATCAATAGAGTGAAAAGGTCCCCACAGATGGGTGGAAACATATGCAAATCATCTATATGATAAGAATTTAATACAGAATATACTAACAATTCCTAAACTCAATAACAACAAAACAGGCCATCCAGTTAAAAAATGAGGAAAAGACCCTAGCCAGTATGGTTCAGTGGATAGAGCATTGGCCCATGGACTGAAGAGTCTTGAATTCAATTCCAGGTCAAGGGCATGTACCTAGATTGCAGGCTTAGTCCCCAGCATGGGGAAAGCAACAAATCGATGTTATACTCTCTGTCTCTCCCCCTCCCTTCCAATCTCTCTAAAAATCAATAGACATATATCCTCAAGTGAGGATTAACCCCATTTAAAAAAAAAAAGGAAAGTGGACTGAGACCAGCTCAGATCAAAGATTCTGCTGAGGCAGCGTCAATTTTTACTGGGTTGTGAGCCCATGGCTGGGACCCCTGAGCCTCCTGTCTCTGAAATACCACCCTGGACAAGCCCCCTTGGAAGCCACGTCGGGCCCTGCTGTCACTCTGCAGATGGCCCATGTGGGGACAGTCTATAGGAGGTTAGGTGTTCTGGGGGAAAGGCTGTGGGCAGATCAGCAGTGGTCTTGTTTTTCCCTTTTTCCTGCTCACCTGTGAAGACATCTCTTTTGGAACCTGAGTGCAGGAAGGAGAGTCTCCTGGGTCCTCTGCATCATAGGTAACAGGTTGGAGAGTCCTGCCCATAGCCCCCTTTTCACATTTCTCCTTAAGAAACCACCTTGTCAGTTTAAAAACAGGAGCCTCAGGAAAACACGAAAGTATAAAACCACTAGTGGAAACACTTCACATTCGTTGTCCCAAAATAGAGCAAGAGTGTAACAGACCTGAGCCCTGGGTGAGTAGGCCACTGAGGACATGCATGTGCTGTCCATTTGTCAGAACCCGCACAGCAGTGCCTATCCTCCCAGTGAATGCGCCTGCCATGGACCATAGCATGTTTTCCATGCTTTCATGTTGTGTGGGTCCAGCTGAAATCTGAATTCCAGGACAACAGAGGGAAGTGTGTCCCGCAGGTGCTGAGGCCGCACTGGCCCTGCCCTGGGCCCAGCAGCTCTTTCCTCCATAGGAGCTGGAACAGCAGCTCATGATGGAGAAGAGAATCTACTGGAAGACCCTTAAGTTCTACTAGGTCTTACAGAAAGAGAAGTGAAATAAAGGTAGGGTCATCAGTGCTCAGGGTCGCACGGGTGCCACCTTTAGCTACCAGTGGTTCTCAACCTTTATAATGCCACAACCCTTTAATACAGTTCCTCATGTTGTGGTGACCCCTAACCATAAAATTATTTTTGTTGCTACTTCATAACTATAATTTTGCTACTGTTAATGAATCATAATGTAAGTATCTGTATTTTCTGATGGTCTTAGGCGACCCTGCTAGCTGTTCTCAACCTGTGGGTCATGACCTACAGGTTGAAAACTGCTGCTATAGAGGGTGCAATAAAACAAGGTACATAAAGGAGACATATGTAATACTTTCAACAATAAAGAATTAAAAAACAACACACAAAATATATCTGTAGTCACTGTATTGCTAAAGGCAATGTGCCCTCACTGTTAGTACCATCTGAAGGGAATGGCTATTTTCCTTATTTTAAATGCAAAAAACTGAACTGTGGATTATTTAACATTTAAATGTTAAAACAAGTATTTTGTGAAATAAAAATAGATTTGAAGACAAATCCTCCAAATCCACTGTCTATGTTTAGTTGAGACAAAAATGTCCAGATAGATTCTAATATTATCCCATGGGAGTATTTCTCAAAATCATTTTTCACCCAGATATTATTCCACTTACTTCAAGAAGCATGTTTAAAACAGCCTTGTTTGGAGTTAAATATTTAGTTTTCTATCTAGGTGTAATCATTTTTCTTTGAAAGATCATTCACCTGTAAGTCTTTGGTTTAAAATTACCACTTGGATCCTGCAGTTTTCTCCCCTTCCAATACATGGCTGAATATTGCTTGTGATGTTTTCTATCTATTCAGGTCTATTTGGTGAACTTGTTCCCCACAGGAAGGACAAATCCATTTTAAAGAATGTTGTATGCAACATTCATTCTAATTTCCCTTTATATGATTGAATTCAGATTTTTCTCTTCTTATGTAATATCAGTTTGGTGCTAACATGAATTGTGAATATTTATGGGTCTCTTTTCAAAAGAAATATTATATGTGAACTCAAATGTGATTTTAAAAAATCACTGGAGAATGCATCAGAATGACGGGGAAATCTTGATGGTGGGAAAGAAAAATAATCAGAAATAGCATTTTTGTTTGTTTGCCTAGAAAGGGACAATTTGCAATGGTGAACAGCACAGTGTGCTCAGGTAACTGAATGACAATACTGTGAACTAAAATGTGGTACTCTGCATGACAGGTGTTTGAACCAGGACATATGGTCCAATTTGGATGTGAAACTTGTTTCTGAGGGTATAAACACCCTCAAGGAGCTTGTGATGGAGGAAACAATGCCATACAGGCTGAATCTGAACATGTCCTATGATTTTCATTTCTCCCCTAAGTAAATTTTCCTGCATCCCTTTTCTCTCTAGCAATCACATGTGGCTATGGCTTAAACAATGAGATTATGTTATTTCACCATTGATTTACCACTGATGGTTATGAAAAGATGAATCATTTGTGCGTATAATATATCTATATTATAAAAGGCCAGTGGCTATAACGCCATAACACCATAATGCTGGAACGACCAAACAACCAGTCACGAGGAAATACATGGAGAATCTCTTGATCCCTCCCCCTGGCCCACGAGCTGCTCGTGGTGGTGGGGTGGGACTCATGGCTCATGGGGCATGGTGGCTCACAGTGGTGAGCTACTTCCACATGGCAGGTCTGGGGTCCCGCCAGTGTGGCGGTCCTGAGTCTTGCGTGATTTTGCATGCCGGGCCTCTAGTATATATATAAAAGGCTAAGTGATCATTCAACTGTCCGACCAGTAACTATGATGTGCAATGACCAGCAGGGGGCAGATTCTCAATGCAGGAGCTGCTGAGCTGCAGTAACTTGGCAGCAGTGATTCTACAGTAGCATACCCCAGAACCAGAGAGGACAGAGTCAGATTCCAGAGTGCATCACCTGAGAAGCATCCTCTCACAATCCAGGACAAGCTTGGGGGATTTCAGAGAGCTGGTTTCAGCCAGCAGGTCAGACCAAGGGACTCCACTCACTCCACAGACATCCTTCGAGCCAGTGTCACCCTAGGTGCAGCTGGTCAGACAGGTTAGGGACTATGGGAGGTTGGCTCCAGGGCATGTCTGGTGCATCTCGCCCAGTCCTGCTCTACTGGCCACCTTCTAATTAATTTCCTTTCAATGTGCACAAATCTGTGCACTGGGACACTAGTGAACATATAAACTCAAGACTTCAGTCACTGGTGTACTGATCACTACATACTCCCCAACATTGGAGAATGTTCACAGGTTGTTATGGAGAAACATAGAAAGTTCATTTCCCTGTTTAGTCCTGTAGATGTGACTCTATCTCCAGCTGCTAACTCCAAGGACATTGGTGCCTGGTTAGAGTGTGTATTGCTTACTCATAAGAAGTAGAGTTACAAAAGGCAGCAAGCATCCTCAGCACCTGCAGTGCCCTAACCCTTGCCCTCATTTTTTCTCCCCTGAGTGACTGCATTAGCCAGGCTTTATCACATTAGGCTCAGAGTGACCTCACTAAGATGTAGTAATTTCACAACTTAAAATTTTCTCATGGCTCCTCAATACCTTCCATATGGGGTCCAATCTTACTAATACCATGCACAAGGCATCTCTATGCACATAAGTCCTGCAAATTATATCTCTGTATCTATCTTTAGACCACACATCCTATAAGTCTTTACGCATTCCTCATACCAAATCTCCTATCATATCCTTGTCATCTTTAAGAAATCAGCTCAGAAATCACACATGAAAGACTTCTTTGTCTATCTAATCATTCTTAAATGGCAATGTATTAAACATTTGATGCCTGACACTGTTTGAGAAACTGGAGATACGATGATACACAAGAAAATAGTCTGCCCTCAAGAGTTTTGATGGGTGATCAGGCCAGCAGGGAAGGGCAGTTGGGAGTGAACAGGATGGCAGGGGGCCAGTTGGGGGTGAGTAGGTCAGCATGCAGAGTGGTTAGGGGCAATTAGGCAGGCAGGCAGGTGAACAGTTAGGAGCCAGCAGTTGGACATCCCCCGATGGGTCCCAAATTGGAGAGGGTGCAGACCAGGCTGAGGGACACCCCCCTCCCCATGCACTAGTACATATATATTTTCACCAGTTATAGTTGTTTCACTGGAGAAAGGACATCCCTTTCACAATCTGGGACTGCTAGTTCCTCACGGCTCACCTGCCTGCCTGCCTGCTTTTCCCCAATGCCCCCCCTACTGGCCTGATCCCCCCCAACAGTTCCTCCCCCACCAGCCTGATCACCCACAACTGCCATCCCATCCTGGTCCCTAATTGCCTCTACTTCAGCCCCACCACCATAGCTTTGTCCAGAAGAATGTCCAGATGGCCTCCTGGAAGGTCTCCCAGTCTAATTAGCATATTACCCTTTTATTAGTATAGATAGAGGCCTGGTGCACTGGTGGAGGCAGGCTGGTTTGCCCTGAAGGGTGTCCCAGATCAGGGTGGGGGTTCCATTGGAGGGTGGGGTGGCCTGGGCAAGGGGCCTGTGGTGTATTTTAGGCCAGTCACACCCCCATTGGGGTGCAGGTCCCCACTGAAGATGGTGCCAGCCTGGGCGATGGGCTGGAGCAGTTTGCAGGCTAGCCATGCTCCATGGGGTGAGGGCCCCTGCTGGGGTACATGGTCAGCCTCGGTGAGGGGCTGATGGCTGTTTGCAGGCTGGCCATGCCCCTCCAGTGGGTACTCTCATCCCATGAGGGTGTGGCCAGCTTGGGTAAGGGGCTGAGAACTGTTTTCAGGCTGGCCATACCCCCTTCAGGGTGGGGGTCCCAGCTGGGGTGCCTGGCCAGCCTGAGTGAGGGGCTGATGGATGTTTGCAGTCTGGCTACGGCCCCCAGAGGGGACCCTCACCCTGATGGTGGCATGGCTAGCCTAGGTAAGGGGCTCAGGGCCTTATGCAGGCCCCTCCCGTGGTGGCCAGCCTGGGCAACCCAAGCCTCCCATGCTCTCTGGCCTGTTCCATGGCCATTTCTCACAGGTCCCTCCTTCAGCTGCTGGCCAGGGTGGACAGGTTGCCTAGCTTTCTCCATGACCAGGGGCAACCCTCGCCTCCTACCTGCTCCTGCTGGCTCTGTGGCCACTGCCATCTTTGTCCTGCTAATTCGCATATTCCCTCCTGATTGGCTGTGGGTGTCATGGAGTGACAATTATCATGTTTATCTCTTATTAGTATAGATGTATTCCTGAAAGCAACCATTTAAAATCTCTGAAAATTGTTCTAAGGGTATGCATAAAAAAAGCTATGTTCAAGAAAAACTACCAAGTCTCTATAGTTACAGTGAGAGTCTGTGGTATTTGAAACACTGTCCCTTCTTACAGCCCCCTCCTAGCTCCGTATGATGAAAAATATAGGCCTCTCTCTCCTCTCAGTTCCCTGTTCAGAAAATGATATCTCTCCCTGAGAGACAGGCCTAAAGCACCTCTCAATCTCAGCAGCTCAGTGTTTGTTGTAGAGGCTCTATTCTGGAAGAGTAGACTGAGAAACCTGAGTTTCCACCACCCAGCCCCCACTTCTAGGGCAGAACCTGAGTCCAGCCTTGGCAGGCCACAACACTAAGGCTCTGATCACCATCACCCCAGATCAGTCATTGGGTGAAGGTTCTATGCTAGAAGAATGAAACTACAAAGACCAGAGGATAGCACCACAGCTCAGTACCCTGTTCATGAAACAGAGGTATCACTCAGAGAACTGGGCACCTTCCATGTTCCGGGCTATGGGTTTGTGGTGGTTTTGCTCAGGAGAAGAGGCAAGCTGTAAGACCAGAGAGCTCTAAATATCTTTCCAGGGGAAATTACTTCATTTGAAACAGAATATGGGTAGTTCAAGGCTAAGAGTGCTGCCCCAAATAAAGGAGATCTTGGTGGTAATCAATTACAAAGAAGCTGGTTACTCAATGAGAACAATAAGCTGTACTTTAAACCAACTAAATAAGTATCATAGAGAATCAGAAGAAGGTGGCTAGGAAGAGCCCTCCTAGGGTTGGAACAAACGTGGAAGACTGCCCGTAAAGGTTACTTCTGCAGAGTTACAATGTAATGGGATCAGACTGCAGAGCAATTTATGCCTCAGAGCAGTATTGAAACCAATAGCGAAATCAGCCAGTGATTAATGAAACCAAACAGCTGCATGTGAATCCAACTAAAGCCGAGAGCTTAGAGAGTTCAGGAAAATAAACAAAGAAAGCCACTGGTATCCGGGATGAAAGTGTGCATGTCCAAGGTTATGCACTCTGAAGAGTATATCCCACTGGGGGAATAGACTTCACTAAAATCTAGCCAAGCTACTAAAGAAATAACCAAGTAAACAACAATGAGCTAGGGTGGAGGCAGTGGATTAGTATCCAGGATTGCTATAATATATTATCTAAAATATTAGTATTCAAGAAACAAGAAAATGTGACTTATACAGAAAAAAAACACCAAATATTGTAATTAATGGTAAATGACCAAATGTCTTTCTCCTAAGATCAGAAGCAATACAATGGTTTTCATTTCATCACTGCAATTTAACCTTGCATTGCCTCCACTTAGAACACTTAGGAAAGAAAATTAAATAAAAGACATCCAGACTGGAAAGGAAGAAGTAAAAGTAAAACTCTATTTCTTTGCAGATAACATGGTCTTATCTATAGAAACTCATAAGGAATCCACTAAAATAAACAAACTCCTATTAGAATTAATAGATTTTTTTTTATTTCAGTCAGGTTGCAGGGTTCAAGATCAATGTTTAAAATCTATTTTGTTCCTATATATTACCAATTTAAAAAATGTGAACACTAAATTAAGAAAAGCATTTATTTTATAATAGCATATTAAAGTTATAATACTTAGAATAAACTTAAAATAAGCATAAAACTGATACTCTGAAAACTGAAAAATATTGGCTTTAAAAAAATTAAAGAGCTAGTGAATAGAAAGATGTGTCATGTTCATGGAGCAGAAGACTTAATACTGTTAAGGTAGCAATTTTCCATGATATGATCTATAGATTCAATCCAATCTCTATCAAAATCCCAGCTGTTGTTTTTTAAGAAACTGATAAACTGGTAACAAAATTCATAGGAGATTTCAAGAGGTACAGAATGGCCAAAATTATCTTTTTTAAAAAATGGAGGATTTACACTTCTCCACTACAAAATTTACTACAAATGAGGCTACAGTAATCTAGACAGGCAGGTCCTGGCATAAGATTAGACATAGAGATCAATGAAGTAAAAATGATAATCTAGAAATAAAATTTTACAATTATGGTGAAACTTTTACAATTATGCCAACACAATTCAATAGGAAAAGAATAGACTTAATGAATGGTGCTGTAACGGCTCCATATCTAAATGAAAAACAATGAGCTTACACCTCCTTTTTATATTAAAAACAAAAATTAATTCAAAATGGGTGACAGACCTAAATGTAATATAATAATATTATAAGAAAATATAAGAGAAAATCTTTGTGACCATGGTTGGGTTAAGCAGCCTTTTTTTTTACATCTTTATTGTTGAAAATATTATATTTGTCCCCATTTTACCCCTATTGGCACCTTCTAGCCCACCTGTCCCTTACCCCAGACCTTCACCACCATATTGTCTGTGTCCAATGGGTTATGCATATATGCATACAAGTTCTCTGGTTGATCTCTTCCCACCCACTCACCCTCCCATGCCTTCCCTCTGAGGCTCTATAGTCTATTCCAGGCTTCTATGTCTCTGGATCTATTTTTGTTCAATAATTTATTTTGTTCATAATATTCCACATATCAATGAGATCATGTGATATTTATCTTACTCTGACTGGATTATTTCTCTTAGCATAATACTCTCCAGGTCCTGCCATGCTATATCAAAGAGTAAGAGATCCTTCTTTTTTTACTGCTGCATAATATTTCATGTATAAATATACCATGGCTTTTCACCCAGTCAATAAAGAAGGTCTCTCGGATTGTTTCCAGATCTTAGCTAATGTAAATTTTGCTGCTATGAACATAGGGATACATATATTCTTTCTGATTGCTGTTTTAGGTTTCTTAGGATATATTCTTAGAAGTAGGACCACTGAACCAAAGTCAGTCCCATATTTAACTTTTTTAGGAAACTCCATACTGTTTTCCACAGTGGCTGCACCAGTCAGCATTCATACTAGAGTATGCTTGGGTTCCCTTTTCTCCATATCCTTACCAGAACTTGTCATTTGTTGATGTGTTGATGATAACCATTCTGACAGGTGTGAGGTGATACCTCATTGTCATTTTGATTTGTATATCTCAGATAATCAGTGACTTTCAGCATTTTTTCATATCTCTCTTGGTCTTCTGAATGTCTACTTTGGAGAAGGATCTATTTAGATTCTTTGCCAATTTTTCAATGAGATTGTTTGTCTTCCTGTTGTTAAATTGTATGAGTTCCTTATATATTTTTATATTAACCCTTTATCAAATATATCCTTGACAAATACATTCTCCCACTCAGTGGGATCCCTTTTCATTTTGGTGTGCAGGAGCTTTTTATTTTGATGTAGTCACATTTGTTTATTTTCTCCTTAGCTGCCATTGCCCTAGGAGATGTATTCACAAATATGTTGCTACAAGAGGGGTCTGAGATTTTACTGCCTATGGTTTCTTCTAGGATTTTTATAGTGTCCTGACTTATACTTAAGTGTTTTATCCATTTTATTCCTATGTATGGTGTAAATTGATGGTCTAGTTTCTTTTCTTTTTTTTTTTTTGCATATACCTGTCCAGTTTTCCCAATGCCATTTATTGAAGAGACTATCTTAACTCTGTTCTATGCTCTTGCCTCCTCTGTCAAATATTAATTGAGCATAATGGCTTGGGTGGATTCCTGGAGTCTCTGTTCTGTTCCATTTATTTATATTCCTGTTCTTGTGCCATTATCAGGCTGTTTCAATTATGGTGGCTTTGTAGTACAACTTGATATCTGGTATTGTGATCCCTCCAACTTTGTTCTTCTTTCTCAAGATTTCTGTGTCTATTCTGGGACGTGTTTGGTTTTCTATAAATTTTTGGAGCATCTGCTCCAGCTCTATGAAATATGCCATTGGTATTTTAATAGGGATTGCATTGAATCTATAGATTTCTTTGGGTAGTATGGACATTTTAATTATGTTAATTCTAACAATCCATGAAGATGGTATATTCTTCCACTTGTTTCTATCTTTCTTTATCTCTTTTTTCAAAGTCCTGTAGTTTTATGTGAACAAGTCTTTTACATCTGTTAGGAGAGGACCTGCAATTGTCCCACAAACAGATGCTGCTAGGCTTTTTTTATTTTTTTTAATATATTTTATTGATTTTTTACAGAGAGGAAGGGAGAGAGATAGAGAGTTAGAAACATCAATGAGAGAGAGACATTGATCAGCCACCTCCTGCATGCTCCCTACTGGGGATGTGCCTGCAACCAAGATACATGCCTTTGACCAGAATCAAACCTGGGACCTTTCAGTCCACAGGCCAAGGCTCTATCCACTGAGCCAAACCGGTTTTGGCATGGACCAGGGCTTTTGTTTGCTATGAACTTCCCTGTCGGGACTGGTTTTGCTGTGTCCCAGATATTTTGGTTAGTTGTGCATTCATTTTCATTTGTTTCCAAAAAGTTTTTAATTTCTTTGATGATCTCATTGGTAACCCACTCATTGTTTAATAACAGGCTATTTAGATTCTGTGTCTTTGAATGATTTTCTACAGTTGATTTCTAATTTCATTCCATTGTGATCTGAGAAGATTCTTGACATGATGTTTTTTCTTCCTGAACTTGTAGAGACTTATTTTGTGTCCTAACATGTGGTCTATCTTTGAAAATGACCTATGTGCACCTGAGAAGAATGTATATTTTACATCTTTGTGGTGAAATGTTCTATAAATGTTAATTAAATCCATCTACTCCAGTGTGTCATTTGGAGTCAATGTTTCCTTGTTTATATTTTTAGCTGGAAGATCTATCCAATGAACTAAGCAGGGTGTTAAAGTCCCCTAGTATGACTTTATTGCTGTCAATCTCTCCTTTAAAGTCCTTCAGAACTTTTTTAAAATATTTAAGTGCCCCTATATTGGGTGCATATATATTTACTATGCTTATATCCTTTGTTGGATCAATACCTTTAGTATTATGTGGTAACCTTTATTATCTCTTATGATAGTCTTTATTTTGAAATATATTTTGTCAGATATGAGTACTGCTACCCCAACATTTTTTCCCTTTCCATTTTCATGGAAAATATTTTTTCATCCCTACACTCTCATCCTGTGTGAGTCTTTT
The DNA here is from genome assembly GCA_011751065.1 of Lasiurus cinereus. Taxonomy (NCBI): domain Eukaryota; kingdom Metazoa; phylum Chordata; class Mammalia; order Chiroptera; family Vespertilionidae; genus Lasiurus; species Lasiurus cinereus. The sequence continues at coordinate 11,937,479 of JAAGEH010000029.1, forward strand.
GTTCTGAGTTAGGTCTCTTGTAGATAGCATATATTTGGGTCAAGTTTTCATATCCATTCAGCTACCCTATGTCTTTTGATTGGAGCATTTAATCCATTTACATTTAAGGTTATTATTAATAGGTATTCATTTATTCCCATTTTAATTATGCCTATGTTACTCCCTCTCTCTCTCTCTCT
>JAAGEH010000029.1:11937757-12072623 GCA_011751065.1 Lasiurus cinereus
ATATATATATATATATATATATATATATATATATATATATATATATATTTTTAAATTTATATTTCACCCTCTATTTTGAATGTTATCCTTGCTGGATATAGTAATCTTGGTTTCAGATCCTTATTTTTCATTACCTTGAATACTTCATGTCATTCACTTCTGAACTGTAGAGTTTCTGATGAGAAATCAGCTGATAGCCTTATGCAAATTCCTTTGAAGGTAACAAATTGCTTTTCTCTTGCTGCCTTTAGTATTCTCTGTATCTTTAACTTTTGGCATTTTAATAATGATGTGTTTGGGTTCTTCTTACTTGGGACTCTCTGGGCCTCCTGAACTTTTGTGACTTTTTCCTTCAATAAGTTAGGGACATTTTCTGCCAATATGTCTTCAAATATGTTCTCTATCCATTGCTTTTTTTTTTCCTTCTGGCACACCTATGGTGTGATATTGTTATGATTCATGCTGTCCCACAGCTCCCTTAAGCTGTCTTCCTGTTTTTAAATTATTATTTTTTCCTACCCTGTCTTCTAATTTACTGATCTAAATCTCAGTTCCACTAATCTGCTCTGTATTCCTTCCAATCTGTCCAGTATTAGTGTATGTCATTCTTAATAGTTACTATATCTTTACTCATGCTTTTGAGCATCCTTCCATCATTATTCTGAACTATATATCTTATAAATATCTTATCTCCGTTTCATTTAGCTATCATTCTGGAGAATTCTCCTGTTCTTATATTTGGGGCTTTTTTTTGTGTCTTACTATTTTGGCTGCCTCTTTGGGTTCAGTTCTGTGTATTAGGTAGATCTGCTATGACTCCCAATGTCTAGTGCAGGACAATATCAGATTCTGCTTGTGACTGGCCCTGAGTACCCTGTTTGGAGTTTTCAGCAGTCCACAGCTTGTGGCTTCTTCTTTTAGGGATGGGTGCCTTTGGAAAGGCCCAAGATGTGCATCAATATCTGCTTTTCCTAGTTCTGAGCCCAGAATTAGATCAGGTAAAAACTCAAAACCTCCAGATATCCACCTCAGCCTCCAATGTGATGGTTATTCAGTCTTGATTAGCCTCTGGCTATTGACCACAGGATAGGGCAGGGGTCTTCCAATAGGGTGGGGACAATTGCTTCTTCCCCACTGAAAAGCTTCCTGGATGGTAAAAGTCTGTAGGAGAAAGATGTCCTCTGCAGTACCAGGGAATGACTCAGCACAGGAAACCAAGGTGTCTGCTTTCCAAGCTCTAACCCCAGAATCCCCAACTCTGGCTTCTACTTACAAAGCTCCAATCCACTCTGCCCTCCCTCTGCCAGAGCCAAAGGTGAGTGCTATGCATGAAAATTTGTGTTGGACCTTTAAAAGGGTCTATCCAGCAAAGCTATCATTCAGAACTGAAGGGCAGATAAAGAGCTTCACAGATAAGAAAAAGCTAAAGGAGTTCATCAACTCCAAACCAGTATTATATGAAATGCTGAAAGGTACTCTTTTAGAAGAGGAAGAAGAAAAAGGTAAAAGCCAAAAAATTATGAACAACAAATACATATATATCAACAAGTGAATCTAAAAATTAAGTGAATTAAAAATTTGATCAACAGAATAAACTGGTGAATATAATAGAATCAGGAGCACAGAAAGGGAGTGGACTGATAATTCTCAGGGGGAAAGAGGTGAGGGGTGTACAGGGAGAGACTGGACAAAAATCATACACCTATGGATGAGATCAATGGGAGGGAGGTAAGGGCAGAGGGAAGGGTGGGAGCTGGGTGGAGGGGTGCTATGGAGGGGAAAAAAGAGAAACAAATGTAATAATCTGAATAATAAAGATTTAATTTTAAAAAAAGGGTGCCTGCATTTCTATCCTGTTTCCCCCAAAATAGGACAGTGTCCTATATTAATTTTTGCTCCCAAAACTGCGCTAAGTCTTATTTTCAGGGATGTCTTATTTTTCCATGAAGAAGAATACGGTACACATTTAAAAAAAAAAAACAGGAAATTTATTACCTGTATACGGTACCGTAGTAGTTGTCATCACAAACCAGCTCACTGATTGGCCGCAGCGTGGGAGGAGCTGTTCAGGCAGTGTGAGGTCTCTTTAAATCAGGAGTCAGACGCCTTACGGTAGCTTCAGGGGGCCTTATATTCTGGGGAGGCCTTATGTTCGGGGGAGGCCTTATTATCGGGGAGATCTTATTTTTGGGGGCATGCCTTATATTACAGCGAGAGGCAAAACTGGACATAGGTCTTATTTTTAGGGGATGTCTTACTTTCGGAGAAACAAGGTAGCTGTCTCTCCCAGGCAAATATCAACCCTGTTTCTTTTCACAGCCAGATGTTGTTTGGGCAACTTTCTCAGTTCTGGTGCTCCAGAATGACAGGGCCCCTTTTGGGGTATAAACCTCAGAATTCTCAGTGGGAACGCCTTACAGCTGAGATACCCCTCCATTATTTAAGCTGCTGTCTGTGGGAGCCCAGCCAGCCCTTTTGGGCCTCTGTACTTCCTGCTAGTCTCTTTGAAGTCTTCACTTTCTATCCTTGGTTATCAGAGTGTTCTCAGCTATTCTTAAGTTTTTATTCAGGATGATTTTTCTGTATTTTAGTTGTAATTCTAGATTGGGCCTGAGAGTGTGCCAGTGTAGAGTCCACTTATTCCACTGTCAGTTTGGAATCCCCTAACATTTCTTATTGATGACCTAAACATACATCCATACTGCCTGTCACATAGCAAGCACTCTCCAAGTGATTTGTAAAGTCTTTTATATGTCATTAAAAGCACAAGCAACAATAACAACAAAATAGATACATTAGACTTCATCCAAATTAAAACCTTTTTTATTTCAAAAAATTGAAAAATACAACCCCAAAATGGGTGAAATATTTGCAACTCATAACTCTGGTATGGTTCTTATATGTAGAATACATCAAGAACTCTTAAAAATCAACAATGAAAGACAAATTACCCAAATTGGCTAGTGCAAGAACTTTTATTATCCTTTAGAGTAGCCATTAGAGAATTTTGAAAAATTATTGACATGATCTCTTTTATGTTCTTGAAGCTCATCTTGGCTATAGTGTAGATAATTAACTGTACAGCAGCAAAAATAGAAGAAGTGAAACCATTTAGGGGGGGTATTATATAAAATTAAGGGAAGATGAAGGTAATTTGGACTATAAGTGATATCTGTAGAGTGGCTAGAAAGTGGTCAGATTGAAGACGTATGTGAATGCAAAACTAACATGCTGCTGAATAGCTAAGATAGAAAGTTGCCTGTTGCATTTCTTAGTGCTAGTCACCTACATAATTACTAATTGTTAGTGTGAGTGTGTGTGTGTGTGTGTGTGTGTGTGTGTGTATTTATGAAACATCTTTTGTAATCTTTCATTCTTAGACTTTGTTAAGCAAGACTAGGACACTCCTTATATAAAATAATTGATAACACCCCAGGATACCAGATAAACTATTCCAGAGAAGGAGAAACTATTCCTAAAATAGCACTTTGCATCCTTCTAACAGAATTGAGGATTTCCTAGGCAACTGGCTTTCTAAGAGTTGTTCAAATGATTTTATTTTGGAACCCAATCTGAGCTTTGCCACTTGCTTGTTTTGTTATCTTGGCTAAATTATCAGCATTAATAAATCTAAAGAGAAACTGATCAATGATTTTCATCATTGATGTTTCCATCTCTACCTCTTCTTTTCTCTCTAAAATTGTGTGTGTGTGTGTGTGTGTGTGTGTGTGTGTGTGTATGTGTGTGTGTCTGTAACACAAAATAGAAAACCCATCATGGTAGCCAATATAAGTCATTCTACTGCATTACTAGATAAAAGATGTCTAGATATTCAATCTTCTATGTATATAAATAAATAAATATGAACACACTATGAGATGATGTGACTCTTCATTTTGTTAAAAATCCTATCAAATTCTCAGTCATTAAATATTAGAATAATAATCAATGACCTCATTGCCTCAACATTTTTTTCAACATCTATGGTTTAATTCTTCAAATTTTGAGAGAGAAAAAATTTTGTAAACAAAATCACATTATTGAATTAAATGAAGAAACTCCATAGAGTTTTGGATGCAAAAAATATGAAAATTATAAAGTAATATTTCAAAAATCCAATAAAAATAAAATAATTAATTTCAATTAATTTTATTTTTAAAACTTTTCTTTTTATATTAAAATTATATAGAAAATATTTTAAAAAAGCAAAATAGAAAACTCAGCCAGGTAATGTGGAAAAGTGAGCTGACTGAAATAAAATAATTATTTAATAAATGAAGTGATGGTTAAACAAGGAGGAGCATGAGCAAATAAGTATCATAGAACATGCCTTAAAATAAGAAGATTGAAAAGAGAAATGTTTTAAATGAAATAAATTAAGAAAGATATTAATTTAGAAAAAGTGGTAATATAGAAAATAAAAAAGAAATCCAAATTACATGTAATAGAAGAAAAGTTTAAAAATGGAATAAAAAACAAGAAAATCAATGCAATTTTTAATTTAAGAAAACTTTTGAGACTGCATATTGAAAGGTCACCTACAATCACCTTTGCCTTCCCCTTCCTTAGTTTTTGCCACTCTATTGTCCATGTCAATAGGGTATTCATATATGGGCTTTAACTAATCCCTTCCTTTTCTTACAACTTCATCTTCCCAAATAACATCTGCCTCACTTATAAACATATCAGAGGAAGTGATTTTTCTTGATAAATTAACATTCGTGTCTCTTGGTTTTTATATTCTCTAAGAGGTGATCTACAAATCATTTACTAAGGAAGAATATTGCTAAAAATAAAACACTTAAGTGTTTCCATCATTTAAAGTGAAGTCACATCTTCTTCCTTCCTTTTTAAAGAACCACCATTTGTTCTTTGTTGGATTAAAAAAAAAGAGAGTCAGTTATATCCTTAAATGGATGAGTTATCAAAATGTTCTTTAGAGAACAGCATTTATTTCTGTGCCTCAGCATGCATGCCAAAGCCTGTGGCCAACTTAGCTGTGCTCCTTTCATGCTCTCTTTACATATTGCTGTCTTATGAAAGCTGTAGAAAAGTAAAGATGTTCTTAGAATTCTTGGCACACTCTCTGCTACTCTCTCCAGATGTTTGTTCTCTGAAATGGTTTTTAAATTCTAAATTCTTCACCATGAAAGCCATTGGGATGTCATAGTGACAGTACAGACTAATCAGCCAGTGTCTTTAATGCTGGACTTTGTGACATGTAATGTTCACAGCTGTCAAGCCTAAGTTCAATCTCTCCACCCATACTCACACTGGACACATTAAAAGATTAGAAAGTAAATCTTCACTTGTCAAGTAACATTGAGGCATGTTTCTCAGATATCTAGTTTCAGATATCAAGTTTCTTAACTATATAGTTGAAGTTTCCTAAAACTGTAAAATTCAGTCTTAGTTATAAACATGTCTTATTTTACTAGATGCCTGGCACAAATCCCAGCTATAAATGAGCCATTGAAATTTGAAAGACAAGAGAACATGTAATGGGAAGGGAAACCTATATGTTTGTGCTGAAACTAAAGTTTTCTTGTTTTTATGAATATATAAATGATTTTAATAGCTTTTTAAATTTATTCTTAATTAGGTCACTGATAATGGTAAAAAGAAAATACCTCAAACAAACAAATGAGGACTCTTTCTTACACATCTGCTTTTCAATTCTATTATTTAGGAAATTAGAGGCGTACTGGAATTCAGACTGAGTTATTTAATACCTCAACTCAATGGACAGTTGCCACTCTTTCACTACAGTTTGAGTTATATGATCTATCATAAGATAGAATGAAATACATCTTGACAACTCTAGTGAAACTGGGCCTTTTTAATTACTCTGATTTGAACTCCTTTGCCAAACTCATACCCCTTTAAAAGTATATAGAAATATCGATCAGACCATCAAACCTCCTAGGGAAGATAGGGGAAGGTGGGGGTAAGGGGGGGAGAGATCAACCAAAGGACTTGTATGCATGCATATGGGCCTAACCAATGGACACAGACAACAGGGCGTTGAGTGCATGAGTTGGGGGGGGGATGAGGGAATGGGGGAATAAGGACACATATGTAACACCTTAATCAATAAAGAAATTTTTAAAAAAGAAAAGAAAAGTATAGCTGTCACCAGTATATGTATCAATTTTAAATTTATCTTTTTGGACCCAGATTTACTGATATTTGACACAAATTGCATTGTTTTAGGGTTTCTTCACCTGAACTAAATTTGAAGAATGTGCCCAAAAGATCACAAAAACAAAATATGGGGAAAAGGTTAAGTATTATCTTTTATCTGTCTTCCAAGTCTTACTTGTCAATGTGCCTTCATCATTTTTGATAGCATGTAATCTGTTCCATATCCCAACTTCTGAAATCTCATGGCACTTTTTAAAAATATCATCCTATACCCTGCTTGTTTTATCAATATCAGAGTAACAGTTTGTTTCCCAGGTCTCCGGATCATTGTTCCTTATTGCCTGATGTTCAATGCCTTAAGGAATTTGTTTCATATATTTTGGCCAGTGTTTTCCAGTTCATTCACATAGGAGGGTGAATACAGCCCATCAGTAGCTCTTGGATAGAGGAAGAAGTCTGTTGCCATTTTTTACTATCGTCCTTTCCCACTTCATCAAGAGTATGATTGACCTGGCCAATTCTCTTTAATGTTCTTTGGTAATCGTCCCTCCTTTCTGCAGCTCTTTAGCTCTATCTTGGTTTTGCCAGAAGAATAAGTAGATTTATTTGACCTGCTCTCACACCTTTCACCTCAAACTGTCTTCCCATGAGGTATGACATTATCTTTCCCAGTGAAAAATATAGAAAACATTAATAAATGAGAGCTTGTTCTTTAAAAATGTTCATTGTTTCTTAAGTTTCCCGTTTGAAAATGAGATCCAGGGCTGCACTGTTACTAGCAATAAAAAATATTTGGATTTTTTTCCTGGGGGGAGTACATATTACCTTTACTTTTTATTAAACTATTGAGATGACATTGGTTAATATGATCATTCTAGAGGCCTGATGCACGAAATTCATGCAAGAGTAGGCCTTCCTTTGCCTGGTTGCTGGCACTGGCTTCCTTCTGGCACCCAGGAACCAGGCTTCCCTTCAGCCGCCAGCAGGCACCTGGGACGCAGGCTTCCCTCCCAGCCCTGGCTTCATTTGGAAGGTCTTCCTGAGAAGGACATCTGGTCTAATTAGCATATTACACTTTTATTATTATTATTACAGATAGGTTTTAGATGTGGGTTTCTATGTTACAAGATTTGTTTATTGCACTGTGTGCCCACCACACAAAGTCAAATATTTTCTCATCACCATATATTAGGCCCCTTTCACTCTCCTTAACTTTGAAAAAACAAAAATACAAAAGAAAGAATGGGTTGTTTCTTCAGCTTTTTCCACTTAGATATTTTTAGTCCAGAAAATCTTTAAGTCAAACTGATGGTATGATTTCTTACCAGATGAAGAAAAATATTGATTATAAATTTGTGTTTTTTAATAAAAAAATTTAATGTTGATGTTATTGTAGCTGTTCCCCATTTCTCCCATCTTTCCCATCTCCATCCTCTGCTTCCCCAAAGACTGTATACCTTGAGTGTTGGCACTAAGAGGAAGTATAACCTATGGCAAATCTACAAACAATAACAAAATTAATAAAAAGTCACTTGGCTTTATATTTTAAGTGATGGATAATTATAAATATTATCTGGGATGACATACTCTTATCTTAAATTTTTTTCTGTTGGTTGATACCAGTCTAAAACTCTTTCTGTAGTCATTGATGAATTTTAATACTATAGATAGAATCTTGAAATAAGTATATTTCTTTTTCTTTATGTATCCTTACAGAAACACTTCAAGTTAATTTTGCAAACCCATTATACAAGAAGTCCTAACACGCAGTAGTCAACTACATGTGTTCTTAAAGAGAATTTCTAATGTACTCAGAGATGTGAATATTTAAAGAGTATATTTAAATTAAACAATGACTAATCAAACAAAAGAACTGAATTTAAATCAATGCTGTCATTTTATGTTCCCAATTGGAATTTTCATTTGTGTTTAAAATTTTAAGTAGTAAAAGAGTATTCATAGCAGCATTATTCATTATAACCAAAAGGTGATAACAATCCAAATGTCTGTTGGTGAATGAATGGATAATAAAATGCAGTTTATACAATAGACTAGTATTCATCTTTAAAAAGGAAGTAAATTCTTACACATGCTATAATATGGCTGAGCCCAAATTACATTGTGGTAAATTGAAATAAATCAGATACAAAAGGACAAATATATAATTACATTTATATGAGATTTCTAAAGTAGTAAAACTCATAGAAATAGAAATTACTTTGTTAGTTACCAGGGGCTGGCAGGAGAGAAAAATGGAGAGTTAGTGTTTATGAAATGTACAGAGTTTCAATTTGGGAAGTTGGGAACACTCTGGAGATTCATAAAGGCTGCGGTTACATAATAATGTGAATGTAGTTGATGTTTGTTGCTTTTCAACTTGCCACTCCTCTTCCTCCACCACTACCCTGGTACATGAAGGATAAAGGAAGATGAAAGGAATAAGCAGACCATTTTAGATTGGTGGGTGGCAGGTTTAATAAGCAAGTGTATTTATTGACGAGGTTTGTCTTAGGTGACTGCAAAATTAGATCCCTGTACTCACTTGCCAGAACCTTGATGTTTCTATAGAGGCCTTAATGGTATTTAGTCACTTATACCATCCAGATGGTCTCAACAACACCTTACTCTATCAAGCTTGCATCCTTGAAACAACTCCTAATGTGGGAATGGTTGGCAGAATGTACATTCTATGTACAAAGGAGGGCATGAGGAGCCCCTGAGTACTAGCCGTGGTCTAGGTCATGGGTTAACTGATGGCTATGTACTCTCAATGATCTCTTCCAATAATGCTACTGAACTGTCCACTAAAAGTACTTAAAATGATAACTTTTATGTTGATATATTTTACAACAATAAAAATAAAATTTCATGTTTTTTACAACCTGGAAAAATATATATCACTAGAGACCTGGTGCACAAAATTCGTGCACTCACAGGGGAGGGTCCCTCAGCCCAGCCTGAGCCCTTTTGCAATCTGGGAGCCCTCAGGGGATGTCTGACTGATGTTGGCAGTTGGACATCCTTAGTGCTGCTGCAGAGGTAGGAGAGGCTGCTGTGGAATCAGGAGAGGCTCCCACCACCACTTCTGTGCTTGCCAATGATGAGCCTGGCTTCTGACTGAGTGGTGCTCCCCCTGTGGGAGTGCACTGACCACCAGGGGGGCAGCTTCTGCATTGAGAATCTGCCCTCTGGTGGTCAGTACACATCATAGCTATGGGCATTCCACTGTTGGGTCGAAACAGGCTCTCTGACATCCCCCAAGGGGTCCCAGATTGCAAGAGGGCACAGTCCATGCCTAGGGACCCCACTGGTGCAAGATCAGGGAGAGGGAGGGACATGGAATGTTGGCCGGCTGGGGAGGGACTGTGGGAGGACTCCAGGGCTGTCTTGCTCAGTCCCAATTGGCCAGACCCCAGCAGCAAGCTAACCTACTGGTTGTAGCATCTGCCCCCTGTGGTCAGTGCATGTTATAGCAATTGGTCAACCAGTTGACTATCTACCCCTGGTGGTCAGTGCATGTCATAGCAAGCAGTTGAGTGGCCTTAGCATATCACGAGCATATTATGCTTTGAATGGCCAACTGGATGACCAGACACTTAGCATATTAGGCTTTTATTATATAGGATGTTTCAAATTAATCATGGAGAGTGATTATGCTAAGTGAAATAAGCCAGTCAGAAAGATGAGTATTAGATTATCTCACTCTTATGTGGAATCCAATGAACAAAATAGATCCAGAGACATAGAAACATGGAACAGACTGTTGAATCTCAGAGGGAAGGTGGGGGATTCTGGGGGAGTGGGAAATGATCAGCCAAAGAACTTGTATATATATATGGACACAGACAATAGAATGGTGAAGACCTGGGGCAAGGGGCAGGGATTATCTAGAAGAAGTCAATGGGGGAAGAAAGAGGGATATATGTAAAACTTTATACAATAATGATTTAAAACATTATTCATAGTATTGATCAATGATAATCAGTATTCCCTGATAATTTTCAATAAATATCACATAAAAAATGGATCACTTGAAAGAATACAGGAATAGAACTTCTTTTTTTTTTCTTCTGTGATATAAACTCCTTCCAATGGCTATTTATGATCACTGTCCACTCCTCAAGGCAGATCAGTTTACTCCAGGAGACATGAGCACAGCCACCCTGCATTCCACCTTCTGGTTTGGGGCCTTTCCCATGGTGACCATACTCAGAGCAATGCCAATTCTCCCTTCTTTTCCCTCCATGCCCTTCCAGGTTGTACACAGCCATGAGGCTCCCTTTCCTATTCCCCGACTCCATGGTAATACTTGCCCTTTTACTGAAGTGAAACACAGGCTTTCCTCTAAAAAAAATCTTTAAAAAATCCTGTTTTTATGTTTGATGGTTCTTAAAATAACTCCATTTAGGAAAAAAAATGGCTTCCTACACATGTTGTACATCATGCACACACTTAACAGTATCATCCTCTTTCACTTTCCCCATTCTCATAATTTATCCAATGATAGCATCATCTCCTTTGAGAAGCCTCACCTTCTATTCCTGAGGATTATAAGAATATCTCTTGCAGCTCCATTTGTGCTTCCTCCTGTCTGTCACTGCACCCAAATCAGAATCCCGACTAAGGACAGTCTCCTTGCTGGACTGCCACGCTAGACACACCATCGCAGAGAAACCCATAGAATCAGAACACTCTGGATTACTTGGCCCCTCACTGGTGGCCCCTTTCTTCTAAGCCCAAGTCCCCAGTTATGTGGCTCTTTGATTTCCCTAGAATGTAAGTACCACACCAAAGAATGTTTCTCTCTCTCCTCATTCTAGCTACCTACACATAAGAATTTATGGGGATCCACACACTAAATTTCCCTCTAAGGATTTGCCTTGTGATCCTTTTTATGATCCTTTGTATTTTCGGACCTTTAAGACTAAACATTTGGGACTTGTCTTGGTAGTTAGGAACACCATAAGGGAGCATATAGTCTGTGCTTACTTGAATGACGGGCTTACTGGAAAGGTTTTACACCAATTTGCAAGGCACAAAACATGTCTTTATTTTGATTTGATTTTTTTTGTTAAATAAAATGAGAAATAACTTGCAAAATATTCATGGTCATTGCATTCCTTAAGAAAGTGTAGTCTGTTGGCAATATTACAATGGATATATGAATAAGAAAAGACAACTTGTTATGAAAAATGTATACTACTTTAATAAGGATTACTGTTACTATTCACACTGTCCTGTCATATAATTTTCAATTTTAGTGTTTATGATAAATTTTTCAGATAAATTTTTAACTCTCCTAAGAAAGAGAAATCCTTCATCCTGAGTTTTAATTTTATCTAGGATGCCTAATAAATGGTTTTTCATATAGTGGGGTTTCCATATATACATATTATATGTGGATACATGTATATATACTAAAATATATTACATATATGAGATATATACATGTATCTCATACATTTACTATCTTTATTTATAATCTTCATACTTGATGTACTTCTCATTTTTTAAATTGATATGTAATTGAGATACAATATCTTACTATATTCAGGTGTGCATCATAGTGATTCGATATTTACATACATTATGAAATCATCCCCATGACAATTCTAGTTACCATGTCACCATACAAAGTATTACAACATTATTGACTACATTCCCTCTATTATACTTACATCCCTGTGACTATTTTTAACTGAAAGTTTTTACCTCTTACTCCCCTTCACCTATTTCACCGGGCCCCCTGATTCTCATCTTAACAGACTTAATTCTTTTGTGCTAGGAAATGAAAGTCAAATAAAAAGATTTATAATCTTAAAGAGACCCACATTACACTTTTAAACATGAATGATGCTATGAATTCCTAAACTGTGTGCTAACCAAACACGTTGTAATAAGTGCTAATATTCAAATGTTGTGAAAAATACTGGGTGGGAACCAAACCGTGGACTCTAGTTTGTGGAAGAGGGGTCCAGAGGCACACTCCTGGGACAGTCAGGTGAAATAAGGACACCAGAGCAGAAGGTGGACTGACTTCATTTTGAGAATTCTCCCAGGGGCAGGAAATAGACCCTCCCTTTAAAAAGTCTGATGCTGCTAGTGGGGTTCATTTCACTCTAACTGGAGAATTCCTCATGATCCCTTCACAGTATGGCAGACACACCTCTTAGCAGTTTGATGTGGCGCTGCTCCGTCTAGACAGGCATGATTTACTCGATGTTGAAAGGTGAAAGGGCAAAACCCAGAAGGCTTCCTCATAAATCCCACAGGCAGGCCTCTCTAATACGGTTGTTTGCTGGACCTGCCAGCTGAAATACGTGGTGAGAAATAAAATCAGCTGTCCAGCAAGAGGCTAGAAGGCCCGCTTAATAGCAGCCTTTGTCTAGTGAGATCCTGACTTGATGCAGTGGAAATAATTCCAGGGGAAAAGATAGAACTGTGGTAACTTGTTTGGATCTAAGACTCGGCATCAGGACATGTCACAAAAGGCTCTATTTGGAGAGAGGTTCTTGAAGCTCAGTGCCATGGCCTGTGGAGAATCTGCCATGGCCTATGTGGAGCTGCAGCGGCCTGTGGGCAAGCTGCCTTGGCATGCTGTCTGTGCATTTGCATATTTCCAGTTGTTGTCTTATCAACAGTTGTAATGACCTCAGTTGTAATGACCTCTTTCTTAGTTTACTCTCTAACCAGCATCACATGCAGTGTAATCTGCTCCCTCTGGCACATCCTCATCCACCCCATGGGGATTCCTATAAGGAGGATGCTATATTAAGCACAATCAGAACACCAGAGTTCATTTTCTATCCTTTCAAAGTGCGTTCTTCCTTACCTTTCCCTTCCCTCCTCCCTCCTCATTCTAATGGCTTCATCTGTGCAAATATGGTTTACTTATGACCTAACACTGCATTCCACAGTACACATTCTGGCTCCTTCTGTATAAAACACATTGTTATCTTTGTTATATCCACCCTCCTCCCCCCCGCTTTGATAAAGGGTAAGAGGATTAGCATAGGGAAACCTTGCAGGACAATAAGCCAAATTCTGTCACCTGCCTCATTTTCCTAAATGGATTATTAAATGCAAATTGCTAATCACATAATTTACTTATGCCAAACAGAGAAAGGGAGTCAATATATTGTTATCCACTGTGAATTACAGATGAGAGAGGATTAAGTTGGAAAGAATCTCACTGCACAAAAATGGCAAAGGACAAATAGCAAGAAGCCTAATATTGTCATTATTCCACAGAGACAACCAATAAAAAAAAAGAGGAGTTAAAGCTTTCCCTAAAAGGAATTCTAGAGGCAATTTGATAAGTTTTTACAATCCAATTAGCTTTTAGTTTGTTGTTTTGCAATCAAAAGACAAACAGTACCAAAAGAACATTTTTTTAAATTAAAAAACAAACAAACATGAAATGGCAAAATCTCCCCAATGTGGAAAAGAAAGAGGGTCAATAATGTCAGAGCAATGACTTCTTCATGATGAAATCCTTGATTTCTGCCCCATTTTGCTACTTTCTGCATAGTAGTCTCCATTCCCTCATAACATCAAATATTTACATTCAAGCCATATAAAACAAGCACACTTTGAAACTTTATTGGTCATGCTAAATTAATCTTAGGCTACAGTATAAAAATGCAGGTTCTTGTGCCTCAGAAATGTATTTGTTAGTTTTTAGGTGTTTCAAGGAATAAATTACTTTGCTGCATAATGCAACATAATTCCACGCCTCATTGTGTTCTTTATACTGATTGAACTTGTCTGCTAAGAGAGAAGTTTGGAAAGTTCACAGCTTAAATCTTCAAACCCAGTGAATTTATATTACCTATCAAACAAACATGGTGTGACCTATGGAACTGACTAGGGAAAACTTGGGCCAATTGCTGAAAAGAAATAGCTAACATTTCAATTTCTCTACTAGTATGTCTCCATCATGAAGAAATAAAATTATTCCTATTTTCATTTGAGCTAACAGTTTTAAAGAGATGATAGGAAAATGTTTTTTACAAATTTTGAAATTACATTGGCACACATCATGGTTTACCTGACTCATGTCCTATAATGTATAATGTGGCTAGTGTCGGAAACTTCCATTATTCCTCAATAAAATAGTGAACTATAACTAATTATCAATATTTACAAAAACAGGAGTATTATTTCTCTAGAGAATTTATGATGAGCTGAGTTTTGTGTGAAAACAAGAAGAGCAAGCTGAAAGCTAAGGTAATGTTATTTTGTCAGCTAATACAGATGAATCTGCTTGTAATAAAGCTGGGGGTTACTGCAAAGTGCCTTTGTAGAGAAAAGCTGATTATGACCTAAATGATGTGACTTCGGCTCATAAGGGAAGCATAGAGAAATGGAATCTTCACATTTTAGTTCGAATATTCATCTCTACCTTTTCCCAAAATAAATTGCACCACATCTATTGCATTGAAACTTTAGAATATAAATCTAATGGTAGAAGATCCACTGAGTTTAATTTTTTTAGAACTGGCGAGTCATTCCATCATTTGTTCCCAAAATAATTACTGAGCATCTACTACATGTGCTACAGGGTTAGGCCTGTGATGAGGCCCTCACAGCCTGAGCCAGAAGAGAGGTGACAGCTCAGCTGTTTTGAGTTGGCACATTTCTCTATCCAAGGCTGATGGCCATCCCAGTCTCCTTTGATTAACAGCTGCCTCTGTACTAGAGGTGTGGTCTGAGGCTGTGGCACAGAATTTTCTCCTTTAAAAGACACCTCATTGGGGGTGACCCTGCCAATGCTGCCAACATCTCTATCCCCACAAACAAATGACAGAGCAGATCAACCTGGGCAACTTGGGATCCAAGTACCACAGTTTGGGCCTCATTTTCTCCAGTTAGTTTGCACAGAATATTAGGAGATGCTAATATTCTGGGGAAAACCAAAACACCTTTATACTCCATCTCTTTTCATGCCATCCCCTTTCATTCCAGCCAGCCATGCCTTCCTCCCCCACTGCTCTGCTGCCGGGTGTGGTGCACAGGACACCAAAGAAAGAACATAGAGGCACTGTTTTCTGTCTGTGCTATCTTGAACATATTATGTAGCATTCTGTTCATTGTTTGTTTTTTACAGCTTTAATGAGGCATAATTGGCATAAACTAAAGTACATGTTTTAAAAACATTCAGTTTGATAACTTTTGGCATATGTGTGTATCTGTAAAACCATTATCATAGTCCAGATTATGAACAAATCAAGTAACCTCAAAAATGATACTTTAAGCTCATCTGGTACTTAGCAACCTAAGCCCCAGTTTCATTGTTATGGTCAAAATTTACAAAATACAAATAAAGAGCATACTGTGTAGCACAGTGGTTCTCAACCTTTTTAATGCCACCACCCTTTAATGCAGTCCCTCATGTTGTGGTTACCCCTAACCATAAAATTATTTTTGTTGCTAATTCATAACTGTAATTTTGCTACTGTTATGTATCATAATGTAAATATCTGTGTTTTCTGATGGACTTAGGCGACCCTGCTAGCGGTGCTCAACCTGTGAGTCGTGACCCACACGTTGAGAATCGCTGCTTGTAGAGACTAAGACCATCGGAAAACACAGGTATTTACATTATGATTCGTAACAGTAGCAAAATTACAGTTATTAAGTAGCAACAAAAATAATTTTATGTTTGGGGGTCACCACAACATGAGGAACTTTATTAAAGGGTCACAGTAATAGAAAGGTTGAGAACATTGTAGCCTGTGTTGAGTCTGTATTAGATGATTACACTCTCAATGACTGATGAAATCCTGACTATATGTACCATTAAATGTACTTTCAGCAAAGTCAGACAGTCTCTTTCTTTTTCCTCAGTGAGTCAAACTGCTCTCACCATTATAAGCCAGAAATAAAAGACTGTGACCTGAGTTGAGCATACGTTAGCTAAGCTAGTTGGGAGAGCAGAGAGCTGGACATTCTGAACTCTCCCGTGGGTGGATGGTAACTACAGACACAAGCCCTAGTGTTGGCTGACAGCTGAGCAAATGTCTTTTGCATGTGTGTGGGAGGGAAGAGTGAATCAATGGCATCAATGTCACTCTCTGAATGGAGTCTCACCTTTCATCAACAGTTGACATCATGAGATAGAGATTTACAAAATTCTGTCAGCAAGGAAACCACAATCTGATATAACACCAAGTTTAGCGGGACCTTTAATGCTCAGGAGCAAGCTATGTTTACCGAATTCGAGTCCAGGGTCTACTTCTAGAAAAGCAATTTATAAATTTTGCTTCTTGGGGAAACATCTTTTATGTTTATAAAGAAAAAGTACATGAGCATGTCCAGTACCAATCATGCTCATTCAGAACTGTGTGACTATTCTTGCATTACTTTATAAAGCTTCTGAAAGGATATCTGCTCATGTTAGGTTTTTCTATACTTTTTAAAAAATATATTTTATTGATTTTTTTACAGAGAGGGAGGAGAGGGATAGAGAGTTAGAAACATCAATGAGAGAGAAACATCAATCAACTGCCTCCTGCACACCCCCCACTGGGGATGTGCCTGCAACTAAGGTACATGTCCTTGACCGAAATCGAACATGGGACCCTTGAGTCCACAGGCTGATGCTCCATCCACTGAGCCAAACCAGTTAGGGAGGTTTTTCTATACTTTTTAAAAGTATTATTGTTGTTCTTCATGTCTATCTTTATTGAGTGATGTGTTCTACTTATGGTGTTATTCCAAGACTGGAGTTGTCTAGGAAGCTTTCTAATGTAGATTCGTGTGCCCTGTGCCATTTTATCTGGGACTGGGAACAAGGAACTGCCAATTTTAACAAACTTTGTTAATATTGCATACATAATTTTTGAGATGATGTTATATTTGTTTAAATATTTTTAATTTAAAGTTTATAGCAATTATATGTGGTACATTTACAACTGATTTTGAAGAGGTGAAACTAAAATTCAGAAAGACTGAGGAATTTGGCAAAGTCAGGTAGTCACAAAGTATGAATTTATTCTCAAATATGATTTATCTACTATGTTCCAATGCATCTGAATTTTGTAAAAGGTTAAACCCTTTGTATGCCTATTAGGTTTTATCCTTATGGAAGCTATTTATATCAGTAGCCTTGCTGGATTTATTAAGACTGACAAAAATATTGACTGCCTGGCTGAAACCGGTTTGGCTTAGTGGATAGGGCGTCGGTCTGCGGACTGAAAGATCCCAGGTTCAATTCCGGTCAAGAGCATGTACCTTAGTGGTGGGCACATCCCCAGTAGGGGGTGTGCAGGAGGCAGCTGATCGATGTTTCTCTCTCATCCATGTTTCTAACTCTCTATCCCTCTCCCTTCCTCTCTGTGGGAAGTCAATAAAATATATTTAAAAATATGTATATTGACTGCCTGAAAAGAATAGCTGTGACCTGGGCAAAATAGATGTGATTGGTAATGCTAAATATGGGGCAAAAGAACCATAGCAAGAAGTCATCCAAAAGAATGTAAGGAGAGCCATCTGGGCAATCTTTTTTTCACTTTAATGTTTTGTTAGTTAGGCATCCACTAATGGTGGGAACAAGGTAGGTCCTCTATTTAGGAAGGCTGAAGTAGCCTGAATATGGGTTTAATGACATGTAATTTAGTTGAGTCACAATTATAAACAAAGTATGAAACACATTTGCCTTTTGCCATTGAGTCCTTCCCTTCCTCAGATGCCAAGGCCCTGCTCACCATAGCATCCATGCACCTGGGAGACATCCAGTCCTAATTCCTCCACTGATGCCAGCTGCTACTCTGGGAACAGGAAGCTTTCTGCCTCAGCTACTGAGTTGAGAAATCCTTACCGTCCTTCTCCAATTGCATCTTCAGTGAAGGCCCATTTCCCCCTCAGGATCTTGAATACCATCATGGGAGAGCGTTCTTGTTTAAGATGTATCTCCCAATGATGACACTCATTTGCTGAAGGGAAAATTCTCCAAGATCCAGCATGCTGAGAAATAAGCAGCACACTAGACAAAAATTGACTTGACACTGATGAAAACCCTCAGGATAAATGTGTCTGCTGTGAAATAGTCCCACCAGATATAATTACATTGTACAACACAAATCTTCTTTTATGATTTTGGCAATGGAAATCTGCTCTAACATTGCATTAGATTAAGATATTTCCTGAATTTTGATGATAGCTCAGAATAAGCAGGATGTCAGAATTTAATGTAGAGAGAGGAAAAATAAGAATCCTTAAAAAAATAGGTTTCAAAGATTAAGTTTTAAATTTTGAAAGTTTAAAGTATTGTTATTATATTGAAGTCCATACTTCCTTTTTTATGGCTGTGATACAATTTCATCTCACTTGTTTTGCTATAGACTTTGAACAATGATTTGTAGAACACAAGTATTATCTTCTGGTTAGTTGCCTGCTGTTGGTTTTACCTTACTGTTCTGGGTTAGTAAGGCATTCAATCTCTTTGAACCTTTATATTCTGTGGCATCTGGTATTTTCAAAAAATGGCTGCAACAATATCCCATATTCTACAAGTCCTCCTAGAACATAATCACTTCTTTTCAATACATGGACATTAATTCTTATCTCTTTTAATCTGAATGGGTTTGTGACTCACTTGTAATGAATAGAATGGTATGGAAATTAAGCTGCTTGATTTTTAAGGCCCAATCATAAAAGGCAGTGCTCCTTCTGCCTTTTACACTAGAACACTAGCTCTTGGATCCTTGGGTCACCATGTGAGAAGTCCAATTACTCTGAGGCTGTCATGCTGTAAGGATGCCAAGTCACAAGGGAGGCCATGTATAGATGTGTGTTTTTTTTCTGTTGTCAGCTTTAGTCTTCAAGTTCTGGCAGCCCAGATGAATGAGCCCCACATAATAACAACCCCTGCCATCAATTTACCTCAGCCTTCATGTTTCCCGACTGAGACCCTAGACATTATACAAAAAAAAAAAAAAGAATTGTCTTTTCCAAATTTCTGACCCACAGAATCTATAGATATGATAAAATGCTTCTTTACAACACTAAACTTGTAACATTTGCTGTGCATACCTGTAACAGTGTTCACATAATGTTAAGGGAATCAAATGAGTATATGCCTGGGAAAACTTCTTAGGTTGTAAAGTGCATCTCTCATATGTGCAGAAAGTTCTCTTTTGTTGTTGTTGGTAGTGGTGGTTATTTATAACTCAGTATAGAGCTCTATTTTTCCTGCTGTAAATCATGGCCTGCAGGTATTACAGGTACTTGCTTCTAAACAATTTTCACTTAAAAAAACAATTTCCCTCCATCTTACAGAAACTTTAGCTCCTTAAAAGAGATTTTCATCAGTCAAAAATAGTAATTTCTGCATAATTATCACATACATGCACATAAATGTAGATATACATCCTATAAAACAAAAGCCTAATATACAAATTGACTATCACTCCAACACACAAGATGGCTGCCCACATGTAGACAGAAGATGGCTGCCACAAGATGGTTAGCAAGGGAGGGTAGTTGGGAGGTACCAGGCCTTCAAGGGAGGGCAGATGGGGGAGATCAGGCCTGAAGGGGATGGAAGTTAGGAGGCAACCAGGCCAGCAGGGGAGAGCAGTTAGAGGTGACCAGACCTGCAGTGGAGGGCAGTTCAGTGGGAAGAACAAGGCCTGAAGGGGATGGCAGTTGGGAGGGACAAGGCCTACAGGGGAGGGTAGTCGGGGAGGACCAGGCCATCAAGCGAGGCAGTTAGGAGTGACCACGCCTGCAGGGGAGGGCAATTGGGGGCAATTGGGCCAGCAGGGGAGAAGTTAGGCATCGATCAGGCTGGCAGGAGAGTGGTTAGGGAGTGAGCAGGCTGGCAGGCAGAAGCGGTTAAGGGCAATGAGGCGGCAGGTGAGTGGTTGGGAGCCAGCAGTCTGGTGGGATCAGGTCTAAATGGGCAGTTGGAATTCCTTTGAGGGGGTCCCAGATTGGAGAGAGAGCAGGCTGGACTGAGGGACACCCTACCTCTGTGCAAGACTTTCATGCACCATGCCTCTAGTTATATATAATACACACACATACACATAGACATCTGGATGCATGTAATATATTTTCATGTTTACCATTGATTAGAAATGTAATTACCAGAGAATCATTTTTGCAAATATACGTAATAAGTAATAATCCACCTGGTATATATAGATAGAACATGAAAAAAAAAAACATGCATTTTTTGTATTGGATTTTATTTTCAAGAGAAATAACTTAGTTTAATTTCAGTTCTGCTAAGATTTTTTTCATTAATTCCACCAAACATTTTTATAACTTTATGTAATATTATATCCCTCCCAAGCTATATCCAAATGAATAGACTTTTCTTGTTCTGTCTTGTCTTTTTTCTTTCTTTTTTTTTTTTCTTTGGTTCTCTGGCCTCTAAACCATATAAGGCCTCAGAAACTACTGGAATACAAGTTATTGAACAGTTCAAAATCCTCTTCAGTTTTATTCAGTGATTTAATTTTCTTTCTGAGTTGGCCTCATTCTTTCCTCTCTCTAAAGATGAACCTTTTCCAAATACAGAAACCTAAGTCAAGAAGTACATTTACAGCATTACTCACTAGATATTCAAAAGTCCTGGGTAAGTTTTTGACAATGATGGTGGGTTGTTGAGTATGGATAATATGAGTGTAACATACAAGATATTTCAATGACTTGGGGAAAGGGAAACAGTTTATAACAATACAAACTAGAGCTTGATATTTTACAAAATAAATACTAGTCTTCCTATTTGCATTAAATTTTAAATATGACTTTTTATTTATTTTTATTTTTACAATATACAAAATAAATATATTACAAGATTGTAGATACAAAATAATCAGCTATTTACATGCAATAAACATTAATATTTCAAGGGAAAAAGAATTTTAAATATAATAATATTACCAAAACTGTATTAAAATAGCATAATATCACAAAAGTTATAGGAAATATTAAAAATCTGCAAATAACAGGATTACTACTATTATATTCTAAAATGTTCTTTCCCCTCTGGCTCTATTTTTTTCATTAGTGTATGTTAACTTACAGCATCAAATAAGGAATTTCAAAACATTATAAAGTATCTAAGGGATTCAGAATTTGACTTTTTTTTAAATATATTTTATTGATTTTTTACAGAGAGGAAGGGAGAGGGATAGAGAGTCAGAAACATAGATGAGAGAGAGACATCGATCAGCTGCCTCCTGCACACCCCCTACTGGGGATGTGCCCGCAACCAAGATACTGTACATACCCTTGACCGGAATCGCACCTGGGACCTTTCAGTCCGCAGGCCGACGCTCTATCCACTGAGCCAAACCGGTTTCAGAGAATTTGGCTTTTTATAGAGACTATTTCTGCAAGGACTTAACTATAATCATTTACTCTTAATCTATGCAAGTGGTGGCATTTTCTCACTGTTAATCAAGTCTATGAGAAAATATTTGAACAACCAGTCATTTTTATCATTTCAAGTGCCTGAAATGCAGTCCAGGCTTGGAGTAGATTAAAATAACAGTTACAGAAAAATAAAGAACAATTTTTGCCATATGTACTTCCCTCCCCCTTAAGCCTTCAGCACTCTATTATCTGTGTCCATGGGTTATGCATATATGCATACAAGTTCTCTGGTTGATCTCTTCCCACCCACCCACTTTCCCCCTGCCTTCTCTCTGAGATTCATGCTTCTGTGTCTCTGGATCTGTTTTGTTCATTAGATTCCACATATGAGATCATTTGATACTCATCTCTCTTTAACTGGCTTATTTTGCTAAGCATCTTGCTCTACAGGTCCATCTTGGCCTCATTATTAATCTTCCTGCACTTTTAATTTAAGTTGAAATGTTAGGTGTTTCTCTCTCTTTTTTTTTTCAACTACCAGGCATTTAATATAAGATCAAAGACAGCTCAACTAGTTTAAGATATTTTTTTCTATAGGTTGCTAAAATATAGCATTTCTAATGTCATAGGAGTGCTAGATCTTCCCTAATAGGTAAGCAGTTACTCTCCTATGCCCACAGCAAAACTTGTCACAGTTTTCACTTTTTTATGATGTGCAGTAAAAGGGTTGGTCTAACTAGTGAAATACTCAAGAGAAACAAGTGATGGGATCCAAAAGAGGAAAAGGTGTCAGAACTAAATATTTCTTTAGTTCTTTGAGCAGACATTTATGAGATTCTTAACTAGAGTCTTTCCATCCAAATTTGTAAGATCACTAGACTGATCATAACAATAATTTTAGATAGACACAACTTCAAGATTTAAAATAGAAACCTGAAGAGAGCCTCATTTTTTAAGCTATTTTATTGCTTAAAATCATTTTTCTATGTGAATTACCACCATTTCACATATGGCATAAAGACCTAATATTAATGTACTTCTAATTCTTTCCTTGTGGCCACTATACTAATCAATACATACATTTTACCAAATAATAAAGCCTATAATATATAGTTATTGGTCTTTTCCAGAAAGTGAGATTATACATCATAATAACCATATACAATGACAGATGGTCACTAGACATTGTAGTGCTCACTTTGTAAAGTATATAAATGTTGAATCACTATGTTGTACATGTAAAATAACATAATACTGTGCATCAATTGTAATTAAAAAGAAATTTTAAAATAAATAAATAAATAATTTTAAAAAGAAAGTGAGATTTTATACCCAAGCTTGGTGGAAACACATAACAGCCCTTTATCTCAAGACTTATCTTTGTCCAGTTACTGCACTACCCTGTGAATATTATAAGTTTTTATGGGCAATGCTCACAGATTCTGAATGTGAAAGAGGGAGAGAACTGCTGGACTTAAGGGCTTCTGCTCTTGCATTCAGGAATTATACCGGTGGTATGGCCACAGGGGTGTGTTCAGATTGTGAAATTATTCTCACTATGTATTTATAATTTGCAAACATTTTTGTGTGTATTCCATAGTTCAATAAAAATGGTCCAAATTATATATATCTTCAAATATCAATAATATTTATTTATTTATGTTTATTGTTTAAAGTATTATATATGTCTCCTTTTCCCCCCATTGACCTCTCCCCGCCCACTCCTGTCCCTCAGGACAAGCCTGCACCACCCCAGTATATGTGTCCATTGGTTATGCTCATATGCATGCATATAAGTCCTTTGATCTCTTAGCGCCCCCCCCCCCCAAACCCCCCGGGCGTCCCCTGAGGTTTGATGGTGTGTTTGGTGTTTTTCTGTGTCTGGGGCCCTTTTTGTTCATCAGTTTATGTTATTCATTATATTCCACAAATGAGTGAGGTCATGTGATATTTATCTTTCTCTGACTGGATTATTCACTTAGAATAATGCTCTCCAAGTCCATCCATGATGATGCAAATGAAATAGCAAAGTAGTATTCCATTGTGTAGATGGAACACTGTGTTTTAATCCACTCATCTGCTGATGGGCACTTAGGCTGTTTCTAAATCTAGCTATTGTGAATTGTGCTGCTATGAACATAGGGGTGCTATATCCTTTCTGACTGGTGTTTCTAGTTTCTTGGGATATATTCCTAGAAGTGGGATCACTGGGTCAAATGAGAGTTCTATTTTTAACTTTTTGAGGAAAATCCATAGTGTTCTCCACAGTGGCTGCACCAGTCTGCATTCCCACCAACAGTGCACAAGGGTTTCTTTTTCTCCACATCCTCTCCAGCACTGGTTGTTTGTTGATTTGTTGATGATAGATATTCTGACAGGTGTAAGATGGTTCCTCATTATCATTTTGATTTTCATCTCTCAGATGATTAGTGACTTTGAACATGTTTTCATATGTCTCTGGGCCTTCTGTATGTCCTCTTTTGAAAAGTGTCTTTTTAGGTCCTTTGCCCATTTTTTTAATTGGATTGTTTATCTTCCTTTCCAAATAAAATATATTTGAAAAAATTCAAAGTGATAAAAGAGACAGACTATTTTTATTTTTACTAACTGAGATGTCAGACTTAGCAATTTATGATGATGTATCTTAACAACTTATAAATTAACTCATTGCATGGGTTTGTTTAATGGAAAACTCATTTCACACACAAAAAAAGTTTCATATCAGATCACAACAGAAAATTGGCTATGGGTGTTTAAAACCTGGCTGAATAAAGGACCACATGATGAAACAAGTGGGAAATTGGGAGTCAGATTTCAAGATAACCTAAATTAATTATTTGAGACAGTTACAAACCTTAAATATATAATGCAGTGAACCCAAAGTCAAAAAGACTTAGAAGAAGGAAAGTAAAGAAAACAAATACAAAATGCAATTCAATATAAAATTCAAGGTCATCAGCATCCTTTATAGTTGTCATGTGTGGGAAAGTGAAAGACATTAGTGGTGAGAAATATGTGTCTTTACTCACTGACTTGTAAGTCAGAGTGCAATCTAGATGTGTTGCAGAGAAGATGCTTTCATTTTAATTACTGTGTGTTTTTTTTACAACATAGCAATATAAGTAATCTGTTGCAATATCTGTAACTTTTTTGAGCTTATATACTAAGTGTTAGACTAAGAATCTTCTGATTTAATCTTGCCAATGCTTCTGCAAGACAAGATAGACCTGAGGTATAGAAAGAAGAGTAACAACCACAAGGTAAAACATGGTATGAAACACATTTCTTCGTTCTAACATCTTATGTCATTTCTAAAAGAAGTTTCTGGTTTGATAGTACTTTTATTATCACCAGTTACAAGTACTGAGTGTGCACTTTAAAATTAGTATTAAAAATATTATGCCAAATAAAATGATTTTCCTTAAAGCTCTTAAATGCCTTTGTTAACATAAAACATTCAAACCTGTAAAGAATTCTTGTGAGTTTATTTGAGCCAAACTGTCGACAAATGCTGGGAAGCCGAACATCAACAAATTGAGATAATGCTCCAGAGAATGGCGAGTTACATCTATATTTATACACTAGAGGCCCACTGCACAAATTCGTGCATGGGTGGGGTCCGGCTGGCCTGGCCCCAATCGGCAGTTCAGGACCAGGCCTGTTGGGAGGAGGAGATGGCAGGAGGTTGGTTGGTTGGGTTCTCTGGCAGTAGTGGGCATCATACCATTTGTCCCACTAAGTCTAGACAGATAATTCTTTGGAGCATAATTGAGACAATTGGCATAGTCAACAGGATTCCAAAACAAATTTCTCCACAACGCAAGCAGATAATTATTTTAAATTGTGGGGGTGGAGGTTTTAGTCAGAGTATTAAGGAAACTACCACCGAGTGTAAAGGGGATTAATTTGGCACCAACCAAAAGCAAACTAGTCTCTAAGGACACGGGTCAGTGATCATCCACCGTGAGGGCATACCTAGGAGAGTCTGACTCCTGATGGTGAATGCCTGAGGGTAACAGCGGCCTCTCTGCTCAAGTAGAGCTAAATTGGCAGATTATACCAACCAACCTAGTCCCAATCCGGAAACTCGACACCAGAGCATAACTGGGTCACCAAGGTTCAGTCCAAAATTGAAACTCCCCTTCAGATTAAAGGAATTAAATTAAAGGAAACTGAAAGTAAAAGGAAAATGAAACTTTTTGAAGAATAAATGTACATCAGAGTCGAATTTATCAACAAAATTTTGAAGAAGCTAGCTAAAACTCTTCCTAATTTTCTAAGAAAACTAACAACTCTCCATCTAGAAACCACATACTGCAATAGGAATACACCACATACACACAAGGATTCTGTACATTTGGTAGTTACAAACCAAGACTCTACCTCACTCAACACCATGCAGAAGGTTAAGGACTTCTTTAACAAGCTTTTCAAAAGAAACAACCCTACCAAGCCTAACTTACCATCAGAAAGCAAATGGAGACTGGTAAGGGATGCCCTGAGGGACAAATATAAAATCCAGACAGGCCCAGGCCTCAACAAAAACATAGTAGATCCTAACAATCGGATTCCTATAATAGAAAGAGCGCCACCACAGGAGGGAGTAGAAATATTCCTACAGACAATCCATTATCTGCAGGAGGACACTGACAAGGGAAGATCACTAGCACAGAAGGTAGTTGCAAAATACTCCAACAAGCCAGTAGTAGTAAAAAAGAAGGTAATAAAATCAGAAAATGAAGGGACTGAGGAATTAGTAGAATTCACCTCATTTTCAAGGCAGGAACTAGCAGAACTCAGAAAACTATTGATTAAAGGAGAATTAATGACGTAGAGTGGCTTGTAAAAATATATGAACTTGGAGGCCACACGTCTAGGTTAAGTGCAGATGAACTCACAGCAGTAATATACCAAATTAAAAATAGCACTAAAAGAGATTGCAGAACAACACTCAAATACAGTTAGATCCTTATGGAGCTGGATAGGAGATGCATGGAGAAGAGCATTTCCAGCAGTGGACCTGTTTTCAGGACAGTTTTCAGAACACTGGGAGTCTCTTACACAATTACAGACCCAATTAAGAAAATTGGTGGGAGAATCCAAGATGGCGGCATAGGTAAACACCTACACTGCTGCCTCGCACAACAATTTCAAAACTACAACTAAAAGACAGAACAGACATCATCCAGAACCACAGGAAAGCTGGCTGAGTGGAAGTTCTACAGCTAGAATGAAGGAGAGGGGCTCACGGAGACCCAGAGGAGCTTCAAAAAGCCGAGGTACGGAGACACGCACGCTGAGAGAGCGGGTGCCGGAGTACCTGGCTGGCTTTCTCTGGCGGGAGGGAAACGGAGACTCCCAACGGCATTGAACCCCTTCTCTTACAACACTAAACCCCAGATCCAGCTGAAACTCATACAGGGTGAGTTTGGACTGTGAAAAGGGAGAAGTGCCAGAAATTTAGGGGAGTCAGAGGGCTGGTGGCGGCGCGCACAGCACTGCTCGAAGGACAGATTGCTGATTGTGCCGCTGACTTTCTCGAGTGGGCGGGAGACAGACCCTCCCAACTGTGCCACTACTGACTCCACTAAGCCCCAGTTTCGGTGAAACCCTGGGGACCTAGAATCCTGTGGTCCTGGGGCACAGGGGAGCTGGAAAGGCAGCAGTTAGAGGCACTGCGGGCACGCGTGCACAAGGACCGCTCCAGCCATTACCCAGCCACGTGAGACTCAGGGGCCGTGGAGGGCGGGGCCGACTGGAAGGCAAGGCGGTCCCTTAAGCCCTGAGACTCCACCCCTCCCAAGCTCAACAGAGGCTTCTGCGGCTTTGCACGCCTGGTTTCATAAGGCTGAATTCAACACAGAAGTTTCCCCGACAGAGTGAAAATGCCGAGACAAGGGAAGGGAGTACAAACAAAAGAAATGGAGGGAAAAAAAAGACTGGATATAGAGTTCAAAACCACGCTTATAAGGTTTTTCAAGAATATGCTAGAAAAGATGGATAAATTTATCAAGTCCCAAGAGGAGATGAAAAAGGACATACTAGAGATGTAAAAGAGCCAACTAGAGATGGTAAAGGTCCAACTAAAGATGAAAAAGGACCAACTAAAAATTAAACATTCACTGACTGAAATAAAAAATATTATACAGAGTCCTAACAGCAGACTAGAGAAAGGCAAGAATCAAGTCAAAAATTTGAAATATAAAGAAGCAGAAAACACTCAACTGGAAAAGCAAGAAGAGAAAAGAATCCAAAAATGTGAAGATAATGTAAGGAGACTCTGGGACAGCTTCAAACGTACCAACATCAGAATTGCGGGAGTGCCAGAAGAGAGAGAGCAAGATACTGAAAACCTATTTAAAGAAATAATGACTGAAAACTTCCCACATCTGGTGAAAGAAATAGACTTACAGCTCCAGGAAGCACACAGAACCCCATATAAAAGGAATCCAAAGAGGACCACACCAAGACACATCATAATTAAAATACCAAGAGCAAAAGACAGACAAAGAGAGAATATTAAAAGCAGCAAGAGAAAAACAGTTCATTACCTACAAGGGAGCACCCATATGACTGTCAGCTGATTTCTCAACATAAACGATGCAGGCCAGGCAGGAGTGGCAAGAAATATTCAACGAGATGAATAGCAAGAACCTACAACCAAGAATAATCTATCCAGCAAAGCTATCATTCAGAATTGAAGGGCAAATAAAGAGCTTCACAGATAAGAAAAAGCTAAAGGAGTTCATCAACTCCAAACCAGTATTATATGAAATGCTGAAAGGTACTCTTTAAGAAGAGGAAGAAGAAAAAGATTAAAGTCAAAAAATTATGAACAACAAATATGTATCTATCAACAAGTGAATCTAAAAATTAAGTGAATTAAAAATTTGATCAACAGAATAAACTGGTGAATATACTAGAATCAGGAGCATTGAAAGGGAGTGGACTGATAATTCTCAGGGGGAAAGGGGTGAGGGGTATACAGGGAGAGACTGGACAAAAATCATACACCTATGGATGAGGTCAAAGGGAGGGAGGGAAGGGTGAGGGCTGGGTGGAGGGGTGCTATGGAGGGGAAAAAAGAAAAACAAATGTAATAATCTGAATAATAAAGATTTAATTTTAAAAAAAAAGAAAGTTTAGGCTACTTTCCAAACAGGCTTGGATATTCTCTGACATGTTTTTATATTCATTTTAAGAGCTGGCATTAGATGGGAAATAATTCTTAAACTCTTTGATATTTAATTCTTCTTTAAAAACAGTGTCAACAAGACTTAAAGGTGTTTATTTCCTTATATTTACCCTTGAGCTCTGACTGGTTTTATTATGGCTGTGTCAATAAAAGAAACAATTTTCTCCCCCAAAAAAAAGAAAAAGAAAAAGAAAATTGGTGATCCTAACTAGCCTCTATAAACCAGATTTGAACTCACCATGGGAAAATCAAGATGTAGAAGGGATAATCAACGTACTAATAATAAACACTCCATATAGCTACAAAATGTAGCGTCAAAACCTTATCGCAGGGCCCAGCACTGCAGAGGATATTAAAAAGAAAATCCAACTGCACCAAGACCTATTAGCAGAAAAGAAATTTGCTTTCATGGCAAAAGGAATCAAAGAAATATTAATTCTCCATTCAACAGTATAGAGGACCTCTAAAGCCCATAAAAACACCCCAAACCAATCAAAACAGACAGAATGACCTATACAGACAAGGACAAGCTTATTACTGGAGAAGGAACAATCCATTTTTCAAGAACAATAATTCATTGAGAAATAATACTAATACTAATAATAATAATAATAATAATAACCCATTTAGAAATAACCCATTTAGAAGTAATAAAAACCTATTCAACAGAAACCTGTTTAGGACAGAGATTTGAGACAACAACCCATTCCGAAATAGTCAAAACTCCTTCAGACAGAATCAGAGAATCTGGAGAGACCCCTGCTGGGAAAATCAATCTGCCAGGCAATACAGAGGCCACACCAGACACCAATGACAGAACATTACTTCCACACTACAGACCCTGAAGAAATCTCAACTAAAATACCTATATCCAATAACCTCCCATTAGTTATAGACACATCATTCAACACAAAAAAAAAAATGACACCAGTCCATACATATCCCTCCAAATCTCCCTGGAAAGTGGGCCATTACAATATAAAATCTTTTTAATAGATACTGGCTCTCAGGTCTCCCTGCTAAAAGAAACCCACCACTTACAAAAACAGTTAAATACAGGACCAAAGAAAGGACCTACAGTATAAATTGAAAAAGTCACAGGAGAGAAATCCAAGATGGCGGCATAGGTAAACACCTATACTGCTGCCTCGCACAACAATTTCAAAACTACAACTAAAAGACAAAGCGGACATCATCCAGAACCACAGGAAAGCTGGCTGAGTGCAAGTTCTACAACTAGAGGGAAAGAGAGGGGCTCACAGAGACCCAGAGGAGCTGCAAAAAGCTGAGGTACGGAGACGCGCGCTGAGAGAGTGGGTGCCGGAGTACCTGGCTGGCTTTCTCTGGCGGGAGGGAAACAGAGACTCCCAACGGCATTGAACCCCTTATCTTATGACACTAAACCCCAGATCCAGCCGAAACTCATACGGGGTGAGTTTGGACTGTGAAAAGGGAGAAGTGCACGGAAATTTAGGGGAGTACCAAAGGATCGGAGGTCTGGTCGCGCACGGCACCACGTGCGGAGGATGGATTGCTGATTGTGCCGCTGGCTTTCGCGAGTGGGCGGGAGACAGACCCTCCCAACTGCGCCACTTCTGACTCCACTGGGCCCCTGTTTTGGGCGAAACCCTGGGGACCTAGACTCATGTGGTCCTGGTTCGCAGGGGAGCCGGAAAGGTAGCGGTTAGAGGCGCTGCGGGTGCACGAGCGCACAAGGACCGCTCCAGCCATTACCCAGTCACGTGAGACTCGAGGGCCGTGGAGGGCGGGGCCGACTGGAAGGCAAGGCGGTCCCTTAAGCCCTGAGACTCCACCCCTCCCAAGCTCAGCAGAGGCTTCTTCGGCTGAATCCAGCACAGAAGTTTCCCCGGCACAGTGAAAATGCCAAGACAAGGGAAGGGATTACAAGCAAAAGAAATGGAGGAAAAAAAATGACTGGATATAGAGTTCAAAACCACGCTTATAAGGTTTTTCAAGAATATGCTAGAAAAGATGGATAAATTTAGTGAGACCCAAGAGAAGATGATAAATAAACTGACTGAAATAAAAACTATTATGCAGAGTACTAACAGCAGACTAGAGAAAGGCAAGGATCAAGTCAAAAATTTGAAATATAAAGAAGCAGAAAACATTCAACTGGAAAAGCAAGAAGAGAAAAGAATCCAAAAATGTGAAGATAATGTAAGGAGCCTCTGGGACAGCTTCAAGCGTACCAACATCAGAATTGTGGGGGTGCCAGAAGAAGAGAGAGAGCAAGATACTGAAAACCTGTTTAAAGAAATAATGACTGAAAACTTCCCACATCTGGTAAAAGAAATAGACTTACAAGTCGAGGAAGCACACAGAACCCCAAAGAAAAGGAACCCAAAGAGGATTACACCAAGACACATCATAATTAAAATACCAAGAGCAAAAGAGAAAGAGAGAATATTAAAAGCAGCAAGAGAAAAACAGTTTATTACCTACAAGGGAGCACCCATACGACTGTCAGCTGATTTCTCAACAGAAACGATGCAGGCCAGGCGGGAGTGGCAAGAAATATTCAACGTGATGAACAACAAGAACCTACAACCAAGAATAATCTATCCAGCGAAGCTGTCATTCAGAATTGAAGGGCAGATAAAGAGCTTCACAGAGAAGAAAAAGCTAAAGGAGTTCATCAACTCCAAACCAGTATTATATGAAATGCTGAAAGGTACCCTTTTAGAAGAGGAAGAAGAAAAAGGTAAAAGACAAAAAATTATGAACAACAAATACACATCTGTCAACAAGTGAATCTAAAAATTAAGTGAATTAAATATCTGATCAACAGAATAAACTGGTGAATATAATAGAATCAGGAGCACAGAAAGGGAGTAGACTGATAATTCTCAGGAGGACAAAAATCATAAAGCATCAAACAGACTGTGAAATTATAGCAGAAAGATTAAAGTTAGGTGAGGTAAATAAGTGATCAATCAAAGGACTTGTATGCATGCTTATAAACATAACCAATGATCACAGACACTGGGGGGTCGGGGTACGCCTGGAAGGGAGGGGGGGCAATGGGGAGATATGTATAAAAAATTAATAAAAATTAATAAAATAAAATAAAATAAAAAAAGATTAAAAAAAAGAAAAAGTCACAGGAAATGTGACTCCAGCCTACCCAACACAAGGAAAAATACTATACAAAGGCAAACATCCCAATCACATTCCTAATCTCACCTCAGATTCAAAACATTAGGTATGGACATCCTACCAACATTATTTTGTCACATTTCCCACACACCCAGGCTACATAAAATCAAAACATTCCTCACTGCACTATAAATACCTCCATTAACATTACCAGAACCAAATACAAATTCATTCACATCTCAATACCCTCTAAAAGGAGGACACGAGAATGTAATCCCACTTAAAAAACTTCTGGAAGAGGATATAATAGAACCAGGCAGATCACACATTTATAATAGCCCAATCTGGTCTGTAAAAAAGTCTAATGGCACCTACAAGATCACAATTGACTATCGCAACCTAAATAAGACCTCACCAAAGATAGATTGCTGACTGCCTGATGCACAAGAAGGAATCAATATTATCCAGAGAGACAACCCTAAATTTATGGCAGCAATTGATCTCTCTAACATGTTCTTTGCAATACCCATAGCTGAGAAATCCAGACCCATTACCACATTTACATGGCAAGGCAAACAATACCAATTCAAAAGACTCTCACAAGGATACAAAAACTCACCCACAATAGCACACAACCGACTTGCTAACAACATTGACCCCACAAAATACAAATACACAATCATACAATACATAGATGACATTCTACTCAATAACAATAACACAAAAATTCTACAATCCGATCTAGAGTCACTAGTAACACACCTAATATCACTAGGCTGGACAATTAATCCTGACAAAATCCAGACACAAAAACAACATTTTTAGGCATACAATGAAAGGAAGAAACATACCGAACAAAGTAACAGACAAATTACTAACCTAAAAAGCTCAACCAACAAAAAAGAAGCACAACAATTAGTAGGACTTTTCATGTACTGGAGACAACACATACCATACCTACCTGACATTGAAAAACCTATATACAAAGTCATCAGGAAAACAGTAGATTTCATATGGACCTAAGAACAGAAACAAGCATTTAAATAATTAAAAGACTACATACACCATTTTCAATCTCTACAAACTATCAGACCAGGAGACAAAATAGTACTAGACATTAGTTTCATGGCAGAACATGACAGTTGGGGACTATACAAAAAAGGAACAGAAGACCAAAAATAATAATGCATATAGGATGCTGAACTCAGAGATTCCCTTACTCTTACCACAAATTCTCTCATTTTGAGAAACTAATCTGGACACTATGTGTGGCACTGTTGCATGTAGAACTGCAGACCCGACTTAACCCAATAATTGTGTGCAGCACATTGCCCCTTAAGGCAGGGCTCAAAATGTCAGCTGAAGAATTGGCAGGTTCCCAAATTGATGAAAAGGTTCTTGCATGGAAGTGATACATTAACACATGAGAAACCTCTGGTTTTGGTGAATCAGCCCTCCTCACTGAGGAGGTCAACAAACTTGAGGTAGAACCATATACCTGTACCAACAAGTTTGTCCAATCACCCAATCCAACCAGTGTGAAAAGACCACAATATAGCCCTAAACTTAAAAATGCCTGACTTACAGACAGATTAGCCTCTGTAACTAGTGACCAGTTCTAATGGATAGCAGCAGCCTTCAACCCAGCAACATCCAGGGTGCTAACAGTGACTGGTAAGTCCAAATCTGCTCAACAGGCTGAGCTCATCTACACTAATAAAAGAGAAACATGCAAATTGGCCATCACTCCACTATATCCACCAATCAGAGTGAATATGCAAATTAACCCAACTAAGATGACAGCTGCCATGGAGCTTGAGTGAGCAAGAGGCTAGGGTTGCCAAGCTTCCCATCTGCCCTAGCCAGCCCTGGCCTCCGCTCAAGGCTACAAAGTTTCAATTATAGAAGATAAATAAATCCCAGATATCTTCTTCTAGTCAGCCCTGGCCTATGCTTGGTTCACCAGGAGGATTGGCCAGCCTGCAAACCACCACAGGCCCCTCGCCCAGGCCACCCCATGCCCCAAAGAAACCCCTACTCTGATCTGGGACACCCTTCAGAGAAAACCAGCTAACCCCAACCCATGTACCAGGCCTCTAGCCTATCTAATAAAAGAGTAATATGAAAATTGATTATCACTTCAACATACAAGATGGCTGTCCTCATGTGGACACAAAGATGGCTGCCACAAGATGGCCAGCAAGGGAGGACAGTTGGGAGGGATCAGGCCTGCAAGGGAGGGCAGTTGGGGGCAATCAAGCCTGCAGAGGAGGACAGTTAGGGGTGACCAGGCTTGCAGAGGAGGGAAGTTTGGGGCAACCAGGCTGGTAAGAAAGAGCAGTTGGGGGAAACCCAGGCCCAAAGGGGAGAGCAGATGGAGGGAACAGGCTTGCAGGGGCAGGCAGTTGGGAGAGACCAGGCCTGCAGGGGAGGGAATTTGGGGAGGACCAAGCCTGCAGGGGAGGTAGTTTGGGGGGACCCAGGCCTGCAGGAGAGGGCAGTTAGGGGCAATCAGGCTGGCAAGGGAGCAGTTAGGCATCAATGTCACCCCAATAAATTCAATAACAACAACAAAAAAAACATTACCCTACCTACTCCAGACTGGGTGATCAGACTGGTAGGCAGAAGTGGTTAGGGGTAATTAGGAAGGCAGGCAAGCAAGCAGTTGGGAGCCAGCAGTCTTGGATTGTGAGAGGGATGTCCAACTGCCCATCTAGGACTTGATAGCCCTTGAGGGGTCCCAGATTGGAGAGGGTACAGGTTGGGCTAAGGGATACACACTCCCGTGCACAAATTTTGTGCACTGGGCCTCTAGCAGCTACACATTTAGCCATTAAAGACTCAATTGACAATCATAAGCACAAAATTTACATCATTTCCGAGTTATGGGCTGTTTGTAAAGGAATCACCGAATGATCAGGCAAATGGCAACAATATGGCTGGTTAATTAATGGAAAATCTTTATAGTCACAAGATTATTGGATAAAACTCCACAACCTCTCCAAACAAATTAAAATATACATTACATACGTCAACACTCATGCTACAGACAAAAGACCCACAATGCTCCACAATACAATAGCAGATACATTAGCAAAAGGGATATCACCAGGGGATAACATCACCATCATGGACAATTCAAAATCATTAGCAATCAACCTTAAGTTAGTAAAAAATGAAAATGGTAAATGGCAAATCACTCCTCTTCCAAAACTTATATTAAAAAAGGAAGGATGCAAATACAATTATCCTCACTAACCCCAGAACTTACCTTTACACCACAATTTATACAACATATACATGCCACATTAGAACATATAGGACATTCTTCTCTTGCCCATTGGTTTCTTAAGAGGAAGCTAAAGGCACCCATTAAATTACCCAAGCAATACCAAGACACTCACACATTTAAATCTCTTATACCACCTAGACTCACTAAAGCATTTATGCCTAATCAAGTCTTACAAACTGAATTTATTGGACCACTTCATGTACCCTTTGCAGACAAATACATATACTTGCACTATTGTTGACACAGCAACTGGAATACTTTTTGCTTACGCCTCAAGCCACCCAGATGCAAAAACCATTATTAAAGCACTTTCAACATGGTTCTCATTCTATGGTCCACCACAAATCATTAAATCAGACCAAGCCGCACACTTCACAGCATCGTCAGTCCAATAAGCACAACACTTAGACATTGATTGGAATTTCCACCTGCCTTATAACCCACAAGCAGCTGGACAAATAGAAAGACACAATGACCTCCTCAAACACAAAATGCAAACACTACTCATGGACAGGTCATTCAAGATACTACAAGAATGACTAGACAAATCATGTCTACAACTAAACTCCAGATCTAGGGTAAATAGACTCTCCCCCAATAAAAGAATTACTCTAACCACACATTCTAAATAATCCCATTACAGATCATGAACCACCTCCCAATATCACCAAAAAATTACCCTATAGAATCTTAACCAAATCCACTAAGGATGGCTCCTTATCCCTACAGGAAATAATCGCCCACTCTGGATCATCACTCTTCTGGACTATAAACAGTCTAGGACACTTACAACATACCAAAATACAGAACTCTATCCCTCTGGTATGATACAACTGCTCACTCAAAATTTTCTATATTGATCTATACACATTCCTCCTCTCATTCCCCTTCTCAATCCTTACCACACTAGTTCTAGTGTTGACCCTAAAACATCTCCTTAACAATGTGCTTAAGGACCGTCTGCATCTCCTTCTTTGGACTCTTCTTCCTTATAGCACTCTTAGCAGCCCTACTGACACACCATTGGACATGGTGTCCGTATTGCTTGTGTGACAATACCAATCCCACCGAGCCCATAACTGCCATCCACGCGACCCTAGAGGCCTTAAAAAAAACCTGCTCTGCTCTTTATAACCATATCCTCTTCTTCCTAAACAAATAATACCCCTCTCTTTTTTAGTGATCAGACCCTGGAAACCTGGGAACAACAACCAGATGCATTTCTAGAAGAAATCTCAGCAGTCCCAGTAACCCCACAACCTTCACCAAACCAATCCCCCACTTACCCTACTCCTCCCTCCACCCCACTTCCAATCAACCCTTCAGAACCAGCCCCATCCCCAACAATTCCTCTTTACCCTATTATTGCTCTTGACAATTATTGCATAAGACTTCATCCCCAGATATGTAATGATTCTTGGTACTGTTGGATACCCCAACCCAACTCTTATTCTGAATACCCAGCAAACCTACAGACTAGCCTCATAGGCCCCATGAGACAAAGTCTCCATAACCTGCTAGATGATGTTCAAGCATTTGCTGAATATCTCCCAGGGCAAAATGCTATTGACTACATCCACTGCTTACATAACTACACTCACTTGGTGGAGGCAGGCATCTACTCTCCTAATAGAGACCCAAATCCAATCCCAACCACCCTCATTAGCAACCCCCTTCATTGCTTCCTATACTCCACTATCAATCCCCACCCTTTCCCCTTGTGCTGCTAACATGAGAATGCATATCTAGTATCACTCAGGAAGAAATCCACTATGCAATGTTAGCACAGGACATCATTCAGGATCTAGAACAGGGAGACATGGAATTAGATATTCTCTCCTACCACTAGTCTTTATACTCTTACTGCCGCCTCTGCTAATGCTACCATTACTATTGATATTTCCAAGGCCACAACATATACGTCTATGACAGTGGTTCTCAACCTTCCTAATGCCATGACCCTTTAATACAGTTCCTCATGTTATAGTGACCCCTGGCCATAAAATTATTTTCATTGCTACTTCATAACTGTACTGTTAATGAATCATAATGTAAATACCTGTGTTTTCCCATAGTCTTAGGCGACCCTATTAGTGGTTGAGAACCACAGGTTGAGAACCACTGGTCTATAATCACTACCTCTACCTCTAACCCTACCACCGCTCCCTCTACTACCACAACAACAATCCATTTGCTTATCTTTCTTACAGATCCTACCCATATACCTATCCTGAAAAAATTGGAAAAACACTATTTGTACCCACCTGTACACATAGTCACAAAGAATAATTCTTTA
Source organism: Lasiurus cinereus (assembly GCA_011751065.1). Classification (NCBI taxonomy): domain Eukaryota; kingdom Metazoa; phylum Chordata; class Mammalia; order Chiroptera; family Vespertilionidae; genus Lasiurus; species Lasiurus cinereus. The sequence continues at coordinate 11,975,135 of JAAGEH010000029.1, forward strand.
TTCTCATACTCTATAGGACACTTTGATTTTAATACCTCTATCCACTACCATAGTACCTATAAACTCTGCCCTGCATACCTTCCTGCACATTCTTGCACTAAATTCTGAGCAAACGACCCTTGGAGCTCACCACCACACCCACTGAAAAACTGCATACCACTTTAATGGTTTCAAGATTCACTCACCACTAGATCAGTATCAATTATAGACACACGGCATTATGAACCATCAACTACAACATATAAAATCATTAACAAATCCTCTTATTCTCAACCCATCCAAAGCATAGATCCCTTTGTTACTCATGATAACCTGACATGTATACAAAGAGCAAATCTCAATGTTATTCCTTTTATGGAAAGATTAATGCATTTCTGGTACACCAGAGAAGGAACAGATTTTGAGGATTGAGACCTATGACTCTTATGAATCCAATGATAAAAACAACTATGAGGAAGAGGATGACTCCTCGAGTGACTTCTCAAATGCTTCCCCCACATTCACAATAACACCAATACTCAACAGACATCCATTCTTTCACCACCTACCAACAACCCAATTCTTCCACTAGGATTCAATAAGACAGAACATTTTAATATGACTCATATAATCACAGAAAATGGTATTACATATTATCAATACTATCTCACAGGCTTTCCTAATTTTTCAGTTTTTGGAAACTTCTGCATTTACTCATGTATCATGCCTCAGGAATCACCAACACTTGCATCATCTCTCACAACACCACTGGAGGACGCTATAACTCCTCAAGAATTTTTTACCTCAGACCAAAAATTCTGGCCATACAGACATATTCCACAAGTTCTTACAGATCTCATTACACCACCTGTATTTGAAAATTTCAATAATTCTTTACTCCAAATTAATAATAATCCTAAATTTGGTAAAATAGCTCCCATATGCTTCATTGCATTTATCCCGATTGACACCTAGTCAAACATAGAAAATTTCTTTAAGCAGGAAAAAAAATGATGGATTTGATTTAATTCTTGGACCATACGTTGAAATTCTTACCATTATCAATTGCTTCAATGTCATGGAGAAAGTTCCTCCTCAAGTCTTATGGCTTCTCAGACACACTGTCAGACAACATGAATCTGTTAAATGGAAAATACCCCAACCCGAATTTTTGGGATTTTGGAAAACAAACTTCACAACACCACATTTCCCAGGAGTCAGAGCCAATACACACACATCACTTGAAGACAAACCTGTTTACTCTTTTAATGGATCTCACCTCTGTAACACTACAGCAAGCAGACACAGAGCATGCATTCTTGCAAATCTCACTAACATAGCCCTACCTTCAAACTTTCATGCAACATACCCTAAACTCCCCATAGTGAAACTTCCTAATATAACATACAATAATATCTACAATACCCTCAGAGACACTCTCCACTACACCCTTGATGAAGACCCTTACACATGGGCAAACATTTCATGGTCAAAAGGAAACTACACATTGCCAGTCTTCCTCCTTAACAGAACTACGCCCATGTATAACCTTACAGGTGGCTGTTTCTCTAAACCTCAATTCATGGGATTCAAGCTACCCTACCTATTCCGGACATATCAAACACATGCTTCTTCACTCAATTATCTTCACACCTATCCATATTCTTACAGCCCATTCCCCACTACCTCCTGGACTAATCTTTCTATTCCTTTCAAATTCACCACTGGAAATAGCCTAGACACTGCCAATTCACCCAGTAACTCCACCACATACATTTGCCAATACCCTAAAACAGTAATCAGACCTAATATCATCTCTAATCCTGACCCAATACAACATTCATGTTTAAATATTCAGGACTACCTTGTAAACTTTACATATAACATCTCATATGGTCTGAAACTTATTGCATGATTCTACAATTTGGGAGAAAATATTAATCCAACAAACACACACAGACTTTCAGGAAACCTGTCACAAGGATACCAACAACATATGCTCCACTATATGGATGGTGCATGGAACAAATTATACCTCTACTCTTACTCACCCATTACAAACCACACTGTACATATTACCCATCATGGATTTTTACTACATACAACTTTCTTTTGCTAATTGCTTTACAAAAATATCCTGTTCAACCTTGCATTATTCATAGAGGATGTTATAATAGCAGAGTATGCCTTAGAACATATCACTACCAACCAGTATTCTCTTATGGCATCACCAATCCTCAACCTTCTACATCTCCACCACCACCAATTATAGTTCAAACAAGCAACCCAATCAGAATTATTTACATACCTGTAATTACTCTACAACTATTATCTTTACAAAACAAGATTTTCTAGTAACTATCATTCCCCAATGCGCACCCCTAAGAAATAAACTCCAAGTTAACCTTCCATCACTGCCACCTATTGGACAAACAAACTGCAAACATTTGCTTCAACTTGGACTCACTGTTGCAGCCCTTTCTCTCATGGTCTCTTTAGCTAACACTGTCAAAATTGCGGAAATATCTTTAGATCTACAAAAATACAACAAACTACAAAACTCTATATATAATGAACTCTTACATGTTATATCTAGAAATTTCAATTCAGCCTAGAAATTAGCAATCCAAACCCAACAACAACTAAAACTACTCTCAGTCAAAGCAAAAACCATGGCTGACAACATCTGCCAGCTTCATGTAGACCTTCAGGATCTCAACACCAGGTTCTCAGACTTCCAACTATTTCATTCCTGCCAACAAACCCAAAACTTCCTTACTAATGCTCTTAAAGACATTCATATCCTTATGTTTTTGGAACATGGCTTCATCCTAACCTGAAGTGATTCAACCACTATGGTTGATTTCTCTAAACCTGTTGGCTACGATTTATTCTCTTGCCTACAATAGGCGGCAAACACCTGGTTGGATACTATACCCTAAATTTCCCTAAACTCTTACCTGACAGTACCTGGGCTAAACCCATTTCTGACATAACTTTATGCTGAAACTTGCCTCTTCCCCCAAAACTCCCTTGTTGAATTCACACCTAATATCTACATTGCCAACCCACTTCAACTATCCCCTTTCTCGATACCCATGCAACCCCTCACCCCAAAATCCCTTATATAGAACTTAGGCCATTTTTATTTCCTTACCTGCTTTGTGCATATTATATATTATGATCACACCTATAATTCTGACCTTCCTTTTGATTCTTCTAATAACTGCACCCTTCTTTCTCACACTATGAGTATTACATGTCTTAATGAAATCCAATATTCCTCCTTTATTGAAAGAACCTCCTTATAGTTTCATCCCTCTGTACCTACCCAACTCTCTAGCACCCTGAAGCATTACACCACCCCCGTTTCCATTAATAATACCATTTCTAAGTTAAAAGAACTACAGAAACACTCTGATGACACCATCAAGAAACTTGGAGCAACATTGAAAGCCTTTGACCACCTGTTTCTGATACCCAACAGCATGACCCTCAACACAGCTGAGGACCTGGCCTACCTTGACAAATACTGTGACTTCGGGACCACCATTGTTTCTCTCTGGAGGTCTGTACCTTGTACCCCACACTGGAATATTTTTAAGTCCATCTATTACATCCAAAAAGGATAGAACTCCTTCACCTCTGCTTGGCAAACAGCTAAAACCATTTTATTTCTCTTACCTCTTCTCCCTCTTCATTAGACTCTTATACTGCAGAAAGAATAAACAAAATTAATTTTGGCCCCCTTGGGTCCCCCTCCCTAAATGTCCCTCAGGAACCACCGGGTGGAATGTTATAATAATGTTGTGGGCATAAGGAAAAGCCTCTAATGTATGAAATAATTATTGTGTGAAATGTTTGCTGTGTGGAGACCCCAGTATTCTTAACTTCCAAATTGGTGAACACCCCACTATCTTGATGTGAACACCCTGAGCCCTTAAGGTGTAAACACCCTGATCTTAGCATAAGGCACACTGTCTGGCCTACACCAATAAGGAAACAAGTTGTTTACTACTAGCTATATAAGCATTGGACTTTCTTCAGTCGATGTCTCCTGCCTGATAGAGGAGGGTTCCACATTGCTCCACAAGACAAGCCCCTGACTGACTGCTCTGCTCTGCAAGCCTGAACCAACTGCAGCTGCCTCTCTATCTCCACCTTTGTCGTCCGTCTTTTGGTGTGCATTGCCAGGCGGCCTTTGCTGAAGCCCAGGACCCACTAGGAATATGTAAATAAACTTGTGTGATTTCATACTAATACTGTCTGTGGGTTCATGTATTCTGGTTTGGCTCAGCTGTCTAGACATGGAAGTGCAGGGGATAGGCCATTATTGCTGACTCCTGGTCACCTGCATTTGTCCCACTAAGTCTAGACAGATAATTAATTCTTTGGGGCATAACTGGGACAATTTGTATACCTGAAATCTGTATAATTTTACTAATCAATGTCACCCCAATAAATTCAGTAACAAAAAAAGGAAGAGAAAAATAAGATTAATGAGCATTTCCATGTTAAATTTTACATTGGTCAATTTAAAAAGGGAAGCATTCTTTACTTTTCTTTAGGGCATGGTCAAAGCACTTGGCATCCTTTACAGTTGTCAAGTACATACAAGAAAGTGAAAGACATTAGTGGCAAGAAACACATGTCTAGACTGGCTGACTATAAAGACCAAGTGCAATCTGGATAAATTGCAGAGAGAAGGTAAGGGTAAGCCATGTGTCAAGCTCTCCACTCTGCACCTTTGCAATTTTGCTTTGATTTGATAGTTTTGAAATTCAAAAGCTAAACGTTTTAAACCCTCTATGAAGTTTTATGAATAAAAATAAGGTTAATGGGTTTTCAGTTCTCTGAGAGATAATTCAACATATTACTGATTTTTTTATTTACTAAAAACTAAGCCCTAGAATCCCAATAATGCTTTATATGTGGGCATATGCATTTTTAAAAACAATTATACATAAATTATTCTGATTGGTTGTTTCAACATATGTGTGATGTAGCCATTGGTCATTCTGGTTTCACAGAAGAGGGAATTAAAGCTCCAAAAAAGTATGAAACAAAGTGTGGAAATTTGGAAGGAAGGCAGGGTAGTGTGGGTGGGTGGGAGGTAATCAACCAAGGAGCTTGTATGCATATGTGCATGGCCCATGGATAGAACACAGAAAATGGGACAAAGAGATCCTCAGGTGAGGTTGGGCTGGAAGGGACCAATGATGGAAAGAGGACTATATCCTATCTAATAAAAGAGTAATATGCAAATTGACTGTACCTCTGCTACACCTGTGAGCCATACTCACCAGCCAATCAGAGTGAGTATGCAAATTAACCCAACCAAGATGACTACAGCCACAGAGAAAACAGAAGGAAGGCTTGGGTTGACCCTGGCTGGCCCAGGCCTCTGCTTAAGGTAACAAAGTTTCAATGGCTGTGTGATCAGAAGGTTTGGCTCCCCTCCAGGCTAAAAAGTTTTAACTGTAGAAGATAAATAAATCTCAGATACCAGGGCCTCCACTTGGGTCACCAGGGAGTGTGGCCAGTATGCACACCACCACAGGCCCCTCACCCAGGTGGCCCATGCCCCAAGGGAACCCCCACCCTGATCCAGGACACCCTTCAGGGCAAACCAGCTGGCCCTTACCGGTGCACCAGGCCTCTACCCTATCTAACAAAAGAGTAATATGCAGATTGACCATCACTCCAACACAAAATGTGGTCAAAAGATCCTGCCCCCATGTGGACACAAAATGGCCACCACAAGATGGCCAGTAGGGGAGGGCAGTTGGGAGGGACCAGGCCAGCAGGGTAGGGTAGTTAGTGGCAAACAGGCTGGCATGGGAGCAGTTAGGCATCAATCAGGCTGGCACGGGAGTGGTTAGGGGGTGATCAGACCAAAGTGGTTAGGGGCAAGCAGGAAAGCAGGTAGATGAGCAATTGGAAGGCAGCAGTCCTGGATTGTGAGAGGGATGTCTGACTGCCTGTTTAGGCCCAGGCAGTCAGACATCCCTCAAGGGGTCCCATATTGGAGAGGGAGCATGCTGGGCTGAAAGACACCCCCCACATGCACAAATTTCGTGCACCGGGCCTCTAGTATGTAATACTTTCAACAATAAAGATTTATTTTTAAACAATTAAAAAAGTAAATAAAATGAATTGTGATTTTTATCAGCATCTCCATGGTTAATCATCAAAGATCTGGAACTAGAACCTAGGGAGCATTCTGCAGAATTCTGTGGTGTTAACTCTACCCTTTCACCTTTCTTGAGACAGTGTCAGTGGCATCAAGACAACCTGTGTTGAGAAAAGTTTGGTAATTGTTTTAAATTTGGAATCACTCCAATGTAAAAGGGTCATTGAGAGATCTTACTGTGGAGCAGCCTCTGGCTGAATATTTTGCATGCCTTGCTTCTGATCTTTACTGTATCTCTACAAAAAACTATGATTATCATCTCCAATTTACACGTGAGAGGGATGCCTTAGGCCAGTGGTTGGCAAACTGTGGCTCGTGAGCCACATGCAGCTCGGAAGCTGTGTTTTGCCGCTCTGTTGACTAATGAGTTTGACAACCACTGGACAGACTAAATGTTACTGTGCAGTTGGAAGCTGTGTGAATTAGGCAATTGTGGCATATTGTGTGCAAAGAGTTCAAGGGTAGGATATGACAGTGGTCGGCAAACTCATTAGTCAACAGAGCGGCAAACCACAGCTTTAGAGCCGAATGTGCCACAATTTGCCGACCACTGCCTTAGGCAAATGATTAATTAACTTTGACAAGAATGCCTTTGGCTTCAATCAACTCTGAGGAAACTTTGAGTATAAAATATTGATTCCATGTAAATAATTTTATCACTTTACAGGCTAACTTGTCCACAGGCAAGTTTTAACCACTGTCATTTCTCAGTTTGAGAAGGAAGTGCCAAGGTGCTATTTTTTAAATGTCTATACCACATACTGTGATTCATCTTGGTGAAGGTGGGTACCTTTGCATGGCAAATTGGGAGCCTTTCTTTAGCTTTAAGGGAAATAGAGTTTGGCATTTGCATACTAGAATATCCCTGCACATCCTTTGGTTAATGCTCTTGAGAAACTAAGTAGATAGAAACTTAATAGAGATTAACTGGCAAGGACAAGTTCTGAAAGTCTGAACAAATCTCTTAGTTTCAGCAGAACATCACACACACAAACTTAACACAATACTAATTTATTATCTCACAGAATAAGTAGGTGGTACTTGAACATCAATTAGAAGAAAGTGTTGTTAGTTTTATTTGCCCAGAGTGACTTTATCCTATTAACAGTGGAACTTATGGAGTGAATACTGCATTTATGTGGCACTCACTGTTATTAGAAAAGATTCTGGTTCATTAGCTCTTCTATAAGTATGGAAGCTCAGATAGAAACTTTAATGTATGGTATATTTTAAAACCCCAAATGACAATAGAATTAATTTAGCCCAAATGACAATAGGATTAATTTAGCCTGCAATGTTATATGCCACCATTACTATGCAGGGGAGACATTTCCAACATGGATACCTAACTAGTAACAAGTTAATATCTTAAATTAATACCTCAAACATAATTAATAAGCCCACAGGCAATAACTCCCTTTTGTTGTACACTTGAAACACACTTTAGGTTAAATAAGTGCCATTTGAATGTTTTGGATCTCTTATTTGTTTTAGAATGGCATGCCCCTCTTTGACCTTAGAAATTACCATTTCCTTTTCTTCCTCTGAATGAATTTAATCACAGTCATAACATTTGTCCATTCAAAACATCCATTGTGGAATACAGTAATGTTTATCAGTGAGGCTTAAAATTATTTTTAAAAGTTTACCTTCTGCCTCACTATCCAACTTAAATATTTATTTTACCAGCCTGCCTTAATTTTTCAACTAAGATCCCTTGGGTTAAAGTACTATTTTCTACAAAGCTTTTTGAGAAATAATATATGGTGCATAGAGGATATAATATAGAGCTTACCATTAAGCAGGCACCCAATAAATGTTTGCTGGATGAAATGTTCATTAAATGGCATTGCTCTTAAACATGTTGGTTTGGGTTAAATACTCAGATTAAGATCATAAAGAATATTCCAAGGAGGATGGAATCAACACAGAGAATTGTCAATAAATTGGGGCAGGATGCAGAATAAGAGGTATGTGAGCACTGACGACTGAGTACCTACTAGATTTAAGCTTCAAAAACGGAGGAATCTTGGCTGACCTTCTCCTCAAAGAGGCCTGAGGGTTCCCATTTTCAGGAACAGTGTGTGGCAACCTACAATGTGTTCAATACAGATATTTGGTATAATTGAAGGTAAAATTCATTAACATCAAAGTTTTATACACATGTGCAGTGGTACTGAAGGCACAATACATGTAATGATTACAGAGACTGAGAAACAGAAAATGGGCCAAAGACTCAGCAGAAACTAAGAGTCTTTCTGTTAAGAAGAACTAGGAAAGACAGAAATGGGCCAAATATTCCATAAATTCAAAAGAAAAAATGGTGAGTAGTGACAGAAGGCAATTAAGATTTTCATCTTACACTCTCCTGAGGGCTCAGGTGTTCATCCTGAGTGCACACAGTATTTGACAGCTATAGTGTGGAGAACTTTTGTTCATTATATCGCTTAAGTCTAACAATAATTATGAAATTATGTCTATTATCATTTGCATTTTAGAGAGGAAAAAACCAAAGCACTGAAGTTCACACAGCTAATAAGGAAAAGAGCTGGGATGCTAACATTCAGAGGTTTGAGGGTGTTGAACACAGAGCAAGGGCTGAGAGATACTTGCATATCTAAATAAGTTTTGGGGATGATGATCCTGATCCAAGTGCATACGAAAGACAGATGCTCAAGTTTCAGATGATGTTTTGACTCTTGAGGCATAAAGACACCCTATTTCACTTGGCACTAGTGAATAGAGAAACATAAAAGCCTTGAAGAGATTGTCCTTTGAGAAGCTAAAGTCACATGGAGACTTTTAGCTTTCTTATATCACTGTCTTTCTATTGGCTATGAATATCTATATCTATATATAGCTATATAAATAAAAAGATGTGATATGCAAATTAGCCAGGATGCCATAACAGTCACTACCAGCTCAGTCAGAGGGAACTGCTTGCACTGTGAGTCAAGCGGGAGCAGAGAGGCAGGGGGGTGGGGGGGTGCCGAGGCCACAGCCACTGGGAGATGGTGCCCCAGCAGGCCTGCCTCTGTGCCTGAGTTGCAGAGGAAACTCCTTTTCTGACCGCTTATTAGCTAAGCTCCCTGTACACCACTCGCAGTGTTCTTGGTAATTTGGGTAATAAGAATCCAAGAAGGTGATCTAGGGTTTTTCCACCTCACTCTTGGAGGAAAAAACAAAGGTCTGCTGCTGGAGGGGCTAAGAAATGTCATATCCTGCCCTAGCCAGTTTGGCTCAATGGATAAAGCCTTGGCTTGCAGACTGCAGGGTCCGGGTTTGATTCTGATCAAGGAAATATACCTAGGTTGCAGGCTCCTCCCTGGCCGGAACCCAGGTCAGGGCTCATGAAGGAGACAACTAATCAAAGTGTCCCTCTCACAGTGATGTTTCTCTCTGTCTTTCCCTCTCTCTTCTAAGCTCTCTAAAAAATCAATGGAAAAATATCCTCAGGTGAGGATTAAAAAGAGAGAGAGAGAGAGAGAGAGAGAGAGAGAGAGAGAGAAAGAAAGAAATGTCATATCCTATGAGAGAGACATCTTGAAAATGCTTAAAGAAAGTTGTAATTTTTTCATGGTGAAGAGACTGGAGTCCATATTGATGAAAATATCTTGGTGGCCAGCTGTGGCAGCAGCAGTGGGGTAATAGGGGTGGCATCTTCCCCTGATCAATCCACAGAGGGAGGCCAGACTGTGGTTTAGGCTCGCTCTCAGTAGGACATCCCCTGAGGGCTCCTGAACTGTGAGAGGGGGCAGGCTGGGCTCAGGGGACCCTCCACTCCTGTGCATGAATTTTGTGCACCAGGCCTCTAGGTGTTTTTTTTTTATAATGAAACATTTTAAATGTACCTTTAAAAGTGCTCAGTGGGGGTGGTGGCAACTGTGGGTGTCAGATTAGGGGACAACTTGAAGACAAAGAAGGAAGTTGGACATATATTCCAAAGAAGCACATGAGTACTAGACAATTTGTATACTTTATTTAATTCTCAAAGATAAAAACTAAAGAGAAAAATAAAACTCAAAACATAAAATCATGATTATTAGCAACATAGAGAGTTGAGATTTATTTAGTCTCATAAAGTTTAAGGCATTTACCCAAGGTTAAATGGTGAGAAGTCAGAACCAGTACTGACTTCTGAAAAATTAATATCAGAATAAATAACAATGAGTTTTTGTCTGGCTGTGTGATTATGAATTTTTTCTTCTAAATTTTCTATACTGTGGCGAATTAACGTTTAAAGTGAAAAGGAGTAAGGAAAATATCAATTGTAGGTCTAAATAGAAACATCAGCACTGGCAACAGCTCCACCATACATAGCAAGTTACCATATTTGTTCCCAGCTAAAACCAGGGAGAAGGGATTATCACTATTGGAAATAAGTTTGTGAGCAGCTGCTCTCCATTACCATAGTAACTGAGAGGGTTTTTGTTTTGTTTTGTTTTTGTTTTTGTTTTTACATCCCTGAGATGCAACACCAAATAAAATCCATACTGGAAAAGTGTCTCCAATTACTTGAATGCCCTTATACGAGAATCACAATCAACAGCCAATTCTTCATAGCCTTAACCCTCTGATGAAGCTAAGGACCATGAGAAGAATAAAGTGGGAAACACTTTTGATTTAGTGAGTTGGCATTGGTGGAGCTGTGGAGCCTTGAATGTTATCTTGGCCCAGCACTGACCATCTGTAGGACCATGGACAATTTACCTGATTTCTCTGCACCTCTGTTTCCTCACTTATTACCTGCAGCTCATGAGTTTGTCACAAGAACTCAGGACACACTAGCATGCAAAGTGCTTATCACTATTCCACACCCCCAGTGAGAACTTAATAAATCCAGCTGGTCCTATTATGGACTATTATAATTTTTCATGTATCCCACAAACATGTATTGATTGCCAACTCTATGTCAGGCACTCTCCTAAAAATCAGGAATACACCAGAAAATGAAACATAAAAATTATGGTGGGGAGACACAGAAGTTAAGATTTAAAAATAATAAATGTAGAATATTAGGTAGTGATAAGTGCTACAGAGAAGAAAATAAAAGAGGAAGGTATGAAGTGTAGGTATGGAGAGTTAACTTCCAGTTTGCATCGCCTGGGAAGGCCTCACTGAGAAGGGACTTCTGAGGAAGGACTTGCAAGAACTGACTGAAGAGCCAGGCTGGAAACTGGCAGAGGAGCGTTTCAGGAAAAGCAAACAGCAAAAGTAAAGATCCCCAGTCAGGAGCTTGCCCAGCATGTTTGAGAGTAACAAGGAAGCTGTCTTGTTGAGATGAGCCTGAAGGGGGCAGAGAAGTGGAGAGCTCTTATCAGTGACAGGAATTCAGACCAGAGATAAGCTTAGACTAGATTCAGATGGTTTCACTGAAGAATGCAACCAAATATTTAAAGAAGAATGAACACCAATTCTACCCTATCACTATCAGATTTTAAAAATTTGATAACACCTTAAACTCATTTTAAGCCACTATCACCCTAATATAAAAGACAAATGAAGAAAGTACGAAAGAAGGAAAAATAGAGGCCAGCAGCCATCATGAATATAGATGAAAAATATTAGGAACAAAATATTAATAAACAACAATTTGGAAAAATATAAACTAGAGCGTTATAGCATTTCTGAAATGCAAAGCTATATAAATATTCAAAAAGCAATCAATATAAACCAGCATACTAATAAAAAAAAGAAATATCATCACATGATTTTTGTGATGCAGACAGAATGTTATAAAATTCAACACTCATTTAGGTGAAGAAGTCTTAGAAAACTAGAAATATAGGCAAACTTTCTCAACTTGATAAACAGTATCTACAAACTAAATTACAGCTAACATACTGATTGATTTCATTTAACACAGGTGACAAGCAGGACAATTCATAAACACATGAAGAATATGTACCTTGGCACGGTGACTCTAGGAAAAAAAATTTTTATGGAAAAAAAACTGTTAGGAGATTTTTAAATCTGATTCATTTTCACAGGCCATGCTGAGGGATGCAATTCAAAAATTTCAAAATTAATATAGATGAGCAAAATTATCTCTAGTGTTAATTTCCCAATCCCTTAAATGTGTTTCCAAGGATCAATTTACATAAGATTTACAAATCATAAGAGCTAGCGCTTTTGTCATAACACACTTAACTGTTCTCTGTTTATAAAACAATAGTACAATAAAATTTATGTTTTTAGTAGCCAAAATATTATTGAATCTGTTTTAAAAATGAATGTGAATTAAAAACACACACAAGTATTCAAATTGCAGAGAAATTATATTTACACATGTGTTACATGCCTAATTTTCATTAATAAAAACATAGTGTTTTATTGAAGCTAAACTTTGTAATATCACTACTAAGATTCATTTCTTGGGAAAAAAGCTAAAATCTACTTTCCCCAAAGTTCCAACCCTGATGGAAAATCAACTTACAAAGATAATAACAATAATGTTTGGAAAGTTTTTCATCTGAGAGAACCAGTAGGGGAGAAAATCATCCTTCTGGCTATTGGCACATTGAGTTAAGCAGTGGACCATGATACAGAATAACAACCTTCTACTGTGCACTAAGCACGTAGCTTAGGAAATTCCCAGTGAGTATCTGAGATGTCAGAGGAAAACTCACCAAACAGTAAATTTCCTAAATGGGTATGTGTCTGTTGTGCAGCATAGAAATGCCAATATATTTTGTGCAAGATTGTAAACAGCCTTCATTTCCATTCTGTGTGATATTTGCCAGAGAGAAACCCTACTGGCACATTGAATGCTTTTGCAGAAAGCAAGTTTTCAAAGATTTTTCATGGTATCTAGATTATTCTGGGTAGGAAATGGGAGATTTTGTGCTCTCAACTCATCTTGGATTTAGCCCCTTAATTAATGCTGTTATTGCCGTATCACTTACCCTTGGCACTCACCTCAATATGCCAAAGGCTGCTTACTAAAAATATTTGCTAGTCTCTTCAAGAGGGGTTTGATTGGAGCTAGCACAGTCTCTGTGGTGAGCAGACAAAACAACCCAAGTGAGTTATAGCACAAGAAACAGCTCTCAACCAACAATAGGCAGGGCAGATGTCCTTAGTGCAATTAAGCTTCAATTTTTGGAAGCAGTTAGTACCTTATTAATGGACTGTTAATGGCTTTCTCCCTTCCTTGTCTCACCTCCCTATCCCCTAAAATGTCCCTCTAGATCAATTTCCAAATAAAATATTTATCTCAAGTTATGCTCCTTGGTGACACCAAACCAAAAACAGGCTTTTACTGATGAATTTTAAAACCCCATGAAGGAAAGGAAACATGTCTCTATGTTATCAGACCCAGAGTAAATCATATACACCCTATTTATAGATTAAATTAGAGGCCTGGTGCAAGAAATTCCTGCAAGGAGCTTGGCTCCTGCTGCCACGGCTTCATTGGGAAGATCGTCCAGGACATCTGGTCTAATTAGCATATTATGCTTTCATAGACTAGAGGCCCAGTGCACAAAATTCATGCACAGAGAGGGCATTCTCTCAGCCCAGCCTACACCATCCCCAGTTGGGGACCGTTTGGGGGATGTCCAACTGCAGTCAGATATCCCGCTTGCAATCTGGTACCACTGGCTTCTAAATGCTCACCTGCCCGACTGCCTGATCACCCCTAACTGCCCTCCCCTGATAGCCTGATTGACCTTAACTGCCTCTGTTACCTGCCTGATTGCCCCTAACTGACCTCCCTTACTGACCTGGTTGCCCCCAACTGCACTCCCCTGCTGGCCTGATCTTGTCCCCAACTTCCCTTCCTGCCATTCTGATCTCACCCCTAACTGCCCTCCCCAGACAGCCTGATTACTCCCAACTATTCTCCCCTACCAGCCTGATATCACACCTATCTGCCCTCCCCTGATAGCCTGATTGCCCCTAAGCTCCTACTAGCTAGATCTCCCCACCAACTGTTCTGCCCTGCTGGCCTTATCACCCTTAACTGTCTCTGCATCAGCCCCCACCACGATGGCTTTGTCCAGAAGGAAGTTGGATGTCCAGAAGATGGCCAGTCGACCTGGTCTAATTAGCATATTACCCTTGTATTAGTATAAATAGATTATATAGAATAAGATTGCTTAAATGGAAGGAAAATCCTTTTTAAGTAGGAGGATATACTCTTTGCAGACAAAAATACATAATTCCTATATTTGGACTGATAGCCAGCCATATGCATTATACTGCCAAACCAGTTATTAAAAAACTGAGCCACTTTCTTACACCTTTCACCAAACAGCTGTTGCCCTTAAAACCCCTCCTCAGCCCCCAAATTAGGTTTTGCCTTCACAGTTCACCCAGATTAGGTTATGATTGGTTGATTTCTATGTCAGACAGCATCAAAAGCTCCACCTCCTAGGCAGCCATTGGCTGCTTACACTTCATCCAGATTTGGTTCTAATTGGTCAGTTTCTATACCAGTAAGCATCTCTGGGCCTATCTCTGGGCCTCATCAAAGGGGCAAAGGCCAGAGAGAAAGAGAGAGGCAATGGCTGATCAACAACTGCCATGGACGCTGCGAATCAGAACCTGCCTCTCTCTCTGGACCTGATTCGCAGCCCCCTGGGCAGTCACTGCTGGGTTTCCACACCTGCAGCTGCAGCAGCAACCCAGCACTGACTGCAGGACTGACTTCTAGTTGGTCAAGGCTTCGGTTGTTTTGCACCCTGGGTTTTTTTATATTAGGATTATGTAGGTAAACCCAGGTATTTCAAAGCACCACTTACAGGAACTATTTTCCTCGCACTTTCCTCTTTACTCCTTGAGTCACTACTTTACCTTATTCATCAATTATATACTTAGAAAAAGGCAAGCTCATTAGCAACCAACATTTCTTAAGCCTTGGAGGAAACCCATGAATCACTTATTTTGAGATGTTGGGAGCAAATGCTCAGAGAAAGAACATATTCAAGAACAAAGAAAGAAATATATATTTGTTTTAGAGAATCAGAGAAGGAAATATTCCCAATTTTATATTCATCAGGCTCTGCTAACATACCTCTTCCTCTTCACTCATCACCATTGCCACTCATGTTCATATATTTTATGTCTGGGTTGGTGTTTTGAGAGGCCACATTCTTTAGGTGGTTATTCTATAGTTGTGCATTTTAGCTTCCTCACAGATATCACCAGCACCCTGTGCTAGGCAGGCAGTTTCAGGCAAATTTTTAAAAGAGAATACATTTTGTCTACAATCTATCACCATACCTTCCACATACTTAACTATTCATGATCCTCCATTCAAGTACAGTATTTTTTTCTTAGTTTACCCTTATTTATAACCACACTCAGGAAATATCCTGACTTTAATTATTTAAAAATGAACTACATTAGCTTTCCAAGATAGAAATCTTTCTAATTCTGGAATGGAAAATTGTATCTCATTAAAAATATTTTGGACACAATTAAGTAGGCAAATAATGGCTATAGGAATAGGGTATCTTCCATTTAGAAAACATTGAGCCACTTGCCTCTTTGCCATCCTTAGAGTTTCCTACAAGCATTTCTGAGTAAAATTTATGTACTCGTATGTTAGAAATTTTTTTCAATTATTGTTCAAAGGATATAGCTACTTGGTGAGTACTGTGTATTAACTGAACCATTAGGCATAGAGGTGAAATAAAATGCATTATGTACCTTTAAAATATGCCACCATTGGTGGTATAATTCCAATCCAAGTCTAAAGGTGTGAGAACCAGGGTAGCTACAGGTAAATCTCAGTCCAAGAACAGGAGAAGATGATGTTCTAGCTCAAGCTAACACATAGAAAGTAAAAAGGGTGAATTCTTCCTTCATCTGTCTTTTGTTCCATTCAGGTGCTCAATGGATTGAATGATGCCCACTCATATTGAGGAGGGCAATCAACTTTACTGAGTCTTCAGTTTTAAATATTAATCCTATCTAGAAACATTCTAAAGAGCACACCTAGAAATAATGTTTAATCTGGGCAATGTGTGGTACAGTCAAAGTGACACATAAGATTAATCATTACAAGTTCAACCCTTGTCAATTTGGCACCTACACACATCTCCTTGAAACATAATTTCATGTAAAGGCAATAACAAGATCATAATTCCACCTAGTATAATTAGCTTTTATACAATTTAAAACACACTAACCCCTTAGTCTATGACAAATTTTAAGCCACAACTACGACAAGACACTTTTGAATAGTCTATGCTCTATTAATTATAAAATTTTCCATGATGAAAAATGGGAATAAGAATGCTTACTAAGCCTGTGTGAGCCCCAGGGATTTCTCCCTCTAATAACTTTAGGCAATTCTTTCTCTGTTCTTAAGGAGTTTCCTCATATGTGTTTGTTGATCAGTATTTACATGATTACTGAAGGAGGAACTCAGCAGATCTCCAGAATTCTCTCTATATATAGCACTCTCCTCTCCACTTATCAATTCTATGAACTCCAGATGTTTTGGAATCTTTTGTCTTCCAGTTATGTCTCCTTAACTCAGCATTGATGGGATCCACATTGCTTCCTGTATGCCTTTCCCAGGAATTGTAGCATATTCTATTCACTAAATTGATTATATTATTGCTCCAATGATTTTCTGGCCCACTGTTCTTTCTCCTTAATGTTGATTTAGAGAACAGATTTCATGGTAAACCACCTGCATAACATGTCCAAACAAAAGTGATGCATTATTATTGACCAATGACAAAAGCAAGACTAGAAAACCTAGGGCCATGCCATTATCATTCTTTAATTTTATTTCCTCCACTAATTCCTATCCAAAGCTGGAAAGTTGTATACCTTTGTGCCATGCATTTCTAGAATGGAAAGAAATGATGTTCCCTGGGTAGGTTGGACTTTTGGGCTAGGAACACAGAAGATCAAAAAGTGATATCAAAGCCATATGGTCAATGGACATTAGGAAACTGTTGGGATTTTCCATTCAGTAATAGGATTTATTCAACATCCTTCATCAATGTGTTAACTGCTGAGGTTCACAAGAACCCTGTGGAGAACAGCCTGTCAAAGCTGGCACTTTGAAGAGCATGACTTCAAACAGATGGGAATAGTGCTGGGCTCATGTGTTGGTTATTACATTTCTTGGATTTAGTTATATCAGTGAACACATTAGGTGAATGGTATAAAGCTGTAGAGAGGCTAGAGAAAACAAACAGAAAATGACTTTAGCAAATTACTGGCAACAGATTGAACTATGAATTGGGATTTCAGTAGGATGTTCAAGCCAGTTTCTATTTTCAGATGTGCAAGTTTGGGCAATAGATATTATATTCATCACTGCTGACAAGAACAAGGCACCTCATGGCATGTGATCTCATTTCATGTGGCACAGTAGTTGTAGGCATGAGAAGAGCACTGCACAGAGAGGGGGCTAACAACCAGTGGTTAACAGACTAGTCCAGCTCTTTACACAGAAACTCATAATAGGAGGAAAAAAAAAAACTCTTAGAACTAAATAATGTGGACAGAACAATGTGGATAGAACATTGCTTATATTAGTTCCAGCAAAATTCTGAATGATAAAAGTGAGCAAATTATGAATCATAATATTACTTTTAAACTTGCATCCTTAAGTAGAATTGGATGCTTACCTAAGTTAAATGATCCATTAGAATAACTCTTCTTAACTTGTCAAACAATTTTAAAACTGAAATTTGTTTCTGTTTTTTATTTCACATTGTTGGAGACAGTTCCTTAGCATAAGATTTTTAACATATTATTAAAGAATCAAAAATATCTGTTTAAATTTTAGTTCTATCATTTTTTAAGTTTGACCTTGGGGTTCAGTTTTTTTTTTTTACCTGTAATATGGGTATAAAAATAGTACCTCATAATCTTCTTTTGAGGATTAAATTGTGGCTATAAACTGATATCATTTTAATTCCGATCAATATATTCATCACCCCCCTCATTGAACCGCATTGAAAACAGAATGATACAAATTATTTTACTTTTCTTGAGCTTTGAATTTCTAGTGAATTCCATATATTCCTCAAACATTACATAATTTCTATATCACAAGTATTTGTTTCATTATTTTGTTCAGTCCTCCAATCAGACGTATTTAGCATTCAATGACAAAGATTAATCTAATAAATAGCAAATGTTTAAAAATATATCTTTTGATAATTTAAAACTATTATAGGTACAGGAGGCAAGGATGGATAAGTGAGATGTTATGTCTCAGCCCAATGATCTTAGAATATGCTAAGAAATAATGCTGCAATGAACACAGGGGTGCATATATTCTTTCAAATTGGTGTTTCAGGTTTCTTCAGATATATTTTCAGAAGTGGAATAGCTGGCTCATAAAGCAGTTCCATTTTTAATTTGGGGAGGGAAACTTCATACTGTTTTCCACAGTGACTGAACCAATCTGCATTCCCACCAGCAGTGCATGAGGGTTACCTTTCCTCCATATCTCACCAACACTTGTTGTTTGTTGATTTATTGATGACAGCCATTCTGACAGATGTGAGGTGATATTTCCTTGTGGTTTTAATTTGCATTTATCTGATGATTAGTTATGATGAACATTTTTTCATGTGTATGTCCTCTTTGGAGAAGTGTTTATTCAGACCCTTTGTCCATTTTTAATTGTATTGTTTGGGGGGGGGT
Source organism: Lasiurus cinereus (assembly GCA_011751065.1). Lineage (NCBI taxonomy): Eukaryota > Metazoa > Chordata > Mammalia > Chiroptera > Vespertilionidae > Lasiurus > Lasiurus cinereus. Next base: position 11,993,931 of record JAAGEH010000029.1, read on the forward strand.
GTTGTACTAAGGTTTATAAGTTATTTATAAATGTTGAATATTAACCCCTTATCAGATGTATCTTTGGCAAATATATTCTCCCAGTCAGTCAGTGTGTTGTCTTTTCATCTTGTTGATGGTTTCTTTTGCTGGGCAAAAACTTTTTAGTTTGATGTAGTCCCTCTTCTTTACATTTTCTTTTGTTTCTCTTTCCCAAGTAGATATATCAGAAAACATATTGCTACAAGAAATGTCTGACATCTTATAGCTAAGATTTTGAAGCAGTCCAAGTGCCCACCAGTAGATTAATGTATAAGAAAAAAAGCTGTGGTACCTTTACAACACTGCTGTAAAAAATAAAGAATTCTTACCTTTTGTAACAGCATGGCTGGACCTGGAGAGTATTATGGTAAATGAAATAAGCCAGTCAGAGAAAGACAACCACTATATGATTTCACTTATATATGGAATCTAATAAACAAAATAAACTAACAAACAAAATAGAAACAGATTTACAGATGCAGAGAACAGACAGACAGTTGTCAGAGGGGAGGAAGTTGAGGATAGGCTAAAAAAAGATGAAGCAATAAAGCAAAAGAAAAAACTCATAGACACTGAAAGCAGTATGGTGATTACCAGTAGGAAAAGGGTGTGGGGGAGGCAGAGGTGAGTAAAAGGGAGATAAGTGGTGATGGAAGGAGACTTAACTTGGGATGGTGAATACATAATATAACATAGAGATCATATATGACAGAATTGTACACTTGAAACCTATTTAATTTTATTAACCAAGGTCACCCCAACAAATTGAATTAAAAAAAATAAAAAAGAGAGAATGTGCTGGAAAAGATGAGAATGTATGAGGTAAATAGAAGCTCAGATGAGGGAGGCTAACTCCTTGAGGGAAGGACGTTTAGATAACTTTTCACAGAGGAAGTAAGGTTTTAACTGAGTGTAGTAGTTTCAGATAATTAGGGAGGTGAGATAAAATATTTTTATGACAGAGGGAATAGCTTTTACAAAATCACAGCACTGTATGAATGCATGGAGGTCTGAAAGAACTATAAGTAGAGTGATGCACGTAGAGCAAAAGATATGGGAGGACATTTGGGGGAGATGAGGTAAGAGAAGTAGGGAAAAATTACAGTATCTCATATATATATTCAAAACATTCACATCACTCATCTGGTGTGGCTCAGCAGTTGAGCATCGACCCGGGAAGCAAGAGGTCCTATGTTCAATTCCCAGTCAGGGCATATGCTGTGGTTGTGAGCTCAATACCCAATAGGGGGCATGCAGGAAGCAGCCGATGGATGATGTTCCGCTCTCATGGATGTTTCTATCTTTCTATCCCTCTTCCTTCCTTTATCTCTCTAAAAATCAATAAAAATATGTTTTAAAAGACAAACAAAAACACATTTACATTTATCATTCATCATCAGTATGAACAATAATTGTTCATGACATTAAGATGAGTGTTCAATGGCATTAGTAAGTCATTAAACCCCTCTGTGTATATATTTCCATTGCAAAGAGCTATGAAAAAAAAATGGACCAGTTGATGTCTGGTACCGCTACTTTGCAAAAAATAAATTTTATTCTCCAAATACAGAAGTTGTACTAAAACTACAGAGAAACTTAAAAAGATGGACTCATTTATTACTTGAGAAAAATGTGTAACAGTGTGGACCTCCAGGGGGACTGGAATCACAAACACATAAGTAATAAATAGTGTAACTGGGTAGACAGGTAAATGAACAGATCACTATGGCACCCACTTGTCAGAATAAAGTCAGATAGTGAGGCAAAGCCCTCAGTGGGGGACCTTCTAAGAAGAGGTTATATCTAAGCTGAGAGAAAACACTTTTTCAGAGTTCCTAGGTAAGAAAGCAAAAAGACATTTATCTGTCTTCCCACCTAGACTATTCATTCCTTATGTATTTCTGTATTTCCAATCAATCCCAGAGGGGTCTAGGATAAGGAAAATTCATTTTACTCAGGTAATAAATGAGTCATTTTTAAAGTTTCTCTGTGGCTTTGGGCATCTGTGCAGGGGTAGCAGAAAGTGCAAACACTGGATGATTAGAGGATCTGGAGCATTCAGGGAACTATAAGGTTCTGGATAGGGCTGGATCAGAGGGAATAAGGGAGCATTAAAAAATGAGTCTAAGGCTAGCGGGGACCAGCTCACAAAAGGTCATGTAAGTCATTCTCAAGCAACAAATTTATTCCAGAGGTCATGGCTTGCCATGGAAGGATTTTTAGGTATAAAGTGACAAGATTTATATTTTAGAAAGCACACTGGTGAACAGTGAAGGGAATGTATGCTAAACGGATGAGGAATGAGTGTCAGCATGTGTGGAACTTCAGGTTGAAATTATGAGAGCCAGTACTAAGATAATAATAGAGAAAATGGAAAAGAAAAATGAAAGAAACACCTTATGTTTCAAGTTTAAGAGTATTTAGATGGTAGAAGAGTCTAGATGTGGTATCTGATGGGATGTAGGAAACTATGTATGTATGTGAATATATATATATATATACATATATATGTAAGTCTATATATATATACATGTATATACATACTGCATATATATATGAATAATATATGTGTATATATATTATTCTTAATTTAAATATAGTAGTGAAATTAGAAATGTTGCATAACCAATAGAAGGAACATAATATAACAATAGTGTGTTTGTTTTTTTTAAATTGAGTAGCAATAATGGCCTGGTTGAGGTTAGAAAGTATAATTTTTATTTGTAACTAATTCCCTTTTGTGACTTTATGTATCAATGCATGGTGGTTTGGTAGGTAGATACTGCAAACATCAGGGGAGACACCTTGTAAAATATATGATTGTCTAACCACCATATTGTACACCTGAAACTAATACAAAATATTATTGAATGTGAAGTGTAATCGAAAGAAATAATAAAATGGTGACTTGGTAGATATAGTAAATAAAATATATTATGTGAGTGAGCTAGAATTAGAAATTTATCAGCAGAAATTCTAGAAGGTGATGAATTATTGGATGATGACCACATTGAAATGGATAAAATCACTGTCTATCATGGTTTTTGTGTTCATATACAAAAATATTTAAGGACAAACGAAGTAGAGAGAATAATTTTACAGGTGCAAAAAATGGGATAAAAGACTAAGAGCCAACAAGAAGAGATGAGAAAGGAAATGAGCAAAATGAGAAAATAGAAAGTGTGTTTCATTTATATAGATCAAAGAGGCAACTTAGGTAAAAAAAATAAATAACTCAGTGAATATTTAACATTGGAATCCTCATCAGGCTTTAATTCATAGGCCATCTGTTTTTAAGGATTCTTCTTTTTCTTTTTCATTTTTAAAATATATTTTTATTGATTCTTAGAAAGGAAGGGAGAGGGATAGAGCAGTGGTCGGCAAACTCATTAGTCAACAAAGCCAAATATCAACAGTACAATGAAATTTCTTTTGAGAGCCAAATTTTTTTAAACTTAAACTTCTTCTAATGCCCTTCTTCATAATAGACTCTCCCAGGCTGTGGTATTTTGTGGAAGAGCCACACTCAAGGGTCCAAGGAACCACATGTGGCTAATGAGCCGCAGTTTGCTGACCACTGGGATAGAGAGATAGAAACATCCATTAGAGAAAAATCTCACCAGCTGCTTCCTGCACACCCGCTGTTGGGGGTCAAACCTGAAACCTGGGCATGTGTCCTCACTGGGAATTGAACCAGTGACCTCTTGGTTCATGGGTTAACACTCAACCACTGAGCAACATTGGCTAGGTAAGGACTCTTTTTGACTGTGGAGATGGGATGCTTTGTTTATTTTACACATAAGACCTAATTCACTCTTTTTTATAGCAATGATAAGAATTTTTATGTCATTTTCAAGTGTGATTGTCTCCAATATTCAATACCAGAATTCTCTTTTTGAAAACATGTTTGCAGGTGGCTTGTTGAACATGACTGTTTTATTAGTATTCAAATAGCTAGTGCAGTTTTTAATCCAAAAAAGGGGGCACAGCTTCTTGCTTGCTTTAGGAAAAAAAGAGAATCTTGATCTGTGGAAATAGGTTTGCTAAAGCATCTGAGGGTAATTCCATTCCAAGTATTATAGAAGTATCATTTAGATTTTGCTCTTCAAATATAGATCCAGCTACATTGGCAATACTGTTTTCCTTCTAGCCATATACTGATGCAGGATGCTATAGGCAATTTGAAGCTAACATTCTCAACTAATATTTCTGTCATGATCTTACATTGTTCACAAATGGCCTTAGGCAGGGATGAAATGTGGCAATATATTTTTGTGACTTTCTTGCTTTCCTCAACTTCCTAAGAATCCAGTTGGAAAATTAAATGATTCTAAAATAGCAATAGGAAGACAAAAGCCATCCTATATATTTGGTAAACATCCATTTGATTTCCATTCTATCAACTATTCTACTAATTTAATATTCCAAGTTCAATGAATTCTCAACATCAAAATTCAAATAAATCAGAGATCACCTATGAAATCAATAATGTTGAAATGTCTTTATTTCATTTTTGGCAGTTTAATTATCATAAACCTGTGTAGATACCCAGGCTCAGACTAGTGAAGAATGTATAATAGAATTTTCAATATGCCACTAAACTTGCACAATGTTTAATTTTTTAATTGGAGTAACAAAGCTCTAGATAAATCAGGGGCTTTGAGCATATCATTAATTCTATTTGAGGCTATATCATGAACTGATTGCTAAGAAACTTGAATACTAACTAAATACAATCAGAGTTTTTCTTAACAATCATGGTGATAATCAAAATAAGATAGCAATGTCTAAAGTAAAAAAAATTAATTGTTTTAAGATATAAATTAAGATAAAGTATAAAAAATATGGTTTAATTAAACCTCTTCTGAAAATGCCAGTGTTCAAACTAAGCACTAATTTTTTCGTTTTGAGAGATTCAACAGCAAATTGGGAGGCAGATTAATTCATTATGGAAGATTAAAATTAGGTTACCAAAAAAGTGCTATGGTCAGCTAAGTGTAAGACATATATTGCTAAGAGGATAGAAACATACACTTTGAAATCAAAACACCTAGTTTGGAATTCAAAAGATTGTAGCTGTGAGACCTTTATCAAGTGACTTAATCACTGTGTCTTGGTTTCCCTGTTTGCAAAATGAAAGTGACTTAGTATCTACCTCTTCAGAGTGTTATAAGGATTAAATTAGTCACTGCATGTAAAAATTTACAGCAGTTTAAGTGCCATGGGATTAATTGGCATTATTATTCTTATGCCCTGGCCAGAAATTGGTTGCCCACAGGATAGAGTATCATCTCCTGCACCAAAGCATGGTGTGTTCAATTCCTGGTCAAGGGTGCAAACCTGGGTTGCAGGTTCCATCCCCAGCCTCAGTTGAGAGGCATGCAGGAAGAACTAATTGATGTGTCTATCTCACATCTATGTTTCCCTCTTCTCTCTCTCTCTCTCTCTCTCTCTCTCTCTCTCTCTCTCTCTCTCCTCTCTACCCTCTATTCTCTCTAAAAATCAATGGAAAAAATATTCTTGGGTGAGGAGGATAACAAAAAAATTTTTGCAATGCCAATATTATACCCACTGAAATTTGTCTATTTTGAGACAAGTTTCAAATTTTCTGTTGTGAGACATGTTTCTGGCTCTCAATATGAAAAAGCCAGAAGACGGTATGTGATCCAACTGTTTGAACTGGGGTAGAATTATCTGTCTGCAATCGTAAGGGGATTTTGTCTGCCAATTTCCTTCCCGAAGAACCAGTGAGATGTGAATGGGCTAGAAAATGCAAATATTTCATCACAGATTTTTGTATCTGATGGAGACAGATATATATATATATATATATGACATGAAAAATAATGTAGATTTGAAGAGACCCAGGTATGAGGGAAAAAAAACCTTTTCCTGTCTGACTCTCCATTTACCTTAGGTAAGTCATCATTTCTCAGTTTTTTGACTGATTATTTACTCCCACTTCTGAATGTCCAACCTGCCAACAGCAGATAGAAATGTCAAGAATCTAACACAGTACAATGTGAGGAAAAGGGCAATGACCTACCAGGTGGCACAGAATCCATCATTGATCAACATGGTATCCACACATACACTGTAAAAAATATCTATTTCATAGCAAAGAAAGTAAAGGAATTTTGTTCTACACATTCATTGATTTTTACCATGTTCCATAACACACAGAAATAGACCAAAATGTGGAAAAGCCTATTGAAGGTTCAGTGTGGTGCCTTCACACTGATTGAAAGACACTGTGAGTTTGGATATCTGCATTTAAAGATCCAGTATATACTCTGAACCAATGACCAATGTATGTTTGTTTCATAACCAGAGTACACAAGGTAATGTATCAGGAGGTAGATGTACCTCTAATTATTACCAGTAATAATACATGAATGACAATGAGGATTACAGCCATTGTAACTTTGTGCTTTCCTGGTGTAGGGTGTTAGTTCCCAACTCCAAAAAGGATTACTTCCAGTAGGCTCACAAGAATTCTCCTATAAAGTGAAAGCTGAAATTTCCAGATTTCTTATTTAAAATTCAGTGTTCCTGTTAAAAGTAATACAAAAATTTACTCTGACTGATTCATATTATTAAGAGGAAACAGAGTGGCTGCTGCACAGTTGGATCAAGATGGATATTTATTAAGTATAAAATTCAAGTGATTCTCTGGAGGACTCCTTTGCAATTCTGAGTCTAAAAGTTGATGGAAGGTATATCAACCCAATAAAGGCAGGACTCTAAGGATTTCAACCCTAAGGAGTCCTTAACTTGATCACATCTCCAGTTAAACAATTATAACCAATTTGAAAGCAAATGAAATATTGACTAAGAAAGGAATAACAAATTTATAAGTGCCAACTATTACATTGTGACCAATTATAGAAATTAAGACTTTAGAATCTAAGCAAGTTTTTCATGCTTGCTTTAATATATATGTACTAGTGGCCCAGTGCACAAATCCATGCAAATTAAAAGGTATTAACTAGAATAAATATTTTAATATTACTATTTGCTCTTACTCTATAATAGAAGTGTCATAGATAAAAGAAAATTAGTAAAATGTATACAAAAATCTTTCTCCTGTCAGAGTCTGGGGTGCACCATAGGACCCAGAGTCAAGACACTGTCCACCCATGTGTACCTCAAAATCACATGAGACGCAGACCCAGCCACCCCCCACTTTGGGCTAGATCCGCATTTGTCAAGCCCGCTAGGTGGGGAGCTCAGGTCTCCTGGCCTGGCACTAAGGCAGGAAGCATGGCCTGAGGTCCCCTGACCCAGGGCGAGGGGAGCAGCTGGAGGTCCCCCAGCCCAGCACTAGGGCAGGGGGGCACACCTTGAGGTCCTCTGTCAAACCCCACCAGGCAAGGGCCATGGCCTGAGGTCCCCTATCAAGCCCTGCCAGGCAGGAGTCATGGCCTGAGGTCCCCCAGCTTGGCACTGGGGCAAGGGGTGTGGCCTGAGGTCCCCTCTCCTGGCACCAGGGCAGGGTATGGGCCTGAGGTCCCCATCAAGCCCTTCTGGGTGGGGATGCAGCCTGAGTTCCCCTCTCAAGCCCTACCAGGGACAAAGAGCACGCAGCCTCAGGCCCCTGCTGATTGCTTGTTAAGGTTCATTATGGGTACTCAGACTCCTCTATGGGTACAGCCATCTTGTGTTATGGAAACTCTGCCTCTGCTGTGGGCGCAGCCATCTTGTGTTACAGAAACCTCTGCTTCCACTGAGAGTTCTACCATCTTTGTGGTAGAGCAATGGTCTATTTGCATACTCCATCTTTATTATATATGAGGATGTATAATTATGCTGTTATATATTATATATACATATATAATTATACTTTTACATTATATATATATGTATAAGTATAATTATACTTATGTGCATAATCATCAGAACGTTTGTGTCAGTTCTCCTTACCCCAATTTCTATAAGGCAACACAGAATAGCCCAGAGAGATGTCTGCACATACAATGGGTTGAATTTCAGAAGAACAACCCTGAAGTTAATAGTCCTGAATATTTTTATGAGAGACAGTAAGAATGACTTCCCTTTGATCCAGATGAAGACATTGTCTTTACTATAGTGGAAAGTAAGAGAACCTGCCCTTTTATCCATTGGGAGACACAAAATCCATTTTCCAAGGCTGGTAAGTACACAGCCATCCTTGAAAAAATAGTTCAGAAAAAAATATAGTGCATTAGTTCATAAGATGTCTAAGCACTTGAAAATTTCAGGGAAAATTGTCTCTCAACAGACAGGCTTTGCAGTCTAAGGCTTATCTCTTTTTTGTGATTTGCTCCCCACTGCCTGGGAAATGCATTATCAGTGCACTGTCTCCCAGAGTAATTTTTAGTCCAAATTATGGATGGAAAAAAAGGGGGGGACACATGCTAACCTGACTAATTCAGGAAAGACCTGCATGACAGCCTTGCAAACTCAGAGACCTAAAGTAACCACAAAGGATGGTCTGAAATTAAAAACCTTTAATTAAAAAGAAGTTTATAGTGAGGTAGCCATGTCCTACCTAGGTGAGTATCTTCCTTGACAAAAATTAACTTCAATCTTTACTGAGCCTACTGTCTTTTTGCATCATACTTGTGAAATGTCAGGGTAACTTGTTACTTCCCCTTTAATGTAAAAACCATTGAAACTTGTAAAGAATTTTTGTGAGTTTATTTGAGCCAAACTGTTGACATATGCCTGGAAGCAGAACCTCACTGAATTGAGATAATGCTCTGGAGAATGATGGATTACATCTGTATTTATACAATGCAATCAAAGGAAAGGGATGTAGGTGGGTTACACGAAATCCATTGGTGATAGACTAGAGAGGCAGGAGAAAGCAAAGCAGGGAAACCCCTAGGACTGGATAAAAAGTAAAATGATAGATACATAGGTAGGTGGGTGCAGGAACAATTAACACGCTAATGAAGGAATTTGTAGTATTTGTCCTGTCACCCAGCACATTAAGTTGTATCCCAACAGGTCCAGAAAAAAAGGGAAGTTGCAAGTTACCCAGACATTTCAAAGGATACTAGTATGTTATTATAGATGCAAAAAGACAGATAGGCTCAGTTAGGGTAAAGGTTGATCTTGTCAGTGAAGAAACCGGCCTCGGATGTAACTACCTACCATGATTGTTTTTAGTTAAAGTTTAATTTCAGGCCATCCTTTGTGGTTACTTTAGGTCTTTAAGTTTGCAAGACTTCCACGCAGGCCTCCCCTTGAGAAGGCTAAAAGGCTAATTCCAATGTAACCCTGATATTTAGGGGGGGAGCGCTAGCCATCTGAGTCTGTGCCAGTAACCTAATGTACATTCTTGATAATTATAATTAAGCCATTGCCCCTTTCTCCACATACTAGTCTTGCAAGACCTGTTGCTCAAATGCTCACATTTTAGAGGCCATAAACCATGAACAATACACAACTCCCAGAGGGGATTATCAGCACTGGCACCAGGCCAGGCCCTTAAGTATAGTCTCAAGACCCCCAACACCTGGGACTTTTTGCAAAGCCTGTGAAAGATCTGGAAGTATAATCCATATTTGGGGGACAAAGACATCAAGAGGGGATAAAAGAGGGGTTGCCACCATATTGGTTTGCTCAGAATTTGAGAGGCAACCTCCTCCGAGTCTGCTGGCATAATAAAGCTATGTAACTCCATTTATCTAAGCATATCTTGGTTTTTCTCTGGCCTTCTATAACTCCCTGAGCTTGTCAGGTTAGCATGTGGCCCCTCTTGTCCACACTGGACCACTAGGGTACAACCTGTGAGAAATTGCTCACCTATCCAAATTTTAAATGATGAAGCAAGGTGAAAATGAGACGTTTAATGACTCTTGAGAGTGGGCAGCCATTATACAGGTACACACATGGAGCAGAGTACATAGCCTATTTATTTAGACCTTCCTCCAGTTCCTCATTGGCTGAGTAATATTTGACACCTATTTCCTAATAGATCACCTAGATCTTGCTGTCTCCCAGTGGGTTATTTAAAAAAATGAGCTGGGGCCTTCTCTAGGGGAATCTTTCTAGGACATGTGCTATCAGCCACATGTATAGCTCTCATCCTTTCTCCTCACCCTCTCATCCTGTTTGTTGTAGGCAAATTCAGTAGCCACCTGGCCACATGCTGTTTCTTTTTTATGAAGATAAATCAGAGTCATGTTTCTTACACAACCCCAGGTGCCTGGATGCCAGGATGGAGAACATAAATTCCTTGACTGTTATTATTATCATGTTAATTGTTGATTGTTAACTATCCTGTACCCACCTAGGCAAAAGCTTTCTATTCAATCCCAGAAGTACTTCCTTCCCCACCCCTGCTTTGCTTCCTCCTATTAAAGGATTTCATGTAACCCACTTACATCTCCTTTGCTTCTTTGCTTGTAATGTATAAAACAAGGTGAAAAAACTGCCATTTTCTGGAGCATTATCCCAATACATTCAGGTTCTGCTTCCCAGCAATTGTCGACAGTTTGGCTCAAATAAACTTACAAAAATGTTTCACAAGTTTGAATGGATTTTTACATTAACACTATAAACCAGGAGGTCATGGTTCAATTCCAGGTCAGGGCACATGCCTGGGTTGCAGGCTCAGTCCCCAGTAAGGGGCATGCAGGAGGCAGCTGATCAATTATTCTCCCATAATTGATTTTCTATCTCTCTATCCCTCTGCCTTCCTCTCTGAAATCAATAAAAAATATTTTTTAAAAAGAGGGGGGATTCATATTTTGTCCCAGGAGAGGGGAGTGTTGTGGGGTGGGAAAGAGAAATAAAAAAGGAAAGAAAAAAAGAGATCAAACAATGCGTAACCTTGAGAAAACGTATGGACAATCTTGATATACCTGGGTTTCAATCATAGTTCTGCGCCTTACTAGCCATATGCCTTGTATAAATTGAGATTCTCTGAGCCTCAGTTTTCTTATTTTTAAAATACAGTGCTGTCAGTAAATTAGAAATCATTTATGTGAAGTACTTAGCACATGCTTGTTATTTCATTTGGAGTTAGCTATTCCTTACAGGGAGTTGGTAATAAGAAACTGGGGAGGAAGTCTGGTTAAAGAGGATGATATTCATCCTCATAAGGTGATATATAAATTGTGGAAGTTTAAGAACTCTCCAAGGAAGAAAATATAAATGGATCAGCATTGCCAGTCTCAAGATTAAACAAGGACATTGAGACATAGAAACGTGAAACAGACTGTGGAATCTCAGAGGAAGGCGGGGGAGGGTGGGTGGAAGGGAAGAGATCAACCAAAGAACTTGTATGCATATATTCATGGTCACAGACAATAGGATGGCTAGGGCCTGAAGCTGGGGGTGGGGGATGGGAGGAAGGAGTAGAAGGGGCAGGCTAGAAGTCAGTGGGGGAAAGTGACTGTGGAGGGTCATATATAATACTTTCAACAATAAAGATTCAAATAAAAAAAAGACTTTGAGCTAGTCATAGATATTGGCTTTCTTCAATTAATTCACAACGTTGGCAATCTTCTCTCTTTTAAACAGAACTGGGATTGTTTCTTATTTCAACCAATAGAATACAACAAAAGTAATGCTATTTCAGCTTTGAGCTTAAGACTCAAATGCTACTAGAAGCTTCTGCTTTTGTGCTTGTGGACATACTGGAAAGGAGTCATATGGAGAGAACATGTAAATAAACGTGTGAAGAAACAACACAAGAAGTTTCAAGTGAAGCCAGAAAAAGAACTGTCCTGCCAAGTTCCAATAATCCACTGAACTGTGAGAAATATTAAAATAATTGTTTTTCTTTAAATATGTTATTGATTTTTTACAGAGAGGAAGAGAGAGATATATAGAGTTAGGAACATTGATGAAAGAGAAACCTCCATCAGCTGTTTCCTGCACACCTCTTACTGGGGGTGTGCCCTCAACCAAGATACATCCCCTTGACTAGCATCAAACCTGGTACCATTCAGTCCGCAGGTCGACACTCCATTCACTGAGCCAAATCAGTCAGGGCAATAATTGTGTGCGTGTTTTTTTTTAAAGCCATTCAGTTTTGAAGTAGATGGATACACATCAACAGATAACCAAAAGAGATACTAAAATGCTATATTAAATTTGTCTGTAGCCCATCTGGCCCCAGTGTTTTTTCTATAGCAAGGGACATATTTAGAACTATGATAATTCTCCCTGTAATATTATTCTCACAAATAAATGATATGTTAGCATCCTCAATATCCCTATTATGGATCTGTGATTTGCAATTTATCTAAAACCATCCTTGAATGTACAGATGGTCTCTGACTTACCATGCTTGGATTTACAATTTTTCACGATGGTACAAAAGTAATACATATTTATTAGAAATCATATTTTAAATTTTGATTTTTGCCAAGCTAGCAACATGTGGTATAATACGTTCTCGTGATGCTGGGCAGTAGCAGCAAGCCTCAGTTCTCACTCAGGCACACGGTCATGAGAGTAAACAACTACTACCCTCCAGTGTTGCCAGTGTTTTTGGATATTGTGTCCTAAACACAGTTAATGAGCTAGGCTACTACAAGATATTCAGTAGGTCAGGTGTATGAAACACAGCTGTATTTCTCTTTTATATACATAACTTTGGGACATAACTCTTTATTATGCTTAAAATCTATCATGTCACTTGCACATTCTACAAATTGTTCTCAAAGAAATTATTTTGTGTCCAACAGTAATTCCATTTTGCCTTGTAAGCCAACAGTCTCCAAAGGAAAATCAAGAGAATAATTGAAACAAAATTAGACAATGTATCTGTAACATTTTACTACAATATCTTATGAATTATACATCTGAATTTAGCTCAATTTCTTACCAACATTCTAGAATTCACATAATAATATCCATGATGAAAGAGGGTTTGCTTAGTCATTGAGGAAGTTCTCAATCTTTGTATTTAGCATAATGTTATTGGCAAATTCCACTTAAAAGTAATGTAATTCATATAAACTTTATCAGCTCTTAATCCTCTGGTTCTAACTTTAGAGAAGGGAAGCCTCTCCCCATTTATAGGCATCCATAGTATTGCAGAGATGTAGGTTTTTATTTTCTGATTTATTTGACTCTTTTTTCTTAAGCCTCTATAAATATGTGGCTGGATATTGAGAGAATTAGAATGAGAGAATAAAAGATTTGGGGGAGTGGGGGATGAGAATACTAAGAATAGTTAATTTTGTCCTGAGCTTTACTGAGAATGGTATATGCTGAGAAAGAAGGATGTGACTTGGTGCAGGGCAGTTTGAAGGGAAACCTGGAACTTCCATGATCCAGCTACACATCTGAACCAAAGAGAAGCTGAAGGAAGAGACCAGAAACCTGGTGGACAATCAGTGAGGGAATGTGACATATGTGATATCACAGAATAATGCTAGTAGTGAGTCAAACACCAAACCCATTGATTTGGATGTCCATGAGAAAGTCTACCAAAAATAAGGGGTAGCTGATAGTCATTGATGGTGACTGTCAGGAGATTAGTAGAAATCAAAAGAATGAATAAAATAACATAAAATAAAATTAACCAGGGAAGATCATACAAGAACAGAGATAGCTTCCCTCCTAAACCTCCTGTTTCTCAACCTATTCTCTTGTTAGTTCTGGGCCAGAGCACAAATACCCCTTTTGACCAAATCACTTTATAAAGGCAGTGAGATGTGGCTCAGTCTGTCACATACTTTGTTCAGTTTTCATTGTAATAGACAATGGCTGCTTAGGAGGCAGAGCTTTTGATGCTGACTGGCATAGAAACCAACAAACCAGAACCTAATCTGGATGAACTGTGAAGGCAGAACCTAAATTGGGGGCTGAGGAGGGGTTTTAAGAGCAAAAGTTGTTTGGTGTAAGGTGTAAGAAAGCAGTGTAATTTTTTTAATGATTGGTTTGGCAGTATAATGCATATGGTTGGTTATCAGTTTAGATATGGAGATTATGTATTTTTGTCTATCAAGAGCATCTCCTCCTGCTGAAAAAGGCTTTTCCCCCCATTTAAGCAATCCTAGCCTATGTATCTATCTATACTAGTAAAAGAGTAATATGCTAATTAGACCAGGTCAACCAGTCATCTTCTGGATGTCTGACTTCCTTCTGGACAAAGCCATTGTGGTAGGGGCAGAGGCAGAGTCAGTTAGGGGTGATCAGGTCAGCAGGGGAGGGCAGTTTGGGGTGAGATTAGGCTGGCAGGGGGTTAGGGGAAATCAGGCCAGCAGAGGAGGGCAGTTGGGGGTAAGATTAGGCCTGCAGGAGAGGGCAGTTAGGGGAGATCATGTAAGCAGGCAGGTGATCAGTTAGGCACTAGTGGTCCCAGATTGCAAGAGGAATGTCCAATGGCCAATTTAGGCCTGATTCCCCAAGGGATCCCAGATTGGAGAGGATGCAGGTTGGGCTGAGGAGCCTCCCCCCCCCTGCACAAATTTCGTGCACCAAGCCACTAATATTGCAATAACTATACATGGTGCTAGATGGGTACTGGAAATATCAAGGAGAACACCTTTGCAAAGTATATGATTGTCTAACTACTATGCTGCACACCTGAAACCAATATCAAATAATATTGAATGTAAACTGTAATTGAAAAAAGACCCTAAACAATAGAGAATACTGCTGGTGGACAAAGCAGGGTCATGAAAGCAACTGTTCTCCCTGCTCAGTCTCAGCATAAGAAATCACCCTTGGTTCTTTCAAAAAAAAAAAAAAAAAAGGAAAGTTATGTTATACTTTACACTCTCTCAGAAAAGGAAATTAAATCACAACAAAAAAGCCAGAGGTGCAATCTGAAGTCAGGTCTCAAGATTTGTTCCTTTTAATAAGTGAGAAAAACTACATTGCAACAGCTGTTACAGACTCAGTGACCCAAGCATGACAAACGTGGGAAGGGAGGTCATTTTTTATTTTTTGGCACATAGCTTGGCTGAAAGGCTGGACCCCTCTAAGGCATTACACATGTGGAGGAAGATACTGTGCATATTATGTGCCATATCTTAAAGTGTGCCCAGAGTGAATTTAGATGGTCACCATGACAACTGCTAGTGAGGAAAATGTTTGATAGGGTGCAGAAATCATTAAACATCATGAGAATGTGGTCATGTTAGTCTTGGGGCCAACCAAATCTAAAGAAGCATGACTTCATTTATTCCCATGGTTAAATCTTTTTGTCTAAGTCTTATAATAAATGTCAGGAGCAAAGAGCTCAAAGGCAGTTTCTATACAAGAATCTTTGTAGGTAATCCTGCCTCATTCTTTCCCCAGCTACAGACAAATACATCAATTGGGGCTCTGCAGAAATCAGCATGATTAAGAAAAACACATAACTTATTGGTGCATCTCCCCCTTCAAAAGTGTTTTTGCCTACCACTTTGCATTTCCTTTCTCTTAAGGAAAGTCTCAGTATCACATTTCAGAGTGGTCTCCTTGGTTGACAAAAGGTAAATAGTAAAGAGACTTTCTTTACTTATTGATCCAGCTGCTGACTGATTGAGAGAAATGGGGAGAGTGCACAATTGGATGATGTTGATATCCTTTGTTTTAATCCTCACCTGAGGATATGTTTTTTAATTGATTTTTTTAGAGATAGAGGAGATGTTTTTTAATTGATTTTTTAGAGATAGAGAGACATTGATTGGTTGCCTCCCATGCATGCCCCAACCAGAAACCGAACCCAAAACCTAAATATGTGCCTGATCAGGAATCAAACATGCAACCTTTTGGTGTGCGGGGTGGCACTCCAACTGAGCCACCAGGCCAGAGCAATGTTGATACTCTTAATGATTTCATTAGAAGCCCTTCTTTAGAAGTCAAAATCCATATGCAAAAAAAACCTAATAGAAATTAATTCTGAATGCTATATATCAAATTCCAAAACACTGGTGAGTCATTGTCATTTTCCTCTAAGAATGCTATTGATATTGGACTTCCAAATCTCTAAACACCATTCAATTATGAGTTACATATATACTACATGTACTTTTATAATGTTTTAATAAAGTGTACTTCACAACCTTCTCCATGTTACTCTTAGTTAGCACACAGTCTTAGCTGGGAGGAATAGTAACTAGGTATGCTGGTTATTGGGTGGATTCCACATAAGCTGTAGCAATCTCCATCTCCCCTTCCCTGTGTACTGGCCTCTCTCCACTTCACTGTGGAAGAGACTATGAGATTTTATATTCTGAGATATGCATGCTAACCATACATTTCTGTCTTATGCTTATGTCAAGAAAATAAGCTTTGTACTAGAAGTACAGAAGGGAGTACATGGAAAACTGGATGGGAAGCTTTGAATAGGAGATGAATACAAGATAACAAAGAATTGAATAGGGGCCAAGATTGAGCTTTTATGGAATCTGTAATCAGTTAACTAGAAAGGGAGTGATGAGGTTATTGAGAAAGATATTAAGAAGGATATCTGGGCATACAGATGGGAGCCAACTGGAGACTCACATGCCTAGGCCAGTGGAGAGGACAGTTTAGAGGTGTATAGGTTAAGTCTAGTAAACAGAATCCTCTTAAACAAAAGCCAAAATAAAATGGTTGCAGCTCATACACACAAAAAAGACCTTTATTTTCCAGTGACTATGAAAGTCATATTGGATTAACTGGTGATTGTCAAGGTAGGACCATTATTGTTAAAGGACTGGATTACTGACAGAGTGTTGCTCCTTCCGATGAAAGTAGCTGCAAAGAAAAGGCATTTTGTTAAATTCATTATTTGAATAATATGAGACAGCTACAGTTATGCACCTATTCTGAGTTATTAAATTCATAGTGTTTTGTGCTATTATGAATTATACATTTTAAGCAGCTGTCGGTGGTTAACATCAGTGGAAATTACAAGGAATGAGATCCAGTGAAAATCAGCTGATTATGAGAGGACCAGGTCTCACTGTTGCTTGATTTTCCTATATAATAAAAGCCCAGTGACTGAAATGGCAGAACAACCAGAATGACCAGAGACCAGAACGACCATGGACCTTTGCCCCAGCTGGCCCTGCCCTCCAGTGGGGACCCCCACTCCAATTGGGGGCATGGCCAGCCTGAAAACTGCCCATAGCCCATCACCCCTGCCAGCCCTGCTCCCCAGTGAGGACCCCCACCCCAATCAGGGCATGGTCAGCCTGCAAACCTCCCACAGCCCCTAGCCCTTGTGGGCCCTGCCTCCAAACAGGGAACCTCACCCCAATCTGGGCCCCCTATCATGGCAAGCCATCCATCCCCCATCTGGGTAACAGGCTTCTACCCTATATAATAAAAGGGTAATATGCAAATTGACCCTAATGGTGGAATGACCAGAGCAATCACTCAACCAGTCACTATGAGGCACACTGACCACCTCTTGGTCCCTTTCCCCGGATGGCAGGCTCCAATCACCAGATGGCAAACAGGAAACCAGAGAGTGCTGGTGGTACCAGGCCAAGGTGCCCTTCCACCAGTCACCCCACACACAGAGGGCAGCCCGTGGTGGGGGCAGGGCTGGAGAGTGGATAGGAACAGACAACTTCTTGGTCTCTTCCCCCAGACATTAGGCTCAGCTCGCACAATGGCAAACAGAAAACTTAGGTGGGTGGCAGCAGGTGGCAGGGCCAGCTGTGGGCAGCCGAGGAATGTGGCCCTGATCACAGGCCAGGACTAAGGACTATACCCACACATGAATTTCATGTGCTGGACCTCTATTATCTATTATATGCAATTGCCCCAGTG
The DNA here is from genome assembly GCA_011751065.1 of Lasiurus cinereus. Lineage (NCBI taxonomy): Eukaryota > Metazoa > Chordata > Mammalia > Chiroptera > Vespertilionidae > Lasiurus > Lasiurus cinereus. The sequence continues at coordinate 12,011,652 of JAAGEH010000029.1, forward strand.
AACTGACAACACCCATGGACTCATTGGCCAGGCCATGATTCATCTTTCTGATACTCCATGGTGCTCATGAAGATATCTTCTCCTGGGCTTGAAATATCAGACTGACTTTACATATTTCCATCTCCAATATCATGAAGGGCCTAGTCTGAATTTCTAGACCCTTCATGATATTGCATCAGCCTCCTCTCACAGTAATTATCACTATCATCATCATCATTATCATCATCATCATTGCTAAGTTATTTAGCATTTATTATGCACCAGACTCCTTTGTATAATGTCCTTATTCATCATAGCAGTGCTAGAAGGTAGGCTATATTATTTTTCTTATTTACCAACTAGAGGCCTGGTACATGAAACTCATGCACAGGGGAGGGTGTCCCTCAGCCCAGCCTGCACCCTGCCCAATCTGGGATGCCTCTGGTAGGATCGGGCCTAAATGGTCAGTTGGACATCCCTCTCACAATCCAAGACTGCTGGCTCCCAACTGCTTGCCTGCCTGCATTCCTGATTGCCCCTAACTGCTTCTTCCTGCCAGCCTGATCACCCCCTAACTACTTCTCTAACAGCCTGATTGATGCCTAACTGCTCCCCTGCCAGCCTGTTTGCCTCTAACCACCCTCTCTTGCAGGTCTGGTCACTCCTAACTGCTCTTTCCTGGTCACCCCTAACTGCCCTCCCCTGCAGGGCTGGGTCCCCCCCCAACTTCCCTTACCTCCAGGCCCCGTCGCCTCCAATTTCCCTCCTCTGCTGGCCTGGTCACCCATAACTGCCCTCCCCTGCAGGCTTGATCAGTCCCAACTGCCCTCCTTTGCATGCCTGGTCCCTCCCAATTGCCCTCCCCTGCTGGCCTGATTGCCCACAACTGCCCTCCCTTGCAGGCCTGGTCCCTCCCAACTTCCCTCCTCTGCTGGCCATCTTGTGGTGGCCATCTTGTGTCCAAATGGGGCAGCCATCTTTAACCACATTGGAGCAGCCATCTTGTGTGTTGAATATTACTCTTTTATTGGATAGGGTAAGAGGCCTGGTGAATGGGTGGGGGCCAGCTAGTTTGCCCTGAAGGGTGTCCCGGATCAGGGTGAAGGTTTTCCTGTGGTGTGGGGAATCCTGGGTGAAGGATCTCTGGTAGTTTGCAGGCCGGCCACACCCCCAGTTGACCCAAGCGGAGTCCCTGGTATCTGGGATTTATTTATCTTGTATAATTGAAACTTTGCAGCCTTGAATGGAAGCCTGGGCTGGCCAGGATGTGCAGAAGCTTGGCTTCCTCCATCACCAGGAGCAACCCAAGCCTCCTGTTTGCTCCATGGCAACAGCCACCTTGGTTGGGTTAATTTGCATACTCACTCCTGATTGGCTGGTGGGCATGTCTTGAGGGTGTAGCAGAGTGATGGTTAATTTGCATCTTACTCTTTTAGTAGATAGGATAGGGGCTTAGTGACAATAAAAAGTTTCCTCAATACTGCACAGACATGGTCTAGTGGAGCTGGGATGTACACTTATGTCAGTCAGTTTTAAAATCTAGAAAGATTATTGGAAGTGTATGAGAACACAAGGATGACCATTACAATACATTTATATGTCTAACCAATTTTTCAAGCAATAAGAACTAAGGAGTATTACAGAACATTATTCTTGAAAATTATAGACAAACATATAAATACATCAGAACATTCTGATATAAAATAATCTTGCTCAAAGATGGACTTTGCAGGGACTGTGGTACCAAAATGTTGTTTTGTGATGCACGTAGTTCTAACTAAAATCCTAAGAATACAAATGGTTTCTTACCTACAAAATAACTTTTGAAATCAAAAATTCATTTTGAACCTCATTTCCCTATATGACACCTAGAAAAATTCTCTTCAGTTGATAATAGATGTGACTGAGAGCTCTTAACCTTATATTCACTCTTCTTCCTGCCTTTTTCTTCTGGGAACCCGATCTAAATATTTCACTTGACCTTCTCTTGGGGTTGTTTCCCTGAGTGTATACATACAGGATATGTGCCATTCTCACTTCTTAGGAATCTATATTAGGATCCTATTAAACTGGCCTTTTTTTGAACTTTTCCCCAAAGAGTACACATGCAGGCATCTTCTAATCCCTAAATCTTAGGAATCTTGTCTAGGATACCCATCCACTATGCTTTCTTTCATCTGTGATTCCTTGAGTGCACTTAAGCTGGCCACTTCCTATATACTCCTCTTAGGAATCCAGTGGAGGACTCCATTTCACTTGGTCTTCTCTGGGGACTACTAGTAATTCCCTGAGTGCATATCTGCAAACCCACTCAATCACTTTTATGAATCCCGCACAAGACTTCATCCCACTTGGCCCTCACTTGAGGCTGATTCAGTTGCTGAGACTCAACTTCATAATGTTATGGAGAAGAGAGAACTTGTCATACAATTCATGAATTTTTTTACTGCAAACTAGAATTGTTTCTATAGTGAAACTGGTGGATTTTTGTAAAGGGAGGAATCCCAATGTTCTTTTGTTCTTGTATTCCTTGGATTTGTGATAAAACATGTTTTCCTTCTTAAAAACAGGCTGTGGGGAGCAACCCTCTGTTACTTTAATGCAGTACCAATTGGCATCTCATTCTGAAAATTTGAGATCTGGATCTCTCTTGTTTGGTTAAGAACCCACCTAGTTTCCCACTCTTTGCCTCTCTGTGTTAGGAATACTTCCATGTACCATGTCCAGAACTCAAATTCTAGAACCTGATTTCTAATTCTGGTCTACTGATGTCAACAAGTCTCAGAGGTCAGACACAAATAGTGGCTCATTATAATAAATTAGAGGCCTGGTGCATGAAATTCGTGCATGGGGGTATGTGTCCCTCAGCCCAGTCTGTACCCTCTCCAATCTGGGACCCCTCTAGGGATTTCCAACTGCCTATTTAGGCCCAATCTTGGTAGGATAGTGCCTAAACAGAGAGTCAGACATCCCTCTCACAATCCAGGATTGCTGACTCCCAACTGCTCACCTGCCTGCCTGCCATATTGCCCCTAACTGCTTCTGTTTGCCAGCCTTATCACTCCCTAACCACTCCCCTGTCAGCCTGATTGATGCCTAACTCCTCCCCTGCCAGCTAGGTCACCCCTAACTGCCCTCTCCTGCAGGCCTGGGTCCCAACTGTCCTCCCTTTTAGGCCTGCCCCCCCAACTGCTCTTCTTTGTAGGTCTAGTAGCCCCCAACTTCTCTCCTCTGTTGGCCTGATCACCCCTAACCACACTCCCCTGCAGACCTGCTCCTCCCAAACTACCCTCCCTGCAGGCTTGATCACCTCCAACTGCCTTCCCTTGCAGACCTGCTCCCTCCCAACTTCCCTCCCTTGCTGGCCATTTTGTGGTGGCCATCTTGTGTCCACATGGGGACAGGATCTTTGACCACATGGCCATCTTGTGTGTTGGAGTGGTGGTCAATTTACATATTACTCTTTTATTAGATAGGATCAGTGCACTCTCCTGAGCATCTGTTGACATATGAGTAGGCTAATGAGTTCAGATGTTTGGTTCTATCAAAAGAGATCCTTATCGCCCAAAGTCAAGGATTTACAAACCTGGTCTAGATTACAGAAGACATAGTCTAGAATATGTGCATCAGAGATGAAGGACACCCTGTGAAGTCAGGCTCTTATTCAGTCACTTTGATTGAGCACAGATAGAATTTCCCGTATTTGCTGTGGAAAAATATAAGTAGAAGATTCTGGGAAAAGGGAAACCAGGATATACAAATAAAAACTGACATTAACCAGATTTATTCCAGGAGACTACTGGCTCATAATTATTCTATTACATGGCCCTTGTAGCCTGTGAGCCAATCAGAACAAGAAGGGCTGAAATGAAGCAATGTCTCTAATGCACAGGAAACAAACCCTGCCATTTGTAAAGTGGAGCCTTCTTGATTCAGAACATTTATCTTTATCTTTTTCTTTTTCTCTGTATTCTTCAAAATACATTTCTGAAGCAAATGAATAGCTTGTTTCAACAAGAAATAGGATCATTACTTTGCTAGCTGATCACTATGTTCAAGGTCAGTTTCTCTCTGAGTAAAAGAAAATCAGGCCCTGCAGATGTCTGTGTAACGCTTCAGAGGACTCAGAAGTTATGAGGGAATCACCATCCTGCCAAGAGACAGGCAAACTGTGAAAGTGCACAGCTACATCATTCTGGGAATGAAATTGGGGTATACTTTGCAATAATTAATTTCCTTCTTTACATAATAAGCAACAATATTATTTTTTCTAATTTTAACTGGAACAGAACAAAAGCCTTAATTACATGCTAGACATGCAGATAAGGTCACAATGATTTTAATATTAATGTCAGCATTTGTAAGAGTTCTCATATCAACACTGTAAGACTACACACTCCTCCTTCCAGGAGGCTCATCTCCAGCATCATCCTACTCCTGGTATATGGTCAAAGACCACTCTACTGTACTGGTGTATTCTGTGGGAACTATCACACATCTGGAACTGAAATGCAGATGTAAATTGAGGAAGTACTGGAAGCAGACGCCAGACAGCTCAGAGTGAAAGCAGAGACTAACATCCTTGCACAGCAATCTGGGGAGACTATTTCCAAACCTCTACTGCCCTTTTTAAGGTGACTCACCATCAATGGAACCCACAGAGCCAGATTTGACTCCACAGTACCCCTACCTCACAGGGTCACTGTTAAAATCCAACTGATTTCAACAGTCCTAGGTCATTCCTGTTTATTGATACAGTAAACCTTTGCTGTATAGGCTTTCTTTTTATTCCTGTTGTTATTTGGAGAGTGAGAGTTGAGAAGGGTATAAGAGTGTAGAGATAACATACTCTCCATCCTTCCACTGTCACAATCAGCTTTGACTACCATATACCATAGGTCATTATAAAGTACATTATAATCTGTTGTTTTACTATTAATATGCAGCCATTAATCTCAAAGCCACCCCACAGTGTTTGAGTTATGTAATCTTAGGAAATTTTGACATTCAACCTGTTTTGCTTGAAACCCTAAGCATCAGAGATACTGGCTGGTTGTTTACCAAACTCATTTCTTTACATTTACACACACCTTTTCCCACCTCCCTTGCAGCAGATGGGACTATGTGGATGGATATTATAAACACCACTTCTAGATCCAGTACAGTAAAATATCTCTTGCAGTCTCCTCCACTTTATTTTGGCAGACAGAAAAAGAAACCCAGCAGGAGGTAGCAGTGCTATGAGAAGGAGGAGGCTAATCCTTGCATCATTCCACCAAAGCCATCCACCGAATACCCACATTGAACTGTTGCATGAGCCAGTGCTATGGTTGAGTTACATTAAGCCAATAACATTTGGGTGCTGGTCATTATCGTGGTTAAACTTCCTACTATTATATACCCTTGTAGTTTAAAGCTTTATTTAGAATTTAGTTACCACTCCAAATTCCTCCCTACTGCTGCTTTCTGACCAGTTCATTTATAAAAGGTTTCTATGAATGTGGAACTCCAAATAGGAAAGCAGTTATATCCCATATAGAGCTTTTCTCTGAAGACTATTTGGCTTTTCTGTCAATTTGTCTGCGATGTCTTTCCTGACAAACAGCCTCTTCCTTTAAAAACTATGCGAGCAGTAATTCTCATAATTTCTGTAGATGAATTTCTCTTAGCAGAAGTAAAGGAAATTCTCTATGGGAAATTGTACTTTGAAGTCCAAAATTTCTCCAGTTAAATTTGCATGATATAAAAGATCACAATAACACATTTATAGACACACACACAGAAACTACCATAAATGAATGTTATAAAAAGCATTAAAATAAAAAAAATATTAAATCCACAAACATTGTACATATTGGAATCACCAGATACAGGTTTGATATGATAAAAGAAAGCATATCATGAGTATGACTATGACAAATTATTATTATTATTTAGCAAATATTTATCTCCCACTCCTACATGTGAATGTATATGAGAACATTATGTGTCCCTATGGTATATGACTGCGAATTTTGACTGGTTCCTCCTTGAGACTTAGATTTGGTCATGTGGCTTGCTTTGTCCAATAGAAGATGGATGGAAATGACAAGTTGTTATTTCTAAAACAATCTCTTCAGAGGCATTGGTGTTTCCACCTGACTTTTGGGAAAATTTAAATTTCTTCCATGAGAAGAATATATATTAGGTAGCCATTGCCTCTACAACCTGTGTCCAAAAAAATGAGAGACAAAGGAAAGCCTGAATTTGACACAGCCTGAAGCAGAACTTTTTCTAATCACAAAAAAAATTGCTAGCAATTGTATTATTCACTTATTTTTTCTTTAAATATGTTTGTGTCATTTTCTCTGTGTCATATGTGACAATACTGATAATAATAATAATAAAGGAAAGCATTCTTATATGTTTCAATAGCTAAATTATTCCCATTCTTTTATCAGTGCACAGAATTTGAGGCATTTTAGGCTAACTTGACATTAAGCCAGTCAGTGTCAACAGCTATTTAATCAAAAGGAGTAGAAAGGAACACGCTATTTCTGTGTGCTATTTCCTGTCAAGGAAAGGACAAAAATGACTATGATCGTGCCAACACAGTTCTGAGTTTAGCAGTGAAAATCTGTTCCTTTGGTGAGAATATTCTAGTCAGTTGTAATTTTAGAGTGTATGTTCCAAAAACATTGTAAATAAAGGTGCCTGTGGTACTCTTGGGTCAGTGTTCTAAGAATGAAAAAATAAGTACATTTCCAATGCTTGACTAAAATAAATAGAATCTATGTGTTCCTGTTTGTATGGGAATACATATGTGGACCTTTGTTGTCTCTGAGCTAGGCTAATGAAATATGGCTGACAGTGTTTACTGGTTCCTTCCTTAAATACTTTCAGCTGAGTCTTGTTAGAAACTGAAGAATCAGCATTACAGTCTGGAAATAAATGTTTTTCTGGAACACTTTCAGGAAAAGGAGGAAATCTGATGACCCAATTTTTGCCTACACAGCATTGCTGGGTAGTGCCTTTTTTCTGAAAGTGCAAGTCAGCCAAACCCTAATTGCACTGAACCATTTACACTGGAGGCCCTTAGTGGCTGGTCCTGATTTCTTCTCATACCAATTCTCTGACTCCAAAATTAAAAAGTTTATCTTCCTCTAGTAAAAAGCTAGCTTTCTTGACTTGATATAGGGACATCCATGGTTGTAAGACTGATTAGGAAAATCTAGGAAATAAGTGACTAACTGCATTATTCTACAGATCTGTAAACATACAACACACAATGCCATATATTTAATCTTTGCACTTGGCAAGGACATGTTTGCCTTACCATGCATGGTCTGTCTTCTGAGTGTACACAAAAGTTAGCTTTGCAACTGTCAGTGGGTTTGTATCATCACAGGTGTAAGTTGCCAAGTGAAACTTAATTCTTCAAGAGCATAACTTAATGAGAATTATCTCATTACAATTAGCTTACAGCATAATAATGAAAACAGCAAGGAAAGCTGTAATTGATGCATACATGATATGGTCTTGGAGATCTAGATGACTTGTGGTTATTTTTTTAAATTAAGCATCAATTTGAATATAATGCAGTTGTTATAATTTTATAAATATATTTTTATTTACTTCAGAGATGGAGAGAGAGAGAGGGGGGGACATCAATGATGAGAGAGAAGCATTGATGGGTTGCCTCCTGCATGCCCCACACTGGGGATCAAGCCTGCAACCCAGGCATGTATCCTGACTGGGCATCGAACCATGACCTCCTGGTTCATAGGTTGATGCTCAGTCATTAAAACAAAATGGCCAAGTGATTTTTTTAATTAAAAACTATATAATAAAATGTATGATTTTAACCATTTTTAAGTATACAGTTCAAAAGAATTAAGTGCACTCACATTTTTGTGCCAACATTACCACTATCTCAAGAATTTTTCTCATCTTTCCAGACTGAAACTTTGTATACATTAAACATTGATTCCCCATTCACTCCTCCCCACAGACTTTGGCAACCACAATTCTATTTTCTGTCTCTATGAATTTCATTATTCTACGTATCCCATATAAATGGAAAAATACATATTTGCCTTTTGTTCTTTATTCACTTAGCATAGTGTTTTCAAAGTTCATTCATCTAAGTTCTATCATTTGTCAGAATCTCATTCTTTTTGAGGCTGAATAATATTCCACTGTATGTATGGACTGCATTTTATTTATCTATTCAACCACTAATGCACATTTGGGCTATTTTTACCCTTTTGCTATTGTTAATAATACTGATATAAACATAGTTATACAAATATGTTTCAGTCCTGCTTTCAATTTTTTGGGTATACAGAAAGAAGTGGAACAACTAGATAATTGTATGTTTAATATTTTGAGGGACTGCCATACTGTTTCCCATAGTGACTACACAATTTTATATTTCCATCAGCAATGTATAAGGACTCCAATTTCTCTACATACTCACCAATACTCTTCCTTTTTCTTTTCTTCCTTTTTCTTTCTTTTTATTATGCAACCAATCCTAATGGGTGGGAAGTGGCACCTCATAGTAGAGTTGATTTACATTTCCTCAATATTTAGTATTGTTGGGCAACTTTTCTTGTGCTCATTGATTATGAATATCTATAAACCCTCTTTGGAGAAATGTCTATTAAAGTTCTTTGTCCATCATGATTAATTTGGTTGTTTGGGAGGTTATTATTATTATTATTAATTTATCTTTATGTTGAAAGTTACAGGTGTCCCCTTTTTTCCCCATTGACCCCATTCCACCCACACCCACCCCTCCCAGGCCTTCACCACACTATTGTTTGTGTCCATGCCTATGCATGTATGCATTTAAGTTCCCTAGTTAATTTCTCCCCCACCCCACACTCCACACCTCACACCTCCTGAAATTTGTCAGTCTGTTCCATGCTGTCTCCAAGGAAAAGAGATCATTCTTTTTTACTGCTGCATAGCATTCCATTCTATAAATGTACCACAGCTTTCTAATCCACTCATCTGCTGATGGGAATTTAGGCTGTTTTCAAATCTTAACTATTGTAAATTGTGCTGCTATGAACATAGGGGTGCATATATCCTTTCTGATTGGAGTTTCAGGTTTCTTAGGATATATTCCTAGAAGTGGGATCACTGGGTCAAATGGAAGCTCCATTTTTAATTTTTTGAGGAAACTCCACACTGTTTTCCACAGTGGCTGTACCAGTTTGCATTCCTTCCAGCAGTGTACACCCTCATCCACATCCTCACAGTTATTTGGTTGTTTGGGTTTTGTTGTTGTTGTTGTTGTTGTTGTTGTTGTTGCTAAATTGTGGGAGGCATATCTTCTGGATGTTAATCCATTTATCATATATACTAGGGGCCTAGTGCATGAAATTTGTGCATGGGGGTGGGGTCCCTCAGCCTGACCTGCACCAATTCCAATCTGGGAGCTCTCAAGGGATGTCCTACTGATGTCTTAGGCCTGGTCCCCATGGTTCTCTGTTCTCTGTGGACCTGCCTGCTTGATGCCACTGCAGGCCCTAGTGTCTGCTCTCTGTGGTGGGGGGGGGGGGCTACTTGCCCTTAGCTGCTGGAGCCAGGGGCAAGAATGGCCCTGCTGTCTGCTCTCTGGTTCACTACCCCAGGGGCAAGCAAGGCCCTGCTGTCTGCTCTCTGTGGAAGCCCCTGTGGGGGACTGATTGCCCCTCATTGTCATAGCCAGGGGTAAGCAGGGCCCTGCTGTCTGCTTGCTCGCTACAGGAATCATTCCTGTCCCAGCTCCAGCTGCTTGTGCACATGCTGTCTTGGGGATATTCCTGCCCCATTCCCCAGTGCTCTGTTCCTGTGCATGTAGGCCTGGAGCGGCCAGGGGGTCATTCCAGGACCCCAGCCGCTACAGGCTTAGGTGCAGGCCTACAGTCTCAGAGTGGCCTGGCTCCTGAGGAAGCCTGTCCCCAGGACCCAGGCCGATTGGCACTGGCATGTGCATAAGCATCCATGGGGCAGGAACATCCACCACATTGCCATGGTGATGGAGCGGAATTTCCCACCCCAATCTCAGCAGCTCCGCTCCTGTGAGCATAGGCCCAGAGTGGCCAGGTGTCATTCAGGGACACCCAGCTGCTCCAGAACTATGTGTGGGTATACAGGCTTAGAGCAGCTTGGATCCAGAGGACGTCTCTCTGAGAACCCAGGTGGCTTGGTGCCAGTGCGGGCAAGTGGCCGCCCCTTCCCCAGCTGCTCGGGGCCTGCTTATGCAAATTATCCCACAATCTTTGTTGGATTAATTTGCATGTCCTCTCCTGATGGGCTGGTGGGCATCACAGAGGTACAATTTGAATATTTCTCTTTTATTGGTGTAAATGGTTTGTAAATATGTTCTCCCACTCAGAGGTTTGCATTTTCACTCTGACAATAATATCTTTTGATGCATTTTTTTTATGAAGTTGACTTATTTTTCTTTCTTCTGTGGTCTGTTCTTTCAGTATCATAGCAAAGAAATAATTGCCTAAACTATTGTCTTGAAAAATGTTCCCCATTATTTCTTCTAAAAATATTATAGATTTGGCTTTTATATTTAGGTCTTTTTTCCATTTTGAGTTATTTTTTTTGGATATGGTGTAAGGTAAGTGTCCATCCTCATTATTTTTCATATGAATTTTCAGTTTTCCCAAGAGTATTTGCTGAAAGATGTTGAATGATCATGAACCCTTGTGAAAATCATTTGAACATACATGTAAGGGTTTATTTCTAAGCTCTCTATTCTATTTCATCAGTCTATATGTCTGTCTTTATAATAGTACTACACTGTTTTAATTACCGTAGTAAGTTTTGAAAATAGTAATTTTGAGTCCCTCAACTTTGTTCTTTTTAAAGATTGTTTTGGCATTCTCTGTCCCTTGAGGTTCCATATGAATTTAAAATGGAATTTTCTACTTTAAAAAACATCATTGCAATTTTTATATGGATTACATTGAATCTCTAGATTGTGCTGGGGTAGTGTTAACATCTTAACAATATTAAGTCTTGTGATTCATTAATACAGGATATATTTCCATGTATTTAATGTCTCATTTAATTTTTTTCATCAATTACTTTTAGTATTCAGTGTCTAATTCTTTGGCTTCCTCAGTTGTGTTTATTCCTGAGCATTTTATTCTTTTTGATGCTATTGTAACTAGGATTATTTTCTTAATTTACTTTTAAGATTATTCACTATTTTTGTAGAGGAAAAATAAAACTAATTTTTGCCCTAGTTGGTTTGGCTCAGTGGATAGAGCTTCAGCCTGCAGACCAAAGGGTCCCGGGTTCAATTCTGGTCAGGGCCACATGCAATCTATGTGGAGCCTTGGGTGCAGGCTCCTCCCCAGCCAGGGCCCTACTCAGGGCACATGCAATCTATATGTTTCTCCCATTCACATCGATCTTTTTCTCTCTCTTTTACTCTCTCTAAAAGATCAATGGAAAAATATCATTGGGTGAGGGTCAAAATAAACAAACAAAAAACAACTAATTTTTGTGTTGATTTTGGGACCTGGAACTTTGCTGAATTCATTTATTTTTTGTGTGGATGTGTAACCATTATGGTCTTGTGCATATAAAGATCATGTCATCTATAAAGAAAGGTAATTTTACTTCTTATTCAATTTGATTTTTTTAAATTTCTTTCTCCTTCCTAATTACTCTGGATAGAACTTCAAATATTATTTTGAATAGAAGTGGGAAAAAAACGGGGTAATGCAGTTTTAACATAGACTAATATTTATTTTCACTGAAGATCAAATCTACAGTTTCAGTTTACATCAACTCCCATCAACTCATGTAAAGGAAAATAATTTAGGAATATTAATTTTCCTTCCCCTAAATAAAGTTGAGAGACCAACAGAAATGAAATAGAATAGTTGGGATGAAGAAAGGATCTGAAAACAATTAGTAGAATTTAGAGCAGAAGCTAAAAGATCAATAGCAATGGCAATTCCAGATTTTGTGGAATCTGAAGTTCATGCAATTTTTGGGTGCTCCTTTAAGAAAAAATACAAAGCATAGTAGTATATTGAATACTTATGTAAAATGAGAAAAGAAATTACAACAAATGACTGTTGTCTTGGAAATTCAGATACTGATCTCTGAGAAACTTTAAGAAGTTTGTCAGCAATGATTATTTACACAGGATTTCTGATTTCAATCTGTTTTTCTTCTTCCCATCTAATACTCTACTACTTATATAAACCCCCAACATGTAACTAAAGGGCCCTGATAATGCTGAAGCATCATGTCTCTTGGGGTGTCCATCATTTGACCAGTAGAATACTTGAATACTGCTGGGATTGACCAGCAGTGATGGATGAACGGATTACTCTGACACATGTTTCTGTGAAAGAGAGGCTAAGGGGCTGCTTAGCAGGAAGCTCCTAAACAGCCCTGATTGCCTGCCTCCTTAGGTTTTTATTGTAACAACAGTTTGAACTAAAATTAACCTTTATTTTTTTAAGTAAATCTTTATTATTCAGATTATTACATTTGTTTCTCTTTTTTCCCCTCCATAGCACCCCTCCACCCAGCTCCCACCCCTCCCTCTGCCCTTAGCTCCCTCCCATTGATCTCATCCATAGGTGAATGATTTTTGTCCAGTCTCTCCCTGTACACCCCTCACCCCTTCCTCCCTGAGAATTATCAGTCCACTCCCTTTCTGTGCTCCTGATTCTATTATATTCACCAGTTTATTCTATTGATCAAATTTTTAATTCACTTAATTTTTAGATTCACTTGTTGATAGATATGTATTTGTTGTTCATAATTTTTTGGCTTTTACCTTTTTCTTCTTCCTCTTCTAAAAGAGTACCTTTCAGCATTTCATATAACACTGGTTTGGAGTTGATGAACTACTTTAGCTTTTTCTTATCTGTGTTTATTCCTGAGCATTTTATTCTTTTTGATGCTATTGTAACTAGGATTATTTTCTTAATTTACTTTTAAGATTATTCACTATTTTTGTAGAGGAAAAATAAAACTAATTTTTGCCCTAGTTGGTTTGGCTCAGTTCTGCCCTTCAATTCTGAAGGTGAGCTTTGCTGGATAGATTATTCTTGGTTGTAGGTTCTTGCTGTTCATCACGTTGAACATTTCTTGCCACTCCTGTCTGGCCTGCATCATTTCTGTTGAGAAATCAGCTGACAGTCGTATGGGTGCTCCCTTGTAGATAATAAACTGTTTTTCTCTTGCTGCTTTTAATATTCTCTCTTTCTCTTTTGCTCTTGGTATTTTAATTATGATGTGTCTTGGTGTGGTCCTCTTTGGATTCCTTTTATATGGGGTTCTGTGTGCTTCCTGGACTTGTAAGTCTATTTCTTTTACCAGATGTGGGAAGTTTTCAGTCATTATTTCTTTAAATAGGTTTTCAGTATCTTGCTCTCTCTCTTCTTCTGGCACCCCCACAATTCTGATGTTGGTACGCTTAAAGCTATCCCAGAGTCTCCTTACATTATGTTCACATTTTTGGATTCTTTTCTCTTCTTGCTTTTCCAGTTGAATATTGTCTGGTTCTTTATATTTCAAATTTTTGACTTGATCCTTGCCTTTCTCTAGTCTGCTGTTAGGACTCTGTATAATATTTTTTATTTCAGTCAGTATATGTTTAATTTCTATTTGGTCCTTTATCATCTTTAGTTGGACCTTTTCCATCTCTAGTTGGTCCTTTTTCATCTCCTCTTGGGTCTCACTAAATTTATCCAACTTTTCTAGCATATTCTTGAAAAACCTTATAAGTGTGGTTTTGAACTCTATATCCAGTCGTTTTTTTTTTTCCTCCATTTCTTTTTTTTTGTGATCCCTTCCCTTGTCTCGGCATTTTCACTATGCCGGGGAAACTTCTGTGTTGAATTCAGCCTTATGATACCAGACGCAAAACCGAAGAAGCCTCTGTTGAGCTTGGGATGGGTGGAGTCTCAGGGCTTAAGGGACCGCCTTGCCTTCCAGTCGGTCCCGCCCTCCACGGCCCCTGAGTCTCACGTGACTGGGTAATGGCTGGAGTGGTCCTTGTGCGCACACGCACCCTCAGTGCCTCTAACCACTGCCTTTCCAGCTCCCCTGCGCACTAGGACCACACGAGACTAGGTCCCCAGGGTTTCGCCTGAGACAGGGGCCCAGTGGACTCAGAAGTGGCACAGTTCAAAGGGTCTGTCTCCCGCCCACTCGCGAAAGCCATCAGCACAATCAGCAATCTGTCCTCCGAGCAGCACCGTGCGCGTGCGAGACCGGACCTGATCTTCTGCGACTCCCCTAAATTTCCGTGCACCTCTCCCTTTTCACAGTCCAAAATCCCCCCATATGAGTTTTGGCTGGATCTGGGGTTTAGTTTCATAAGATAAGGGGTCCATTGCCGTTGGGAGTCTCCGTTTCCCTCCCGCCAGAGAAAGCCAGCCAGGTACTCCAGCACCCGCTCTCTCAGTGCGCGTTTCCGTACCTCGGCTTTTTGCAGCTCCTCTGGGTTTCTGTGAGCCCCTCTCTTTCCTTCTAGCTGTAGAACTTACACTCCGCCAGCTTTCCTGTGGTTCTGGATGATGTCTGTTCTGTCTTTTAGTTGTAGTTTTGAAATTGTTGTGCGAGGCAGCAGTGTAGGTGTTTACCTATGCCGCCAATTTGGATTCTCCTAAAATTAACCTTTAGATACAATCAGTAGGGTAGGTATCCTTGAGAAAGCACATGCTTCTACAAGGTCAGGTCTAAAATACTAAACATAGAGATTCCAGCAAAACACCAGAATGCTTGTACTTGTTTGGAAAAGTCAAGGCAGAGGCTTCCACCTTTGGCAAGGTCCCCTAAAAGGCCCCCGACTTTTCAGAGAATCCTCCTTACAAACTTTCCGACCAAGTCCCCTGCTTTCCCACAGAATACATGTATCCCCCAAGTGTTGGCTGTGCGGGGTAAGTCTGGGAAAAGTTACATTGCATTATTTTGTATAATTGTTCCAGGTCTAAAACTAGAAATACTTGTATCTGTATTCCATTTTAGCTAGAAAGGGACAAAATTTGCAGCTTTATTATAATGCCAGGCAATCAAAAGCATGACTTATTTAGCTAATTTGTCTTTATAATTTTTGCCAAGAAAGTTTAATTACTGAAAATTTTAGAAGGATTTGCTGACCACTCATAATCATCCATAGTATAATCTCTAGAATAATACATCTCAAGATTGTCTGTGGAAAATTTATACTGTTATTCCCATTTACATATGTGAAAGCTGAGGCACAGAGAAGATTATTAATTTTCCCAGGGAAAGAAATCTAATAAAGTGTGTGTTGGCTCTAGAGATGATTAGTTTAATTTCAACATTTCACTATCCCATCAGGCTTCACCATATACTGATAAGTAGGTGGTATTTATTTGTGATATGAGGGTATTCTTTCACTCCCAGTGGAAGACCCATTATTTCACATTCCATCACGGTAATCATAAGAGCATGAGGTTGGAAGTATATTTACTTTTTGATCTTTTGCTAATCTGTTTTCTGGGAAATCTTCTCTAGCTTGTGTATTAACACTCAAGTGTCTTTTTTTTAGTTTCATTTTGTTTCCCCAGTAAGTGGCTTGAGAATTCCTAGAGCTCCTTGTGGAGCCCTAGGAACTGACTGGCCAGGCATTGGAACAATCAATCCAGAGGAGAGACTGGTGGTATAGAGGCCAGAAGGAAGATATTATATTCCTTCTCTGTATGATGAAGTGATCCTGAATAAAGCTGATCCTCACCTGAGTGTCACCCACATACCAGTAACAGCAGACAGAATGAGACCAAATCAAAGAAGCTCCAAAAGGCAGCAATTATATCCAAGCATCTGTATATTTCTGTCTCCCCTCCCTATTTCAGAGGAGCTATATGTGTAAAAGCAAGATAGTGAGAATATCCCAGACCCAGACCTTACCATCGCACACAAACAGAGTTAACAGTAAGGGCAAGAGGTCTGAGAAGGGGAACAGATTACCTGTCACTTGAGTCCCCTTTAGACACAAATCCAGCATTAACTATAAGAACTTTAGGATAATACATGTTATATTAGAGTTTTAAACAGGACTATGCAAAATTTTAATATTCCAAAATAAAGGATTTGCCCAATATTTTGTGAAAGGGAGAATTTAAGATTTCATGGTTGAAAGCAGTTAAAATGAAAACCCTTTCACACTTATAATCTAAATAGCTCACAATTGCATATCAAGGCCAAGGGTGGAGGCATACCACTTTGACAGGGAAAACTATTTTATTACTGGCGTTTAAAATCACTTGTCCCATGCTGATAACAACAAGTATACAAATTTTAGTTGATTTTATTATTATTTTTAACTTTCCAGAAACAGTGTACTCCTTATTGCTTGTATATGGGTCAGTCTCTACTAAACTTCCCTTGTTTTAAGACTGCTGATTGAGATACCCCCCTGAACAACACTTACAATGACTTAGTGACCTGCCCAAGAAAACAAAACGTATTTTCCTAGGGAAAGAAAATTTATTAGGGGTAAAGAACTTTGCAGACATTTTATAATCCCTTGTCTTGATTTAAAATCATTTATATATTTTTTTTAAATTAGCTGCAGGTATAGGCAGGCATAGTGGGTCATTAAGGTCCTTTGGGAAATGAACATGGAGACAGAGTTATGAACACAACAATCTTATTGTGGGGTGATATCTGAAGAAAAAAAGAGAGAAGGGAGCAGGATTGGGCTGAGACAACCACTATCCATGACGTGGACAGTTTCAGCCAACTCAGTAAGGAGCTGGAGAATAAGGATTGCTTGTTAGATTGTTAGACCTCTACATTGAGCAGGAATGACCAGGCTTTAGAAATCACACATGCATCGACTAGGAGTTTTTCAGGAAAAGTATGGCATCTACTGGAAAGCTGAGAGGGACCCTGAAGGCAATGCAGCTGGAGGATATCAACTACACTGCTTACTGAACAGCAAATTCTTTCTTGAAAAGAGACCTAAGCCGGCATATCCCTGACTACACACCTGATTGCACATTAAATTTCTGCATCCCCAGCTTGTCTATTAATTTTAAAAGTGTAATAAGTGTTTTGTGATGCCTCATTAGATACTCATCAACCACTTCTATACAAATCAAAGAACGTGTGGATACCCAGCATGTGAAGCTGTTAAGAAGAGTCCATTTAGTAAACATGGAATTGGAATGTGACGATGCCACATTTCAGCTTATTTGTGATCAAATAAAGTGAAAATTCTCTGACAAAGAGGACTATCTTTTATTCATATTTATATCTTCTCATCCTACATCCTCCCCCCCCACACACACACACACAAATAGAGTCTGGAAGGACACTTGCTGTCAAGGAGGATCACAGTAAATGTTGTGTTTAATAGAATGACTAATAACAGAATGTTTTACCTTCTTCCCTTCATATTCATATAAACAACCTTTGTGCTAATTGCTATTGGTAGCTCTGAGTCTGGTTTTGAAATCAATATATGTATCTGTTTTCTCCTTTATAGAAAAATGAATAAAACCCCACCCTATTGTAACAGACAATACAAATGCAATAATGCTGAGAAGAAGAAATTCTATATTAAAAAATGCATAACTATTTTCTGACATCTACCACTCCAGTGACATCTCCAGTAAGATAATCTCCTTTCCAGTACACCAGAGAGCAAGATTGGAAACAAAATGTTTTATGTATAGAGATATCCAAGCAATCATGTGCTACAACAAAAGGGGAGAAGGAAGAAAGGAAGGAAAAAAGGAGGAAGGTTATAGAAATTGTTTACAAAAATATGAAGATTGGAAGGTGTCTCTGTATAAATTTAATAACAACTTTCATTTTGTCAGTGGACAACTTTATGATTAGAGCAGTGGTTCTCAATCTTTCTAATGCTGTGACCCTTTAATATAGTTCCTTATGTTGTGGTGACCCCCAACCATAAAATTATTTTCATTGCTACTTCATAACTATAATTTTGTTACTGTTATGAATCATAATGTAAATATCTGTGTTTTCTAATGGCCTTAGGCTTTACAGCAGCAGTTATAGAGCCTAAGCAGCATCACCTATGACCATCGGAACCGCTAGCAGGGTCACCTAACACCATCGGAAAACAGATATATACATTATGATTTATAACAGTAGCAAAATTACAGTTATGAAGTAGCAATGAAAAAATTTCATGGTTGGGGTCACCACAACATGAGGAACTGTATTAAAGGATTGTGGCATTAAAAAGGTTGAGAACCACTGGATTAGAAGAAGCTTGCTTTCAGGGTAAAGACAAATAAATAAAGGCAGTCTTTGAGTTACATAAGACTCGACATACATCGTTTTGTGGTTATGTCAACATCTCCCATTTATTTATATAAAAAAATGTTCCATCATTTTGACATATGTACATATGTGCTTTATGTTTTTTTATTATTTATTTACAAGTAAAGGTCAGGAATTGTTATCTTTCTTTTAATTGTTTTTTACTGTTTCACTTCATTACTACTGAATACATGCTCCATGTCAGTGACATAGGCGCTTATGAAGGTGGGTTCCGACTTAAGGCAAAAATCGAGTTTCATCATGCCATAGGAATGGATCTCCAACGTAACCCAGGGACTGCCTGTATATGAGATCCAGCTCATAGCTGGGATGCAACATGGATGTCAGGAAGCCTCAGTAGTTGCCAAGAAAAAACAGTCCTTTGCACATGATCACTGTGAATCTGTAGCATCCCCTGTGGGTATAAGTCCAGCAAGTCAGGAGGCTGACATTAAACATAAATAAATAAACAAACAAATAAAATAAAATAAAATAAAATAAGAACCATTATTTTCAAAGTCTATGGCTTCATTTACAAAGGCATCTACTAATGGCCACTTTTCAGTGCTCGGAGATAAGCCATTGACTCCTGACTTTCTGAAAGTACTCCTGGGGAGCTGCAAATGGGGAGGCTAACACAAAGCCACATGAGGTCTTCCTAAAAGGCTCTTTAATGCAACTGATTATGATGTGTTTTTGGATAATTTACTTGTTTCTAGTGCATGATTGATGGAATTATTATTCATAATTAGGAGAAGTCTAGAGAGCAAAAACACAAACTGTTCTGACTAGCTGTCAGTAATTGTCAGGCTCACACTAATATTGCCCAGGAAAAAAGGCTCTGGCATTTTCCTTTAATTTTATTTAGGAACTAGAGGCCTGGTGCACAAATTTCACACACCTGTAGGGGCCATGTATTTTTGTATATGTGTGCATGTATGCATATTGTTTTTTTTGTTAATCCTGACCTGAGGACATTTTCATTGATTTTTAGAGTAGAAGGGAAGGCGAGAGACAGAGAGAGAAACATGGATGTGAGAAAGACACATTAATTAGTTACCTCTTGCACATGTCCTGATTGGATCCCGCCCCCAAATAATGCCTCTAATTGGGCCAAATGCTGGCGGCCCTCTGGGGCTCAGGCATTGAGCATATGGTAATTTTCTGTTTCTGCTTCCACTGCTGGTAGATGTCCCGCTTGTAGTGACCACTTTCTGTCTTGATCTTCTTGTCCTCCTGTCCTGACTGTCCCAGAAACCACTTCTTCTTCTGGTCCCACTTGAGTTGCTGCCTGCCCCTGGTCAGGTTCTGGGCTTTGTCCCCCATCAGGTCCAGGACAGCACCAGCCACCTGCTGCTCAAAGACGCCTCTGTCCCCACCAATGCTCAAGCCCCGTTCACTGTCGAAGTCCTTAGGACAATAGGGGACATAGAAATCCTGGTCCAGTGGCCAGGCCTTCTCCTTCCACCTCTTGGCTCCCTGTTCAGGTCCTGGCTGCTGCTGTTTCCAGCCCACAGCCCCTGTGAAGACGTCCTCCATGCCTCCATGCTCTGCTTCCTCCTCCTTTTCTTCCTCCTCCTCTTTCCCAGGCTGCTCCACTTGCAACACAGGGATGGGCCAGCCAGGCCCTCCTGCCTCTCCTTATGACCCTCCTGGAAGCTGGCGATGGCCTTGCAGTCCTCTGCTGCTTGGCTGCATCACCTGGCTGCTCAGGTCCTGGCTTGAGGCGTTGATCTCAAAGATGGTACTGCTTGATGCTGTTCACCAGCATCAGCCGCTTTGGCTCCTCCTCCTCAAAGCTGGAGCTGAAGAGGGGTTGCAGGCTCAGCCTTGCGAGGTCCAGCCTTGGTCTGCTTGATGTACTCTGGTGAGGGCACAGGCCACAAGTGCACATACATACTGCTGCTGGGCGTTGTCAGCCACACAGCCCAGGCCCCACAGCTGCAGTGACACCCCAAGAGTGTTCCCCAGGCCAGAGCCCTCGTCGTCCACTACGTTCTGTGGCACCTGGTCCAGCACGCTGTCCACACCAACTGCACCTGAGGGCTTCTTGTGGGGGTGGGCTAGGGTGAAGGCATGGCCCAGGAGCAGGTGGAGGTCCAGTAGGTTGGGGACCTCATTTGGGGACACCAAGGAGTAGGCTGTGCCACTTCGGCCAGCCCGGCCACATGACCCACATGGTGCAGGAGAATTTGCCCTTGGCCGGGAAGTTGAAGTTGATGACCTTGTCCAGCAGTGGGATGTCCAGGCCCTGGGCCACCAGGTCAGTCACAATGAGGCAGAGCACTTGCTATGGGTGAACTTGGCCAAGTTGATCTTGTGGGCCATCTTGTCCAGGATGCTGTAGATGTGGGTGCAGCTCACCCAGGGACCTGGGTGGCTTTGCTCTGGCCTCGCAGGCAGGCATCCGGGACCCAGGCAGCTTCTTTCTGATTCAGGCTTTGTCAGGAAGGACGTCTGGAAGATGTCTGTTCTAATTATCATATTACTCTTTTATTAGTATAGATGTAATTTCTTAATAGTAATCAAGTGCTATGGGCATTATACAAGCATTCCTTGGAAATATTGTGGGTTCTATTCCAGACCACTGCAATAAAGGAAATATTGAAATAAAGCAAGTCACATGAATTTTTGGTTTCCCAGTGCATAAAAAAGTTATTTTTACACTATCCTATAGTCTATTAAGTGTGCAATAGCATTGCGTCTAAAAAAATGCATGTACATAATTTTAAAATACTTTATTGCTAAAAAATGCTGTCTCCTAAGCCTTCAGAGAGTTGCCTCAATGTTGATGGCTACTGACTAATCAAGGTAGTGGTTGATAAAGATGGAGGTGGCCGCGAAAATTTCTTAAAATATTATAATAAAATTTTCCCCATGGACTGACTTTGTTTCTTTTTAAAAAAATAAATTTTATTGATTTCAGAGAGGAAAGGATAGGGAGAGAGAGAGGAGCATCAATGATGAGAGAGAATCATTGGTTGACTACCTTTTACACACCCCCACTGGGGATCAAGTCCACAACCCAGGCATGTGCCCTGACTGCAATTGAACTGTGACCTCCTGGTTCATAGGTTGACTCTCAACCACGGAACCATGCTGGGCAGGCTGGACTCTTTGTTTCACAATCAATTTTTCTGCAAAATGCAATGCTGTTTGATAGCATTTTACCCATATTAGAACTTCTTTTAAAATTGGAGTCAATCCTTTAAAACCTTGTTCCTGCTTTATCAACTAAGTTTATAAAGTATTTGAAATCCTTTGTTGTTATTTCAATAAACTTCATAACATCTTCACTAGGAGAAGATTCCATCTCAAGAAACCACTTTCTTTGCTCATCTATAAGAACCAACTCCTCATCCATTCAAGTTTTACCAAGAGATTATAGCAATTCAATCACATCTTCAGGATCCACTTCTAATTCTCTTGCTATATCCACCACATCTGCAGTTACTTCCTCCACTGAAGTCTTGAACCTCTCAGAGTCATCCATGAATGTTGGAACTAACTTCTTTCAAACTTCTGTTAATATTGATATTTTGACCTCTTCTGAAATGTTCTTAATGGCATCTACTAGTAGAATGTTCAATCCTTTCTAGAAAGTGTTCCATCTTCTCTGTTTAATCCATCAAAGAATCATTATCTATGGAAGCTACTGCCTTAAAATTTTATTTCTCAAATAAGACTTGAAAGTCTATATTACTCCTAGATATATGGGCTACAGAATGAATATTATGTTTGCAGGCATGAAAATAATGTTAGTTTTATTGTACATATCCATCAGAGCTCTTGAGTGACAAGGTCTAATATATCTTTTAAATATATGTTTTATTCATGTCAGAAAGGAAGGTAGAAGGAAAGAGAGATAGAAACATCAGTGATGAGAGAGAATCATTGACCGGCTGCCTCCTGCATGCCCCACACTGTGGATTGAGCTCGCAACCAGGGCATGTGCCCTGACTGGGAATCGAACCGTGACCTCCTGGTTCATAGGTCAATGCTCAACCAGTGAGCCATGTCAACCAGGCCAAGATGTAATATTTTGAGTGGTAATATATTGAAAGGAAATTATTTTCTGAGCAGTAGGTCTGAATGATGGGCTTAAAATTTTCAGTAAACCATGTGGTAAAAATGTATCCTGTCACTTAGGTTTTCTTGTTCCATTTACAAGCACAAGCAAAGTTGATTTAGCATAATTTGAAAGTGCCCTAGGATTTTTGTAATGCTAAATGAGCATTGGCTTTAATATAAGTCATCAGCTGCATTATCCCCTAACAACAGAGCCAGTATATACTTTGAAACATTGAAGCCATCATTGACTTTCCTCTCTAGCAAAGAAAGTTCTAGATGGCATCTTCTTTTAGTATAAAACTGTTTCATTAAAATGAAAAAATCTGTTATTTAGTGAAGTTACCTTCATTAATTACCTTAGCTAGATCTTCTGGATAAATTGCTGCAGCTTCTCCATCAGCACTTGCTACTTCACCTTGCACTTTTATGTTATAGAGACAGATTTTTCACCCTAAACCTTATAACTTCAAACCTTTCTTCTAAAGCTTCCTCACTTCTTTCAGCCTTCGTAGAATTGAAGAGATTTAGCGTCTTGTTTCAAATTAGGCTTTGGCTTCAGAGAATGTTGTGGCTGGTTTGACCATCTATCCAGACCACTAATACTTTCCATATCAGCAAGAATGCTCTTTCATTTCTTATCATTTGTGTGTTCACTAAAGTGGCACTTTTAATTTCTTTCAATAACTTTTCCATTGCATTCACAACTTGGCTAATAGTTTGGCCATTTTAATAATTAGCCTACCTTCAATATTGTTATGTCCTAGGGATTGAGAAGCCCAAGGAGAGGGAGTGAGATGAGGGAGTGGCTAGTTGGTGGAGCAGTCAGAACACATAGAGTGTTTATTGATTAAGTTCATCCTCTTATATGGGCACGATTTGTGGCACCCCAAAGAAATCATAATAGGAACATTAAACATCTCTGATCACAAATCTCCATAATAAATATAATAAAAAAGAAAAAGTATGAAATGTTGTGCGAATTACCAAAATGTGATACAGAGACTCAAAGTGAGCAAATGTTGTTGGAAAAAAAATGGTATCCATAGACTTGCTCAAAGCAGGACTGTCACAAACTTTATCTTTTTTAAAAAAAAAGGAATATCTGTGAAGCATAATAAATAAGAGAAGCACAATAAAATAAGGTGTGTCTGTATGGGGAAAATTTCCATTTATTCCAGTGTTGTCTATACCCTGAGTGGCGAGATTATTATGATCTCTGAATGCATAATAATCTGGCTACTCAGTTTATATCCTATATAATAAAAGGCTAATATACAAATTGTCCCCTTGACCAGGAGTTCGACCAGCAGGCAGGCTGGCCAACAGCCCATGTCCCCTCCCCTGGCCAGGCTGGCTAGACACCACCCATGCACAAATTCATACACTGGGCCTCCAATATATACATACACAGAGTGGCCAGATTATTATGTGTTCAGAGATCATAATAATCTGGCCATTCCGTGTATTTTTATTCCAGGCTTACACTGCCATACTTAAGGTAAGCAGTGACATTTTTCTTACTTCATAATCAATACAGGTTTGTTTTTATGGATATAATTACAACTTTGATCCAGAAATCTATAGTCATTATCACCAAATTTAGGAAGGACTCAACTGAACACTGAATAGTTTTGCCTGATTTTGAAGATGTCAGAGACAAGTAGATCCCAGATAATATTAAATTAAGTATTTGCAAATACTTTGTGAGTCAATATTTTACAGCTTATATTTCTGTCTTCTTCTGTAATTGATGTGTGTAGTCAAGTTCACTGTGAATTGAAAGCTCACACCTAGCTGAAAATGATCTACATGCAAGAATCTTGATCTTTTTCCAAAATACCCCCAGAAACTTTAGAAGTTGAGTTGAAATACCTTAAACAACGTAACTCATTATCAAGTCAACCAGAAACAGGAAAGTATGAGAATGAAATCACTGAAACTGGACATGGTCTACATTGGACTATTAAAGGCTGCTCATGCCCAGAGACATTTGCATCCAAATATTTTAAAGGTCCCTTTAACAAAGTTAACTATCTGAGATATTATTTGTATATCTCAAATGCTGGTGTTTTCTTTTGGGAATACAAATAGAGTACTTCAGGAAAGAAGTAGCTGGACATTCTTACTGGAGAAGATAATGATCACTATTTCTATTACAGCAAATGTATATTTCCAGAATACTCACAAATTATAAACCTTAAAGTAATACACATGGCCAATCTACCTATGAAGAAATAATAGGATAAAAAAGACTGAAAATAATTCTATTATATTTAATAAGATTCATAGACATAGCAATGCAATTTCTACCTCTGAGTACTATGAATTTCATTCCAGGATATTCTTATATTATAACAAAAATCCTTTACATTTTAAAGGTCTTTTGATTTTCAGTTGATGCAGTAGTTCCAAATACATAGTTCTAATAGTCTCATGAGGATTATTTTATCCTTGTTTTTAAGATGACGATAATGGAGATCATAAAGTAAAATAACTTGGCAAATGCCTAATAACTAGTGAGTAGCAGCACTGTTTTTATTGGTCCAGTATGCCTTCTTCCATTCCCAAGTGCCTTCATTTGCAAATATGCAGTAGAGTGTTAGAGGGCAGCGATATCTGGAAATTCTTACTAAACATGTTGATAAACTCTACTACAGCAAATATTAATATTTATTGCTATATGCCTTTTTTATTGGATGGTGATCTTCTTAAAGAATATATATTAAATCTGTGTTTCTCATACCTTGCACAGTATCTATGTAGTCACTATTAGAAATATTGAACTAAAAAGGTTTAACAAATATGAATGCAAGCCTTTCTCTCAGAGACAGTTTTTCCTATCATTAAGAACAGAGATCTTTCTCCAAACCTGGGAAAATGCAAGGAGGTACACAGGAACTAGAAAAAGGATAGATTCATCCATCCATCCATTCAAAACCTACTTAATGAGAATCTACAATGTGCCAGGTACTATGTCACGCAGAGGCATAGTAATGTGGGAGACAGACATGATGCCTATACTGTATTCACACAGCACCCATGGATATGGACCTATACTTTAAAATCTTGTCACAAATCTTAGCTATAGTAAATTATGCTGCTATGAATATAGGGATGCATATATTATTTTTGATACAATTTACAATAGCTAATATTTGGAAACACCCCAAGAACTCATTAATAGATGAGTGGATAAAAAAGCTGTGGTACATTTACACAGTGGAGGAAGAACTCTTACCATTTGGATAGACTTGGAGAGCATTACGCCAAGCTAAATAAGCCAGTCATATAAAGATAAGTACCACATGATTGTTTTCATATGTGGAGTCTAATGAACAAAATAAACTGATGAACAAAATAGGTGCAGAGACATAGAAGTATGGAACAGACTGTTAAATCTCAGGGAAGGTGGGGGAGGGTGGGAAGAGATTAACCAAAAAACTTGTATGCATATGTGCATAACCCATGAATACAGACAATAGGATGGTGAAGGGGGTGAGAGTGGGCTAGAAGAGATCAATGGGAGAAAAGGAAGACTCATGTAATACTTTCAATAATAAAGATTTTTGTTTAATCCTGTTACAAAGTATGAAACCAGAGCTTCTCAAACTTTAATGTGTGTATGATTTACCCAGGGATTTAGCAGATCATGATTCAGTAGGTTTGGGGTAGGGCCAAACAGTCTACATATCTCACAAGCTTCCAGTTGATGCTAATTATGCTGGTACCAGATTCATCCTTTGAATAGTTAGAACCATAATCATAAAATTTTATTCCCTTGAAATACTACCTTATATTCCCTCCTCCTCCCCAAGACTTCCCCAGTGTTACTTGCTCTCATTTGTGTGTGTGTTTCTATACAATTACATCATATTTGTAAGTTTGTATATGCACCATCATAGTAAAGATACAGAACCATTTCATTACTCCCGATCCCCCTCCCCCTGGAAACCACAAATCTGTTGTTACTCATCTCTATAATTTTGTCATTTCAAGAGTGCTATATAAATAGAATCACACAGTATGTAACCTTTTTAGATTGGTACTTTCATTCCACATAATTCTCTGGAGAGTCATCCAGGGTTTTGCCTCTATCAATAGATGATTCATTTTTATTGGAGAGAAGTGTTCAGTGCTATGAAAAGACCACAGTTTAGCCACTCAGTAATTGGAGGACATCTGGGTTGTTTCCATCTTAAAATATTTCAAATAAAGCTACTATAAACTCAAATATTTTTTGTAAGCATAAGTTTTCATTTCTTTGGGACAAATAAACAAGATTGCAGCTGCAGGGCAAATGGCAGTTTCGTGTGTAGTTTCATAATAGGTTGCCACACTGTTATCCAGAGTGGCTGTACAATTTTACATTTCCACAAGCAAACTTTGAGTATTCCAGTTGCTCCTTATTCTTACCTGTATTTGGTGTTACCACTATTTTATTTTATTTTATTTCATTTTATTTTATTTTATTTTATTTTATTTTATTTTATTTTATTTTATTTTATTTTATTTTATTTTATTTTAGAGACTCTCATAGATATGCATAGCACTATCTCAATGTAGTTTTAGTTTGCATTTCCCTAATGGCTAATAATATCAAACATCTTTCCTGTGTTTCTTTACCATTTCTTTGATGTTCTCTTTGGTTAAATATCTGTTTCAGTTTTATCCCGATTTCTTATTGGAATTTTTCTTTATAGTTTCTGTTGAATTTTAAGAGTTTGTCATATATTCTAGATACCAACACTTTGTCACATACATCCTTTAAAAATATTTTCTCTTAGTTTTAAGAACTTTTCTTTGATTTTCTTCACAGCGTCTTTAGCAGATCATAAGTCTTTAATTTTAGTGAGGTCCAATTTATCATTTTTTCCTTTTATGGATTGTGCTTTGGGTATTAGCAACCATCAGCCATTTACCTAAACCTGATCCCAAAGATTTTCTACTCTGTTTTCTATCCTAATAAGGGTTTTATAGTTTTAATCTTTACATTTAAACCCATGACCACTTTGAACTACTTTTTGTATAAGATGTGACTTTAGATTTACACCTGTTGATACGCAGCATGAGGTACTAGTAGGTGTTATGTTCAGTTTCTCACTGACATCACCCTTATTGAAGTGAAGCAGTCTTACACCTCCTCAATGCAGACAGTTGAGGTGGAAGTTCAGTTAGCCCTTCCCTCTGCTGACATCTTTTCTACAAATGTGTGACACTGACATTCACTGTCTTGATTCTGAGTGATTGTGTAAACTCAGCTCCTTGGTTGGACTTCTCTGGAGCTAAGAAAAAGGGAAGTTGGAAGCTGACATAGAATATTTTGTAGCTATAGAGATGGTCAAGGTAGAACCTCAAGTCTTGCTGACAATATTGGAGGAGAGGGAAATAGAGGGTCAGCCAGCTCCAGTATTCTTCATCTCATTCTACCTCATTGTTAGTAAATTGGTGTTGAGATTCTGCTTCCAAGTGTGCTCCACTGATACAGGAAGTAGACTGAAGCTTAATGGTAACTGGCTCTACCTCTTACCACCTCCTTAAGTCTTGTTTCTTTTAGGAAGATATGGATTTACTGAGGGATGCCACTGATACTGTCTTATGGTATATAAACTGCTTCTGGCTGATGGGGAATGAGATATCATTTTCATTCAGTTTTGCCAAAACTATTCCTACCAGAGACTGAGTACACTGTCTGCATTGCTGGGCAGAGAACAGATGACTAGCTCCCTCCTCAGCTCTGCCAATACCACTGGGCAGGGGAAGTAGAGACTGCCATATGCTTCTGTGGCCACAATGGGGAGTAACAGAGAGGAGGATTAGCTTGTGCTTGGCCCCACTGAAACTGGCCAAGAGGGGTACAGTTTTTCCATTGTGTTAGTTGTTTTTGGCTAAAGTGGAATTGGTATTGACAAAAATGTTTCTAATATTAGGTTGCCCATTTACTGGGCCTTTACATAGGGGAAACAGGCTTTTTCTTTTTGTCTGTAATAGTTGACAGTTCTGGATTGAAGACTTTTGGACCATCCTATCCCAGCTGTATGGAGGAGATAAGAAAACTCAGATAATGCACTGCCATGTTGGTCCTCAAGCCTCTGAAATTAAAACCTGCAAAAAACAGACCACCACATGATGGAATTGCCTTCCTATAGACTGTTACTGAGGAATGACCCTTTTTCTCAGGCCTAGATATTGCATTATCTGAACCTTCAGAGCCCAGCAGCATGACACTTTCCATTTCCCATTAAATTGTGCTTTAATAATAATTGAAGTGTGGAAACTTCGATTCCAAGAGCCACCCTATTGAATTCTAATTCATGATGTGTAATCAGTGTCTGAGTGCTTACACGGTAAGGCACTAAAAAAGTTCTGGACTGCTTTCTTGGATCTCAATCATATCTGAGAAGAAAAGGAGCTCCTGGTTCCCCCTTCTGCTTCTGAAAATGGCCATCTAAGTCCCACATGCATTATATTCCTCATGACTTAGCTAGTATTTTCAAATGCTCAGATCCAAAAAAGTCCTGGCAATTGATGGTGGTAATATCATAGAAATAATTTTTTACCTCTGCCCGCCCAAAGGATAACTCAGAGTGGCCAAAGTTTCATGACACTGGTAATTTTGAAACATCTCTTTGTAGAATAGAGGAATGTGGCAGACTCACACAAATTCCTGACAAGCTTTGGTATGCCAGAAATGCAAGTAGAGGCCATTGTTTCTTTTCTGAGTTCCACCCCCCCATGGAAACAGCAGGCTGGTACCATATCTATGTTTCCATCAACCTGCCTAACACTGTTTTCCCCACCCTGGTGATTCCCTGAGACCCCACCATACTCAAGACCTTTCCAGTGGCTTTTCCATACAAACAGCTTTGGCTCATGCTTTGGATTTTCCTAAAGTCTCTCAAACAAGCAGCATCTGACCTGACCATGCCCCATACCTTTTGCTAAGTGGCCCCAGGCCCTGCACTAGTGGTAGCCAAACTTGGTTTGCAGCTTGGCCCCTCCCAGGTAACTTCAAGCCTGGCAAAAGTAGTATCCATCTGTATGTTTCTGTGTAGCTCATACTTAGTGATCCCAACCAGGGCACTGGTAGATGACCTTTGCTTCTACTTCCTGGGAGGCCCCAGAGCCAGAACATCTAGTAGACAGATTCATATCTAGTGGACAGACTCATAGATAGAAAGAACATTTTGGCAGTTACCAGATGGGAGAGGGGGTAAGCAGAAGAGTGGAAATAATAAAGAGCTATTTCATACCACAGCAAAGCACCACCCAATCACCTCCATAAGTGACACACTTAAGGGGCAGACTCAGTGGCACCTCAGACCAGCTGTGGTAAGTCCTGCTTTGTGAGGTCGGCCACTGCACAGCTGATTCTCCAAGGTGGTCACAGCCAGTCCTCTCAGACAATTGGCCTGGGAGTATTAACACCATAAAGGCTCATCTATACATAAGGGTATATATACCCACAAGGGGGTGGTCCTGGAGGGCCCAGGTTTAGTGATTAAGGAGATTGTGCTACTGAACCTTACAAGACACCTACTATATAATATCTAATACATAGAAACAAACACAGAAGGTAGCCAAATTGAGGAGGCAGAGAAACATGCCCCAAATGAAAGAACAGAAGAAAAGTCCAGAAAAGAACCAAATAAAATAGAGACAGTAATCTATTGGATGCAGAATTCAAAACACTGATTATAATAATGCTCAATTAACATGGTAAAGAGTAGAATAACTTAGTGAAAACTTAAAGAGGTAGGAAATATAAACATGAATATACGAGCCCAGCCAGCATGACTCAGTGGTTGAGCACTGACCTATGAAACAGAAGTTCACAGTTTGATTCCAGGTCAGGGCACATGCCTGGGTTGTAGGCTCAATCCCTAGTGTGGGATGTGCAGGAGGCAGCTGCTTGATGATTCTCTCATCATTAATGTTTCTATCTCTCTCCCCTTCCTCTGTGAATTCAATAAAAATATATATTTAAAAATGAATCTAGAAAATACAAAAAGAACCAGTCAGATAAAAATACATTATCTGAAATGAAGAATACATTACAGGGCATCATCAGTGAATTACATGAAGCAGAGAATCAAATCAGCATTTTTGAAGCAGAACACACCCAATCAGAACAGCAAAGAAGAAAAAAATCCCCCAATAAGCATAAATAAAGAGTCTCTGTGACAAGTTCAAGCATAACAACATTCACTTTATGGTGGTGCCAGAAAGAGAAAAAAAAAAGACCAAATAATTCAAAACCTATTTAAAAAAAAGAGAGAGAAAACTGCTCTAACCTGATTAAGTAAATAGATGTGCCTTTCCAGAAAGTGAAGAGAGTCCAAAACAAGATGAACCCAAAGAAGTCCACACCAAGACACATAATAATTAAAATGCCAAAGGTTAAAGACAAAGAGAAATTCATAAAAGCAGCAAGAGAAAAGCAGTTACCTACAAGAGAACTCCATTAGACAATATATAAGATGATATCTCAACAGAAATTTTGCAGGTCAGAAGGGATTGGCAAGAAATGTTCAAAGTGATGAAAAGTAAGGAAATACAACCAAGATCACTTTAACCAGCGAAGTTATCATTTAGAATAGAAGGACAAAGAATTTCTCAGATAAGAAAAATCTAAGGACTTAATCACCAACAAACCAGTATTATATGAAATGTTAAAGGGTCTTCTTTAAGAAAAAGAAGACAAAATATTAAAAATATGAAAAATAAAATGGAAATATATATTTATATATACTTTCAATGCAAACACATTAAATAGTCCAATCAAAAGACATATGGTGACTGAATAATAGCAAACATGACCATTACATATTCTGTGCACAAAAGACTCACTTCAGATCAAAAGACACACACAGACTGAAAGTAAGAGAAAAATACATTTTATGAAAATGGAAACAAACAAAAAACTAGGCTAGCAATACTTATATCAGATAAAATAGGCTTTAAAACAAAGGTTATATAACAAGAGACAAAAAGGACCCAGCAACTCTATTTCTGGGTACTGATCTGAAGAAACACAGAACACTAAATTGGATAGACATATGTTCATATGTTCATTGCAGCATTATTTACAATAGCTAAGATATGGAAGCATCCTTAGTGCCCATCAATAGGTAAATGGATAAAGAAGAAGTGGTTCAGGGAGAAACCAAGATGGCGACATAGGTAAATACCTAAAGTGCTGCCTCACACAATAATTTCAAAACTACAACTAAAAGACAGAACGGACATCATCCAGAACCATAAGAAAGTTGGCTGAGTGAAAATTCTACAACTAGAAGTAAAGAGAGGGGTTCACAGAGACTCAGAGGAGCTACAAAAACCTGAGGTATGGAGATGCGCTCTTGGAGAGAGTAGGCAGCGGTGTGCCTGGCTGGCTTCATCTAGTGGGAGGGAGATGGAGACTCACGACAGCACTGAACCACTTACCCTACTGCATTGAACCCCAGCTCCGGGTGATACTCATATGGGGGAAAGTCTGGACTGTGAAAAGGGAAGAGTGCATGGAAATTTAGGGGAGCCACAAAAAGGCAGAAGTCTGGGGTTCGCATACCAATGTGCACAGAGAGGATAGACTACTGATTGTGCCACTGGCTCTCTCTTGTGGGTGGAAGACAGAGCCTCTCAACTGTGCCACTTCTAACTGCATTGAACCCCAGTTTCGGGTAAGACCCTGGGGACCCAGAATCATATGGGTCCCAGAGTGCAAGAGAACCAGAAAGGCAGAGGTCTGGAGGCATCTGCATGTGTGCACAGAAAAAGCCACAGTGATTACTAAGAGACACTTGAGACCCAGGGGCCTTGTAGGGTGGGGCTAACTGGAAGCCAAAGCTGTCTCTGCTCAGCCCTGAGACTCTACCCCACCCAAGCTGAACAGAGAGGCTTTTGCAGTTTTGCAAGTCTTGTATCATAAGGTTGATTCCAGCACAGAAGTTCTCCAGGCATAGTGAAAATGCGGAGACAAAGGAATAGACCACAAATGAAAGAAATGGAGGAAAACAAATGACTAGATATAGAGTTCAAAACCACGCTTATAAGGTTTTTCAAGAATTTCCTAGAAAAGATGGACAAATTTAGTGAGACCCAAGAGGAGATGAAAAAGAACCAACTAGAAATTAAACATACATTGAGTGAAATAAAAAAATATTATGCAGAGACCTAACAGCAGACTAGAGGAAGGCAAGAATCAAGTCAAAAATTTGAAATACAAAGAAGCAGAAAACACTCAACTGGAAAAGCAAAAAGAAAAAAGAATCCAAAAATGTGAAGATAGTGTAAAGAGCCTCTGGGACAACTTCCAGCATACCAACATCAGAATCATGGGGGTGCCAGAAGAAGAGAGAGAGCATGATACTGAAAACCTATTTGAAGAAATAATGACTGAAAACTTCCCACAACTGGTGAAAGAAATAAACTTACAAGTCCAGGAAGCACACAGAACCCCAAACAAAAGGAATCCAAAGAGGACCACACCAAGACACATCATAATTAAAATACCAAGAGTAAAAGACAAAGAGAGAATATTAAAAACAGCAAGAGAAAAACCATTAATTACCTACAAGGGAGCACCCATATGATTTCAGCTGATTTCTCAACAGAAACGATGCAGGCCAGATGGGAGTGGTAAGAAATATTCAAAGTGATGAATAGCAAGAACCTACAACCAAGATTACTCTACCCAGCAAAGCTATCATGTAGAATTGAAGGGTGGATAAAGAGCTTCACAGATAAGAAAAAGCTAAAGGAGTTCAGCAACACCAAACCAGTATTATATGAAATGCTGAAAGGTACTCTTTAGGAAGAGGAAGAAGAAAAAGGTAAAGATAAAAATTATGAACAACAAATACATATCTATCAACAAGTGAATCTAAAAAGTTAATTAAAAATCTGATGAACAGAATAAACTGGTGAATACAATAGAATTGGGAAAGAGGTGAGGGGATGCAGGGAAAGACTGGACAATAATCATACACCTATGGATGAGGACAATGTGGGGGGAAGTAGGTAGAGGGAGGGGTGCGAGCAGGTGGAAGGGAGCTATGGGGGAAAAAAAGAGAAACAAATGCAATAATCTGAACAATAAAGAGTTATTAAATTTAAAAAAAAGAAAAGAAAAAAAAGAAGTGGTTCATATATACAATGAATATGACTCTGCCACAAAATAATAAAAACTTGCCATCAATAAACAACATAAATGTACTTAGAGGATTATTGTGATAACTGAAATAAGTCATATAGAGGAAGAAAATGCCATATGATTTCACTTATATGTGGAATCTACAAAGCAAAGTAAATGAACAAAAAGAATGGAAACAGACTCAGAGATACAGAGAACATTTGCCAGATGGCAGAAGGGTGGAGGAGAAGAGTGGAAATGGTGAAGGGATTAAGAAGTACAAATTGATAGTTACAGAATAGTTATGAGGATATAAAGTACAACATAGAGAATATAGTTAATATTATAATAACTATGTATGGTGTCAGATAGGTACTATATTTATTGGGGAAATCACTTAGTTTTACAATGTCTAAACACTGGTTGTACAACTGAAAATAGTATAATATTATATGTCAACTGTAATTAGAAAATAAAAAAAATGTTTAGATAATAAAATCATAATATAAACAGAGCCACTTTAAAATGGGGTCAGAGCTGCCATCCCAGAAGACACAATTGTTCCCATCTCTTTCTCATTAATATCTCTTCCCTTCACCACCTATTTAGAGCACTATTTGGGTTCTTGCCTGAATCAGTGCTTCCAGAATAACTATCCTTTTGTTTCTCAAATGAATGCTTATCATCTCTCACTTTGGCCTTTTATGTTTAAGTTAATATGCAGAAACACTTTCATAGTCCATATGAGCTGCTATAGCAGAATACTTTACACTGGATGACTTAAATAACACTTATTCACAGTTCTGGAGTCTGGAAAGTCCAAGATGAAGATTCCAATCGATTCAGCGTCTGATGAGAGCTCACCTCTTGAGTCATAGACAGTCATCTTATTGCCATGTTCTCAAAAGTAGAAGGACAATGGGTCCCTTTTAAATCTCTTTTGTAAGGATACTAATCCCATTCATTCATAAGGGTTCTTCTCTCATTCAAGATTTAATTACCTCTCACAGGCCCCACTTCCAAATACCATCACCTTGGGGATTGAGGTTTTTAACCTATGAATTTGGGGGAGACATAAACATTCAGTATAGAGCAAGCAATAACTGACTGTACTTTTTCTATATGTGTAACCAGTAATTCTGACATAGTTTTATCACAAATGTCAAGTGATTGGTGGTCCAGGGAGATTCAGAATTCATAAAAGGGTGGAGATGGCTGCATTTTTATGATTTGCAGCATTATAACCAATATATTTTTATTTATTTCAAAGAGGAAGGGAGAGTGAGATAGAGACAGATCAATGATGAGAGAGAATCATTGATTAGCCGCCTCCTGCACACCTTCCACTAGGGATGGAGCCTGCAACCTGGGCATGTACCCTGACCAGGAATTGAACTGTGACCTTCCATTCTCAGGTCAATGCTCAACCACAGAGCCACATAGGCCAGGCAATAATTATCACCCTTTGAGATGTAACTTACTTACTTAGTGTGATAATGTGCCTCACTAATTGTTTGTGACAGGCATTATATTCTGGTTTTTCCATGATTAATACAGAATAAAAAGCAAAAGAGCAAAAGATCAAAGAAGTTTGGCAGTTATGGTACCTTCTTACCACTGATCTGTGGCTTAAAAAAAAAAGTGATTCTGTTTCATTTTCTTCTAGTTTATTAATTTGAGGTAATAATAACTGGTTTAAGAGAATTTTGCAAATTGACAGTTGTTTTTGTCTAAGGTCTATGAAGAAAACTAAAAATGTCTACCTTATATTTTTTATATTAAAAGATTTGCATCTAATACAGATTGTTAACATATGAAAAGGTGCCCAATATTATTAGTCATCAGAAAATGCAAGGGCAAACTTCAATAACCAGACTACCACCAGCATAGTTAAAATTAAAAGGACAGGCAATGCCAAGTGCTGACAAGGATGTAGACTAACTGGAACTCTTGCACATTGCTGGTTGAAGGAAAATTGGTAAAAGCACTTTGGACTACTATTTAATAGAAGGTGACAAAGATAAAGAACAAATATTCTAGGATCCAGTGATTCCACTCCAGGCTATATACACACAGAAATATGTACAAATGTGAACCAAAATGCATGCACAAAAATGATCTTCTGCCCAGCTGGTGTGACTCAGTGTTTGAGCATTGACCTGTGAACTGGGAGGTCAGGGTTTGATTCCCAATCAGGGCCTGTGCCCGGATTGCAGGCTTGATCTCCAGTATGGAGCGTACAGGAGGCAAAGGATCAATGATTCCCTGTCATCATTAATGTTTCTATCTCTCTCTCCCTCTTTCTTCCTCTCTGATATCAATAAAATATATTTTTAATTATTTTCCCAGCCAAACCCAGGGTCACAGGTAATTGGATAAATGCATATGATACATTCAGACAATGGTATGTAATTCAGCAATAAACACAATAAATTAGTGAGATATGCAAATAATGGGTGAAACTCAGATACATAATACTGAGCAAAACAAAGCCAAACACAAGAGGACAAACTGTATAATTACTTTTACATCAAGTAAAACAAAACAAAACAAACACTAGCCAAATATTTGGCATTGTATTAACTAGGAGATGGCACAAAGAAGCTTCCTCGAGTGCTTGCTATGTTCTGTATCTCAATGTCAAGTGCAGTTTCATGGGTATAAGAATTCATCAAGCTTTACACTTAAGACCTGTTTACTTACTAAAAATGTATCTTTTAAAATAGAAATAAAAAAACTATATCTAAAATTGTCAAAATAGTCTGAAGAATTGACACTTCTGGACAGGCTGATTTCAAAGTATACCAACTTGCTTCCAGAGAATGAAAGCTTTTCTGTCACTAAATCAAATTTCTGGTGGTTCTACATGGGCAATATATTTTCAGTGCTGTGTCCAGGAACAAGATATGCTTAAATGTTAATTTTGGATCATCTCATTTTATTATAAAATGCCACATAGAAGTGGCAATATTTCATGACTCACATGTTTTGTTTAATAGTTATCTAACTCCTAATTTTCAATTCTTTTTTAAAAAAATATTTTTACTGATTTCAGAGAGGAAGGAAGAGGGAGAAGGAGAAATATCAACAATGAGAGAGAATAATTCATCAACTGCCTCCTTCATGCCCTTCACTGGGAATCAAGTCCACACACAAACATGGGCCCTAACCAAGAATCAAACCTCTATCTCCTGGGTCATAGGCGATGCTCGACCACTGTGCCATACCAGTCAGGCTAATTTTCAATTCTTAAACACATAAGTTAACAACTTAAAATAATTAACAGACTGTATATGTTTCTTTTGTTGCCATTATAACTTATGTAACTCCTTGAAAGCAATCATTTAAGTAACTCCTGGATTTACTCATTATTGGAAAAACTTTGCTTAATAAAATATTCATTTTTCCTCAGATTAAGAAAAATAACTGTCTAATACATGTCTTAATTCAAAATATTTTTCAGATAGATTTTATTTTCCACATATAGCTTATCATTATTTCAAAGAATTAGATGCAGGAAAGTTAGAGTCCCTATTTCCAAACCATGCCTTGGAAGAAACTATTTTCTATCTGAAATGGACTATCCTACAAAGGCACATGAAATAGAAAGGTGATCTTGACCCCGAGGAGATTCTACCCACCAAGACATCTGTTCAGGGGTAGCATTTTGGTTTTGCTAAAGTTTGGTACTGTTCTCTGAGAGCATTTTTTCCAGATACAACATCACACAGGGGACTGATTCTCCAGGGTTAAAGCTGAAGTCACAGGTTTTGTTTCTCATTGAAAACCTCAGAATGCTTTTTCAGCATTGACTTTCTGATATTTGAAATGGAGCAAATCCTTGTTTCCTAGGGTTCATTTTTATACCAGAGGACCTTGTTGAGTATCATTTTTCTTTGGAGAAGCATCGGTTCCTTACATTGCAGCCTTGAGGCATAATTGAATGTGTCACCTCTCCAAATTAAAACATAGTATTATAAGCCAGGTGCTACTCTCAGCATTGCAATGGCTGAAACATAGCAGAATATAGAAGATGTTTCATGTCCGTAAAAGTAGTGGAGGTAGAAAATTCATAGCACTCCTTTAAAATGAATCTTGTATGGATCAGCAAATTTATTCAGTGCTACACAAAAAGGATTTAACATTTTATTAGCAACTAACTTATCTGTCTCCGCAATAAGATACTATTCAGTCACTTATTTCCATATAAGAAATCACAGCAGAAGAAATACAATTACTATTGAAGAGGAAAATAAATATTGAGGCAAAACTGAGACTTTTTTTACAGAATTATAGATATTACACTTGATTCTATGCTTCATTTAATCAAAGCATTTGGCTATTTTGCTTTGGTGAGTAAGTTTATGATCAGGAAAGATGAAATAATTATTTTTTAAGAACACTAAAGCTAACATATTTTTGCAAAGTTTGTAGCAATGGTTTAAATATAATTGCTTGAAGCTATTGTACAAAGAATATGGGAGATGCTGGTTGTTCAATGGTTCTTAACAAAAAAAGGCAAAAACAATTAAATGGAGAAAAAATTATCTTTTCAACAATTGTAGATCCACAGGCAAATACATAAAATGAACTTCAGCCTACGTTTCATACCATATATAAAAATTAACTCAAAATGGATCACATATTTAAATATGAAAGTTAAAACTATAAAGCTTTTAGAAAAAAAAACAAGGGAGAAAATCTTTGGGATCTAAAGCTAGGCAAAGAGTGACTAGATTTAAAATGGTCAGTACAATCCTTTAAAAAAATCCATTTTAAGAAATACTGATAACTTAGACTTCATCAAATTTAGGAACATTTGCTTGGTGAAACATTACATTAAGTGGATGAAAACACAAACTACAGACTGAAAAAAAAATAATTGTAGCCAAACCATATATCTGCACAGATGACTATTTACAGTATATTAAAAATCTCAAACTCAACAGTAAAAAAGTAACAACCAAAAAAAGAATCAATCTGCTTAGAAAATATTAAAAGGCATGCCACTGAACTGGATATATAGAGAGAAAACAAGCAGTGCCACTATAATTTTTGAAGGGAGGGGCCCCTAGGGCAGCTGCCACTTGGCAGGGCTACTATGGCTGTGTGGGGGGTGGGAGGTAGAGGGGCTGTGTGTTTCAGGAGGTGCTTGGTAAGGCTACTATGATGGCAGGGACCTGCCACTTTGGGTTGTCAGTCAGTTGCACTACTATGGCTGCGGGGAAGCAAGGCACTCTTGGTAGGGCTACAGTGGTGACCAGGCATGTAGCACTTCTTGAGTCTGATGGTGGAGCACTTCCAACTGCCACTGGGTGGCCTGCTATTATAGCAAGAGGCATGGTACTTCAGGTTCCTGCTCAGTGGGGCTACTACAGCTGCTGGGAGGGGGGTAAGGTACTTCAGAAGGGGCTACTGCTAGTTGGGATCACCATGGCTGAGGGGAAGGCACTTTGGAGAGCCCACTTGGTAGGGCTACTATGGATGCTGGTGAGGGGGTGTTGTGCACTTTGCACAACATCAGCAATGCTACTGTGGCCTTCCATTGGCATTTAATAGGGCTACTATGATAGCAGAGTGGCAGGGCACTTTGTGGTGTCTCTTAGTGAAGGGGAGCTGGGCACTTCCAGCAGCACTTGGCCAGGCTACTGTGGCTGGGGAGAGCTGGGTGCTTCCGGTGGCCCTTCAATTGGCCTTCTATGGTCATGGGGTGCTTCGGGTGACACTCAGCAGAGCTATTATGGCCATGGGGGTGGGGGGGACTGAATGCTTCAGGCTGCTGCTCAGTGGACTGCCAAGGCTGGGGACTTCTGGTAGCACTCTCAGGGCTACTATGGTTGAGGCATGCTGTGCTTCTGCTAGGGCTTCGTGGAGTTATTATGGCTGCTGGCAGGCAGGGTGCTTCGTGATGTTCTTAGTGGGATTGCTATGACTGAGGGTTGCACTTCCTGTGCACTTGAGAAGGCTAGTTTTGACTATTGGGTGGAAGGGCATGAAGGGGGGGTGTCCTAGTTGCTTCAGGTGGCAGGAGGCTAGGTGCTTCAGACTGCTACTAGGTGGGGCTATTACAATGATAGATAGGTGGAACCCTTTGGACTGAGCGGGATATTATGGCAGCAGGGGTGGGGGCACTTTGGACAGAATTTGGTGAGTCTACTCTGACTTTAAAGGAGCAGGATGATTGGGGCAGGGAGTAGGGAAAAGGCTACTATGGTGGCAGGGGCTCTGGACTCTCTGGAAGTGCTTGGCAAAGCTAGATAGCAGTAGGGGTGGAGATTAGGCTCTTCATGCTAATGCTCAATGAAGTTACTATGGTGGGGCAGGGGGATCTGGGCACTTCTTGCTCTGTGAGGCTACCTTGGTAGCAGGGTGCTGGGGTATTTCTGGCTGCCTCTTGGTAGGGCTACTCGCTAGGGTGGGGAAGAAGGAGAATGATGCTTTGTGCCACGCTTGGGGGAGCTACTATAGTGGGTAGGGGGGCGGCAATGTGCTTCAAGCTGCTGTTCTGCAGGCTATTATGGTAGGGGCCACAGAGTACTTCAGGCAGTGCTCAGTGGGACAACTATGACTGCACAGGGTGGGACCTTCCAGCAGCACACAACAGGGCTACAATGGTTGTGGGACTGCAACTCATTTGGGTTACTATGGCCTTGGGGCATGGATGCTCAGGTTGGCACTCCCCAGTCCACAGTGGGCAAGGAGGGAAAATGATCTCTGCCCCAGAGCAACACAGCTCTATCTCTGATTTTTCCTCAGTTTCACTTCAAGATTCCTTCAAGATAGTCTATAGGACAGGCTCAAGTAGACTTCTCCCCAAAATGTGAGCTTGCGTGGCATGAAGGTGGGGTTGCATGGGTGGGGTTTCTGCAGTTCTAAGCCAATGATCACCCCAGGAAATATCCACACCTGTGGGTGGTATGGAAGAAGGACTCAATACAGATACCCTGGTGGCTATCCCTTCAGTTCTCTTCATGTTGCCACACAGCTCAGTCTGTTTTCACAAGACTGTAGTCCCCTCCTAGCTGCTCTCCTGTGGGATCCCAGGGTGAGTGGCCGTGAAGGAGATTCTGTGCACTGGCCCTTTAAAATGGCTCCTGGGATTTTTAGCAGACTCTGTCTCTCCCCAGTGGACAGAATCACTTTAATTCAGCGGTTCTCAACCTGTGGGTCACGACCCCTTTGTGGGGTGGAACGACCCTTTCACAGGGGTCGCCTAAGACCATCAGAAAATGCAGATATTTACATCACGATGTATAACAGTAGCAAAATTTCATGGTTGGTGGTCACCACCACATGAGGAAATAACTGTATGCAAGGGTCGCGGCCTTAGGAAGGTTGAGAACCACTGCTCTAATTTTTACAGCCAGATGTTATGTGGATACCACTTTTCGACTCTGTTGCTTTGGGCTGGGAACCCTGGATTGGTATTAAAAACCCATATTCTTTAGGGATACCTTTGCAACTGAGATATCCTTCTGGATTCTCAGCTGCTGCAAGTGGGTACAAGGCCAACCCGTTTTGCATATTTACCCTTTCTACCAATCTTGATGTGGCTTCTTCTATAAATCCTTTGTTGTAAGATTTCTGTTCATTTAGTCTTCAGTTGGTTATTCAGGTTGATTGTTCTATAATTTAGTTGTAATTCCAGTTTGGGGCTGGGAGCAGGTGAGTGTAACATCTACCTACTCTGCTGCGATCTTTTTCTCCCTCCAATATATTCCTCTTTTGATGTATCCCCTTCTGCTATACAAACTTGTCAATTATGGATGAATCATAAAAATAAATAATCAAAGAAACTTCAATAAGATAAACATCTTCATAGAACAAAGATAAAACAGAAAGCTGGAATTATAAATGGGGCTAAAGATCAATATTCCAAAGCAGGCAGTGGAGGATATAAGTCCACCTCCTTTGAGAAAAGAAGGACTAGAAGGCTTCCTTGTGAAATGGAAAAACAGAGTTGGCCTTGCTTCTTAAATCCAGAGGATGTGAGTCATAAAAGTAGAGAAAAACCATTCTGACAACTACTGCCTGGGGCTACATCTAATCTGGAGCTGCCAGGCAATGTATGCCTAAGGATAGGACATAGCCTCAGGACAGGGCTGCCTGAGGCTCACTACCAGTTCTGTATGTCCTTCATATCCCTACTATGGAGAAGGCCCAAACCTACTCAATCAGAACTGCTTCTCAATCAATAGCCCCAGGACATTTGTGGAAGTAGCTTCATAATTCTTCTGGGAGGAAAAGCATAGAAAGAAAAAGAGAGAACAATGTGAAGCAAAAATCTGTTCCCCTTAGATAAGTCTGTGATCCATGATTCTAAAATGCATGAAGAAATGTAATATCGTATTTTCCAGCATATAAAGACAACTGGGCAACTGAGTGTATAAGACGACCCCCAACTTTTGAGAAGATTTTCCTGGGTTAAAAAGTCGTCTTATACGCCAGAAAATATGGTACTAAGGAAGAGTCAAGAAAATAAATATCAGGAGTATCAAAAGAGGAGTTATTTTTTGAAGACATAAATATCATAGAATAGTTAGATGAATGTTTCATTATAATCAAGATTGAGATACTCAAAGACATGAGGATATAACATGCATAAAAAAACAAGAAAGTATTAAACAAAAAGTTGCATACATAAAACAAAGTTGATATAAAAATAATCAAATTAAAATATAGGTAGCAAAATATAATAAAAATAAAATGAATAAGATAAACTCTAAAAACTGAAGAGATTATTATTGATTGATAACACTGAACACTTCACCTACCACACAGCAAAAAGATAAAAAGAAACACATGTAGGATCAATTAAAATCCCCACAAGTTCTATTGATGATCCTTTACACTTAAATTTCACTCATCTGTTCCAGAATACTGGCAATGGCAAGGAAAGGAATATCTGATATTTCGTTGAGAACTGTCTCTATTATATCTCCTGTGGGAGCGCACTGACCACCAGGGGGCAGCTCCTGCATTGAGTGTCTGCCCCCTGGTGGTCAGTGCACATCATAGCGACTAGTCGTTCCTCTGTTGGGCCAAAACCGGCTCTTCAACATCCCTGGACGTGCCTAAGATTGAGAGAGGCACCCTAGCACCCCCAGTGTGATCTACTGCCAGCCACAGCCCAGGCACCCCAGCATGATCCGCCCATGCCCTCTCCCTCTCCTCCTACCTTTCCAACGCAATCCGATCCTAGCCAGGCTTGGGCTGTGGGCCTGGGAGGCACCCAAGCAGCTAACCACCCCCTCAGAGATCAGCTCCCATTCGCAGCTGGGGGGTGTAGGCCTGGGAGGCCGCTGTGCCCTCAGAGCTATTCCCTCCCAGCAGCAGCCTGGGGTGTTAGCTTCCAAAGGGCCTGTGCCCCCATGGAGTGATCCCCCCTACACACACCTATAACCTTGGACCTTCCCTTGCCCCCAGCCAAGTGATTGGAGACAGGGGAGGGTATCTGGGCAATGTTGCCCAGCAAACCTCTCCCTTTGGGTAGAAACCTCTGACCAGGTTAGGGAGATAAATGGGTTTTGTTTAAAATCTTTAGAAGCCGCAAAGGAAATGTCTGATGTAGGGTTTCACATCGGAAGTAACTTACAACTAATTTCTGAAGGCAAATGGGGACATTGCAGTTACATTACTGGAGAGCACCCCAGGTCTGGAGGTTGGCTCTGCAAGGGTGGTGGCAGGTGCTCCCCATCCTGGTTCCTCAGCACCTTGGGCAGGGCTTGAGCCCACCCAGGAAGGCCTTTTCCCCTACAGTTTTCACCAAGGCTGGGAAGTTTTGTAGACATGAATAAGAAGTGCACGCACACAAGTCC
Organism: Lasiurus cinereus; assembly: GCA_011751065.1. NCBI lineage: Eukaryota > Metazoa > Chordata > Mammalia > Chiroptera > Vespertilionidae > Lasiurus > Lasiurus cinereus. Next base: position 12,054,933 of record JAAGEH010000029.1, read on the forward strand.
TGAAGATGCCGGGGCCGGCAGAAATGACAAACCGGGAAAGAGCAAAACCAGAAACACCACCGATCCCAACATAGATCATCTTTTTCTTCAGATGACGGTGTGTTTCCCTCTGAAGCAAGACAGATTCAAGTACTGATGATTCTACCAACAGAAAAGTTAAGAGAAAGAGAGGACAGAAAAGGAATAAAAGGAAAAAAGAAAGGACAAAAGATGAAACAGAAAAAAAGAAACAGAAAAAAGGAAGAAAACAACCATATGACATCACCTTTCCAAGGTCTCATGAAATTCCTGTTTAAGGAGTTTATTTTATGACACTTTTAGTTTGGGTTTACATTTTTACTGGTTTGTCAAGACCACAGCAGGTACACTGTTCAATATGTTAAAGAAAAAATCCTATCTAATAAAGAGGGAATATGCAGGGTAGGGCATTTGGGGGTGACCAGGCTGTCTGGGGAGGTTGTTGGGGATGATTGGGCTGGCAGGGGTACAGTTAAGTGTCTATCAGGCTGGCAGAGGAGTGGTTAGAGGGTAATCAGGCTGACAGGCAGAAGCAGTTAGGGGCAATCAGGCTGGAAGGCAAGCAGTTGGGAGCCAGCAGTCCCAGATTGTGAAAGGAATGTCCGACTGCCTGTTTAGACCCAATCCGAGGGGTCTCAGATTGGAGAGGGTTCAGGTTGGGCTGAGGAACACTCCCCCACCCCAAGTGAACCCCGCCTGATAGCCATTCTGAACAATGTTGCTAATAATATTAAAAACAGAAAAACTGCCAAAGGAACTATTTAAAATCCTTATTTAATTTTAAATATTTTCCAATATTAAAATAATTCATAAGTGATGGAGGAATAGAGAGCATTGGATGCTATCAACTCGCCCCTTATATTTCTTGACACCTTTGATGCAATGTGACATAAGTCCTGAGGAGTGAGATTTTTTTTTTTTTTTTGATATCTGGCTACATTGGGGACTACTTCAGACAGATAAATTCAGATTTTTAAACTAGTGAAAATATAAATCCAAAATATTCTAAAACAAATATGGATTGAGAGTTATCACTGGTGGGGTCCCTCAGCCTGGCCTGTGGGGAATGGGCTGAAACCAATCTCTGGTTCTGGGGTGCAGGTGAAGCAGATTTGAGGCCAACAGTGCCCCAGCAGCAACCTAAGGCACAGCTGGTTCTACAAGGAATTGGGTTCCCTACCCCCTCCTCTCTGGGTTCGGGATGCAAATGAACCAGATTCAGGGCCTACAGTGCCCCAGCAGCAACCTAACTCATGGCAGATTCTGAAAGGAATCAGGGTCCCTCCTCTACAGGTTGGAGCATCTGCCCCTTGGTGGTCATTGCATGTCATAATTACCGGGTGAATGGGCGAACTGTCAGATGGTTGCTTAGGCTTTTAAATATATAGATGGTTCTGAAGATGGATAGAACTTGAGGAAGGCATTTGAGAATAAATATAAACTAGAATAGTTTGTATTTCAAAAATGCCTGCCTGTGCAGAGGAATCCAGAATCATCCTCCAAATCCAAAAGAAGTTTCTATATTTTTTTGAAATTATGATATTGATATACTTCAGTCCCTTACGGCCAGATGTTATTTCCATTGAAGTTGGCTAAATCTCCTCACATCAGTCATCTCAATAGACTGTTCTGGGATTCAATAATGACCATTGCATGTTACAGAAAAAAAAAATTTTTAAACTATATTGAATATGTAGCAATAGTGTGTGACTGTTTACTCATCTTTTTTATAAAGACCTTGAAAATCCAATGTACACATGTAATAAAATCACTTTTAAAAGATATACATCATAACCAATTAACCTACCCTAATATGCCATACTTTTCTCAGTGCTACATGACTGAAAATTGAATGGTCACCTCATGTCTATATAATAATTTATCCCTGGTGTATGTAAAAACATTCATTAAAGTCAGATCAAAATGCAAAGACCATCAATGCTTACAAAGACAAGCAGAATGTATTGCTCTCCAGGCCTGTGCCTTGAGAGTCAGGAATGTCACCCAAGTGAGAAGTTCACAAGGTCTCACCAAGTTAAAAGTAAGACTCAATATAGCACAGAAAGAAAAAGATTTTCCCAAATTAGGATTCTGAAGGTCATGATTTGAATAAATAAGAAGAGAACTGCAAAGCTTCTTTTGGAATTGGTCATTGTACTGGTTTACATCACCAAAGTGTGGGCACAGAGGTCATACATTTACATTAACAGAGATAATAATATTTTACTTGCAGGGCAGACTGAAAGCTCATGGGCCAGGACTTTGAATCAATTGGTTCTGCACACCAACACCATGCACCTTGTGTCATGCTGGGCACATAATGATCGTCAAGAATAATTTCTGATTAAATGAATGCACAGAAGTTATACAGAACAACAAAACAGCCATAATTGTGATCCTCAAAACTCTTTGCCTCTATGAATGATTATTTCTGGGTTCAGCATAGTGCTGTGTTTTTCTACACCAACACTTTATCTCCAGGAGATTTTCTACTTTCCTATGGGCCTTTACATGGTTTATAACTGATTCTTTGTTTTCAATTTATTTTCAGACCCTTTTCTCTCTGGAATCACATAAATCCACTACAAAAAGGTCTTTTGAATGAAAATGATGTCAAATACTGAAAGTGTCCCCTGAGGGCACACCGTTGAGTCCATTGGATTAAGGCTAGAATTTCACTTTGTCTCAATCTTTGTCTCAATTTTCACCTTGTTTCTGTTTCAGTCAAGGTTGTTAAAGCTTCTTCATTTTTTTCTCACATGCTCATATTGAAAATTAAATACCCACTGTTCAACATTTTCTCTAGATAGTTTCTGTCTATCAAACATCTGCTTAAGCAAACCAAATACTTCAGGCTGCAGAGGCTAAATACAGGTGTGATTGATGCTCTTTGGCTTAATAAGCACTTTTGGTACATCAGTAATTCTTAACTATGTCTCAAATAATCATCTCACCCCCATATATGATAAGAAGTTAAGATGCCTACTTCTCCTTCATGTGTCATGTCTCTAAAGGAACATAGGTGTGCCTAGAGTAGACCACAGTGTGATATGAAGGAACAATGAAAACTGGAGGATGCTATCAGAAGAAATCCAATCAAGAGCCAGATTAAATATCGAGTTTTCAGTCAGAAGAGACTATTCAGAGGACAGACAGGAATGGAACAGGCCTGACTGGTGTGGGGGGGTGGGGAGCTAGAGAGGGGGAACAACATCAGAGAATCTAAACAAAAGTTGCTATTTGAATCCCTTGTACATGTAAGTGTGGCAGTGACTGGCACTAGTTTGAAAGGGATCATTCTCAGAGAATTGCCCGGACCGCTGAGACAGAGCTGTGGACTTAGTTCATATTGTGATTATAGCACAGCATTACTATAATCATAAACTGGGAAAACCTGCACTCATTCACAACCCCACTCCTCTGGTTGATGCCTGATTATCTATGATCTCCAATGACATGTAAGATGACATCTCTATCTTATACTCAATGTTTCTTTCTTTTTTAAAAATAATATATTTTATTGATTTTTTCCAGAGAGGAAAGGAGAGGGATAGAGAGCCAGAAACATGGATGAGAGAGAAACATTGGTCAGCTGCCTTCTGCACACCTCCCACTGGGGATGTGCCCAAAACCAAAATACATGCCCTTGACCAGAATCAAACCTGGGACCCTTCAGTCTGCAGGCTGATACTCTATCCACTGAGCCAAACCGGTTTTGGCCAATGTCTCTTTCTTATATTGATAATAACTTCATGCCATAGCCATATTAAATTTCCCTAACGCACAAGTTGCTTCAAATGCTCTCTATCCAAACATCTTTAATAGTTCCCCATGGCCAATTGCACCAAAAATTCAAATATGTACATTATAGTCTGCCAGTTGAGCTTTCACATAAAATCATTGCAATTAAATTAAACTGTCTCTTACTACTCTCCCATACACATACCCAACTAGAAATATTCACATTTTGACATAATGACACCATAATTTTATTGGTTCTGTGTACACTTTCTTCTTCCTCAAGTGTGTCCCTTGTTATCGTTCATTCTTCAATTTTTAATTCATATTTTATCTCCTCCAGGAAGCATGTTCCATTTCTTTACCAGCTATCAATGGCATTTTATACCTCTCTCATTGTTGGTTATCATATTCTGCTTTGTAAATAAAGGTATTTTTTTTTACCCTCAAAGTATAAATATATATAGAACATTGATATTCAACTAGTGTACTACAAGAAATTTTAAAACATGCAATACCTATTTAGACAGAGGCACTGACCTCTTTTCCCTTAGATTGTCAAATGAAAATATGATGACAGCCAACACAACAATAGCCATCCAGTGTGAATGAATCAAAATTATACATATTTTTGTCAGATAGGCAAAAAAATATATATTTTTGGTGTGCCACAAACTTTTAGTAATTAATGTATGTGCGTCATGAGATGAAAAAGGTTGAAAATCATTTGCTATATAATAAGAACAATAAGAGCAATGCCTTTGGAAATGTTAATGCTTTAGAATTCAAACTATTTAGAGAGAGAAAAATGGCAGCAGAATAGATGGACAAGTCCGAGCCTTCTCCCTGAGCAGACAGAGAGAACAGCTGAGGGTCATACAAGGAGTGTTTGTTGGCAATTTTAAGGGATGCTATACTACAGGATAAGGTGGGGGACTGCTGGATGGGGCTCCCCTGACCAGGCAGCCCCCACTGCTGCAGGGTTCCCTGCCTGAGCCACCAGCTTGGACATGGAGACCATGCCATCTTGAAGGGGAAAGTGGATGTTTATGGCAGCCTGAAAAGCTACAGCTGCAGCACCCACCGAACAGTTCCAAGCCCCAGAACACTATTTCCCAATTGGCACAAACACTTGGATTCAGAGGAGCTCCACATGACACATGGAAAGGTCAGATTTCGCTTGGGATAAGGTGAGGTCTCTGGTCCCACAGAACAGAAAGGTGCACATACTGGGAACTAGACTGAGGGAACTCTGCACCCAGAGAAATCTGTGGATGTTAGGCAGGATGTGATCCCTGAATGTGGAAGGGGGCCCTCAGAGCTGTTAACAAAGGGGATCTATAGAAAGCAACCCATTCTAATGTGAGGCAGAAGGACAGCCTGCGAGTTATTAAAGTGTGCCGGCTGCTTAGACAGGAGCGGGGAAAGGGGACTGCTTAGACTTGAACTCTTTCCTCTTCAGATCCTTGCTTCTGATTGCTAAGCCCAATACAAAGGATCACCCAGTTGGGGACACCCTGGAAGACTGAAGGGGAAAGGTGTGTTTCTGGAACCTGGGGATCAGAGCAGGGAATAACCATCGGAAAACCAGCTCTGGGGCAGCCCACTCCCACAAAGCAGTATTGAGTGGCCAAGGGAAAGCAGGATCTAAGCACAGGCTAGAGAGGACATATAGTCTCAGAGGTCAATTCAGAAACACTGCCACCCAGGGGCTGAGTCACAAATTTACTCTTGTGTAATCACCAAAGAATAAAGTGATTAAGACACACCACCAGCTTAAAAACTAGTGGAACACAGGGAACTGCAATATTGTCCTAACTGGGAAACTAGCAAGCCAAACAGATCAATAGAGGAAGTGAATGACCTTCGCTACTGCAAACACTAATTTTTTATTTTTTTATTTCTTTTTTTTAATTTTTTTTATTTTTTCATCTTTTACTTAAGAAAATATTTTTTTTCTTTTTTCCTCACCTGATTTTACCTTTTTAATTATTAAATTTTATTTTCAATCAGTATTATTACTACTATTATTTTACCTTTTTGGGGAAAAAAAGTATCATTTTATTTTCTCTTTATTTTACTTTGGAATAAGAGTTCTACATTCTATTTTTATCTTTCCTTTAGCAGCATTTTATTCCATCTCAACTCTACCTTTATGCCTTCACTCTCTTCCTAACTTTTCCCCTATTGTGGTCCTGTTTCTCTTATCCTTTTCATACTTTAGATTTTTCCGATTCTTTCATTTTACCCCCTGTTAAAATTTCACCACACTTATATATCTAATTTTCAATCCCCTGCTCCAAGTCTACAGATACCTCTCTCTTCTCTGTCTTCACTATCCAAAAAAATGTTTTTATCTCTGTCCTTCTGTTGTTGTTTGCTTGCATGTTGATTATATCGATTTTTTATACATTTTTGTGAGATTGTTTTGCTTATTACTCTTATTTTGTTTTGTTTTTTGTTTGCTTTATTTTTGTTTGATTTTTACTTCTGATTTCCCTCACCTCCCTTAATATTAGTTGTTCTTTGTAGATTGCATTAATCTCCAGATACTTGTTGCTGGCATTTGTTGGGATTAGTGGCTGTTCTATTGTAGTTTTATCCCCATCTACAAAATTTGATCCCCTTCTCTTTCTTACTCTTTCTTTTTTTTTTTTCTCCCTTCTCCCAATTTCATTTTAGCACTCCTCTATTTTATTTTAGTTTTCTTCTTCTTTCTCTCTTCTTCTTTCTCACCTATACCCTAATTTGTCTCTCGCTGGTGCTCACCTTTATTTGTGGCTATTAATATTGTGAATACATTTCTGTTCAGTGCCTTATGCATTGTATTTGTTTGTGTTGTTTTTGTCCCTTTAAATTAACGCATGAGAGAGAGAACTACATAACCAGACACCCATAGAAGAGACCATGGGCAGACAAAGAAATAGCCCACATATGAAAGAAAAGCAGGCATTAGAAAAAAAAGAAGTAAACAAAATAAAGGCAAGCAACCTGCCAGAGAAAGAAGTCATAGAAATGGTCATAAAGTGGCTGAAAAGAATGAAGACAAATTCAACAATATGAGTTAGAACCAAGAGGAAATTAACAAGAACCAAGAAGAAATGAAAAATGGCATTGCTGCTGTAAAGAACTCAATTGAAAGCATCAAAAGTAGACTAGAAGAAGCAGAGGACCACATCAGTGAGCTAGAAGAAAAGGTAGGAAAAATATACCCAAGTACAGCAGCTTGTAGAAAAAAAATTAAAAAGCAAGAGGAGAGCCTAAGGAAATTTTGGGATAACATGAAACAAAACAACATCTTCATAATAGGGGTTCCAGAAAGAGTGGAAACTGAGCAAGGAATAGAAAACCTGTTTGAAGAAATAATGAGAGAAAACTTCCCTGATATAAGGAAGAAAAAACCCACACAAATCCAAGAAGCTCACAGAAAGCTAAGCAAAATGAACCCCAAAAGACTGACACCAAGGCTCATTATAATTAAACTGGCAAACACCAATGACAAAGTAAGAATCTTAAAAGTGGCCAGAGACAGAAAGTTATCTACAAAGGAACCCCCATCAGAATAGCGATTGATTTCTCAACAGAAACCTAACAGGCCAGAAGGGAATGGAATGAAATATACAAAGTTATGCAAAGGAAGGGTCTGAATCCAAGAATATTGTAACCAGCAAGGCTATCAATCAAAATTGAAGGTGAAACCAGGAGCTTCACAGACAAAAAAGGACTAAGATAATTTATTACCAACAAACCAGGAATGCAAGAAATGATAAAGGGTCTGCTGTAAAACAATAAAAAAGAAGGAAAAGAAAAAAAGAAAAGAAATAGGAAGCAAAGAAGGAACACAGGGGTAAAGAATACAATGGTGACAAAAAAGTACCTATCAATAATAACTTTAAATGTAAATGGATTAAATGCTCCAATAAAAAAACATATAGTAACAGATTGGATAAGAAAACATGACCCATATATCTGCTGTCTACAAGAAACCCACTTCAGAAAAAAAGATGTACACAGATTGAGGATGAAGGGATGGAAAATGGTCTTTCAGACAAATGGAAATGAAAAAAAAGATGGGTAGCAATACTAATATCTGACAAATTAGTTCTCAAAGTAAAGGACATAACAAGATATAAGGAAGGCCACTTCATAACACTAAAGGGAGCAATCCAACAAGAAGAAATAACTGGTAAACATATATGCACCCAATACAGGAGCACCCAAATATATAAAAAACTCCTGGAGAATATCAAGAGAGAAATTTCCAGCAATGCATTCATAGTAGGAGATTTTAATACACCACTATCACCATTGAACAAATATTCTGAACAAAAAGTCAGGAAAGGAACATCAATTCTAAATGACTCACTAGACCAGATGGAATTAATTGACATCTACAGAAAATTTCCCCCAAAGCCACAGAATATACATTCTTCTCAAGTGCACATAGTTCATTTTCAAAGATAGACCATATGTTGGGTCATAGGCAAAGTCTCTTCCAATTCAAGAGGATAGAAATCATATCAAGCATCTCCTTAGATCACAGTGGCATAAAATTGGAAATCAAATACAATAAAAGCAATCCAAAGAAATTAAACACATGTAGACTAAACAGCATGTTATTAAACAATGACTGAGTTACCAGACAGATCAAGGAAGATATAAAAAAAACATCATGACAATAAATGATAATGAAAACACAACAATCCAAAATCTATGGGACACAGTGAAAGCACTCTTGAAAGGGAATTTCATAGCTCTACAAATCTACTGCAAAAAAATAGAAACAACGGTAATTACCTAACCCTACAACTCGAAGAGTTAGAAAAAGAGCAATAGGAAAATCCCAGTGTAGGCAGAAGGAAGGAAATAGTAAGGATCAGAGTGGAGATAAACTTAGAGACCAAAGAAACAATACAAGAGATAAAAAAAAAAATCAAGATCTGGTTCTTTGAAAGAATACACAAGATTGATGAACCTCTAACTAGGCTCACCAAGAAACAGAGAAGATTGAAATAAACAAAATCAGAAAGGAAAGAGGTGAAATAACAACAGACCCCTCTGAAATACAAAGGATTGTTAAAAAATACTATGAACAACTTTATTCCAATAAACTGCACAACCTGGATGAAATGGACATATTTCTAGAAAAAATATAACCTTTCAAAACTCAATCAAGAAGAATCTGAACATCTCAATGGACCAATAACTATGGAAGAAATTGAAACAGTCATCAAAAAGCGTCCAGCAAACAAAAGCCTGGGGCCAGATGGTTTCACAGGGGAGTTTTATCAAACATTTAAGGAAGAATTAAAACCTATCATCCTCAGACTATTCCAAAAAATTCAAGAGGAATGATCACTTGCAAGCACCTTCTATGAAGCCAGCATCACCCTTATAACAAAACCAGATAAAACAATACAATGAAAGAGAATTACTGGCCAATATTCCTCATGGACATAGATGCCAAAATTCTAGTAAATTGGATCCAACAGTATATCAGAAAGATCATACACCATGACCAAGCAGGATTTATAACAGGAATGCAAGGATGGTACAATATCCGCAAATCAATAAACAGGATACATCACATAAACAAATTGAGAGATAAAAATCACATAGTCGTATCAATTGATACAGAAAAATCATTTGACAAAATCCAACACCATTTCTTGATAAAAATTCTCAACAAGGTGTGAATAGAAGGATCAAACCTCAACATAATAAAGGCCATATATGAAAAACTCACAGCTAACATCATACTCAATGGGCAAAAACTAAAACCATTTCCCTAAGAACAGGAACAAGACAGGAATGCCCACTCTCACCATTCCTGTTCGACATAGTACTAGAAGTATTAGCCATTGCAATTAGACAAGAAGAAGAAAAAAATAAAAGGCATCCAAATTGGAAAAGAAGTAAAGTTGTCCTTGTTTGCAAATGACATGATACTGTACATAAAAAACCCAAAAGATTCCATCAAAAACTAATATACTTAATAAATGAATTCAGCAAGGTAGCAGGATACAAAATTAATGCCCAGAAATCTATGGTATTTCTATGCACTAATTGTGAACTTACAGAAAGAGAGACTGAAAAAGTAATCCCATTTACCATCGTACCAAAAAAAATAAGATACCAAGGAATAAACTTAACTAAGGAATTAAAAGACCTATATGGAGAAAACTACAGGACACTGAAAAAAGAGATAGAGGTAGACATAAAGAGATGGAAGAACATACCATGCTCATGGATTGGGAGAATCAACATCATTAAAATGTCCATACTACCCCAAGCAATTTATAGATTCAATGTACTCCCCATTAAAATACCAATGGCATATTTCACAGCCCTATAATGAACTCTCCAATGATTCATCTGGAACAAAAAAAAAAAGACCCTGAATAGCCATAGCAATCCTGAGAAAGAAATATAAGGTATGTAAGATCTCAATAGCAGATATCAAGCTGTATTACACAGCCACTGTTCTCAAAACAGCCTTGTACTAGCACCAGGACAGACATATAGACCAATGAATAGACTAGAGAATCCAGATATTGACCCAAACCACTATGCTCAATTAATATTTGACAAAGGAGGCATGAACATACAATGGAGTCAAGACAGTCTCTTCAATAAATGGTGCTGGGAATATTGGACAGATACATGCAAAAAAAAAATGAAACTAGACCACCAACTTACACCATACACAAAAATAAACTCAAAATGGATACAGGACTTAAACGTAAGACAGGAAACCATAAAAATACTAGAGGAATCAACAGGCAACACAATCTCAGACCTATTCAGAAGGAACTTCTTCATTGATACTGCTTCTAGCGCAATGGAAGCTAAAGAGAAAATAAACAAATGGGACTACATCAAAACAAAAATATTTTTCACAGCAAAAGAAACCATCAACAAAACAACAAGATAGCCTGCTGTATGGGAGAACATATTTGCAAATGTTATCACTGAATAAGGTTTAATCTCCAACATCTATAGGCAATTTATACAACTGAATAAAAGGAAGATAAATGATACAATAAAAAAATGGGCAACGGACCTAAATAGAGTCTTTTCAAAAGATGACAGAAGGAAGGCTAAGAGACACATGAAAACATGCTCAAATTCATTAATTATCCAAGAAATGCAAATCAAAATGACAATGCGATACCATCTCACATCTGTCAGAATGGCAATCAACAAATCAACAAATGACAAGTGTTAGGAAGGATGCAGAGAAAAAGTAACTCTCGGGCATTGCTGGTGGGAATGCAGTCTGGTTCTGCCACTGTGGAGAACAGTATGGCATTTTCTCAAAAAACTAAAAATGGAACTCTCATTGGTTCGGTAATCCCACTCTTAGGAATATATCCTAAGAAATTAGAAACACCTATCAGAAAGGATATATGCACCCCTATGTTCATAGCAGCACAATTTACAATAGCTAAAATTTGGAAAAAGCCTAGGTGCCCATCAGCAGATGACTGGATCAGAAAACTATGGTACATCTACAAAATGGAATACTGTGTTGCCATAAAAAAGCAAGAATTCTTACCATTTGCAGCAACCTGGGTGGAACTGGAGAGCCTTATACTAAGTGAAATAAGCCAGTCAATGAAAGAAAAATACCACATGATTTCACTCATTTATGGATAATAAAGAACATTATAATCTGATGAACAAAAAGATAGATACAGAGGCAGTAAAGCATCAAACAGACTGTCAAACTACAGTGGAAAGGTTAGGTAGAGGTAGGTTAGCTAAGAGATCAACCAAAGGACTTGTATGCATGCATATAAGCACAACCAATGGACACAATACACTGGATGGTTAGGGCATGCATAGGAATGGAGAGGTGGCAATGAGAAGATACGTACACATGTAACACATTAATAAAAAATTTAAACTATTTGTTTTCATAATATTATACAGGCAGATTTAAGTAAAGTAGGCACTTGGCAACTTCAAAAATAAGTTAGGACTACAGTAATCACTTTCATTTATGAGTGTGTGTGTGTGTTTATATGTAAATATGTCTTAATCAGATTCTGAAATCCAGTTCCAAAGGTGAAGTTACATATAGTATTTTGAACAATGTAAATTTTGCCAGACATGATTACTGAGTGTATAGCAAATGAAATGTAAAAGAAGATAAAAATTATTTTTATCAAAGCTTTAAAATGAGATTATTCAAAAGTGGTTTCATTACTGAAATGAGTTGGCTTTGATAAGTAGAAGGGGAATTAAAGAAAATGTGAGGTGGAAAAAGAGAGGCATGAGCAAAAGTGCAAGAATGAAGATAAATGGTGATTTTGGGGCAAAAAGGAAAAACTGTCTGCTGACAACAGAGACTAAGTCTGAAGGGGGAGGAGTGGTAAATAATGCTAGATCAATAGTGTGAAATCAAGTTTTAGAAGGCTATGAAAAAGCAGAAGAAAAATTGGGATATGATATGATAATAATTGGTTATACTTGTAAAATGACTTATACTTTACAAATCACATGGATTTTTTTTCATTTAAACTTCAATTTGTGGCAGGCATTCTGTATTATAGATGAGGAATTAAAACCAGAGCAGTTAAGAATCTTCTGAAAATCACACAGCTGATAAAATGTAGGACACCAGACTTACTACTTAGTGTTCTTTTTGCATCTATACCCTCCTAACTTCTGAATTTTTTAAGCAAAAGATTGAAATGACTGGCATTTTAGGAAGTGTGTTCTGTGTCAGAGATAACTCTATTGGAAATATACACTCTGCAATGTGAAGGCCCAGTATATTTCCTATGTATGAAACAAAATACAGGTTAATAGGATAGGGAAGTGAACACAAAGGACATTATGAATTACCTGAATAAAATTTTTATGAGGAATATCATTTGGAAATGAGAAACAGTTTCTTGCAATGGATTCTTTAATGATGATAACAAAATAACATTTCCTTTCTAGAACAGTGATTAATATCAAAAGCATACAGCCTATCTTGTTAGGGGGGAAAAAAAAAGATTATCAGCACCTGGGAGATAAAAGGCTTACTGGAAAACCATAAAGTTAGATTTCAGTAGAGATATAGCATTGATCAAAAATAAAGAAAAATATTACTGAAATATATTCAGACTTTTGCCGGAGTAAAATGTGTTTCTCTATTTTGCAAAAGACAAATGAATTTTCCTGCAAAACACTGAATCTAATGTGGGTAATAAGGAGATGGAATATGAAGAGAGGACAAATGGGGGATAGAGTGCTCTGGGAACCATAAATGAATAAATTTTTGCACAACAATAGCAATGCTACCACTGATAATAAACTGCCAGCCCTATACTCATAGTTCCTGTCAGAGAGTTTCAAAATGGGTTAATAAATAAAATTAAATAAGATAAAAAGATGATAGCCCAGTTCCTCTAGAATATATAACTGGGTTTGTTTATTGCTTGGCAATTTTGGTTTTCCTCTTTACTTGTTAGTTTTTAAAATTTTAATAGATGTCTAAAGAATAAAGTAAAATGATTATAGGGAATAGGGGATTTGAAGTTACTATTACAGGCCAGTTTTTTAAAAGTAAGAACATAATAGTGGTGCACTGATTGCTTGTGTTCAGATCAATAATTTCATTTTCCAATTCCTTATTTAAAAGATGGGAATTTCATAAAATATCTGTATTTAAAACTTTCTGAGGGTTTATCAAAAGTGACAGCAATAGTAAGGCCACTTCTGATACATTTTAATAGGCATAAAAAGAATCAAGATAGAAAAAGAGCTAGGCAGTTTTGAGATCCTTTAAAGGGTAACACTGGCATCTAATTCTATGGATTAACTATTTTCAGCTGCTATGCACCAAGTTACTATGCATTCACAGCATTTTATGCAACTAATTTCACTGCAAACTAACTCAATTTATGAATAGCCTTTCTTAGCTTATTAGTTTGGCTGATAATGAGTAGAAGCAAAGATGATATGTCGTAGGATAAAGAAAGAAACTTTTCAACATTTGATTCAAACATGTCAGAAGGATCAATAACTACAATCTCTCAATGAGTTCATGTACATCTCTTGTTCTGTATCCTAAAGTAGAAGCTAAGACAATTAGTTTCATGATTATATTTTTTTTCTAAATTTGTAAGCTGTTTGGCATGGGAGTGGAGAAGAATATCAGCAAATAGTTGGATTGTTTTGTGTGTGTGTGTGTGTGTGTGTGTGTGTGTGTGTGTGTGTGTTTGGCTCTTGTTTTATATTTATTTACTTACTTATTTTATTTTTTAAAATATATTTTATTGATTTTAGAGAGGAAGGGACAGGGAGAGAGAAACATCAATGATGAGAGAGAACCACTGATTGGCTGCCTCCTGCATGACCCCTATTGGGATTGAGCCCACAACCCAGGTATGTACCCTTGGCCAGAATCAAACTTGGGACCCTTCAGTCCGCAGGCTGACACTTTATCCACTGAGTCAAACCAGCTAGGGCTTACTTATTTTAATTTAAATCCGCTATCGTTGAAAGTCTTACATGTGTTTGCTTTTCCCCCCCCATTGACCTCTTCCTGCCCACTTCCGCCCCATCCCCAACACATGCCCTCGCCCCACTATCTGTGTTCATTGGTTATGCTTATATGCATTCATAGAAGCCATTTGATCTCTTACCCCTATCCTTCCCCTGACTTACCTCTGAGGTTTGATGGTCTATGTGATGCTTCTCTGTCTCTGGATCTATTTTTGTTCATCAGTTTATGTTGCTCATTATAATCCACAAATAAATGAGATCATGTGATATCTATCTGTCTCTGAGTGGCTTATTTCACTTAGCATAATGCTTTTCAGGTCCAGCCATGCTGTTGCAAATGGTAAGAGTTCTTTCTTTTATACATCAATGTAGTATTCCATTGTGTAGATGTACCACAGTTTTGTTTGTTTGTTTTTAAATATATTTTATTGATTTTTTACAGAGAGGAAGGGAGAGGGATAGAGAGTCAGAAACATCGATGAGAGAGACATCGATCAGCTGCCTCCTGCACACCTCCTACTGGGGATATGCCTGCAACCAAGATACATGCCCTTGACCAGAATCGAACCTGGGACCTTTCAGTCCACAGGCCGACACTCTAACCACTGAGCCAAACCGGTTTCGGCTGTACCACAGTTTTTTAACCTATTCATCTGCTGATGGGTACTTAGCTGTTTCCAAATCTTAGCTATTGTAAATTGTGCTGCTATGAACATAGGGGTGCATATATCCTTTCTGATTGGTGTTCCTGATTTCTTGGGATATAGTCCTAGAAGTGGGATTACCGGGTCAAATGGGGAGTTGCATTTTTTAATTTTTTGAGGAAATTCCATATTGTTTTCCACAGTGAGATCTGCCTGGTACTGGCACAAGAATAGACATATAGACAAAATTGAACACAACAGAGAACATAGAAATTGACCCAAACCACTCTGCTCAATTAATATTTGACAAAGAAGGCAAAAGCATACAATGGAGTCAAGACAGTCTCTTCAATAAATGGTTTGGAAAAATTGGAGAGATACATGCAAAAAAATGAAACTAGACCATCAACTTACACCATACACAAAAATAAACTCACAATAGATAAAGAACTTAAACATAAGATGAGAAACCATAAAAATATTAGAAAAATTCGTAGGCAGCAAAACATCAGAGATATCTTGTAGCAGTATATCTACCAATATATCTCCTAGAACAATGGAAACTAAGGAAAAAGTAAACAAATGGGATTACATAAAAATAAAAAGCTTCTGCACAGCAAAAGAAAGCATCAACAAAAGAAGAAAGCCCACTGCCTGGGAGACATATTTGCCAATGCTATATATCCAATAAGTTTCTAAACTCCAAATTTGTAGGGAATTCATACATCTTAACAAAAGGAATATAAAGAATCTGATTTAAAACAATGGTCAAAGGACTTAGACACTTTTCCAAATTGGACATACAGAAGGCTAAGAGACATATGAAAACATTATCAAAGTCACTAATCATCTGAGAGATGCAAATCAAAACAACAATGCAGTACCATCTCACACCTGTCAGAATGGCTATCATCAACAAATCAACAAACAAGTGCTGGCAAGGATGTAGAGAAAAAGGAACCTTTATACATCGCTGTTGGGAATGTTCTTGTTTTTTTAGAAACATCAGTGTGAGACCACAACATCAGTGCGCTAGCTCCTGCATGCTTCCTACTAGGAATCAAACCCAAAACCCAGGCATGTACCCTGATGGGATACAACACCCAACCAACTGAGCCACACCAGCCAGGGCCTGTGATTGCATGTTTTATCCTAGATACCAGACATCAGCAATTTAAAAAGCATTACTGATTTTATGGCAGTTTCATTGTCATGAGATAAACACTATCTCTATAACTCTAATAAAATGTTCTGATCTACATTTCAGAAATCAATATAGACATATAAGGATAAATGGTAGGATACAGTTCCTATCCTAATATCTTTTAAAGATTTGGGGGTTTTCCTCAACTATGTTTGAGGGGGGGAGAAAATTTCTGGCATAAAACTAGTAGTAGCTTATGTCTCAATAGTATAGTTGTGAGGAACACTACGCTGTGCACCCGGATACCTCTTAAATGAAGGACTTAATATCCTAGCTGCTAAAAGTGCTCTGCAAATAATGCCTTTTACTATAAGTCCCTTAAGGAATTGCCCTGACTAAAGAGAGCCATCTCTTCTAAGTTTGCATTACTTTCCAGATTGATCTGTCAAATATCATATCAGTATAGTAGGTGTGTAAATTCTGGCCAGATCAGCCTTACTCCAGGCAATTCTAAAGGCACATTCTAGCAGCAGAAGAATATCTCTCATTTTGAATCTCATTTTCTCAGAATTTCTCTCTTCAGGAAAGACTTGGATCCTCTCTTGACAGGCTCCCCTGATTAAGTGAAGTTCAGCTTAATCTCACATTTGTTTAAGTCCAAGACTGTTTATTAGGAACCTTGATTACAACTACAAAATCTTTTGCCATACCTAGTAACTTAATCAAGAAGAGAAATCTCATCATATTTACAAGTCCTGCACAAACACTCAAGGGGAAGGGATTATATAAAAGGAGTCTATAGGGAGGCAGACTGGGGGACATTCAGAGTCTATATTAGAATTCTGCCTACTGTTCTTGTGTTTCTAAACACCATATTTTCATATAAATTAAATAACTTCATATTTTCACTTGTTTTAGCTCACGTTTTAAAGCTTTGCAAGGTACTTCACATGTATTTTACCTGGTGTGTGTGTGTGTGTGTGTGTGTGTGTGTGTGTGTGCGAATTATCCAAAATTAGAAAAACAAAAATTGGGAGCAAAGTGCAATGTCCCTTTGAAAAGAGTTAAAGCAGAATTAGGTAGATAGGGAAAGAGGTGGAAGGAGGAACTGTAAGCTAACTGAAACCACAAAATGTTTTGCAGAAAAATTGGATGGATAGCAGAAAAACAGGGTGTTTTGAAACAAAAAATAATAATAATACAGAAGTTACAGTTTATAACTCTGTAAATTAACCAATTCTGTATATAATCTAGCAATTGTATATGTTCCTTTATTATATTACTTCTACATAGCTCCTCGATTTCTCTTTTAGTCTCAATGTTCTACTAGTTCCCTCATAAACACATTATTTAAAGAAATCTTTGACCTCACAAGTTTGTGTGAAAGTCATCCCAGTTATACAAATTACCTATTTCAATGGTTATATAAGCCACCTATTTGCCTGAGACTTCAATATTTTTTACACTCTCACTGCCAAATTCAATTTAAGTTTGAACATTATCAGTGCTCGGCAATCCTGCTATGTCCCCATGCTTCCTTTCCATTGTAAATTGACAGAAAGTTCTTCCTATAAAGAGGGGTGATTTTAATATAAGATTATATTAATTCTAGCATCCTATAGGATGGACCCAATGAATATTCTT
>JAAGEH010000029.1:12073240-12117876 GCA_011751065.1 Lasiurus cinereus
TCTTTATCTGCCCTTCAATTCTGAATGATAGCTTTGCTGGATAGATTATTCTTGGTTGTAGGTTCTTGCTGTTCATCACGTTGAATATTTCTTGCCACTCCCGTCTGGTCTGCATCGTTTCTGTTGAGAAATCAGCTGACAGTCGTATGGGTGCTCCCTTGTAGGTAATGAACTGTTTTTCTCTTGCTGCTTTTAATATTCTCTCTTTGTCTTTTGCTCTTGGTATTTTAATTATGATGTCTCTTGGTGTGGTCCTCTTTGGATTCCTTTTATTTGGGGTTCTGTGTGCTTCCTGGACTTGTAAGTCTATTTCTTTTACCAGATGAGGGAAGTTTTCAGTCATTATTTCTATAAATAGGTTGTCAGTATCTTGCTCTCTCTCTTCTTCTGGCACCCCCACAATTCTGATGTTGGTACGCTTGAAGTTGCCCCAGAGGCTCCTTACATTATCTTCACATTTTTGGATTCTTTTCTCTTCTTGCTTTTCCAGTTGAGTGTTTTCTGCTTCTTTATATTTCAAATTTTTGACTTGATCCTTGCCTTTCTCTAGTCTGCTGTTAGGACTCTGTATAATAGTTTTTATTTCAGTCAGTGTATGTTTAATTTCTAGTTGGTCTTTTTTCATCTTTAGTTGGACCTTTTCCATCTCTAGTTGAATCTTTTGCATCTCTAGTTGGTCCTTTTTCATCTCCTCTTGGGTCTCACTAAATTTATCCATCTTTTCTAGCATATTCTTGAAAAACCTTATAAGCATGGTTTTGAACTCTATATCCAGTAGTTTTTTTCCCTCCATTTCTTTTGTTTGTAATCCCCTCCCTTGTTTCGGCATTTTCACTATGCCGGGGAAACTTCTGTGTTGAATTCAGCCTTGTGATACCAGACTGCAAAGCCCCAGAAGCCTCTGTTGAGCTTGGGATGGGTGGAGTCTCAGGGCTTAAGGTACCACCTTGCCTTCCAGTCAGCCCCGCCCTCCACACCCCTGAGTCTCATGTGACTGGGTAATCGCTGGAGCGGTCCTTGTGCAGGAGCCCACAGTGCCTCTAACCGCTGCCTTTCCAGCTCCCCTGCACACCAGGACCACAGGAGTCTAGGTCTCCAGGGTTTCACCTGAAACAGGGGCTTAGTGGAGTCAGAAGTGGCACAGTTGGGAGGGTCTGTCTCCCGCCCACTCGCGAAAGCCAGCGGCACAATCAGCAGTCTCTCCTGCACTCATTGCCTTTCGCGCCACCAGGCCTTTGATCTTTTGCGACTCCCCTAAATTTCCGTGCACTTCTCCCTTTTCACAGTCCAAACTCCTCCTGTATGAGTTTCGGCTGGATTTGGGGTTTAGTGTCGTAGGATAAGGGGTTCAATGCCTTTGAGAGTCTCCGTTTCCCTCCTGCCAGAGAAAGCCATCCAGGTACTCCGGCACCTGCTCTCTCCTCATGCGCGTCTCCGTACCTCAGCTTTTTGCAGCTCCTCTGGGTCTCCGTGAGCCCCTCTCTTTCCCTCTAGTTGTAGAACTTCCACTCAGCCAGTTTTCCTGTGGTTCTGGATGATGTCAGTTCTGTCTTTTAGTTGTAGTTTTGAAATTGTTGTGCGAGGCAGCAGTGTAGGTGTTTACCTATTCCGCCATCTTGGATTCCTCCCAATGAATATTCTTGAACCAACTGATAAATTAAAGAAATGAGAGAATTAATGGTTTTTTGTGGTGAAGATTTTTAAAGAATATTATATAGCAGTCTTGTAAAAGTTTTATTAAGAGATTATTTGAAAGGTTAAAAGTCTAGTTCAATTGCCTTAGTTGGCAGGAATCAATTTCCCAAAACCATATATTCTTCATGAAAATGTTAATGAAAATACATTCATAATATTTTATTGTACCACAGATCCTTGTATTCTGTTTCTTCCCGTAGTATTTTTCTATTCTTCAGGTTGTGTGATTTTATTGATCTTTAAATTCAGATTATTTCCTCTGTTGTCTTTGTCTACATTCTGCCATTCAACCCATTCAATTATTATTTCTTTTAAAATTTCAGATACTATATTGTTTAGTTCTAAAATGTCCATTTAATTATTTTTGAGTTTTACTTTTTCTGCTGATACTGTTTATCTTTTCACTTCTAAGTATGTTCACCATGACCTCATTGAACATGGTTATAATAGACTGCCTTAAGTATTTGTCTGATAATCCCACCATCTGTCTCATCTCATTGTTGGCATATACTGATTGTGCTTTTCCTTAAATTTAATCAGAATCTTCTAGTTCTTTGTATGCTGAGTAAGTTTGGGCTGTATCTTAGATATTTTTAATATTGTGCTTCGAGACTCTTATGTTTGTTAATATCCTTTTGAGAATGTTGCTTTTGTATTTTAGAGGAAATCAACTCAGTTTCAGAATGCAACTTCTGTTTTACTGAGTGTGGGGGTTCCAATGTCCATTACATTTTCTAAATCTTTTATGTTGTTTGGGTCTGACTACTACATTTGCTACTCAGAAGCCAGTCAGGTGTTTAGGATGTTGTTTATATGGTAAGTTTCTTGAAGTCTTTGGAATACTTCTTTGGATCTGTTCTGCTCATTAACAGCTTGGGTCAGCCTGGAATTTTATGTTGCTTCAGATACAGGTTTAAGAGATGCCTTCCTTCAGATCTCTTCTCTCTGCTATTTCTCCCACACATTCCAACTCTCTAAGCCCTTTTGTTGATGCCTCTGGCTGGAAAATGAAGTACTCTTGGAGTTCTAGACTTTCACACTGTTGTGTAATTCCATGTGATTGAAGTCTTCAGGACAAAGTGGTGAGAAAAAAGATAAATAAAAAAATAAGAAGGATTTTCTCCACACTCTTCGGACAACAGGAGCTCTATTTCCTGTTTCTTATAGCCAAAGAGATGTTTTTTTGTGGGGTATTTTTTTTGGGGGGTAGGGGGTGGTAAGTACTAGTGTTGCAGCCACCATAGCCATGCACTTTTATGACTGGGGCTGTCCTCAGGAAGGTGCTGGAAGAAAAAGGGAGGGGAAAAAAGCGATTTCCCTCCTATTCCTTAATATGCAAAAAGCTGTTTTCCTTATCCTCTGGCTAAAAACAGTTATTTTTGTGCCAGCACACCATATACTATTTCAGAATTTGGGTGAAGCCCAGAAGAAAAAAGGAAAAAATCATAATATTAATTTCCACTATGGTTTATTATTCAGGTTTTCATTTCTGTCTTCAATCTGCCTGCTCTTGTTTACTTATATTTCAGATTCCTTAGATGGTTGCCTTCCCTATCCAGATATTTTATTGTAATCAATGAAAGATATGGAAAGACCAACTCAGCTGACCTCTGATTATTTTAAATGGGCAAAATATAATATGTTTCACCTTGCTGGAATCCTTATTCCTTAATCCTGTTAAACTAAGCCAACTGTTGAGTATGAGTCCCTCTGTCAAGGATTGAACCTCCTCAGGTGCCATTCAACTGAGGAAACATGAGAAGTTGTGGGTGTATAAGAGAGTCTTTACTGCAGACCTAATAGACATTGCTACCAAGTAGCTATCACACATAGCAGTTCCATAAAGCAGGTAGATTCGTACCAGCTTGTCAATAATATACTTTATACCAGGTTAGACAAAAGAGGCTTCTTGCCCAAATAGTAACATCAGTCTATTGGGTTATAGAAGGGCACACATGCAAAGTACAGTAAGATTGTTGTGTCCTTTCTTTTGCACCTGTGTCTGGTAAATTGGCCTTGGCCTTGAATAGCCAGTGTACTCTAGATAGGGCCCCCCCCACAATCAAATTGACCTTGAACAACTGGCGTACTCTGATCAAGGTTCTCAACACATCTAACCCAAACTCCCAATTATATAAAATGTATTGAGCCCTAGCTGATTTGGCTCAATGGATAGAGTGTCAGCCTGCAGAATGAAGGATCCTGGGTTCAATTCTGGTCAAGGGCACATCCTTGGGTTTCGGGCTCAATCCCCAGTAGGAGGTGTGCAGGAGGAAATCAATCAATGATTGTCTCTCATCATTGATGTTTCTCTCTCTGCCTCTCCCTTCCTTTCTGAAATCAATTTAAAATATATATTGATATATATATTTATATATATATATATATATATATATATATTATTGAAACTACAAATAGATGCATAGATAGACAAATATCCTATTGCTATGTCAAATTCTGAATTTTTACATCATCAAATAATATGGTTAATATGCTGAATGATTGACATAGAAGTAGTAGCTTATTCTCTTTCACTGTAATTTGTTTGCTTCTCTCTTTGTTTCCTTCTCTACAATCATATTTCAGTTAAATAAAAACAACATCTAAATGTAATAGCTTCTGTGGAAATGCTCTCATAACAAACGATTGATGACAGAGAATAGGTCACAATGAGTATGAGATTGTGATTCCTCTCTTAATACCATGAATATCTAAGGAACAAATTATCTTCATTGAAATTCAATGAAGTGCTTTTATCACTTCTTTTTTTACTAAGAGTCGGGAATATAAATATAAAGATTGGAGAAAAGTGTTATGTTGAGAAGCATGTTTATTCTACAAAAGTTGATATTAAACATGAACAGGCATTCTCCTGGGAGCATGATAATTGGGAGAGATGATTTATGGGTATTCTTATCTAACAATTTTGACTTTTCTCCATAATTGCACATGAGTTAATATGAGGACAATTACAGGGTATTTTATTGTGCACAGGTCAAAACTTTAACATTAAATTGAAAGAAACTACGGGTGCAGCTGTGAAGAGAGTCCTTGTTCTTGAAAGATATATACAGATCTGAAATTTGGGAGAATATTTTAATTAAACTTGAAATTCAGTTTGCATGCCAAGCTCTATGATAAATTATTAATTAGAGGATAAGAAGCTACTCTTCCCATAAATATGGAATAGGGCAAAGGAAGTTCAAAACTCATTAATGGGAAGAGAAGAGGGAGAAATAAATACAGAGATTATATGTTTAAAAAAAGAGGGAAAGAGCTAGAGTCTCAGATTGGTAACTTCAACTCTGTTTTGCACATGAGAAAACTAAATCCTAATTTGGTACAAATATTTGCTATAGGTCACAGAAGCACTGGGAGACAGATTTTGGCAAGAAATAGGGATCAACAAACTTTCTCTGTAAAAGGACCAGATAGTAAATAGTAAGGTTTTACAGGCTATCCGGTCTTTGCCACTGCAGTGTAAGAGCAACCATAAACAATAGGGAAATAAAAAGGCATGGCTAAATGCCAATAGAAATTTGTTTTGTAACACAAGCAATGGACCAGATTTAGCACATGGGTTGTTGAACTTGGTCTAGAGTATAAACTTCTTGACATGCCCTCATTGCATACAACTGCATATCCTTGTACACACAAAGGGGACTTTATTTTTACAAAAGAGTACAAGAGATTAAAATTTAATATGTTAAGGGTCAATTTTTCTGTTCTCTGCAATTTAATTTGTAATGTGTTCAAAAATAGGATGGGTAGGAGGGACCATGAATGTGATAACACTATGGCAAATGCTAATTATAGAATCTAAGTGAAAGGTGTATGTATATTCCTTGTTAATTACTTCAAGTTTTCAATATGCTTGAAAATATTAATAATCTAATGCAGAAAAAATATAATATGGGACCAAATTCAAATTTCTTAAAATGTTTAAGATTCTTTACAAAAATAAATGGTATTTGCTAAAATTATTTTAGCAAAATATTCGTATGACATACACATTCGTATGACCACCTGACGTTGGTAGGCAAATTAGCCATACACTGCATCATATGGGATATGGAAGCCAAAGGCCTGTTCAAACACCTTTGCTGTCTGCAGTTATCAAGATAAAACATCTCCAATTCGCACAGGAAGACAAGTATTGGACAGTAGAGCATTGGAAAAAAAGTCATGTGGTCCGATGAATCACGTTTTTAGTTGCATCATGCAGATGGCAGAGTGAGAATTTGGAGGAAACAGCATGAAAGCATGCACCTCACGTGCACGAGTACAATCCTTCAAGCTGGTGGGGGCAATGTTATGGTTTGGAGCATATTTTCCTGACATGATTTGGGCCCTTTAATTCCTGTGGAACAATGTCTGAATAGCACAACATATCTAAGTATTGTTGCTGATCAAGTTCATCCTATCATGTTGATGTTGTATCCCAATGGAGATGACTTCTTCTAACAAGACAATGCACCATGCTACGGTGCTCGTATTGTGCAGGAGTGGTTTCAAGAACATGCGGGAGACTTCACCTTGCTTAGGTGGCCCCCACAATCACCAGATCTCAATCCAATTGAACATTGGTGGGACAAAGTTAAAAGAGCCATCAGGCAACTGGTTCTACAACCATCAAATCTTATAGAACTGGACAGTGCTATTCATCAGGAATGGTGTCAGATTCCTCCCATGACTTTTCAACATCTTGTGGAGTCAATGCCAAGAATTGCCGCAGTATGGAAGGCAAAAGGTGGCCCAACGAAGTACTTGAAAGGGTGGTCATAATAATCTGGCCACTCAGTGTATTTTATACAGTCAATTTAAAAGAATATTTTCAGAGACTTATACAACAGTTATACTTCATACTAGCCATAGCTTTGGGAAACTATATATTTTATTGTTTTTAACCCTTACTGGAGGATATTTTTCCCAATGATTTCTAGAGAGCATGAAAGGGAGGGTGGAGGGGGAGACAGAAAGAGAGAAACATCTTATGAGAGAGAGCACATCTGGGGCTGCAGAACCTACAACAAGGTATGTTCCCTTGTTCTGCGAATCTTTGATCTGCAGGCCTGCGCTCTAACCACTGAGGCCATAGGCCAGGGTTGTACACCATATCTTAATGTGATTTTTTTCCCCATTTATTACAGAACTCAGTTTGTTGCCAAAAAAACACAACAGATAATTAAGTTAATTTACATAAATTTGTTTACCAATCTAGTTTGTAAGATCTTTTTTATTCAGTCATAGAAACACTCATTTAATCTGGAGTTTAAAGGAAAGTCATATTGTGATTTTTATTCAAACTTCCAATAAGAATAGGGTTATAGAGAAATTACAATATTACTTGGTACAGATACATTGAAAAATTAAGACAAACCAACCCATGGGTAATTAACTGTAGTATTCATATATTTTTCCTGAACTATATATAACTTTTTTTCTCAGAGGAGTAAGCTAAATGAAATTACAAAGTGACTTCTTCCACTCTGTTGTAACTGTAAAACTAATTTGAAAGTTATTACTGTTGTTGAGATGTAATCTCATTAAAAGCAAATTGTGCACTACTTTTTTTAGCAAATTTTTAGCCAAACCTTCTTCTTAATGATACTAACCATTAAAATCTATACATATTTTTACAGCATTTGCCTTTTTAAAAAATATATTTTTTATTGATTTCAGAGAGGATGGGATAGGGAGAGAGTGAGAAAATAAAAAACATCAATGATGAAAAAGAATCACTGATTGGCTGCCTCCTTGCATGCCATACACTGGGGATCGAGCTCAAACCCAGTTATGTGCCTTGACTAGGAACTGAATCGTGACCTCCTGGTTCATAGGTCAAGGCTCAACCACTGAAGCACACCAACCAGGCAGCATTTGCATTTAAGTAAGTATATATACAGTGTATTGTTTATAAATATTTTATCAATATGTAGAATTTAAAAAGTTTATTGGTGGGTCTTATTTTCATATCTTGCCATCTCAGAGTCAATGAGGAAGTCAGCCATGGAGTGTCAAAAACTGTTAACCAATTATGAAGAAAATCACTCCTATATTTTCCATTATAACTTTCACACTTAGATGTGGTGTTGACATATTACTGAGAATGCCCTTGGACACAAACAGAAGAAAGTAGTCCCAAAGCCTTAGATACATGAGCATCTCTAAAAAAAATTCAAGCTGTGAAAATATTAAGAATAGCAATGATTGTCAAAATTGCTATATATCTTGCCAAAACCGGTTTGGCTCAGTGGATAGAGCATTCGCCTGTGGACTGAAAGGTCTCAGGTTTGATTTCGGTCAAGGGCATGTACCTTGGTTGCAGGCACATCTCCAGTGTGGGGTGTGCAGGAGGCAGCTGATCAATGTCCCTGTCTCATCAATGTTCCTACCTCTCTATCCATCTCCCTCCCTCTCTGCAAAAAAATCAATAAAATATATTTTTAAAAATTGCTGTATATCTTAAACAGTGTTAAATTCATGCCAAAAGCATTTTACCTGGGATGCTCAGGCAACACCTAACATTTGAATTAATAGCTCATGATTTTGAGCCTTCTTCGTTTTTTTTGTTTTTAATGGCATGATAGCAAGTAAAAAAGGAACAATAGAACAAATCAACTGAAATAATATTTACTCATAAACAGTTAATGAAATTAAAAATAGCAAACTAAGGATGGAATCAGACCACTTTTTAACCATTGAATGAATAGATACCAGAGTTGCATTTGATCAAAACCTAGTACAGCTCAAGTTTTCACAGTTAGTTATTCTTCTCTGAATGGTTATTTATCCATCTCATTAAGAAAAGCAAAGTAGTTATAATCAAGTGGAGTTCAAGTACACTTGAAAGTTATACTCAGTGACATTTTTGGACCAAAGTTTATCCTATCTAATAAAAGAGTAATATGCAAATTGACCACATAACACCGCTACACCCACCAGCTATGCCCGCCCGCCCATCAGAGTGAGTATGGAAATTAACCCAACCAAGATGGCTACAGCCACAGAGAGAGCAAAAAGGAGTCTTGGGTTGCCCCTGGCAATGAAGGAAACCAAGTTTTCCACAAATCCTGGCTCGCCAGGCCTCTGCTTAAGGCAACAAAGTTTCAATGGCTGCCCCCACTGAATGAGGCTTGGGTTGCCCTTGGCAATGGAGGAAGACAAGCCAAATCCTGGACAGCCAGGCCTCCACTTAAGGCAATAAAGTTTCAATGGCTGCCGCCATGAAGCGAAGCTTGGGTTGCCCCTGGCAATGGAGAAAGCCAAGCTTTCCACACACTTTGGCCAGCCAGAGCTCTACTTAAGGCAACAAAGTTTCAATGGCTGTGTGAGCAGAAGGCTTGGCTCTGCTCCAGGCTAAAAAGTTTCAACTGTAGAAGATAAATAAATCCCAGATACCAGGGCCTCCACTTGGGTCACTGGGGGGGGGGGGCGCACGTGGCCAGCCTGCAAACCACCACAGACCCCTCATCCAGGCCACCTCATGCCCCAAGGGAACACCCACCCTGATCCAGGACACCCTTCAGGGCAAACCAGCTGGCCCCACCCATGTACCAGGCCTCTATCCTGTCTAATAAAAGAGTAATATCCAGATTGACCATCACCCCAATACACAAGATGACTGCCCCCATGTGGTCAAAAGATGCTGCCCTCATGTGGACACAAGATGGCCACCACAAGATGGGTTGGCAGGAACCAGGCCAGAAAAGGAGGGCAGTTGTGGGCGATCAGGCCAGCAGAGGAGGGAAGTTGGGAGGGACCAGGCCTGCTAGGGAGGGCAGTTGAGGAGGGGGGACCCAGGCCTGCAGGGGAGGGCACTTAGGGGCAAATAGGCTGGCAGGGGAGACGTTAGGCATCAATCAGGCTGCCAGAGAGTGGTTAGGGGGTGATCAGGCTGGCAGGCAAAAGCAATTAGGGGTAATCAGGAAGATAGGCAGGTGAGCAGTTGGGAGCCAGCAGTCCTAGATTGTGAGAGAGATGTCCGACTGCCCGTTTAGGTTCAATCCTACCTCGATCTGGCCTAAATGGGCAGTCAGACATCCCTCAAGGGGTCCCAGATTGGAGAGGGAGCAGGCTGGGCTGAAGGACACCACCCACCCCGTGCACCAGGCCTCTAGTAAATTACTAACATGTAAACAATCTAAAAGATATTGCATAGATCTTACTATAGGCCTAGAACTATGTATTTGGAAGGCATACAAAAGAAGTTTAAAGAAAATCTGTCAGAGAAATGAGAAGTGACAACTTAAACATGACAGTTTGATTTTGAGACAACTGCAATAGAATTTGTGTTTATTTAATATATCCTCCTAATTACATGGATTTTAAAACATACTGAACATGATATAAGCAATAAAGTTTCTAGATTTTTTAATTTTTAAACTTTTTTAATTTTATTATTTAAATAAAACTTTAATATTTGTAGTATGATTTATTCTCTCATTTAGTAATTCACTGGAACAAACAGATGGCAAAATAAGGAGATAAGAAGAGCATTGAAGCAATCTTTAAAAATTCACATCCATGTTATTTGTGTGGTATTTGTGAAGCAATAGCACCAAGTTGGATCTATCATACATTCTAACGTTGTTCTTAGGTTGATCATACCCATGTATGTTGTAATAAACTCTGATTTAAGAGTCATATAGGCCCCAGTTAAAATCCCTGCTCTGCTACTCATAAGCACTGTGATAAGAGAAAAACTACTTTACTTCTTTGAGCCAGTTCTTTCCTTCAGGGTAAATGACATCTATTTTTCAGGGTGAGTAAATTAGGAAATATGCATTATAAAACTCAAGTGCTTGCCAAATGGCCATCCTTTTCCTTAAACCTGTTTCATCAAATATAGGTTTAAAATATACTGACTGGTTTTCCAGCAATATGGCAGACTAGATATCCTAGAAAAAAATTAAACATTTTATCTAAGCATCTATCAATCCTTGGTTAAGAGAATGTAATAAATGCAAATATGAACACTTTAAATAAACAGATGAAAGAATGTCATAGGGGATGACAGAAATAAAAACAGAAATGGACATTAGAATAAAAGAGAGGTAAGCTAGGGCAGATGCTAAGGCTATCTTGAAGGATATTTTCTGATCTCTTAAGCAGATTCTAATGTGTGGGAATGAGAAGCAAGTCAACAATGGAAAAGTCAAATTTGAGGCTGTAATTTAAACTCAAGGGTCTTAAAGGACAACACCTTCAGTGAAAGGGTAGATAAAATCAATGGGGAGGGAAGGGGAACATACATAACACTTTCAATAATAAATATGGTTTTAGATAAATTAATTAATTAACTCAGATATACAATAAAATGGAAAAAAATAAAGGGTAGATACAGTCTATATGGCAGAAAAAATATATGATTAGGAAAATTGAAAATTTATAACCACATACAAATCCTCATGTTGTACTGGTGTTTGAATGTATGATATCACTATGATTTAAGAAATCCCCAAACCAAGATGGTACCATAAATGTGACTCAGGTTGACATTGTTAGTAGCAAATCCCTTTTAATGTGATACATTTTCAACCAGGGTCATCTAGTATTCCCACAAGTACAGTCTTGCTGAACAGGAGATCATAAACAAAAATCATAAATACATGAGAAAACAAACCATATAACAAGTTAGAAAATGTTTAAACAGCAGAAATAAAATTTCAAAAACTACAATCACTTGGATATGGATGTAAAAATATGGATTGCCCTAGCCGGTATTTTTCAATGGATAGAGCATCGGCCTGCAAACTGGAGGCCCCAGGGTTCAGTTCCAGTCAAGGGCACATGGGTAGGTTATGGGCTCATCCCCAGTAGGGGGCGTGCAAGAGGCAACTGATCAATGATTCTCTCATCATTGATATTTCTATCTTTCCCTCTCTCTTCCTCTCTGAAGTCAATAAAACCATATTAAAACATTTTTTAATAAAAATATGTTTCAATAATCAGTCAATTGAAAGCTGAGGGATGATGTTTACTTTTATCATAAGCAAAGCATAAACAAAGCTCAGAGGAGATAAACAGTATATTCACTTTTGTTAGAAATAAAAAAAATATGTGTGTCAATCATCATCATCATCATCATCATCATCATCACCCTAATAGTGTTGTAGAGATAGTAAGTCCTGGTTCTGTCATGAACTATGGCCTTGTGAAAGCTATTTTTACTGTGTTACAATTTCCTCACTTGTAAAAATGAGGATAAGAATAATACCTGAAATTAGTTTTATGAGGACAGATGAGATTATAAAAGTACACATTTAGTTGTTCAATACATATCAATAAATATTCATATTAAAACATGTATTTAAATGTATTCATATTAAAACATGCATTCAAAACTTTTCAGTATGATGAATAAAGTGTTAAACATTGGTAAACAAAGCTGGTTAAGACAAAATAAACAGTTAAGTGGTAAAATAAGCATTTAAACCAGCAATTATAATGTAATGAATATTTTTGCCTTAATATAGATGCTTATAAATATAAACTAAAACCTGGAAGAATGAAAGGCAAAGATTTCATCATGATACAGTCAGCCAATGCTTCACATAAAAGGAAATATTCAAGCTGAATTGAAAATGTTTACTAAGAATTTCTTGGCAGAAAAGTAAAGGAATGGAGAAAACACTCTGGGCAAAGTAAAAAAGAATCACAAGGTTACTTCCAGAAAATGATAGACAGTAGTTCACGGAAGTCCTGGGAGGGGGCAGGTGCAGGATGGAGGGTGTCAATAGGGGGGAAGAAAAATTGAATAGAAGATACAGAGATTTCCCACATAACTCCTACCCAAACCCATGCATAACCTCCCCATCATCAACATCCTGTACCAGCGTAGTAGCTTTTTACAATGACAGAATCAACATTGACACATAATTATCACTCAAAGTCCATAGTTTATATTAGCATTCTTTATTGGTGTACATTCCATGGGTTTGGATGAATATAAAATGACATGTATCTACCCTTTTAGTGTAGTACACGATTGTTTTCACTGCACTAAAAAATCTGTTCTGCCTAGTCATCCCTCTGTCCCTCCTAAACTGGCAAACATTGATCTTTTTACTGTATCCCTATTTTTGTCATATAGATGGAATCATACAATATGTTTTCTTTTCATATTGGTTTCTTATACTTAATAATATGCATTTAAGTTTCCTTTATGTCTTCTCTTGGCTTGATAGGTCATTTATTTTTAGTGCTTAATAATAATCCATTCTCTCTATGTTTATTCATCTACTGAAGAACATCTTGATTGCTTCCTAGTTTTGGCAATTATGAATAAAGCTACTATAAGCATGCAGGTTTTTATATGGACATGTTTTTCATTCCTTTGGGTAAATAGCAAGGGGCACAATCGGTGGATCACATAAGAGTATGTTTACTTTTGTAAGAAACTGCCAACTGTATTCCAAAGTGGCTGTACCATTTTGCATTCCTATCAGCAATGAATGAGAGTTCCTTTTACCCACATTATGGCCAGCATTTGTTTTCAGTGTTCTAGACTTTGGCCATTCTAAAAGGTATATAGTAGTATCTTGTTGTTTTTTGTGCCGTACCAGCAAAGCCAAAGGTTCGGTGAGCCTGAGGAGAGGCAGTGAAGGATTAAAGAAGACAGACAAAGAGACTACAGCAGGGGCTCAGAGGATCTCCCAGGACTGGCTGAGGACACAGAAAGACCCAGCGTGCAAGCCAAGGCTTTATTTTATAGTCTCATTAAAACAAGGATAGTGATCAACATGTTTACAATGTTCTTGTGCATTTCACCTTGTTTTGGCAGCGCTTACTGCGCCTCCCACAGCCCATTAGCTACCTAGGAAGGAACTAGGGAGGGCTATAAGGTTAAGCCTAATTAAGCTAAGAGGGCTCTGCCCTCCAAGCTGGGACTTGTTTGTGGCTTAACCCTAGAACCGCTCCCTACAGATTTTCCCCTAGCTTTATTGAAATATAATTGAAAAATAACGTTGTGGAGGTTTTAAAAGTACAAAGTGATTATTTGAATAATGTATGTATTCTGAAATTATTACCACAATTAGATTAGTAAACATCTCTGTAACTTCACATAATTATTATTTTTTGAGGAAGTGAGAACATTTAAGATATCTTAGCAACTTTCAGGTATATGAAACAGTATTGTTAGCTACCATCACCATGCTGTATATTGGATCCCCAGAATGTATTCATCTTATAACTGGAAGTTTGTACCCTTCTCCCAATTTACCCCACCCTCCAGCCCCCAACAACCACCAAACTACTCTGTTTCTCTGAGTTTGGCTTTTAGAGATTCCACATATAATTGACATCATACCTTATTTATCTTTCTTTGTCCAATGTATTTTACTAAGTATAATGTACTCAGGGTCCATCCATGTTCTCACAAATGGAAAAAGTGCCTTCTTTTTATAGCTGAATAAAATTCCACCTATAATAATAAAAGCATAATATGCTAATTAGACTGGACATCCTTCCTTCCACACAAAACCACAGTGGGCAAAGGCTGCAGCAGAGGACCCCTGGCCTGGACAGCAGTGGCAGGCAGGGGCCAGTGCGAAGACCCTTGCACAAAATTCATGCACCCAGTGTGCGGAGGGGTTTCCCTCAGCCAGGTGTGCCCTGTCACAGTACGAGTGCCCAGTGATTGATTGTCCCAAAGAGGTAAGGCCCGCCCACCCATCCAGGGCTCTTGGATGGATTGCCCCAAAGAAGTAGGCCAGAGTTGTGGGTGCCACCTCCATGCTAGGAGGCGGGCCCCCCAGAACCCCAGGCAGAGCTCGCTGAGTGAAACTGGGAGGAGGCAGGATCCCCAGGCAGGCCTCCTCAGACCCTCAGGCAGGCTTCGCCTAGCGGAGCCAGGGACCCGCCTCCTCCTAGCTCAGCACGTGAGCTGGGCAGCTTCAAGCTCAGCCCCTCCCACTTGCACATGCCTGCTGTGCATACAGCCATCTTGTGACCCTGTGAGGGCATCACAGTGTTACAACTACTTAGGCTTTTCTTTGTAAGGATCATTATTATACATATACACATTTTCTTTAGCCATTCATATGTGAATAGACAAGTTGTTTCCACATTTTGTCTATTGTAAATAATGTTGCAATGAAAATGGGAGAGCAGATAACTCCTCAAAATAGTGATTCCAGTTCTTCTGGAAATATACCTAAAAATTGTTGGACATATTATAGTTCCATTTTTAATTTTTGAAGGAACTTCCATACTGTTTCTCATAGTGGCTATAGTAATTTGCATTGGCAACCACACTGCACAAGGTTTCCCTTTTCTCCACATCTTTGCCAACATTCATCTCTTGTCTTTTTGATGATAGCTAATCTAACCTGTGTGAGGTGACATCTTGTTGTCATTTTGATTTGAATTTCCCTGAGAATCAGGAATGTTGAAGATGGCCATTTGTATGTCTTCCTTGGAAAAATACCTATCCAGATCCTCTGATCATTTTTTAATTTGTTATTTTTTTGCTATTGAATTATATGAGTTTCTTATGTATAATGGATATTAACCTCTTATCAGATATATGATTTACAAATATTTTCTCCCATTGGTAGGTTGCTTCTTCATTTTGTTGATTATTTCTTTATCTATCAATCTAGTTTGTTAGAGTACCATTTATTGATTTTTACTTTTTTGTGCCTTGGGTTCATATCCACAAAATCATTACCAAGACCAATGTCCAGGAGGTTTTTTTACTTATATTTTCTATTAAGAGTTTTATCATTTCAAGACATAGATGTTTAATTCATCTAAAATATTTTTATTGATTTTTTAAAAATTAAGGAAGAGGGATAGAGAGTTAGAAACATTTATGAAAGAGAAACATTGATCATCTGCCTCCTGCACACCTCCTACTGGAGATTGAACCTGCAACCCAGGCATGTGCCCTGACCAGGCATCAACCCAGGACCTTTCAGTCCACGGCCCGACACTCTATTCACTGAGCCAAACCAGTCAGGGCTGTTTAATTCATTTAGAGTTAATTTTTGTTAATGGTGTAAGATAAGGGTCCAATGTCATTCTTTTGCACATCTTATCCAGGTTTCCCAACACCATTTATTAAAGAGACTTTTCTTTCTCTATTGAATATTCTTTGCTCCTTTTTCATGTTAGTTGATCAAATACAAATGGATATGTTTTGGGGCTCTCAACTATGTTCCATTGGTCTTTATCTGTCTGATAATTCTTTTAACTGAAATTTTAAATTTGTTATTGAATATCTGTAGTGAATGTTTTATATTATTGTATTTGCAATTTCAGAATGTCTGTTTATTTCTTACAATATTTATCTCTTATGTCTATTATTTTCCTCAATTTAATAAAACATGGTCGGTCATCACACGTTTTTTATTTTAATAATCATGATTTTCTTTAGTTCTTCGAACACGTAACAGCTTCTTTAAAGTCTTCGTTAAATACACTCACGGGTAGTTTGTGTTACATACTTTACCCCCAGTGGATGAGTGATACTTTGCAGTTTCTGTACATGACTCATAACATTGTCTTGGAAACTTGACAACTCAGATAATATGGTATAGCAATTCTGGGCATTTAATTTTATTTAGTTGTTTAATGATTGGCCATATTATTTTCCTGAATTCTACAAGTCTACATCCATCCCCTCAACATAAAGCCTCTGATATTGTTACTCAGAGTGGTGCAGCCTTGGATATTGCCACAGTCACCAGTTGGATAAAAGTGGTTCTAGCAGGGTTATACTGACTAGCTCTTTCCCTGACCACACCAATCCGCCACGTACCACTAACTGCTGCCTTGTTGCTTTATTATTTTCACCAATTCCTGGGGAGGCCAAATTACATCACAAACTAATCCAATCAAATTCTAACCCCTTGTCCTAACTAGTTTGGCTCAATAGATAGAGCGTCGGCCTGCCGACTCAAGGGTCCCAGGTTCTATTCCGGTCAAGGGCATGTACCTTGATTGTGGGCATATCAGGAAGCAGCTGATCAATGTTTCTTTCTCACTGAGGTTTCTAACTCTCTATCCCTCTCCCTTCCTCTCTGAAAAAAAAATCGATAAAATATATTTTTTAAAAATTCCAACCTTTTTTAAAGGATATATATGGAGGTCAGGGTTTGAGGTATTTACTGCTAGAAGGAGGACTCTTCCCAACTGTTTGGTTCCAGGTTTCTCTCCAGAAGACCGGCCAACCCATAATTTAACCAATATCTCCAACGAATCTATCACTATAATTCCAACTGTCTTTCGCCATGACTTCTACATTTTCTTGTGTAAGCTCATATGCATGAACTTGTTCAATCTCAATTTCAATCAAAAGTTAGTCCCTTGGAGAATGAATTTGGAGTTCTCTATTCTATGGCTTCCTTTCCTACCCCAGGGGAAAATCTCTGAAACCAGGTTCTGGTTCTGGGAGAAGGAATAATGGTGCTTGTCTCTTTAAGAGCTAGGTGCTCAGTGGATTGAGTAGAAACAGTACAAGGTCTCCTTAGTTTGCTTCTCTTGGCATAGATATTCTCTAAAAGCTAGGACAAGGGCAATCAGGTCCCACATATTCTCAGGTGTGCCATAACAAAGGTAGTGCATTTGTTCAGTGAGTGGGGTGTGGGCAGAAAAAGAGAACCCTCATCTCTTAGCCATATATGCCCAGGTCATAGCCTCAGCAACATACAGCTGGGACCTGGATGAGAAATGTTCACATATTTTGCCTGTCTAAATTCATTAACCAATGTTACCCTCAATTAATTCAATAAAAATTATGTAAATAAAGTAGAAAATTTTGAAATTAAAATAATAAACAAACAAATAAATATAAATTAAAAAGTATTAACTGGTAATATCTGGATTGATTTTTCTACTTACTAATAGATTGTGACTAATGGATTTTAAAACATTGCTCAAGTTAATTTATAGTCTTGGTTTATTTGTCCACTCATTCTTATTAATTAAATCTATAATGATTCAGAGCACTAGTTCAATTTATATTTTTGAAAGTAAAAATATGAATGAAATACACTTATTTATTCAAGGAGTTTAAAATCTACTTAGAGATTATATAAATTGTAAAAATGCTATTGACAATAAACATGCCATTGAAAGTTTTTAAGCAGAGGGATAATGTAATCATACCTATTTTTCAGGAAGTCAAATCTGGTGATGGCATAGAGATGGAATAGGTAATGGGGAGAAACCACAAACTGGCATATCAGTTTATAGGTTTTTGCATTTAGACCATAAATATGGTATGAACCAAAATGTAAATGATATAGTAGAATCAGATAGGAGAGAGTTGAGGTATAGTGATCTAACACACATGCAGCAGATAGAGTCAATAAAATGCAGTGATAGCTGGGTTTTAGGATAAAAATGTTTTCCTGTGCAGTGGAAAGTGCATGTGACATTATATACTTGAGATAGGAATATGAAGAAGAAATATAGGGTGTCCCCCAAAATGTATACACACTTTGAGTAATTGTAAAGGCAGTGTTTATTAAAATACATTTAATTTTTAAAATTGAGCAACCAATTGTTAAAGCATGTATACATTTTGGAGGATACCATGCATGTTTAGGGGTAAGAGGAGGAGAAAGTGTATCTTTTGGTATACTTGGTAAGTGCTGATAATTTGTTCATGAAATAAAGCCATTAACTAAAAATTCTGGTAGAAATTGTAGGACTTTAACAAAAAGTGATACATAATTGAGTGAAAATTTTTTTAAAAGATCAAGCACCCCTGATATTTGTGAAATTAAATAATTTTATATAATATGTATTATGTAAATGTTTGGCATTATTGTTTGTGTGTAATACATATATTGTCACTTCCATTTTAGTGAAAAGTAGTAAGTTATTTAAAAATAAATCAATTAAACAGTTAACATATTCTATCTAAAGCACAATGGTTATATTTTAAATTATTTATGAACTTGAAAATAATTTCCAAGAAGAGGCCATATTATCAATATATTTTAACTTTAGAAAAATAACAGTAAACTCCTTTAAAGTAAATTAAATAACTGAGTTTAAACACTTGTCACAGTGATCTCTCTGATTCTACACTTATTAAATGCATCAAAATAGCATTCATTTAGATGTGCATACTGTTCGTTTGTCTGTCTGTCTGTCTATCTACCTATCTATCACTTATCTATCCATCATCTATCTATCTATACTGTAGCTAAAATAACATCTGCTCTTAATCACATAGATAAGAACCAGTTTTAAATTCCAGAACAACCACTTGCTATGTGAAAATGAAAAGTAATTTGTTTCTTTAAACCTTATTTATTCATCTAAAAGTGACAAACAATACCAGCTCTCTCCTAGAGCTGTTGTGAGGATTCTATGAGGAGCTAAATGAAGGGACCAACATCCACACCTGGCATTTAATTGCTATAAATGAGTGAGATATGGGAAAGGACCTGTATCCATGCCTTAAACTTAGTAGTTCAAATAAACAAGCTGCAAAATCTGACACGCACAGTGTAACAGGAAGCAGTACAAGACAATCATTATTCTCGAAGTTTAATAGCCTTGTTAATGTGGTGCAGAGAGACTATTGTCTTTGCTGTAAACAATATTATTGCTTGGGTCATGTCATTTTTGTCTACAGTAATGGATGCAATGACCAAATTTTAAGGATGAAGATAAATACATTAGAAACTACTACTCCCTTTAATGTTTGTCTATTAAAATAGTGTATTTATTCCTATGAGTTCAGTGAATCTCAGCTTTTCAAATAGATTATATCATTAGGAATCTATAATAATAAAAGGGTAATATGCTAATTAGACTGGATGTCATTCTGGATGTCCATCTGAATGAGGCCAGGGCTAGAGGAAAGTCTGGGTCCCAGGTGCCTGCTGGAAGCCAGAGGGAAGCCTTCCCGGGTGCCAGTTGGAAGCTGGTGCCAGCAGCAGGGGAAAGAAGGTCTACTCTTGCACAAATTTCATGCTTAGGGGCTCTACTTGTTTTGTAATTAGCAATCGCGAAAACATGCTAATTAATTTTAAATGATTACATGTTATGTATTAATATATATAGGACAAATTGTCAAATACAAATTTCTATTAAATCAGTTTTGTATAATTTTATAGTGAGAACATTATGTATATGAAATTGTGTATACCAAAACTTTTTTATATATTAGCTTAAATATCTTAACATAAATGATATTACTACATAGAATATTTCCTAATAAACTTGAATAATATACTTTTGGGGAATATTATATGAAAATAATTATCTTTAAGGGTCATTAGAAATAACCTATACATGTACTAATTTTATAGCCTTTATTGTGTGCATTTCAATTAAATTTCTACTAATTTTGCAATAAGAGACTATGTATTTTATGTCTATCTATCCATCTATCTACTATGTGCCATATATTGTGGTAGATGGTGCTAGGCATAATGGAAACCAAAATAGAAAAGAAATATTTCATTTTCTCATATTATTAGAGGAATTATTTACAATGATTGTCACAAAATCAGTTATTAAAAAGTTGATAATGTTTATAATCCAATATACTGTATTCTAATAAGAAATGCATGATTTACCTTATAAAAATTTTAAGAAATTGAAAGTAAATAAGTCAAACATCCTATATGTCTTTCAGATATTTATGAGAGATTTTCCTTCTCCAACACTTCACCTATAGGAGTTCAAATATAATCCTACTAGAGGACAGATGCACAAAATTCATGCACTGGGTTGGGGTGAGGTCCTTCAGGCTGGCCTGCACCCTCTCGCAGTCCAAGACCCCTCAGGGGATGTCCACCTGCCACCTTAGGCCCATTCCCCATGGAAATCCCTCTCATAGTCTGGGACCCCTCACTTCTTACTACCTACTTGCTCACTGCTCCTTACCACTTTGCTCACTGCTCCTTAGTGCTGCCATGGAAGCAGGAGAGGCTCCCACTACCATCACTGCACTCGCCAGTCATAAGCCTTATCTTTCTGTATAGTTGTCAGTGGGCCAACTGCTCTCTTCCTTCTCATTTAGGGCAAGAGCATGTGAGGGCAGAGTGTGCTGTCATGGAACACAGAAGGCTACCCAGAGCTGAGGGGAGTGGCCAGGACCACGGGGTGAAAAGTTGATACAGAGGATGCTATCTCACCCAATTGTGGCATGCCCCTGCAGAAGGAAATTCTGAGCCCCAGCTGGGGGCAGCTGAGACAATGAGCTCTGAGCCTTGGGTTTAAAGACCAGCAATGCCCCGATTGCAGTTCTGCAGCATCCTGGCTGGGCCCAGACCTCCCTTTGGCTGCCTGCCCTGGCCAGGGCCCAGGGCTCAGTCATTTGGCTATTCCTCACTGCCCTGCCTGCTGGCCTGGTTGCCCCATGCAGTCTCCTGTTTGATCATCTGTTCCAGTTGTGACGACCCTGGCTCTTTATATATATATAGACTAGAGGCCCAGTGCATGAAATTCGTGCATGGGGGAGTGTGCTTCAACCCAGCCTGCACCCTTTCCAATCTGTGACATCCTTCTCACAATCCAGGACTGCTGGCTTCCAACTGCTCGCCTGCCTGCCTTCCTGATTGTCCCTAACCGCTTCTGCCTGCCAGCTTGATCAACCCTAACCACTCCCCTGCCAGCCAGATTGATGCCTAACTACTCACCTGCCAGCCTCTTTGCCTCTAACTGCCCTCTCCTGCAGGCCTGGTCACCCCTAACTGTCCTCACCTGCAGTCCTGGTCACTCCTAACTGTCCTCCCCTGCAGGCCTGGGTCCCCGAATTTGCACTTCCCTGCAGGCCTGGTCACCCCCAACTTTCTACCTCTGCCAGCCTGGTCACCCCTAACTGCCCTCCC
This sequence comes from Lasiurus cinereus, assembly GCA_011751065.1. Classification (NCBI taxonomy): domain Eukaryota; kingdom Metazoa; phylum Chordata; class Mammalia; order Chiroptera; family Vespertilionidae; genus Lasiurus; species Lasiurus cinereus. Next base: position 12,094,741 of record JAAGEH010000029.1, read on the forward strand.
TTGTAGGCCTGATCACCCACAATTACCCTCCCTTGCAGGCTTGGTCCCTCCCAACTGCCCTCCCCTGCTGACCATCTTGTGCTGGCCATCTTGTGTACACATTGGGGCAGTCTTCTTGTGTGTTGGAGTGATGGTAAATCTGCATATTACTCCTTTATTATATAGGATAGAGGCCTGGTGCATGGGTAGAGGCCAACTGGTTTGCCCTGAAGGATGTCCTGGATCAAGGTGAGGGTTCCCTTGGGGCGTGGGGCAGCCTGGGAGAGGGGCCTGTAGTGGTTTGCAGGCTGGCCATGCCACCTGGAGACACAAGTGGAAGCCCTGATATCTGGGGTTTATTTATCTTTTACAATTGAAATTTTGTAGCCTGGAATGGAGCTAAGCTTTTTTCCCAGTTCTCTGGCAGCAGCAATTTCTATTGGAATTTATTTATCTTCTATAATTAAACTTTATAGCCTTAAGCAGAGGCCTGGGCTGGCCAAGGTGTGTGGAAAGCTTGGCTTCCTCCATCACCGGGGCAACCCAAGTCTCCCTCCTACTCTCTCTGTGGCCATAGCCATCTTGGTTGGGTTAATTTGCATAATCACTCCTGATTGGTTGGTGGGCATGGCTGGTGGGCATGGTGGAGGTATGGTCAATTTGCATATTGCTCTTTTATTAGATAAGATTACTCATAAATGCTTCTCCAAGCCTTCTGAGATGTCAGTTGGCCCTGCAACTACTGGCAGTGATGGCCAGGAAGTCTGTTGCCAGAGAGATGGAGGCAGAATGACATTTTAGCTATGGGCATTTCTGTTTAGTGTTCTTAAAATAGCATCATTATATAATTTTCCTTAACCCTGGCCCTGATGCAAAAATGACTAAGGAAGGGATAAAGGGACAGAGAACATGTAAATAAATTGTATCATATAGAAGTGTAGCAAACAAATACATATACTTACTAGACCTCTTTTTTTTTTTCTATTATGTCCTCTATTTTGGGTGGAGGGGCTATGGAATAGAAGATAAAAGCATATCACTTGGGAATTTCAGCCATGTCTGGGGCAACAAATCAAGCCACAATTCAGTAGAGCTTCAAGTCCTTTGGGGCCCAGCCAACACACATGAATCACACACACCCACACACACACGAGAGCGCGTGCATACATGCGCACATGCACATGCACACACACACATGCACACACTCATACTTAGGAATGATGCCAGCTACTTCCTACTTCTATAACCTCCCCAAATTAAAGTTTTTATACTGATATTTAACATTCCTTAAAGAAATTGTAGTTTAGCTTTGATCAACACAGAAGTTAGGGACACCAACTCACACACCCACATAGAAAATCCACGTATAACTTTGACTCCTCCAAACACTTTTACTAATAGCCTAATACTGACCAAAAGTCTTACCAATAACATAAACAGTCTAATGACATGTATTTTGTGTTACATATATTATATACTGTATTCTTACAATAAAGCTAGAGAAAGAAAATGTCATTTAGAAAATCATAAGAGAACATACACTTACAGTATTTATTGAAAAAAAATCTGTGTATAAGAGGACCACTGCTGTTCAAAACCTTGTTGTACAAAGGTCACCCTTATAAATTTAAAAAAAATTTGCCAAGACCAGTTTGGCTCAGTGGATAGATTGTCGGCCTGTGGACTGGAGGATCCTGGGTTTGATTCTGGTCAAGGACATGTACCTTGGTTGTGACCACATCCCCAGTGGGAGGTGTGCAGGAGGCAGCTGATTGGTGTTTCTCTCTCATCAATGTTTCTAGCTCTCTGTCCATCTCCCTTCCTCTCCATAAAAAATCAATAAAATATATTTTTAAAATTATTTTTAAAAATTACTTTCACTCATGCATTTTGCAATAGAAAATATTTGCCTCTAACATCATTGGCTCAAATGGCTGGGGGCCTAAGAATAAACTGACAGTAGACAAAGTAACAGTAAAAAAGACAATGCTCATTTACATGTTGTTCAGTAATGAGTAGTTTGATAAATAGCCAGAGATGAATGTACATATGCCAATTCAATGGAAAAATATATAGGTTCTACTGGGCTTTTTGAGACACCATGGAGGAACCTGGAGAATATTACAGTAAGCAAAATAAACCAGTCAGAGAATGACAAGTATCATATGATCTCACTTATTTGTGAAATCTAATGAATAAAATAAACTGATGAACAAAATAGAACCAGAGACATGGAAGCATGATGTATCTCAAATAAGAGGAGGGGGGGTGGCTGAAAGAAATTAACCAAAGAATTTATATGCATATATGCATAATCCATGGACACAGACAATGATGCAGTGAAGGCCTGGGAAGGGGGTGGGATTGGGGTGGAGGAGATCAATCAGGGGGAAAATGGGGGACATATATAATACTTTCAAGAATAAAGATAAATTTTAAGAACTGTTGGAAGATAAGAGTTCTGCAAAGTAAAAGAAGAACAGAAATCAGAACAAGGAAATAAAAGAAAAACAAGGATTAATGGTGGAATAGAGTCTAAACCAAGTTTCTGAGTCCACAGGGAAGCCAATTAAGATTTTTAGATGTTGAGTTTGAGATGTCTTTATCTGATGGAGTGAGACATTAGTGTGGCAGTCATGTTTATTTTCCAAAGCAGAGCATGAATGATGTGTATGATCTGGTGAATGTCATGAGTGGACTTCACTGTTGTAGGGATAAGTCATCTGAAGTTTAGATGAAGTCATTTAGCTTCCATTTGCAATATTCAGGTAAAGGGAAGCTATGACACAATCTGGGGGTCTCAGTTAGAATCTGGAAACTCAGGTTTTAATTTTAAGTGAAGCCAAGTCAAGGGGGTAGCAGAAAAATTATAAGACATTTATTACTGACAAAATTTACAAAAGGGCAGGATCCAATTTACATAGAGGTGAAAATATAGCTCAAAAGCAATGAGCAGGATTAGAATCTGATAACTCACAAGAGCGAGTTATCATTTTCCATTGAAACATAATATGTCTCCAAAATCACCACATATTAATCAACTATAATCAAGAAAACTCTTAGGTATAAAATAAGTTGTGCCATTAAATTTGGTCTGATCATTTAAAGTGCAGCAAATCTGATAAATGGCCACACAGCCTTTTCTTAAATTTGCTTTGCTGAAGAAAAAATGAGAAATGACATCACTGCTATAAAGAACTCAATAGAAAGCATCAAAAGTAGACTAGAAGAAGCAGAGGACTGCACCAGTGAGCTAGAAGACACGGTAGAAAAAAATACCCAAGTACAGCAGCTTTTAGGAAAAATAAAATAAAAAGCAAGAGGAGAGCCTAAAGGAACTTTGGGATAACACAAAACAAAACAACATCCGCATAATTGGGGTTCCAAAAAGAGTGGAAACTGAGCAAGGATTAGAAAACCTGTTTGAAGAAATAATGACAGAAAACTTCCCCAATATAGGAAAGAAAACCCACACAAATCCAAGAAGCTCACAGAGTCCCAAGCAAAATGAACCCCCAAAAAATGACACCCAGGCACAGTATAACTAAATTGGCAAACACCAATGACAAAGTAAGAATCTTAAAAGTGGCCAGAGAGCAACAGAAAGTTACCTACAAAGGAACCCCCATAAGACTAGCTACTGATTTATCAACAGAAACTCATAAGGCCAGAAGGTAATGGAATGGAATATACAAAGTCATGTAAAGGGAAGGTCTGAATCCAAGAATAATGTACCCAGCAAGGCTTCCATTCAAAATTGAAGGTGAAATCAGGAGCTTCACAGACAAAAAAGGACTAAGGGAATATATAACCACCAAACAAGCAATGCAAGAAATGTTAAAAGGTCTGCTGTAAAAAAAAAAAAAGAAAAGAAAAGAAAAAGAAATAGGAAGCAAAGAAGGAACTCGGGGGTAAAGACTAAAAATGGAGACAGATAAATACCTATCAATAATAATTTTAAATGTAAACAAATTAAATACTCCAATCAAAAGACATAAGGAAACTGATTGGATAAGAAAACATAATCCATATATCTGCTGTCTACAAGAAACCCACCTCAGAAAAAGAGATGCAAACAGATTGAGGATGAAGGAATGGAAGATGGTATTTTAGGCAAATGGTAATGGAAAAAAAGCTGGGGTTGCAATATTTATATCTGACAAATTAGACCTCCAAGTGAAGGAATGACAAGAGATAAAGAAGGCCACTTCATAATACTTAAGGGAACAATCCAACAAGAAGAAATAACTCTGGTAAACATATTAGCACCCAATATAGGAGCACCTACATACATAAAAAACTCCTGGAGGATATTAAGGGAGATATTGACAGCAATACAACCATACTAGCAGACTTTAATACTCCACTGTCACCACTCGACAAATCCTTTAAACAAAAAATCAGCAAAGAAACATCAATCCTAAATGACTCACTAGACCAAATGGAATTAATTGACATCTTCAGAACATTTCACCCCAAAGCCACAGAATATACATTCTTCTACAGAGCACATGGCTCATTTTCAAAGATAGACCATATGTTGGGTCATAGGAAAAGTCTCTTCAAATTCAAGAAGATAGAAATCATATCAAGTATTTTCTCAGATCACAGTAGCAGTAAACTGAAATCAACTACAATAAAAACAATACAAAGAAATCAAACACATGGAGACTAAACAGCATGCTATTATACAACGACTGGGTAACCAGAGAGATCAAGGAAAAAATAAAAAGCATCATGGCAAAAAATGACAATGACAACACAACAATACAAAATTTATGGGACACAATGAAAGCAGTCTTGAAAGGGATGTTCATAGCTCTACAAGCCTACTGCAAAAATCAGGAAACAATGGTAATAAATTTCCTAACCCTACAACTCAAATAGCTAGAAAGAGAGCAACAAGAAAAGCCCAATGTATGCAGAAGGAAGGAAATAGTAAAGATCAGAGCAGAAATAAACAACATGGAGACCAAAGAAACAATTCAAAATATCAACAAAACCAAGAGCTGGTTCTTTGAAAGGATAAACAAGATTGATGGACCTCTAGCCAGGCTCACCAAGAAGCAAAGAGAGAAGACTCAAATAAACAAAATCAGAAATGAAAGAGGAGAAATAACAACAGATCCTGTGGAAATACGAAGGATTGTTAAAAAATACTATGAACAACTCTATTCCAACAAATTGGACAACCTGCAAGAAATGGACATATTCCTAGAAAAATACAACCTTCCAAAACTCAATCAGAAAGAATCTAAACAGCTCAATAGTCCAATAACTATGGAAGAAATTGAAGCAGTCATCAAAAAGCTTCCAGCACCTGAAACCGGTTTGGCTCAGTGGATAGAGCGTCAGCCTGCAGACTGAAACGTCCCTGGTTCGATTCCAGTCAAGGGCATGTACCTTGGTTGCGGGCAGGTCCCCAGTAGGGGGTGTGCAGGAGGCAGCTGATCGATGTCTCTCTCTCAGTGATGTTTCTAACTCTCTATCCTTCTCCCTTCCTCTGTAAAAAAATCAATAAAATATATATATTTTTTTTTAAAAAAAAGCTTCCAGCAAACAAAAGCCTGGGACCAGATGGCTACACAGGAGAGTTTGACCAAACATTCAAGGAAGAATTAAAACCTATCCTCCTCAGACTATTCAAAAATATTCAAGAAGAAGGAACACTTCCAAACACCTTCTATGAAGCCTGCATCACACTAATACTGAAACCAGATAAAGACAACACAAGGAAAGAGAATTATAGGCCAATATCTCTCATGAACATAGATGCCAAAATCCTCAACAAAATTCTAGCAAATCGGATCCAGCAGTACATCAGAAAGATCATACACCATGACCAAGTAAGATTCATCCCAGGAATGCAAGGATGGTACAATATCCGCAAATCAATAAACGTGATACATCACATAAACAAATTGAGAGATAAAAATTACATAGTCATATCAATTGATGCAGAAAAGGCATTTGACAAAATCCAACACCCTTTCTTGATGAAAACTCTCAGCAAAGTGGGAATAGAAGGATCATACCTCAACATCATATTTGCCATATGTGATAAACCAACAGCTAACATCATATTCAATGGGCAAAAACTAAAACCATTTCCCCTAAGAACAGGAACAAGACAGGGATGCCCACTCTCACCTCTCTTGTTCGACATAGTTCTGGAAGTATTAGCCATTGCAATTAGACAAGAAGAAGAAATAAAAGGCATCCAAATTGGGGAAAAAAAAGAAGTAAAGCTGTCCTTATTTGCAGATGACATGATACTGTACATAAAAAATCCAAAGGACTCCATCCAAAAACTAATTGACTTAATAAATGAATTCAGCAATGTAACAGGATACAAAATCAATGCCAAGAAATCTGTGGCAATTCTGTACACTAATAATGAAATGACAGAAAGAGAGACCAAAACAGCAATCCCATTTATCATCGCACCAAAAAATTAAGATACCTAGTAATAAACCTAACTCAGGAGGTAAAAGACCTATTGCAGAAAACATCAGGACACTGAAAAAAGAGATAGAGGATGACGTAAGCAGATGGAAGAGCATACCATGCTCATGGACTGGGAGAATCAACATCATTAAAATGTCCATACTGCCCAAAGCAATCTATGGATTCAATGCACTACCCATTAAAATACCAACTGTATATTTCACAGACCTAGAAAGAACTCTTCAAAGATTCATCTGGAACAAAAAAAGACCCTGAATAACCACAGCAATCCTGAGAAAGAAGAAAAAGTAGGTGGAATCTCAATACTAGATTTCAAGCTATATTACAAACCAACTGTTCTCAAAACAGCCTTGTACTGGCACAAGAACAGACATATAGACCAATGGAATAGAATAGAGAATCCAGATATCCACCCAAACCACTATGCTCAACGAATATTTGACAAAGGAGGCATGAACATACAATGGAGCCAAGACAGCCTCTTCAATAAATGGTGTTGAGAAAATTGGACAGATACATGCAAAAAAATGAAACTGGACCACTAACTTACACCAAATACAAAAATAAACTCAAAATGGATACAGGACTTAAACATTAGATGGTAAATCATAAAAATACTAGAGGAATCCACAGGCAGCACAATCTCAGACATATGCCAAAGGAACTTCTTCACTGATACTGCTCCAAGTGCAATGGTAGCTAAAGAAAAATAAACAAGTGGGACTAAATCAAAATAAAAAGCTTTTGCACAGCAAAAGAAATCATCAAGAAAATAAGAAGAAAGCCCACTGTATGGGAGAACATATTTGCAAATGTTATCACTGATAAAGGGTTAATCTCCAACATCTACAGCCAACTTATACAACTTAATGAAAGGAAGGTATATGATCCAATTTTAAAAAAATGGGCAACGGACTTAAATAGAACCTTTTCGAAAGACAAGAAAAGGAAGGCCAAGAGACACATGAAAACATGCTCAAAGTCACTAATTATCTGAGAGATGCAAATCAAAATGACAATGCGATACCATCTCACACCTGTCAGAATGGCAATCATCAGCAAATCAACAAATGACAAGTGTTGGCAAGGATGCAGAGGAAAAGGAAGCCTCATGCGTTGTTGGTGGGAATGCAGACTGGTGCAGCCACTGTGGAGAACAGTATGGAATTTCCTCAAAAAACTGAAAATGGAACTCCCATTTGACCCAGCAATCCCTCTCTTAGGAATATATCCTACGAAAGTAGAAACACCAATCAGAAAGGATTTATGCACCCCTATGTTCATAGCAGCACAATTTACAATAGCTATAATTTGGAAATAGCCTAGGTGCCTGTCAGCACATGACGGATCAGAAAACTATGGTACATCTACCCAATGAAATTCTATGCTGCCATTAAAAAGAAAGAATTCTTACCATTTGCAGCAACCTGGATGGAACTGGAGAGCCTCATGCTAAGTGAAATAAGCCAGTCAATGAAGGAGAAACATCACCTGATATCACTCATTTGTGGATAATAAAGAACATTATAAACTGATGAACAAAAGGATAGATACAGAGGCAGTAAAGCATCAAACAGACTGTCAAATTACAGCAAGAAGATTAAGAAGAGGTGGGGTAGATAAGAGATCAACCAAAGGACATGTATGCATGCGTATAAGCATAACCAATGAACACAAGACACTGGGGGGGTTGAGGTATGCCTGGGAGGGGGAGGCAATGGGAAGATATGTATACATGTAACACAATAAAAAAAATTTTAAAAATTGCTTTGCTGAAACTTTTCTAAAGAACCTTAGATTTGACTTTTAAAAGTCTCTTGGGGGGTGGGCATTGTGGCTCAGTGATTGAGCATCGACCTATGAACCATGCTCAGGTGGCAGGTTTGACCCCCAAGTTGGGGCATGCAGAAGGCAGCCAATCAATGATTCATCATTGATGTTTCTATCTCTCTCTCCCTCTCCCTTCCTCTCTGAAATTAATAAAATATATGTTTTAAAAAATTAACTGAAATATGTTTTTTTAAGTCTCTGGGGTCTAGAAAAGCAAAGCCAAAAACTCATCATCAGAATTCAATTGAAGTACCTACAGAGCTGAGTGAATTCCTTACTTCTCCAAATCTCAAAATACCTTAAGGTTGCTGGGCTTGCTAGGAAGTCATCTTTCTTACTCACCTATATGTTTGGGAACTCTGTAATGTCTCCATAAAGCCAACCTTTAATTCTTTAAAACTGCATAGTCATATCTAAATCTACACACATTATTCTCAAATATGGCATTCCAGTCAATGCCTTGGTTATGTAAGCAATAAGATGAATTTTAGGAGACGTCAGATAAGAGAAAGATAAATGTGTTCTTTCTGTTTACAGAAGTCTAATTCACTAAATTGTTATGAGTTTTAGGTAAGAGAAAAGGGAACCTCCTTCAATCTAGAAAATAAAATTTTAAAGAACCAACAGTGTTTCAATAAGAAAGTCATGGAAATTATAATCATTCTTCATTAGATCATTCAATCCCCTCTGATTCTCATTCTAGTTGATTTTGCATTCGTAGTTTCACAAACCCATCAGCTTTCTCAACTAGAGTTATAAAAGTCCTTATTCAGTCTAACAGTATTATCTCAAAGTTATTACTGCCATCAGAATATCTATCATAGTACTTTGCATGGGGCTCTGAGACCATGTCTTTTGTTGAAGGCAAACTACTCTGGCTTGTAGCTGATTGCAAGAGCTCTCAGGAAAGTATCAGAGTAAAACAATAGTTATGTCTTAATACAAAAAATGTAAAATGGTCAAGGATAAAGATATGGTGAGAAGCCTTGATTTCTTCAAAGGCTCTCTTAGCCATGAGTGCCTACCCAACTTAGTACTTTACATGTTTTCCCTGACTTTGGCAAGAGGGACTAGGGCCACTTCATTGTGGTCTGTCTGCCTATTCTCCAAAGCACAGATAGACAAGACTTCTTCTCAAATCCCTTAACAGATGGTGCTGGATCACACAAATCCCACAGAGGCGTTTTTGTTCATGAATGGATGTCAAACTATAGTTATTCAAATTGGAGTGCAAAACCCAGAGCATCTTATTCCACTATGATGCTGATGTCCCTCCTGAATGAGTTAGCTTTAGTCCCTCAAAGCTAGTGCTACATACTTTGTTCAATAGTAGAGGAGGTGGGAAGAAGCATAGGTTAGACTTTCTTTCTTTTTATCAAAATATATATTTTATTTATTTTTTACAGAGAGGAAAGGAGAGGGATAGAGAGTTAGAAACATTGATGAGAGAGAGACATTGATCAGCCGCCTCCTACACACCCCCATTGGGGATGTGCCCGCAACCAGGAAACATGCCCTTGACCAGAATCGAACCTGGGACCTTTCAGTCTGCAGGCTGACACTCTACCCACTGAGCCAAACCGGTTTCGGCAGGTTAGACTTTCTTAATAAGACTTCATTGAAAGGAAAATTATGGAGCTTACTGATGTAATTATAAAAATACATGGTAAATTTGATTAAACTCTATTTTAAAAATTCCCATTTTCCAAGTACTACACAATAAAATTAATCTATGTTTTCTTGTTTTTGTAAATTTTAATTAACACTTAAAATAAACAATTTAAAATAAGGATTATACTATGTAGAATAATATTTATTAGATAATGATTTAACTTTTTAATGTATCTTATTTGTCATGTGAGACAGAATGGTATTGTTAAAAGCAGGATTTGGGGACAGACAGACAAGATTTGAACCCTGATTTTGTGATTCTTGATTTTGATACATGCAATAAGTTGAATGAATCTCAAGGGCATTGTGCTTAATGTGAAAAGTCTATCTCAAAAGGTTATACAGTACATGATTACAGTTATATGACCTTCTAAAACTGACAAGGATATAGAGATGGAGAACAGTTTAATGGTTGCCAGGAATAGGCTAGGAGTTATGGAATTGGATTGGACTATAAAGGATTAGTACAAGAGTTCCTCTGTGGTGATGGAAGAGTTCTGTATCTTGGTTGTGGTTGTTATTAAATCCATACATGGGTTCAAATTGACTAAATAAACACGCACATGCATGTAAAAAGTAGTGAAAATGGAATAAAATTTATATTCTAGTAAATAGTATGTTGCTTATATAAATTTCCTTGTTTGTGTATTTTATTACAGTTACATGACATGTCACCATTGGGTACAACATGAGGGTAAGAATTCACAGGACTCTACTATTTTTGAAACTTCCTATGAGTCTATACTTATTTTAAAATAAAAGTTAAGAAATATGAGAATTATAAAACTATTGGAAATTTGAACACAAAAATGAATATTTATATGTGTTGGTATTAAGGCATTATTATTAATTTTATATATGATAGTGATAGAAATTATTTGCAGATTAGAATGTCTGGGATTTTCTTCAAAAAATAAGGAAGGTGGTCCCTAGCTGGTTTGGCTCAGTGGATAGAGCATTGGCCCTCAAACCAAAGGGTTCCAGGTTTGATTACAGTCAAGGGCATGTACCTCCATTGTAGGCTCCTCCCGGGTTTGGGGCCTGATCAGGGCTCATGTAGAAAGCAACCAGTCAGTGTGTTTCTCTCACATCAACGTTTCTCTCTGTCTTTCCCTCTCTCTTACACTCTCCCTAAAAAACAATGGAAAAATATCCTGAGATGATGATGTAACACACACACACACACACACACACACACACACACACACACACACACATGGAAGGTGGGAAAGCAGAACTGGCCATGAATGGATGTGTTCATACTGAGTGATGATGAGTGTATGGGAGTAATTATTCCATTTCTGCACATATTTGGTTTCTCATAATAAAAAGAGAATCAATAAATTAGTGATTCTCCTTGTAATATTTTTACAAATTTTCCACTTCAGACTAACTGCAAATGTCATGTTCTCAGTCAATACCAGATACCAGCTTATTCGCTTACATAGAATCTTCAGTTCTGCTGCCAGTGATTTAAATGACAAATAAATACAGAAAAGACAGGCAGAAAACATCCTAAGAATTTAAATTTATAAATGTCCACTGTACACTAGATAAAATGAACACCATTTTAATTTGCATATCTATTTTTATAGTTGTCATTTAAGGCCCTTAGAACAAAAGGATATCCTCATTTCTTAATAAACAAATTCAACAACATGATCACTTTAAATATGTGAATCAGGCTCCAGACCTTTTAGATTTTTTACTACCAGGATTGTAAGAACCCTTAGAAAAATGAAAAACATAATTTTCTCAAACTATATTCAACACTTTTCTTTGTTTATTAAAAGAGTAACAACTCATTATCCTGTTGACTAATCAGAATCTTATTTAAGAGTCTAATAATCACTTTGGCAACAAGAGGCAACAAGAGCTGTGTCTTCAAATATGTCCTTTGTGCCTGTATTACTGAAAATAGACATGGCAATAGGCCTCTTTTCTGAAATAATTTGAAAACTTTATTTAATCTAAAAGTTCTTAATAGAATGAATATAAATGTGAAACTTTACAGAGAAATTTTGCCTACCAGTAAAACTTGAAAAATTGTATGTATATTTATTAATGAAATTATAGTTCTAATAGACTTTTATATATATTAATGGTTCATTTTATACTTTATTATTTCAATCCAAAAACACTTTTTAATATATATTTTTATTGTTGATAGCATTATAGATGTCTCCCATTTTCTTAATCTTGTATTTATTCTTCTTCAACATTTCAGACTCAATGGTTTTATTTATAACTAGAGGTCTGGGACACAAAATTCGTGCGTGGGGGTGGGCATGTGTCCCTCAGCCCAGCTGGCACCCTCTCCAATTCTGAGAACCCTTGAAGAATGTCCAGCTGCCGTTTAGGATTGGGCCTAAACAGGCAGTCGGATATCCCTCTCACAATCCAGGACTGCTGGCTCCCAACTGCTTGCCTGCCTGTCTTCCTGATTGCCCCTAACATTTCTGCCTACCAGCCTGATTACACCTAACTACTCACCTGCCAGCTTGATTGATGCCTAACTGCTCCCTTGCCAGCCTGTTTGCCCCTAACTGCCCTCCCCTGTGGGCCTGGTCACCCCCAACTTCCCTCCTCTGCTGGCCTGTTCACTACTAACTGCCCTCCCAGGCAGGCCTGGTCCTCCCCAACTCCTCTCCCCTGCAGGCCTGGGTCCCTCCCAGCTGCCTTTCCCTTCAGTTCCAGTTGCCCCCCCAACTTCCCTACTCTCCAGCCTGGTCACCCCAAACTGCCCTCCCCTGCAGGCCTGGTCCCAGCTAACTGCCTTCCCCTGCAGACCTGGTCCCCCACAACTGCTCTCCCTGTAGGCCTGGGTCCCTCCCAACTGCCCTTCCCTCCAGGCCCAGTTGCCCCAAACTTCCCTCGTCTACTGGTCTGGTCAGCCTTAACTGCCCTCCCCTGCATGCTTGATTGTCCCCAACTGCCCTCCCTTGCAGGCCTAGTCCCTCCCAACTGCCTTCCCCTGCTGGCCATCTTGTGTCCACATAGGGGCATCCATCTTTGACCACATGGGGGCAGCCATTTTGTGTGTTGGAGTGATGGGCATTTTGCATATTACTCTTTTATTAGATAGGATAGAGGCCTGGTGCATGGGTGGGGGCCAACTGGTTTGCCCTGAAGGGTGTCCTGTATCAGGGTGGGGGTTACCTTGGGGAATTGAGCAGCCTGGGCGAGGCTGGTGGTTTGGAGGCTGGCTAAGCCCCCAGTGACCCAAGTGGAGGCCCTGGTATCTGGGATTTATTTATCTTCTATAATTGAAACTTTGTAGCCTTGAGCAGAACCAGGCCTCCTGCTTTCTACTCACCTGCAGCCATTTTTGTTGGGATTTGTTTATCTTCTATAATTGAAACGTAGCCTTGAGTGGGAGCCTGGACCTTCTAGAATGTGTGGAAAGCTTGGCTTCCTCTATCACTGGGGCAACTCAAGCCTCCTGCTCTCTCTAGCTCTGTGGCTGCCACTTTTTTTGTTAGGATTTATTTACCCTATATAAAAAAGAAATAATATCCTAATTAGACTGGATGGTGGAATGACCTTCCTGAATGACCAGCCATTTGGTCATGGGGCATCCAGGGCCACAAGGCATCTGGGGCTGCACGGGCCAAGCTCCTTGCATGAATTTCATGCATTGGGCCTCTAGTCTTCTATAATTGAAATGTTGTAGCCTTGAGCAGAAGCCTGGGCCCACCAGGACAGGTGGAAAACTTGGCTTCCTCCATTGCCAGGGAAACCCAAGCCTCCTGCTTGTTCCTCAGCCACAACCATTTTTGTTGGGATTTATTTATCTTCTATAATTCAAACTTTGTAGCCTTGAGTGGAGGCCTAGACTTGGCAGGGTGTGTGGAAAGCTTGGTTTCCTCCATTGCCAGGGTAACCCAAGCCTCCTGCTCACTCTGTGGCCACAGCCATCTTGGTTGGGTTAATTTGCATTCTTGCTCCTGATTGGCTGGTGAGTGTGGCTTGTGGGTGTAGAAGAGTGATGGTTAATTTGCATATTACTCTTTCATTAGATAGGATACCTATTGCCTAATACATTTCCAAAATTTCCAGCTCAAATTACCAGTACTTAATAAAGGTTTTTAAAAAGTACATAATGGATACTACTATTTTAATATCATAATTGCTGTATGGACATTATATGTCTCTTCCACATTTCCTGGAAAGTAATTTCTTACTTTCCACTGGTATTGACAACCTTTTAGTTATATTCTATAATTCAAACTTCTTGCTGAAATGTAAAACAAGACAAAGTATTTGAAGTAAGTTGACTTTTGCAAGGTAAACTTATTAGTTATCTATAATCATTGGGAGAATCTTTTCTCCCTAGTTCATTCAATGCCTTTATGACATCAAACATCCTTGACTATTGGCTTTATACATCTCACCTGTATTATTGGTGTTACTTTATATTTCCTGCTTATATTTGGGGTTTAAATCCCACAATGAGAGTTCCATCAGTGTTAAATGGAAAAAAAAGTTCTCCAACCTGAGGTTTTATCAAAAACTCCAGATCATTCTTGGCCAGTGCGGCTCAGTTGATTTGAGCATCATTCCTTGCACTGATAGGTTTCTGGTTCAATTCTTGTCAGGGCACTTATGTAGGTTGTGAGTTCAATCCTTAGTGTGTGTGTGGGGGGGGGGACTGCTTGTCAGCCAGCAATCAATGTTGTTCTCATACACTGATGTTTGTCTCTCTCTTTTTATCCTTTCCCTCTCTTTAAAATTAATAAAAGCATATCACTCAATAAATATTAAAAAAAAAAAAACTCCAGATCACTCACTGCCAGGTAGAAAATTTGCTCAGCATTTCTGGATGGAAATTGTAAATATCAACTTACTAAATTTGATCATTATACCAATCTCTTTGTGAGACCTCGATGACTAGAGACTATCTGCTGCAATGACATGACAGGTAAACACTAATGCTGCCATTCAGCTGAGTCTGATACCTGTGACTTTATAAAATACAGAATAATAATCAGAAGGCATTTTTAAAATTGATGGAGTGTCATTCTTCCCAAGGTGACAAAATGGAATCCTAAAGATTTTTTTCAATCACATATGTATAGTGTACTAAGAAAAAAAATACAGTCTTTATAAAAATTGAAAGAACTCAATCTTACCAATAAAAATCAGTCATTTGTAAATTCATATGTAAAATGACTTACCACACAGCTATCATAAGATCTTTGGTTTATACAACTATTCCACTGTGATATTTATTCCCCTTCAGCTTTCATTTGCTAACTGCAATGAAAGCACTTTATAGGCAAATATTCTTAAACCTGAAGATGGGTTTCAATATCTGAAGTAAATTGAATGACAATTAAGACTCTAGGGATCATCTCCCTGTCAAGCTTGATTACATTTGCAATGAAAGCTATGAAAGAAGTTGAGGAACTCCTTGGTAGAATAAAGCAGGAAAGAGTCACAGTACGTGGGAGATTCTACATGAGATAATATCCAAACTGATGGGAAATGCAGATAGAAGGTAAAGTGCAGCTGCCTTGAACAGGTCCAACAGTGAAACATAGAAAAGGAGACAGGGCACTCACTGATCCAAGCAAATATGTATTGAGAGGGTTTGAAGGTGAACTGTGCAATGATATTGTAATAACTATGGTGCCAGGTGGGTACTGGAAATATCAGAGAGAACACTTTCTGAAGTATATGATTATCTAAAGTACATGCTGTAAACTGTAATTGAAAATAATATTAAATGTAAATTGTAATTGAAAAATAAAATTTAAAAAACAACAAAGTGGACTGTGGATGTGGATGGCCCAGATTGGAATTTTAGTTCTATCAAGGTGCATGACATCAGGTCATTTATTTATCCTTTCTGCCCTTCATCTGTTAAATGAACTTAATAACCCTGTAAAACCATTAGATCAGTGTTTGACATGTGGAAAGCGTCAAGGATTAACAGATATTATTATGGTGATCATTATCATTGTTGTTATTGTTTTAACATTAGTACCAATGCTAGACAATGATGTGTGATCAAATAACTGAGAGATAAATAATATGGTGTCCATTCTTAAGAAGTTCACACTAGTGCAGTGTTTTTAAATCACTGATTTAAGGCAGCATACCATTAAAAGCCACCTTATAATATATTTTTCAAAAAATGACTACCATTAAAGTTGTAATAGAGAACCAATCAGAACCCTGTGCTGTTGTAATGTTGGTTCTTTGGATTGTAATTATCTAGTCATTAAGAATTGAGTTTGTAGCTTGGGATAACCCAATGCTTCCTAGCATTTTGCTGGGAAGTTCTTATAATCAGACTGCTATGTTCTTGTTATCAGGGAGTTTCATGTCTTTTTAAACTACTTCATTATCTGTGATTTTGAGTCTTTTGCAATCTAATATAAAATATGAAAAATATCCATGAAACTTGAACAAAAAAAATATTAACTACAAAACTTTAGAAATTAAAAAGTCCCAAATATTTAGAACATATGCATTAGTTACATAAGAATTATAGATATAATAACTTTATTCAGATACCTGTGGGCTATATAACATCCTATCTAATAAAGACATAATATGCAAATTGACCATCATTCCAACACACAAAATTGCCACCCTCATGTGGTCAAAGATGGCCACCCCGATGTGGACACAAGATGGCCACCACAAGATGGCTGGCAGGGGAGGGCAGTTGTGGGTGATCAAGCACACAGGGGAGGACAGTTATGGATGATCAGGCTAGTAGGAAAGGGCAGTTGGGAGGGACCATCCCTGAAGGAGAGGGCATTTGGGAAGGGGGGGACCCAGGCCTGCTGGGGTGGGCAGTTGGAGGCAACCAGGTCTGCAGGGGAGGACAGTTACGGGTGACCAGGTTGTCAGGGGAGGTCAGTTAGGCCAGCAGAGAAGAGCAGTTAGGGGTGACCAGGCCTGCAGGGGAGGGCAGTTAGGGGCAATCGGGTCAAGAGGAGAGCAGTTAGGAGCAATCTGCTGGCAGGGGAGCAATTAGACATCAATCAAACTGGCAGAGGAGTGGTTAGAGGGTGATCAGGCTGGCAGGCAGAAGCAGTTAGGGGCAATCAGGCAGTCAAACAGGCAAGCAGCTGGGAGCCAGCAGTCCTGAACTGTAAGATCAAGCCTAAATAGGCAGTTAGACATTCCTCAAGGTGTCACAGATTGAAGAGGGTGCAGGCTGGACTGAGGGACATCCCCCTCCATGCATTAATTTTGTGCACTGGTCCTCTAATATCTCTATAATAGGTTCATAAATAATAAGGCTTCTATATTAAAAGTTTAAAAATTAATGTGATATTAAAAATCTTTATGGTATTTATAGCAAAAGTATATAATTTAGTATAATGCCAAAAAAAAACTGTTTTTAGAAAACTGTGACCCACTCTTCTGTATTTCTTAATGTTGAGACACAGAAACCAAGTCTGGGATCTTTAGGAAAAAAAATGTTTATGGACATCAGTAGAGCTATGCAATTTGTTCTTCCTTAATATATTCTGCTGTTTTTGCAAACAAAATCCAAACAGATAATTAAGGTTATGCCTGGAACTGAGAAAAAAATATCTTTGATGAATGGCTCTATGCATGGGTAATAAAAGTAACAGCCATCATTTATTAAACTTCTGTCACATCCAATTTCAATAAAATCTCTTAAATGAGCTTAAGAGAAAACTTTAGCCAGAAGTAGGGAGGAATTTGACTGGTTTCCAGAAGGAAGCATGGAAGATAGGAGCCTGGAGCCTAAAATTGCATTTCTTCAGTGACTAGGGACATGGGATCCACTATGGAGGAAGAAACTGTAAGTATTGCTCTCTTGGTTTGAGCAAGAGGGGCTGATGGATCAGGAGATTTACTTCCCAAGATATGGTGTTGTCAGCCCACAACAGCACCAGCTGCTTGTGAAAGTAGTCATCACAACTTGGCACAAATATCATTACCTAAGAGCAGTAATACAGTGTCTCACTCCTGTCTCCTTTGTGATTATGAATGTATGCAAGCTTCTCCAGGTTCCACTGGAATTCTTGGTTCCTGCCAAATAAAGCAAAAGCCTAAGTAGAGGCTGCATTGACCTTGAGGAAGATGGAAACATGAGTGGACAAAGGGTTTTTGGGAAAGGCATGAGGCCTTGGTAGAGCCATGTCAGTCAAGCAAGGCAGAATGAGAAGTGAACCCCTTTCCTTTTAGAGCTGGAGAGAAGAAACAGGAGGAGCCCAGATTCAGAAAAATTGATGCGTTGTAAATGTACATCTAAGCTGTAATCTTAAATTCAGGCTTTGCCTGAATCCCTGTCACACAGCTACCAGTGAATTATTTATTATTATAGTTTTGTCATTATTATGTTCAGACCTGGTTTTTTAATAAAATAATGATCTAGATTTCCTTTGTGATATAAATCTTTTTAAATGCCTTATATTAAACTGAATTCCTGCCCTGCTCAGTATGGTTCAGTTGGTTGGGTGTCATCCATACACTGAAAGGTTTCCAATTCAATTCCTGATCAGGGGACATACCCAGGTTGTGGACTAGAACTACTGTAGGAGTCTTGTAAGAGGCAGCCAATCAATGTTTCACTCTCATGTTGATGTTTTTCTCTCTCCATTTCACTTTCTCTCTCTCTACAAATAAAATTTTTTAAAAATTTATAAACTGACTTCCCAATTACACACCTTTATTTCCTTGTACTGACAGATATGACTTGTGTAGTATCAAGCATTCTTGAGAAGCACATCACATTAACAGAGCAATCTGTAACTACATAGAGTAATTAATTTGAATTACACAAATTAAGGGGTAAATAGCAAGCCCCTGGAGCCTGCCTTGGCCTTTACCATCCCTAGCAAAACATTGTTCTGTCCCAGTCATCCCATATGCAATTATAAATCTAGTATTTTGAAAACTAGATAAAAATTTAAAATGTCAGTTGTTGCTGATGATAAGAGAATTAAAATTGGAGTAATCAGTAAAATTTATGACTTTTACAAAGAAAAATTGCTAGTTACATTAGAGAATGCGGTGTTAAAGAGAGTTTCAACTTGTGATTTATGATGTGAATATGTGTAGGAAACCAAATATTTTTCTCACTAAATGGATGTAAACAGGAGGCCAGAAGGCTGGTCAACCTTAACTGCTCTGAAAGGTCAGAGCTAATCACTCACTGTTTAGTTGAAACATTGTTGGCTGAAGCAACCTCTATCTGTTTGTTTCATGTTAATTTCTGTTTTGTTATTTCCTGCCTAAAGGCTAGGGGTGTGTCCCAAAGCCTTAATAAAAGGGAGAAAAAGGCCAGAGCAAGTTGCAGTCCTTTCCACTAGAGGAAGGCTCCCGCCTGGCCCCCCAATATCGCCAAATTAATGTTTTCTGATCTCTCATTTCGTTTGCGTGTGGCCTCCTTCAGAACCCGAACCCTGAACCGGGAACCCTGAACCATGCGGGACATGGAAAGAGGTTCCCACATCTGGCGCCCAACAGGGACTGCGGAAAGAGATGCTCACATCTGGCGCCTGACCAAGGGAAGTCTGGAGGAGAAGGTATTATTCGCCTAAGAGTGAAGGAAGGAAAATTCACCAAGGAAAATGGTGAGGGAAGATTCACCTAGGAAAAGGTGAAGGGAATTCAACGGATGCAAAGCCCACGAATTAACTACAGAGTCGAGATCTGTAAGTAGGGTGGGAACGTCTTTTGCAGCCAGGCTAATGGGGAAGAATTAGGTTATAAATATAAAAGTAAACTTTATTATAGACTTTTGGTTTGCATGCTTAAATAATGTGGTTTCTTGTTCAAATTAAAATCTTAGTTTGCATTTGGAATCTGAAATCTGTAATAAGTGAAACTCCACTGCTGAAACTGCCTCTGGTGTGGAGAAATTCAAAGGTGGCAGGAGAGGGCAAGGCTCTCTGCTCTCCTGCAATGAGATTACTGAAGATTTCATTTAAAAATTATAAGAGAAATCGCAGGGAAATGCTAATCTTGGCCAAATTAGGTGCTAGTCATTACTTCGGAAAGTGAAAAAGAAAAAGACCTTTTAAGCATGAAAAGAAATTCGGCCAGATCTGTTACTGATGCTTTCCCCCGTGAAGTAAGCAGGATGTGGGGGAAGGAAGAGATAGACACTGTGGCAATCCAGTATGAAAGTCCACTCTCCCAGTATAC
The DNA here is from genome assembly GCA_011751065.1 of Lasiurus cinereus. Classification (NCBI taxonomy): domain Eukaryota; kingdom Metazoa; phylum Chordata; class Mammalia; order Chiroptera; family Vespertilionidae; genus Lasiurus; species Lasiurus cinereus. The sequence goes on from JAAGEH010000029.1 coordinate 12,114,832, forward strand.
TAATCCAAAGTCTCCTTTCTCGCCATGAAAAAGTTTTAAAAATTTAGAGATGTGTCTGGAATTTCTGTACTCGTGAGGAGAGAAGCCAGGCTTAAAAAGAAATGCGCGCAATTGTCCACCTTTTTGGACATATTAGACAGGGTTTTAAGCTGGAATCTCTCCGCAAAAGCTGCAGTAAAAGAAAAACCCAGAACTGGTCTTTATCTTTTAAGAAAAAAGGAGTAAAGGGACCAAAAGGAGAAGATTATGTGTTATTAATCAAGGTTTTCAGCTAAATGCAAATTAAATTGGGAGAAAATAAAATAAAAATTCTCTAATAATTAGGAATTCAAAATACATTGTTGATTGGTCTAATAAAAAGGATTAATTCTGTGATTTCCAACTGACAGTTTAAAAATATAATTGATATCTTAAGGTAATTATAAAAAGTATTATAATCTTTAAATCATATATGAATATATATATTTGATGGTTTTTTCCATGTTAAAATTTCAAGACTTTAACAGAGATGATTCTTGTAAAGCTCCATGGGCCCAGAGTAATACAAGAAATTTGTTCTCTCTTTTTAAAGGACATCGTCTTAAATTTAACCGATCTAATATACTTGAAATTGCATGGAAAGCTTTATCAAATAAGAATTAATAACTATATTTTAAATGTTGTGAAGGTTTTGGCCTCTAAGAAGGACACAAGGTAGCACTCTAGGGAGAGGCATAAACACTCAGCCTCTGAGAGAGCCTATCTCTCGGTGTCCTAGATGTCAGAGAGGTAACCATTGGGCAAGACAGTGTAAATCAAAATTTCATAGAAATGTGGCAGCCTCTAGATCAACCGCTGGGAAATGGCCAGAGGAGTGCCCCCAAGCCTCGTTATTCAGGATAAAAGTTAAATGGAAAGATCCCGAATCTGGTTTATGGAAGGGACCCGATCCATTATTAACCTTTGGGAGAGGGTATGCTTGTATATTTCCAGAAAAATTTTCCAAACCCGTGTGGATTCCTGCTAGAAATATTAAACTGCAACAGGGATCCAAGAGAGAAACTAGTCAGACTAATAAAGCTTTTGCACCTGAAGCCACACCATGCAGCTGCAGACAATCAGCTATCTCAACCACAGAGAGAAACGACTTCAAGCACTCCACTGAAGAAGAGGATCAGGAGGAGGACAAGCAGAACAACAAACAACCTGAAGACCACCGGGAGCATGGTAAAGAGGACAGTACAGATGCCTAAGAACGTATTTCTTGCAATACCAACAGTTACCAGCTGTACGGTAATATTACCTGGGGCACATGGGGAAGTATTTTTGACTTATATACCTGACCCTTCATGGGTAAGAACCCTTAGGTGTGCTGATTCCCCTGTTTCTTGTAGTCTCTAAGAAGGGCAAAATTAAGTAACTAAATATTTCTTAAAATTCCAACATTAGAATTTAAAATGACAAAAAGCCCATAGCTGCCTGATTCTTAAGCTAGAGGCGGGGCAACATTTGTGGCTTGTGAATCAGACATAAACATTTACTAAATTTCTTTTGCTTTTTAAATTAAGATACCTACTTTAATTAATAAATTAGTTTTTTAAATAAAAATCAAAGTTTTCAGCTAAATAAAGAGCCAATGTTTTTGTAAGCAATTTGATTAAGTATTCTAATAAAGTAACTAAGACCTTGTCTATACAAAAAGAAATTGATAAGAATTGCCATGGCCTAGAACAAAAGAATATCCTTACATAATATTATTCTACAATGTCATTATAATTTTTTGACAAATATCCCAAACAAACTTACAATCTAATTCTCTGAATATTTGGTAGCAATTAAAAAAAATAACAAAAGGAATTAAGGCAGTGAGAGGGCACTTGAGCATTCTATATTGGCTTTTCTTGCTCTTTTTTCCAAGAGGGACCCTCCCACAGCTGTCGCTTGAGCTTTCTGTTCATGCTGAGGTTGAAGCCTCGTGTTGACTGGTACCATGAATCTGTCTCTCACCCAGTGGTGTGAGCTGGGCCCTTCCTGGAGAAGAAACCTGGGTTCCCCAAGATATGTGATCAGTCCTGGGACCCTGCCAGCAGGTAAGGGGATCCCAAGGCAGGTATTGGGTGTGAAGGCCACAAGGGCATCGGCTACCAAGGAGATGGAACTGAACCTCACATCTACCTGCTTGGCCCCGGAGGATGGCTGGTTAGCCAGTGACGGGTAAGATTCCTCAGAGGAGGAACAACCTAAGACAGGCACAGTCGCAGAGGGGCTATCAGGAGAAAACTTGGGGATCAACAGAGGTGAGGCACAGATCCTCACCCCCCCCCAACATTGCAAGGGCTTGAACCTTCGCCCTTTCTGATGGAAGTCTCCTGCCCCATGGCTACTTCACTTTCCACACCCAGCTCCGATCGGAACCCAGGTGACAAGACAGAGATTTGGCCCAGCTTCGTTCGGGACACAAATGACAGACGAAGATTTGGTGCAGCTCAGATCGGGACCCAGCAACAGACAGACTTGGCTGACAGCTGCCCTATATTCTAAATCCAACTTAACACCAGGAATGCTTAGGGCCTACTCAAGAATGCAAATAATCTTTTCCACTAATATTTACAGAATAAAACTAAGATTGTTGTTAGAATATTAAATTTAACAATAAAATAGTAGTTAAATTTTCAAATTAATTTAATTGGTTAATTGCAAAAGGTGAATATTCAAGAAAATTTAATTGTACTGGAAAAAAGTTGTTCGTAAAGTATTAACTTAAATTTCTATTGGTAGTTCATTGCATGGTAAAATTACTTAACATGCAATAAACATAAAGCAGTCATATTTGCATTATAAAAATTTTCCAAAAGCCTCATAATTAAATCAAAAAAGGGGGGATAGGGGAATCCAAGATGGCGGCATAGGTAAACACCTACACTGCTGCCTCACACAACAATTTCAAAACTACAACTAAAAGACAGAACTGACATCATCCAGAACCTCAGGAAAGCTGGCTGAGTGGAAGTTCTACAACTAGAGGGAAAGAGAGGGGCTCACGGAGACCCAGAGGAGCTGCAAAAA